>JAVGVS010000017.1:4445865-5047989 GCA_032718565.1 Distichodus sexfasciatus | reverse complement strand
TATATATATATATATATATATATATATACATATATTATAATAACAATAATAACAACAACAAGAGAGACTGACATATGGTTCTTTTTTTGTGAGCATCATTATTATTATCATTATCACCACTACTACTATCATTTATCTATTTTTTTTTTTCCCCTTCCCCCCATTAAGATGCTTTCTAATGTGAAGTTGGACCAATGAGTAATGGAATAAAGAAAAAAATAAATCACAACACACCCATGTATTTGCAATAATGATAAAAATAACCATATCAATAATATCAATAATAAAATACTAACAGCAATAATAATAACAGCAATAACCGCTAAACATACTCCACAAGCCGCCCCCATGTGCATGTGTGTGCGCGTGTGCGTTTGTGTGAGCTGGTTTGTCAATTGGAAGTGGTGGTATTTAATGATGATGGGGTAAAGCAGTGCCCCATTTCCCCCGGCGCAAACCGGTAGCAGGAAGGGCCAGGTGGCCAAAGCCCCACAGCCACCCCCATGGCAAAAGGCCCCCAGACAACTGCCCCCGAGATGGTCACCCACCCAACCCAAAAGAAGAGTCAGCAAGAGACCAAGGGCCGATGGCCCCCATACAGGCCCGCAAAGAAGGGGCAACCGGCGAGGCCCCCAGTCAGGCCCGCAACCCCCACCTGCAAGTCGTCGCCAGTGTGTGTTCTTGTTGGCCATTTTGTATGTGTGTTCTTGTTGGCCATTTTGTAAGTGTGTTCTTGTCGGCCATTTTGTATGTGTATTGTAGTCGGCGCCGCGACCCGGCCAACACCCCCCCCGTGACACCGCAGGACGACCAGAGTAAGGGCCCCCGAAAAGCTAATGCCCCCTCCACCCAGGAGAGGACCCCAGGCGGCCAGGTAGCCGAGACCTAAATTCTCGAGAATAGTTTTTTTTGTTGGAGTTATTAGGAAGCTCTAAGTCTGATTGCTTAATATTCAACTTATTTTGTATTACTGATTTAATTTGAAGATATTCTAAGTATTTGCTTTTGTCAATGTTATACATTTCCACTATTCTGTCAAATGAAATCATGTGATTGTCCTGGATGATATGTTCCAGGCGTCTTATTCCTTTATCATACCATGCTGTGGAGTGTATCATTTTTCTGTTTAGCAGGATGTCAGGGTTGTTCCAGATGGGTGACAGTCTACATGGGACCAGTGAGGTTCTATTCATTTTGAGAAATTCCCACCAGGCTGTCAGTGAAGTGCTGATATTGATGCTCTTAACACAGCAGTGTCGTTTGAGAATGTTACTAATAAATGGCAGGTCATGTATTTTTATGTTGTTACATAAAGTTTGCTCAATATCCAGCCAATTCTGGTCTAATTGATTTTGTGTAGTCCATTTTAGGATATATGTCAACCTATTGACAAGAAAGTAATTATAGAAGTTTGGAAGCTCCAGACCACAATGACTTTCAGGTTTCTGTAAAGTTTTTAAACTTATTCGTGGTGGCTTGAATTTCCAAAGGAATTTAGTAATTAAAGAGTCTAGTGCTTTGAACCAAGCCATAGGGGGTTTACTTGGGACCATAGAGAAAATGTAATTGATTTTTGGCAGTATCATCATTTTGATTGTGGCTATTTTTCCTAGAAGTGATATGGGCAGAGTGCTCCACCGTGTAAGATCATCTTTTATCTTTTTGAGTAGGGGAGTATGATTTAACTGTATCATGTCTGACAACCTGGCCGAAATGTTGACACCCAAGTACCTAATATTCCCAGACTTAAGTGGGATAGTTGGGTTGAACTGGAAGTCACAAGATATTGGGAGGACAAGTGATTTGTTCCAATTAATAGAATAATCTGAGATGGCTGAGAATTTGTCTATGAGCTTTATAGTCTTGAAACACAGCCCTGTATGTTTGGAAGAAAAAGCAATACGTCGTCTGCGTAGAGGCTAATTTTATGCGTCAAGTTTGCCGTTTGAATACCCTTAATACTTTTACTTTCCCGGATTGCTGCTGCCAGTGGTTCGATAAATATGGCGAATAGTGAGGGAGAAAGTGGACAGCCTTGCCTAGTACCTCTTCTGAGATTAAAACTTGGAGAAATTTTATCATTTGTTTTAACACAGGCCCTTGGAGAGCTGTATAATATTTTAATCCAATTTAAGAAGTTCTTTCTAAATCCAAATTTCTGTAGAGTTGCCAGTAGAAATTGCCAGTTTACCCTGTCAAAAGCTTTCTCTGCGTCTAATGAGATGAATATAGCTTCCTTATTCTGAATATTGCAGTAGTCTATTAAGTCAATTAGTCTCCTCATATTGTTAGTAGACTGTCTACCTTTAATGAAGCCAGTTTGGTCTGGATGTATCACATAAGGTGTTACTTTTTCAATTCTAATGGCCAATGCCTTGCAGATAATTTTAAGATCCGCATTTATAAGTGATATGGGTCGATAGCTAGATGGGAGTGTGGGGTCTTTATCCGGTTTGAGGAGAAGATTGATATCTGCACAGTTCATGTTTGGAGGAAGACTGGATGTTTCTTTGATTTCTTCCACCATTCTATAAAATATTGGAGCTAGCATGGGCCAGAATGTTTTATAAAATTCTGCTGGAAAGCCATCCGGACCTGGGGCTTTCCCGTTAGGCATATTTTGTAGGGCACTGCAAAGTTCTTCTATTGAGAGAGGTAATTCTAAAGCAGTTATGTGTTCATTATTTAGGTTTGGTAGGTCTATGCTGTTTAGGAATTCTTCTATTTCACAGTCAGTTGGTTTAATATTAGGTGAGTATAGTTTTTCATAGAAATCCTTAAATATTTTATTGATCACTTCTGGGACATGGGTTGTCTTCCCACTGGGGTCTGTAACTGAAGTGATTGTTACATTTTCTTTGTTCTGTTTTAGTTGGTTTGCCAAAAATTTGCTTGATTTATTGCCATGTTCAAAGTTTTCCAGACGTAATCTTTCTAAATAAAATTGTGGTTTTTTGTCTCTTAATTCCTGTCATTTTACATTTCCTCAACTCGCTCAAAAGATGTTCCTCTTGGGTGGCAACATGGGCTGCTTCTAGGGATTTAATTTTATGTTCTAATTCTGCCTCGAGTACTTTTTCCTTCTTCTTTTTGTGTGCTGAATATGAGATTATTCTACCTCGCATTACAGCTTTTGCAGTCTCCCAGAGTATACATGCCAAGGTACCAGGCAGGTCGTTTGTTTCTATACATTTTTCCATTCTTTTTTACAAACTTCTAGAAACTCTGAATCAGAGAGTAATGATGTATTTAATCTCCACCTTCTAAAGGGTGGGGCACTAGTCTTATCAGTGATGATCATAGTGACTGGTGCGTGATCACTTATTGTGATAGGGTGAATTTGTGTGTCGCCTATGTCTTTCAAGATTGAGTTGCTAATGAGAAAAAAATCTAACCGCGAGTAGGAGTTGTGAACTGGCGAGAAGAAAGTATACTCTCTACGCTTTGTGTGGCAAGAACGCCAGACATCACATAGGCCAAAATCATTCATATACTGTTTTATTATTTCAGATGACTGGCAAGAGCGAATATTAGCGGCTTTACTACATCGGTCGGATTCTGGATTAAGTACTATGTTAAAGTTCCCGCCCACTACAATTTCTGTGTCTGTATGTGATAATATTTCAACAAAGAGTTGGTGGAAGAAGAGTGAGTCGTCACTATTTGGACCATATATGCTGGCAATACATATCTCCTTGTTGTATACTGATATTCTAATAATTATGAATCTTCCCTCCGGGTCTATGATAGTTTCCTTACATGTAAAATTTATTTTATTGCTAATTAAAATTGCTACACCTCTTTGTTTAGAATTATAGTTAGCTAGGTAGACCTGTGGAAATTGTGGTGAGTTTGCTGTGCTGTTTTCGATAAATGAGTTTCCTGCAGTAAGACGATATCTGCCCGCAATGTTTTAAAGTAATGAAAAACTTTTTGTCTTTTTGCATGAGAGCTAATTCCCCTCACATTCCAAGTGGCAAAGCACAGTGAGTTCATACTAATCTAAATGTGTAAGTGCCTATGCGTATGAAGTTGAGTTAACGATGTGTGTGTGTGGGGGAATATGTGTCGCATGCTAGTGTGTGGATGCCTGCGTGTATGAGCTTTAACTGGGGAATTGCGTGCGTGTGTGAGTATGCATATACGTATATGAGGATGATGATGCCTACGTCGTGTGTTAGCGTGTGTGGGGTTTCATGTGTATGAAGAGTTATGATAAACTGGGAAGTTTTACACACCACATGGCCCACCAAAATGACATTATCTTGTTTTGATCTTTATTTTGCACCTGTAGTTGCTCATTCTGTAGAACTATGTTGAAACTTTCAAAACCTTTAATTGAATGAAGAGGTTTTTGTATGAGGTGACTGGCTTTTTATTCAGTGTGGGCCTCAGGGTGCAGTAATACAGTGCAGAGTCTGATAATTTTGCTGAGGAGATCTCAAGATGCACATGGTTTTTGCTGTTATCAACTCTAGCAGACAAATTAGGACGTACAAAATTTTGGCTACCTCCACTTGAACTGATGTAACCAAGATATTCAGGTCCAGATTTGGGATATTGGCAATACCAGCGAATGTTATTACTTGTTCCACTGTGTTTGCAGGACAGAGTAACAGTATCAGTCTCCGAGACACGCTCCGCTGCCAAAATCGGTTCAATTGTTTGTGAATTTGTGTCTCCTGCCAACAGACAGATAAATAGTCCCAGAGTCTTTCAAATTATAACATAATTATTTGTGATCAAATGTACATTAAATAGCAAAGAGTTTGTAGTTTCTGCAGATGTATGGTGAAGAATTAGCAACAAGTAAAACTCACCTATTAGAAGAGCTACAAGAAAAAATGCGGAGTGCAGCATTATTGTGATCTCAAGACACTGTGAGAAGGGTACGAATTGAACAGAATTAGTGGTATCCGTGCAAACTCCACCCTTAAAGAACATAAGACCTATCAGTTCCCACATTAAGAGCAGTCAAATTCAAGTATTTGTTTCAAATACAGTTGAGGTGCATTTTTTGGAAGTTATATCCAAATGGATGAAGACAGAAAAATATTAAGATTTAAATAAAACCCATTGTGTAGTCTTTTTTAGTCACTCATGTTAAGATGTTTTGTTTTGTTAATAGTGTACTGTTGTCAGAAAATTTTGTAGCAGTTGTGTGAGAGAAAGATTAGGAAAGAAATTAACGTGTTTTACAGCTGTACAACTGTATTTCTATTATCTCTGAGATCATGAGATTTTTGTGCGTAAATAAATGAGAAATTAAAGTTAATTCTAATATACTGCAGGATGTCAAGAAGCTATTTGAAAAAGTAGAACTTTTCAGAAGGAATTTCTTTCTAGAGTTACATTTTCAGTAACTAATTTCTGGTCTTAATGTACAGTACGGAGCAATTTTAGTGCTTCTTAAAAGGGACAGTTGTGTCTACAAATGTTGTCTGCATATCATTTAAAACATTACTCTCTTTGTCACGCGCACTCCATCCCGCGACCGGCACTAGGACCCGGAAGTTTAAAATGAGTCTTTTTTTATTATTATTTAAAAAGGAGTCATTTTCTCGTGGCGCATCGCTCAGTCATTGAGTCAACGGCCCAACCTCCGATTCATGTCGGCGTCTACTGTGAGTACTCTCAGTTATTTGGTTATCTCCTCGATTTAATGTGTGTCATATAAAACGCGGATTCTTGTGGGAATCCTTGCTCTACTCGTTAGAGAGTTCTTAGAGCAAACCGCGTGGCTCTCCTACCTTCGCGCTCTCAGCCGCGTTTGAGTTAACCAACCACGCTACATCGGGCTAACGGCTAACGGCTAGCATCTCTGCTCAAATCCTAACCAGATCCCTGACACTCTTGCTTTTTCCTGATCCTTTGTGCTGTAACTTTGGCTTATATATTCCATATTAGAGGTAATATTAGTAGCAATTTGGGGCAGTTGGTAGGTAGTGTAACAAGTAGTGTGTTAACCCCGTGATCAGGAGGTTGTCAGTTCAAGTTCCGGACCAGTAAAGGTACCACTGAGGTACTCACGTGCAAGATTGTGTGCTTAAGCACTGCTCCCCGGCTGCTGCCAATGTCAGCTGCTCACTGCTCCTTCACGAATAAGTCCAGTGCAGAGGTCACATTTCATTGTGGTGCACTGTGTGCTGTGCTGTGGTGTGTTGATAATGGCAAATAATCACTCACTGTCTTTCTCTTTCTTAGGTGAGTTTAGATGCATGTTCAGAATTTTCTGTCTAGTTAAAATATTTTTGGTGAAAAAAACTCAATCTATAGTTAAAAAAATATTGTGGGCCTCATTACTTGAGCAATAGACTGGTTACTAGATAAGTAATCATGTAATACAGCACTAAATAGAAATCAGGATTTTTTTTTTTGTTTTTCCAATTAAATCTTTTTACAAGGTTTAAGAACATTTAATAACTTCCCAAAGTTTCTTTCCCTCCTGATTCAAATATGTCTAACTAGGAATAAAATGATTTCAATTGCAGCTTCTAGGATGTCTATTTTATATAGTATGTATATGCCTAGTATAACAAGAAACAGTCTTATTTAGTGTGGTGCAGTATTACAGTGGATATAAAAAGTCTACAGCCCTGTTAAATTCATACTTAAAAAATTGTTCATCACATAATCTGTACAATTCAACTGAAGAACAAATCTTTTAGGATGGAGCATCCTAAACTAAATAGCTTTTAAATTTAAATTGAATTTAAAACATACAAGTTCGTCAATAGTTTGCTCAATACGTTAGGATTAAAATATTTATTATCTCAGTAATCCAGGAAGAAGATGGCTGGAAGCTGTAGTGAACGTGGAAGTTGATGTTTCCCACATAACGTACCACAATGACAATATCTTTTATAAATCTTCATTCTGCACCTGCAGTTAATTATATGAAACTACACTGTAACCCTCTTTAAGCTGTCTGTGTTTGAAAAGGTTTTTGTACAGCATTGCTGGCTTCTCAAGTACAGTGAGTCTCAGGGTGCAGTAATACAGTGCAGAGTCTGATAATTTGGTGGAGGAAATCTTAAGATGTACATGATTTTTATTTCCATCCACTTTTGCAGACATATGAGAAACATCAAACCGTTGGTTTTTCTCATCATCTGGATCAACATAACCTAGATATTCTGGTCCAGATCTAGGAAACTGGCGAAACCAGCGAATGTAATAGCTTGTGCTGCTGTACTTGCAGGAGAGAGTAACACTTTTATCTTCTGAGATGTGCTCTTCTGTTAAAATTGATTCAATTGTCTGTGTAAATGTATTCCCTGTAAGACAGATAAACATTGAAGTCGTTCAAACCAACGAAGCGTGAAAATGTTACTGTTATTTATTTCACAAATTGGTAGAATGTGCAAAGGTGAAAACTGGCATCGGATAAAACTCACCTATGAGAAATACTAAAGCTAAAAGTGTAGACATCAACATTATTGTGATCTGTAGACACTGAGAGAAGAGAAACAACTGAATTGAACTGGTGGTGTTTTCTGTGCAGAGCCCCACCCTTAAAGAATTTTAAAATGTATCCATTCCATCATCCCACAGCTGGTAGAGATTCTGTACAAGTACAGTAACAGTAGCAGGTTCAAGACTGCCCTCTATTGCGCATCTACAAAAAATAAAATAAAATAAAATCAGTGAATGGTATATAATGTATAATGAGATGGCAATACAATTTTAAGGAAAGTTTAAGTATGAAACTGTGCAACCCTCTGTGTATTTGTCAGTGTTGGGAAGGTTACTTTTAAAATGTATTCCACTACAGATAACAGAATACATGCCCCAAAATGTAGTTTGTAACATATTCCATTAAGTTACTCAATGTGAGTAACATATTCTGAATACTTTGGATTACTTAATATATTGTCATGCTTTTTACAACTACATGAATGTAGCAATCACATCCTGCAAATTCTTTTTTGTTTTTCTCTACCAATTGGCTGTTAAGCCCAAATCTCCCTGAATAGACAGTATATTTACTGTAGAGGAATAAAGACGAAATTTCTGAGTAAGAAATGCATTCCTGCCCGAGCACTGCTGGCTCTGTTGTGCTGGCTCCGGGTCCATTGTGTAACTGACGCCACCAACATTAACAGGACACTTACTTTAGAGCCTCTTATTGCGTGTTTTGTTTGGGTTTCCGGCAACGCGAGGAATTACCAAAATTAGAGAGGGGATAGCCTGTAATCCATTTATTTCAACAAAGTAACTGTATTCTAATTATCACCTATTCAAACTGTAACTGTAACAGAATACAGTTACTCTTATTTTGTATTTTAAATACGTAACGTAATGTAACGGTACATGTATTCCGTTACTCCCCAACACCGGTATTTGTACAGTGCATGTTGGTTTATTGTCACTGTGGACTGCATGGCACAGTAGTACAGTGCAGAGTCTGTTACCAGTGTACGTGAGACTGTCAGATCCACACGTGCCATTGTTTTGTTAGGATTTGCTGACAGACGAAGTGCAGCATCTTGATTTCCAGTGTACTCAGAATGATAAATGAGAAATTCAGGCTTGGATCCAGAATACTGACGATACCACTGGAAGCCGTTAATATTTGCTCCACTGTAGTTGCATGACAAAGTGACATCCTCTCCACTTGTTTTTCAGTTACAAGTGGAGTCATTGAATCTGCAGCTGTATTTCCTACAAACAAATATATAATCTATTTTAATGATTTAAACAATAAAATGCATATTTAAGATTTAAAATATATATTTTTAGCACCAAAAGATAAAGTGAAGATTTCTTGATAATAGTGGACAAAAATAAATTACTCACCTTGGAACTGAGTGAAAAGTATTAAAATATTTAGCAACAGATTTGTCTCCAAACTGATAAAAAACATGTTCATTCTTTGGGAAGGATGTTAATCTGAAGCGGTTTAGTTATTTCAGCAAGTAGAACAGAAGTCTGGAGCTCCACCTTCTGACTAAATGCTTAACTCTGATGCAGTTGTGTTTACATGCAGTCTTCCATAAATATATAGGTTTTTTTGTTTCCTTACAAGAGTAGAACAAGATAAACACAGAGAGGTGGCCTGTTGGAATTTTCTACACCTCAGAAACAAACACATGCAAAACAGATCATTTGTTGTTAGAATATAACCAAAAGTCGTGTAAAATGTTTTAGTGAAAATAAAATTAATCATTTTTAATAATCATTTTTGACATGTTGTCAATATGTGTTTATTAGTCAAACATTATCAATAAACAATCATTACTTCATTTGTTTAAGTGACTGTTTCTTTTAAAACGTATGGTCACTACACAACTTTATACTAATTAAATTAAAGCTATCAGGGGTGTAATTAAAGTGGGTAAGTAACATTAATTTGCCACTTTCGTATGCTCATTTGTAGAAATTTGCAGTTCACAGTGTTGACATATTTCTTGTTACATGGTACTTACAGTATATGCTTGTTCAGATTTTTATGAACACTTTATAAACTATGGTATGAGTTAATGTTATGTAACAAAGAAAATATATTTAATTTGGATTAGTTTAATTATGAATAATTGTGATTTTAACAAATGTTCATCTGCCATTTATATATTTGATGTCTGTAGCTTTGTCAACAAGAACTTTTATAATCATGAATTAAAAAGTGATACGTAGGAATCTGTTTATTATTACAGTTTGCACATAATGTGTGAGACTAAAGGCATTAACATACTTCACAATATTCAAAAGCATTTTGACATACAGTCCTGGTGTTGTACCTTCCTGCACATTTCCATTTATTTCCCCTTTGTAATACAGCTCACCGTCCATGCCAGTCCTGGAAGCTACTCAACAAAGTACTACAGGGGACCAGAACACAAAAACATTTTGCTTCTAGATGAGCAATAAATTTACCAATTCCCATACAAGTAAACAATTGATTTGTCCTTAAACTCATGGTTTATTGCCCACAGGAAATCTTCTGTCACTGAGAAAACATTTCTGCACACATGGCGTGAATTGGATCCCTATTTGACAACATTGCTACTACTTTTGTCCTCTAGTTTGTGTAGATTTTGTTCTATGTACTGTAGAAACATTATAAATGAAATTATTAATAAAAAAAACTAAATTCTTAGCACAAAGACTTCACTGGCAAAAATGTGAACATGGTAACAAATCAGGTCAATTCCTAGCTAACAAGTTAAAAATAAATAAAGAAAAAACAACTATATGTGCTGTGAAAGATTTAACTGGGGACACAGTATATGACCCTGAAAGAATAAACAACACTTTCAGGGACTTTTACAAATCTTTATATTCACCACAGATAAACCCATCTAAAGACGAAATTGACCAATTTCTTGATAACATAACTCTTCCGAAATTATCAGACAATCAAGCGATGGCATTGGATTCTCCATTGACATCAGATGAACTTCAGTAAGCCCCGAACAGTATGCCCAATAAAAAGGGTCCAGGTCCAGATGGCTTTCCAGTAGAATTCTATAAAGAATTCTGGGCAATTCTGGCACCAACATTCTACAGAATGTTACAGGAAACCAAGGAAAATGGTAGATTTCCACCAAATATGAATTCTGCCAACATTAGTCTCTTGCTAAAACCAGGCAAAGACCCTGTATTGCCTACCAGCTATCGTCCAATATCCCTTATTAATGTGGACATTAAAATACTCTGCAAAGCTCTCTCAAAAAGAATAGAGAAGATAACCCCTCTCATAATTCATCCCGACCAAACTGGTTTCATAAAGGGGAGGCACTCCTCAACAAATACACGTAGATTAAGGCTGTGCAATTAATCGAATTTTAATTTCAATTTCAATTTCAGCTCCAAACAATCACAAAAATAATGTAATCGACAAAAAACAATTATAATTACAATTATTTTGCCACATTACGCTCTGCAAGTATACTCATATTTTGTCTTGTGTTCCGAATGACACACGCACGCGCACTAACGCACCTTCCGAAGACTGAACGCACGTGTGTGTTCTGGTGGCGGTGTACAGTCTGAGCGGGTAAAGATGGCGGAAGGAGGAGAGCAGCATAAAGTCTTAAATAGTAACACAAAGTAAAGTGTTAAATAATCGTGATTTCAAGATTGACCAAATTAATCGTGATTATGTTTTTTTTCATAATCGAGCAGCCCTAACGTAGATTACTCAACTTGATAGACTATTCATGCAATAAAAACTCTCAAATTACAATATTGTCTGTAGATGCAGAAAAAGCTTTTGATAGGGTTAACTGGATTTTATTTGCAGCTTTACACAAATTTGGTTTTGGAAATTCTTTTATAAACTGGTTAAAAATATTATATAATTCTCCAACAGCATGTGTCACGACAAATGACCAAACATCCTCCAGTTTCTGTCTTAAGAGGGGCACCAGGCAAGGATGCCCCCTCTCCCCTTCACTGTTTGCAATTTTTATTGAACCACTAGCAGCAGCAATTAGACAGGCTACAGTGATTAAAGGCATTAAATGCAAGAATATAGAACATAAAGTCAGTCTTTACGCAGATGATGTGTTACTTTTTCTCCAGCATTCACAAACCACTCTGTCTGAGGTAATTACATTAATAAACTCTTTCTCAAGAGTCTCAGATTATTCGATAAACTGGTTAAAATCTACAGTTCTCCCGATTAATTGCTCCTTCCAGAACTCTGCTTCCACTCCACTGCAATCTGGGAATATTAAATATTTAGGTATTAATGTTTCACCTAGGCTGGCAGATTTAACTAAATTAAACCACATCCCACTTTTAAAGACGGTAGAAGATGATCTAGCCAGATGGAAGTCCCTACCTATATCACTCATGGGAAGAGTCGCCTCAATAAAAATGATGGTTTTGCCAAGAATTAATTATTTATTTGCAATGATCCCGAGTAAACTATCACCTGACTGGTTTAGATCTCTGGACTCCTCCATCTCTAAATTCCTTTGGAAGGCCATACCCCGCGTATTAGCTTAAAAACGCTGCAAAAGACCAAGGACGAAGGAGGAGTAGATCTGCCTAACTTTCATCACTATTTCTTAGCCAATAGGCTTCGACACATTTCAGGGTGATTAAAACACACCTTCTTAGATGAGCTTTGGCTAGATGTAGAACAGGCACTATGCAAAAATATAGAGATTTCGGATCTGCCATTCATTAGCTCAGTCATCAAACGACACGTATGCTTCAAAAGCATCAGTATCAGCTCTTCTCTGACAGCATAGTGGGAGTTTCTAAAAATGACTGAGTCTTCACTAATCCCATGTAAACGTATTCCTATCTGGAACAACCCTGACATATTACTAAACAATAATATGATAAACTTAACAGATTGGAGTTGTAAAGGTATTAAATACTTAGAACATATATTCGAAGGGACAGACTTTATTCCGTTTGACATATTAGTTAAACAATATGGGATTAACAAGAACAGATTTTTAGAATATCAACAAGTTAAATCTATAGTAAAAAGGAAATTTAAGTCTAATCATATAAAATTACAAATACCACCAAGTGTGGCAGAATTCCTTAACCTCAAAACTCCCAAATTACTGTCTGAAATATACAGGACATTTTCCAAAATAGATGAATCAGTATCACTCCCTATTGTAAAATGGGAGGCGGATTTATCAGTCAGCTGGGACCACAATTTCTGGTCTGAGATATGTTTAAAAACCTTTGAATTGATTAGAAATCCCGATTTACAATTAATACAATACAAAATCCTGCATAGAGTGCACTACACAGGTCATAGGATGTTCAGGATGGGTTTTACAGCTTCTAACAACTGCTCACACTGTCAGGGCAATACACCTGACAATTACATCCACGCTCTATGGTTCTGTCCACCTGTTCAGAGGTTCTGGTATGGGATTTGTGAAGACTTATCAAAGTGTCTGAAATGTTCCATTCCAGCCTCTCCTTTAGTCTGCTTGTTGGGTGACCTAGATGGTGTCACTACAGAGGTTAACACAATCCACATGGCCTTCACCGCCTTATGCATTGCTAAGAAGACTGTCCTCATGAACTGGAAAAATAAAAATAATCTTAATATCAATCAATATAGAGATTGTTTCTTGGACTATATTAGTCTTGACACAGCTTCTGCTGTTACATTAGATCAATCTCTCTGGGCTCCTTTGATCGGCTCCATCACCTAGTGTGAGTAGGGGTCACGATTCTGTCCGGCTTCGGTCTTTGTTGTTGCCGTGGGGGGCCATATGGGCTTGGGGCATCTAGGAGCTCCCTGGGGGGGGGTTCTTGGGGGGCGTTCGGCGCTGTGCCTGAGGTCCTGGCCTGGCTGGGGTGTTGGTGGCTCTTGGGTGGTGTTTTTCTGGCGGCTGCATGGGGCGCTGCTGGGGAGGCCCGTGCCTGGCGGTCGTACTGCTCCAGGTTAGGTCCGGGGGGGGGCTTGGGGTCCTGGGGGCGCTCTGCCTCCGGGCTGGGGTTCCGGCTGGGCCTGGGGGGCTTGGGTCCTGGTTGGTGTGCTGCCGGGAGTGTGGGTAGGTGCGTGCACTGGGGCCCGGCCCTGGTGCGGGGGCCTTCGATGCATCGGTGGATCCGGGGGCCTCTCTAGCTAGTGGGGATGTTGTTACCATCTGTCAGTATCCACTCTGCAAGGGGGATCTAATTGAGGCGGAGGACGGGCTTAACCTGGGTGTCTATTGTCTTTTGTAGTCTGGGAGTTGACTGAATGTTGGGGTGGGGGTAGTTTTTCCTCTGCTGTGGGGTCTGGTGGGCCGACCCCGGTCTCTGTGGGGGCCGGTGGTGCCACGGCCATGGGCCCTGGTCGGGATGGGCCTGGGCCCCCCGCCCTGGGCAGATTTTGGGCAACGGGGGTGCCTATGGGGGTCAGCGGGGGAGCTGGCTCCAAAGGGGGGGTACTTTGCCCCCCCGTTTCTTTCCTTCCCATACCTAGTGCTTCCCCCCTCCCGCTCCATCACACCAGGTAGGACTTTGAGGTGCGGGTGCGTCGCTGGGATGCAGGGGAGGTATTCCTCTTCTGTCCTCTCGTGACCACCTGCATCTCAATCATACACTACAACTTAGACACTCTCATTACTTACTGTCACATGACACATACATATAGGGCTTGGGGGTGGGCACATTGAATGGCGTCCAGAGGGCGGTCTGTTCATTCAGCCTTACCTCTGGTGCCGGTGCCCACTTCTCAATTTTAAGACATTGACATAGACATTGAGGGCTCTTGAGAGGGGCCGAGCTGACACGAGCTGGCGGAGGGAGGTTGGTGTCCTGCCCCTCCCATGTTTTAAAGCACTGTAGGACAACACACACCAACACTACATTCGAGCGGGTTGGATGAGGCACGGGGTCTTCTCACCCCCCTGTTCTCTGTTCGCTGCTGGGGGCTGTGAGGATGAGCTGGCCATCCGGTCGGGGTCTGGGCTGGTGGTCTTCTCTGCCGCTGAGTGAAAGGGGTTCAGCTCCAGGGTCTTGCGCTGATTGCCCCTCTGGGGGTAGTGGTGCCCGGATCTAGGAGTATAGAGTATATATGGGGAGTGTGAGTGTGGGTACCGTGTCCATTTTTGTGTGTCTACATGTGGGGCGAGTGTATGAATATTTGTTTGTGTGCATGAGGGTGGGAACGTATGCTTGCGTGTATGTGCGCCTGTTTGTCTATGTCCATGTGTCATGTCGGGCCTTAGACTCCACCTCATTCAACATCTCAGGCCCTGAGCTCTGGCTCACCCTCGGCGGTCGGAACTAATGGAATGACTAATGGAATGACATAGAAATAACAAAACAAAACAAATAAATGAATGAAGCTGTCCTCCGAAGAGGGGGGTGGTGGCGGGCCCAAAAAAAAAAAGAAAGAAAAAAACCCATTATAAATGATTGAAAAGTATGTAATACATATAGACAAAACTTTGATTTTTTGACAGACAACATGTCTGGATGTTGTTTGTTTATTTATTTATTTATTTATTTATTTAGAATGACTAAGAACTATTCAGAGTATATTATTATTATCATGTTAACTATACTCCCTCATACAGTAAGACGAGACCACATGGCTAATTTATTAAAAAGGGACATTGAATAAATAAATAGGCTGTAAATATAAACTCCAAGCTAGAGTAAAATGTTGTGGAAAATCTTGAACAACAGACAATTTCTTCAAGTAATGCATTAACAACCAAATGGAACACATAAAAGAAATGTATGCTAATTGGCAATTAGTTCCATTTTCTTATGTGTGTGAGTATCTAGTGTGATTATTTGTCTTTGTGAACTTAATCCTGCAGCATATGATGAGTAGCAATAGGTTACTGGAATAAAAATATACAGTCTTATGCAAAAGTTTGGCCACCCCTGATAAAAATAACTGTATTAATTCATAACTTGCTAAGCTTGAGAGGCAGCAACTTAATTTTAACATATTTGATACCTTATGGAAACAGCAACAATTCATTTTTTTTATTGGGCCAACAGAAACAATGTAATGCTCATTTAAACATAAATAGGCAGGTGCATAAATTTGGGCACCCCAAAGGAATAATTCCATTAATATTTCGTAGAGCCTCCTTTTGCTGAAATAACAGCCTGTAGACGCCTCCAATAGCCACTCACAAGTCCCTGAATTCTGGCTGGTGGTATTTTGGACCATTCTTCCATACAAAATGCCTCCAGTTCAGTCAGGTTTGATGGCTTCCGGGCATGAACAGCCTGCTTCAACTCAATCCATACATTTTCAATGATGTTCAGGTCTGGGGACTGAGATGGGCATTCAAGAACATTGTACTTGTGCCTCTGCATAGTAGATTCTTAGTCGATTTTGAGCGGTGCTTTGGATCATTGACGTGCTGAAACATCCAACCCCGGCGTAACTTCAACTTTGTGACTGACTCTTGAACATTCTTGTCAAGAATCTGCTGATATTGGGTGGAATCCATGTGGCCCTCAACTTTAACAAGGTTTCCAATTCCTGTGCTAGCCACACAGCCCCATAACATGATGGACCTTCCACCAAATTTTACTGTTGGCAGCAAGTTCTTCTCCTGGAATGCTGTGTATTTTGTTCGCCATGCATAGTCCCTCTGGTTATGACCAAATAAATCTTAGTCTCATCTGCCCACAGTATTTTTTTCCAGAATATTTCTGGCTTGTCCAGATGTTCTTTTGCATACCTCATGTGGCTCTTCTTTTTACGCATCACCCTTCCACTGAGCTGTTCCCAATGCAAAGTTCGCTGGACTGTGGAACGATGTACAATGACACCATCAGCAGCCAGATGTTGTTGTAGCTCTCTGGAGGTGGTCTGTGGTTGGTCTGTGACAATTCTAACCAGCCTTCACCTGTGCCTTTGAGATATTTTTCTTGGCCTACCACATCTTTTCTTCACAAGGGCTGTTCCTGTGGCCTTCCATTTCCTAACTACATTTCTGACTGTTGAGACAAACAGTCCAAACCTTTGTGATAATCTTTTGTACCCTTCTCCTAATTTATTAAAATGAATTATCTTAGTTTTTAAGTCAGTAGAGAGTTCTTTAAAGGTTCCCATGTTGCCACTCTCTAAGAGGAAACCAAGGACAAGTACCACTAGCAATTTATATATGGTAAACCATTTTTTAAAAATGGTTGCAGCTGTCTTTGTATTTTAAGGTCTAATGAGCTAATCAAAGCAATTTAGTGCTGGCACTTGTCAGTATTAAATGACTGCAGGTCTTCAAAGTAATGCAAGTGAGAGGGTGCCCAAACTTTTGCACATCCCATTTTTCAAACTTTATTTTATTTCATACAACTCAATAATGCTACATTGAGAATTTTGGTCTGATTAACATCCCCTTGTATATATATCTCTAGAAAAAAAAAACACATCTTGCTGTGATCTTCTTTTATGAAGACAGAGCTAATTATCATGCAACCTCAGAGGGGTGCCAAAACTTTTGCATAAGACTGTAGATGCTTTGAATGCAAGATTGAAGATTGAATACCATCTTGAAATAAATTAATTAGAAATGCTCTTCCAGAGAAACAATAACAGGTTTGTTTGTTTGTATAAGAGAAGGGAATTTTTGTACAGAGCAGTTTCATTTCCTGTCACTGTGGGCGCCTGGGCACAGTAGTACAGTGCGGAGTCTTCTACTTTAGTAGCAGAAATTTGCAGATCTACCTGTGCATTTGTTTTGTTAGCTTTTGTGGACAAGCGTAGTTTAGTATCAGTATTGGTGTCAGACTCCGTGGCAAAAATCAAAAAGGTAGGTTCAGTTCCAGGATACTGACGATACCACTGCAAGCCTACCATTTTAGCTGGATCATATTTACAAGAGATAGTTGCTGTTTCTCCTTCAGTAAAATGTCCAAGAGAGAGCGGCTTTATTAGATCTGCAACAGTTTCTTCTATAAAGAAAAACATGACATGATTTCAAGACAAAATATAGATTCATTGTTTTTATAGAAAATGCTGAACTACATTACTCACCTTTTAACTGAGAAAAAATAATTAAAACATAAATAAACATGATTGTTGTTCTGCCCAAAAAGTACTTATTCTGTTACACGTGAGAGTCTCTTTGGAGAATGCTGGAATTGCTTTGACTTTGAACTGAAATCTAAAGCCTAAAACCTAAAGCTCCACCTTCTGTTTGACATGAGTAATTCATGCACACTGAGAGCTGTGGTGAGCTTGGAAGTTGATGTTTCCCACATAACGTACCGCAATGACAATATCTAATACAAATCTTCATTCTGCACCTGCATTAGTTAATTATATGAAACTACACTTTAATCCTCTTGAAGCTGTCTGTGTATGAAGAGGTTTTTGTACAGCATTGCTGACTTTTCATGTACAGTGGGTCTCAGGGTGCAGTAATACAGTGCCGAGTCTGATAATTTTGCTGAGGAGATCTCAAGATGCACATGTTTTTTATTTCCATCCACTTTTGCAGACATATGAGAAAAAACAAACACTTGGCTTCGCTCATTGTCTGGATCAACATAACCTAGATATTCTGGTCCAGATCTAGGATATTGGCGATACAACTGAATGTAATAGCTTGTGCTGCTGTACTTGCAGGAGAGAGTAACACTTTTATCTTCTGAGACGTGCTTTTCTGTTGAAATTGGTTCAATTGTCTGTGTGACTATCTCCTCTGTAAGGCAAATAAATATTAATGTTTACCAAACCCAACAAAATCGTGTGGCATTTAAAATGTTAACATATATTTTCAAGTTGGTAGAATATGCAAAGAGGAAAAACTGTCATTAGATAAAACTCACCTATGAGAAATGCTAAAACAAAAGGTGTAGACAGCAACATTATTGTGATCTGTAGACACTGAGAGAAGAGCAACAACTGAATTGAACTGGTGGTGTTTTCTGTGCAGAGCACCACCTTTAAAGAACTTTAAAATGTATCCATTCCATCATCCCACAGCTGGTAGAGATTCTGTACAAGTACAGTAACAATAGCAGGTTGAAGACTGCCCTCTACTGCACATCTACAAAAAATCAGTTAACTGTGAATTCCAAAAGTATTAATTTTTGTAATCAAAATGACAACACACAAGCAACACATAATTATTACATGGAATAGAATGTATAATGATATGGCAATACATTTTTAGAGAAAATGGTAAGTGTGAAAATGTGTGAAGCTCTGTGTATTTGTACAGTGCATGTGGGTTTATTGTCACTGTGGGCTGCATGGCACAGTAGTACAGTGCAGAGTCTGTTACCAGTGTACGTGAGACTGTCAGATCCACACGTGTCATTGTTTTGTTAGGATTTGCTGACAGTCGAAGTGCAGTATCTTGATTTCCAGTGTACTCAGAATGATAAATGAGGAATTTAGGCTTGGATCCAGAATACTGACGATACCACTGGAAGCCGTTCATATTTACTCCGCTGTAGTTGCATGACAAAGTGACATCCTCTCCCTCTAAAACATGTTTTTCAGTTACAAGTGGAGTCATAGAATCTGCAGCTGCATTTGCTACAAAGAAATTAAGATTAAAAATATAATATTTTAGTGCCAAAAGATAAAGGGAAGATTCTTTGATAATAGACAAAAATAAATAACTCACCTTGAAACTGAGTGAAAAGTATTAAAATATTTAGCAATATATTTGTCTCCAAACTGATACAATGCATATTAACTCTTTGGGAAGGCTGTTAGTCTGAAGAGGTTTAGTTATTGCAGCAAGATGCTTCTGACTAAATGCTTTACTCTGATGCAGTTATGTTTATATGCAGTCTCGCATAAATACCTAGGTTTTTGTTTCCATTCAAGAGTAGAACAAGAGGAAACACAGAGAGGTGGCACACATTTTCTACACCTCAGAAACAAACACATGCAAGACATGCTCCGGTTTCCTCCCACATTCCAAAAGCATGCTATAAAGGTAATTGGTGACTGTAAATTGGCCGCGTAAGGTGTGAATGTGAGTGTGATTGTGTGACTGTGTGCGCCCTGCGGTGTGTTGGCACCTGCCCAGGGTTGCTCCCCGCCTTCCGCCTGTAAATTCCCGGGATAGGCTCCGGTCCCCCCGCAATCCCAGATTAAGTGTTCCGGATAATGAATGAATGCATGCATGCTTTTGGACTCTGGAAGGAAACCGGAGCACCCGGAGGAAACACACACGAACATGGGGAGAACATGCAAACTCCACACAGAAAGACAGTACGGCCATCTCAGGGCTCGAACCCAGGACTTCCTTGCTGTGAGGCAGCAGCGCTAACCACTGCACCACCATGCTGCCCTGAAAAGTTAAACTTTATGTAATAAATTAACATAAAACTTTGATTTTTTTGTAGACATGTCTGAATGTTATTTATTTATTTATTTATTTATTTATTTATTTATTTACTAGGGCTGGGCGATATATCAAGTTTTTTAAATATATCGATATATATATCCATACGAGATATAGGATTACACAATATCGTTTATATCGATATGGTTTATTTTGCGGTAAAATTAAAGTCGCAAGCGCAAATGTGAAACTCGAGAGCACAAAATTAAGAGTCGAGTGCGTGGTTGTGGTAATATTGCGTGCAAACTATATTTTTCCTCCCTCGAAAGTCTTTTTCCTCTCAATGTGTTAAATGGCCTTGCGCGCAAAGTAGATTACCGAACATGACGGAGGACGAGGAACAGCGGCAGGTAGATTAAACGCAAGTTTATCAACCTTATAATTATAATTTAATAGTTAGGTCTTACACGTTTAATAAGCACGCAATCAATGGCCCCCCTTGCCCACTTGTCTGTCCGCAAACTGCCAAAACCAGCCCCTTTTAAACCGCGCGCGAAAAAATCTCACTCGAGAAAAAAAGCCGCTCGTCGGTAATCTACTTTGCGCGCGAGGCCATTTAACACATCGAGAGGAAAAAAGTCATTCGAGAGAGGAAAAATACAGCTTGCGTGCAATATTATCACAACCGCGCACTCGACTCTTAATTTTGTGCTCTCGAGTTTCACATTTGCACTCGGATTTTTTGCGCAAGCCATTTTGCGCGCTCTAGTTTTGGCATTGATGTGACGCCATACAGGTAGGCACTGTTATGAAAAAATAACATCACTGCTGTAAAGGAAAATAAAAAATAAAATAAATTTCCCATCCCTTGCTGCCACTGGGGGGGAAAAATCCCTACCGTCCCATGAACTCAACTGACAACCAACTTTTTTTTTCTTAGGCCCTAGCTTGTTATTTATTTTTTCAGTATTTGACTTGTTATTTGAATTGCACAAGATACACTGACCAGGAGTTGAACAATTTTATTCAGTCAGTTTTATTGTTTGTACAGGTTATTGTAAAAGAGGAAGCACTTTCACACTCGTTCTTTTTGCTTTGTATCTGTTATATCTACATTTAATTTTTTAATCAGAAAGCATTTTTATTCAGTATATATTTTAGTTTGTTTTTAATAAAAGTGCCCCTGTGACAGTTGGTACATGTGGCTTTGACCCAGAATTGGTTTTTGTTATTACTTCACCCAAAATAATATCGAGATATGATTTTTGGTCCATATCGCCCAGCCCTATTACTTACTTACTTAAAATGACTAGAAACTATTCAGAATATATATTTATTATAATGTTAACTATACACCCTCATGCAATAAGACGAGACAACATGGCTCATTTATTAAAAAGGCATATTAAATATAAATGAATAATTAGGTTGTAAATATAAACTCTAAGCTTGACTAAAATATAGAGAAAATCTTGAACGAGACATTCCTGCAAATAGCACATAAACAACCATAAGGAAGACATAAAATAAATGGTATGCTGAAATGCAATTACAGATCTATTTGCTTGTGTGTGAGTATCTAAGTGTGATTATTTGTGACCCGATCTGCCGTAATGAGTCGGAAGTCGGCGTTCTATTTATTTAGATACGGGCCGATTATGTTGAAAAACATCACAAAAATATCGATCTTTCTTTTTTGGAGACCAGATAAATTTTGAAGACCTTTTCTTTCATATAAGACCAAAAAAGAAAAATCTATATTTTTGATGTTTGTCAACATAATCGGCCCGTATCTAAATAAATAGAATGCCTACTTCCGACTCATTACGGCAGATCGGGTCACATTTGTCTTTGTTCACACAATCCTGCAGCGTATGATGAGTAGCAATAGGTTAGTGGAATAAAAATATAGATGCTTTGAATGCAAGATTGAAGATTGAATGCCATCTTGAAGTACATTAATTAGAAATGCTCTTCCAGAGAAAAAAATAACAGGTTTGTTTGTTTGTATAAGAGAAGGGAATTTTTGTACAGAGCAGTTTAGTTCCCTGTCACTGTGGGCTCCAGGGCACAGTAGTACAGTGCAGAGTCTTCTACTTTAGTAGCAGAGATTTGCAGATCTACCTGTGCATTTGTTTTGTTAGCTTTTGTGGACAAGCGTAGTTTAGTATCAGTTTTGGTGTCAGACTCCGTGGCAGAAATCAGAAAAGTAGGTTCAGTTCCAGGATACTGACGATACCACTGCAAGCCATACATTTTAGTTGGATCATATTTACAAGAGATAGTTGCTGTTTCTCCTTCAGTAAAATGTTCTTCAAGAGAGAGCGGCTTTATTAGATCTGCAACAGTTTCTTCTATAAAAAAAAAACATAACATAAGCAATAATTTCAAGATTGTTTTTGTTATTTTCGTAGAAAATGCAGAGCTACATTACTTACCTTTCAACTGAGAAAAAATAATTAAAACACAAAAAATCATGATGGCTGATCTGCACAAAAATGACTTCTAATGTTACAGATGAGTTTCTCTCTTAAGAATGCTGGAATTGCTCTGACTGAAATCTAAAGCCTTAAACCTAAAGCTCCACCTTCTGTTTATAAGGAGATCAAGATGACAACTTACTGTAATGCAGGGGACATATCTTTAGTGTTTCATCAGATCATGTTCTATGTCATAATTTTTTTAAATAAAAGAAGTATTTGTGTTTTCATCAAATAAGCAATATTAAAAGACTATATGAGCAGAACTCCAGTTGCCTGGTTTAAGGAGAAAGCAGACGAGATGAGAATGCTAAAACATGGTCCACATGAATGCATGGGCATTTTTATCTGATTGAACTGCAAATGGAAAACACAGATCCTTTAATTTTATCCATATTGACAATCTTACATATGTTCTGATATGACCCTTACTGCAACTTGCAAATGCAGTGAAATACAAGCAAATATGTAGCTAACTAGCACTAATTAACAACGCAATTAACAACACATCCTAAGTCTATTAAAACTGCTTATAATACACAAAGTACATTTAGAATTCTTTTAGACACACTTAAACCTTAAATTGGATCATTTAATAACCTTTAATTCGCTTATACAGAAAATACATTAATTTGTTCTACTGTTATAGGGAAGCAGAAAGCTGTGTTGATTAATATTAAATTGTTAGTATAGATGAGTTATGACCATGCCAATAAATTTAATGGAAAGAATGGTCATGATCTTTTGCATTTGGCATAGATTTATAATCTTTGAAATAATAATAACAAACGGTCAGTACATTTCAAGGTCAAAGTAAACTTTATTGTCATCTCTGCTATATGAAAGTATACAGAGAGATGAGACAACGTAGCTCCAGTTTTGCAGAGTACAAAAAGGACAAACAAGGCTCATAGAATAAGCATATATTAATATACTATAAAATACAAACTTTAAACTAGAGGTAGAAAAAGAGATACATGCGGTATTCTGGTATTATGGAAATACTAAACAGACAATATATTAAAAATAACAGAATCTTTATAAAGTTAATTTCTCTACATATACAGCATATAAAATGTATTAGCTTTAGGTGATTTGTAAATTATATTACAAGCTCTCCTTTTTGTCAGTACAGCTGAGTACAGTTAAAAGATAAGCTGCTTATCTACACGGTGGATTTTGTTCTGTCTTTCTGGGTTGCCTGTTACTGTGGGCTGCAGAGCACAGTAATATATTATAGAGTCTGCTATTACTGTAGAAGAGATCTTGAGGTCAACAGTTGCACTCTTTTTAGTGGCCTTGGCTGTGAAACGTAGTGAAGGATGAGATCCGTTGGTGGTCTCAGTGAGAAACATGAGAAACTCTGGTCCAGATCCGGGATACTGAATATACCACTGAAAATTCTGTACAGCACCATTGTAGTTACAGGAGAGAGTCACATCTTCACCCTCCAAAATAGTTTTTTCAAGGTTGATGGGTGTTATCACATCTCCAGCAGCACATTCTGTAAAACATGTTGTTGTTGTTTTTTTACTGAAACAGAGTTTCATGTCAACAGATTTATAATAAATATGATAGCTACTGGAAAGCCTGTGTAAAACATAAGTAACTGAATAATTTTAAAAAATAGCATTGAAAATTTACCTTCAAACCAAATGAACATCAATGTGATAGATACAAACATGATGCCTGGAGTATTAAAAAGTGACAGCAGCATTCACTGCTTATCTCTAGTTAGCAAACTGAACTGTTTGGTTGTACTGTTCATTATACATGTGAAACCTAGAGCTCCATCTGCTGGAGGAAGGATAACATTTTAAAGTCTTTACTGTGCTCAGGTGTAACATGAGTGCCTTGTTTTATAACATTTACATTTATGGCATTTAGCAGACGTTCTCAGTGGAATGTTGTGGAAAAATGGAGGAACAATGGAGCTGTGGAACCTGCTCAACTAAAAATGTTTATTTAACAAAAACACAATGATAGAATCATTGCACCTTTCCCCAAAGTCACCAAGAACAAATGAATATACTAAACAGAATACAGCATGCTTAGAGAGACATAGAGAACACTTCCACATAACATAGCAGCTGCTAAATGAAGACGAGAGGGAACTGGCTGGGCTTAAAAACACGGGTGAAGTACATTAGGGTAATCAAGGCTAAACAAAGACAGGACAAGTTAACTTCTAGTGGCCATCCAGCGGTCTTAATTATAATATAACTTAGATGCTGTAGAATATACATGATGACCTTCTTACAGATAGTAAAACATGCAGATGAACTACTGTTCATGGTTAAGTATTCATGGTTGTCTAGTTGGTTGTGGTCCTGTTGTAGATTAAATTATAATTCTAAATAAATATGCCTGATGACATGTTGAAATGTTTTGTTGGACAATGAAATGTTGAAATTGGTTGTGCTAGATTAAGGTTAGACTGGGTTTTGTCAGGGTTAGCTCTGCACTTACAAGGATTTATGAAAGTGAATAATTATTTGTGATTATGAACATACCACCAAACATTTCAGACCTCAACATCATGAAATCTCTTTTTAATCTCCATTTAAACTCCAATGACAATGACAGCAGCCATGATATTTTTTGAAAATTAAATATTGATGTCCTGTTAATAATAGGGATATGATATTACAAATAATCAAGTAACTGATGCATTACATAATACATTGATTTAAAAATTACAGGAGAGAGTAAGAGGATTTCCATTCATTACCTAAAATGAATAAAAGTCTCAGTCCCCCTAGGAAAGCCATAACAATCCCAGTCTCTAAGGTATACATTGCAATATCTAAAGCATGGGTTAACATCACTTCTTCAGGTTTTCCTTAGTTCGACCCATTTGATTCAGAATCTGTATGGTGAAAGGCAGTCTCCAGAAGAACCTGCCCCTTTTGGAAAATGGCAATTCAACCTTAATCTGGCAGACACCCATTAACAGTGCCTGTGAATATATTAATCGAAATAATCTACCGCTTATACCTAGGAAGTGTCATGTTATTAAATTCTAAATTAAGCAGAATGGTGTTGGAATGGAGAGTTGTGGTGTTCAGATATTTTTTATTTCACACGGGGTGCAGCAGTGCCCGGGCCAGGCCAGGGCCAGCCGCAGCGACCCGGCCAACTCCCCCCGTGACACCGCAGGATGACCGGAGGAAGGACCCCCCAAAAGCTGGAAGATTGCGGGAAAAGTCTTATATCCAGTGTCATGAGAAAGACATCCATCCTCAGTTGAATCAGATCAATAGTGAGCATATTTAAGTTTAAACAGTAGGAGGCGTTGTCGTCTTAGATTATGAGACTCAAGTTTACAAATGGAAAGCAATTACAGTTGTGCTCCCTGCCTCATCTCATTATCACACTATTGTTGGACTGTAGTATGGAAGATATCTATGGGAGAAGTCCAGATCTGCCTCC
Source organism: Distichodus sexfasciatus (assembly GCA_032718565.1). Lineage (NCBI taxonomy): Eukaryota > Metazoa > Chordata > Actinopteri > Characiformes > Distichodontidae > Distichodus > Distichodus sexfasciatus. The sequence goes on along the minus strand of JAVGVS010000017.1, from coordinate 5,022,383 downwards.
TCTTTGGCAAATACTTTTAATTTGATACTTTTAAAAATAATAATACTATTAATTAGTATAAGTATTGAATGGACAGACACATTAATAAGACTAGATATTGTCACATTGAATATTGCAAATGTATTGGTCTGAAAGATCTTTGTATATCTCCTGTTGCAATATCACAAGTGTTTAAGGCTTGTCCCGATGAGCTAGTGCCTGCCCTGCGTCTTTGGCTTGTGTCTGTATGCCTACTCGGACATTTGCATTGGCTTTGGTTTCTGTTTATTTTATTAAACCTTCAAGTTTGAACTTTGCACTTGTATTCAGTTTCATCTTTCTTGCAATAAAGCATGCTGACTTGAAAAAGTAAACAACTGAAAAAAGTATGTATGGTTTTTGACACTTGAAAAACATTTACACAGGTGTGACCATAAATATCAGCAGAACAGCAAAAGTGGTTAAGATTGGTTTTGGATATGAGTTCAAAGTCTTTTGTTTTTGTAAAGCTTCTTTGAGACTTTGTATCATTGGGTTTCCCTGAGTGCACAGTAATATTCTGCTGTATCTGTCAGATCACGAATTGTGAGCTCAGTAGATGTTTCTGAAGAATACCGATTATTCGAGCTGTGTTTGTTAGAGTTCTGCCGAGCGCCTTTGTATAGTAAATATTGAGGTGCTCTGTTAGGATGCTGTCTGTACCAGTACAGCCAAACAAATTGATTGCTTGTTTCATAGGAGCATCTTAGGGTCACAGATTCTTCTTCTTTTCTTGTAACAGAGGTATCACTGCTTGGTCCAATTTGGTCAGCATTTACTGTACCTATAGACATTAAACAGAAGTGCTATTATAGTTGTATTTCTGTACAACTAATGTAAATAATTAATTAATGTTAATGTTTACTTTGCCTACTGCCATTATAACAATCAGTAACATTGCTGTTTCCATGTTGTAAAGTTCCAGTGCTGTAATAATAATCTACATCAGTGCAAGACTAGGATAGAACTTCCTCCTTTGTAGGCTGGTAGTTAAAGAGGGGCTGTCCTTCTCATAGAAGATCATCAAATTGTCAGTTATAACATTTTAAAAGTTAAAAACATTTCCTGAACAGACTAATCTAACTTTAGGCAATAAACTGATTTTTGGAAAAATTTATTGTAAATTATTTCAAACCCATGTATTGCAAACTCTTTAGGGATAAATTCTCTCTCTCTCTCTCTCTCTCTCTCTCTCTCTCTCTCTCACTCTCACACACATGGTCACAGTTACTGCTTACTGTTACCGCTTTACTGTGTGTTGTCACAGCCCCCTGGACTTTGGCTGGACAGTGCCCCCTCGAAGTCTGCAGAGTGGCCAGCAGATGCTGTCATTAGATTTGTTTAGTGTATTTAGGTCTGTCTCGTGCCCCCTGTCTGTCTTGTCCTTGTCCCGCCTTCCCATTGTGTCCCATTAGTTATCACACCTGTGTTGGTTTGTGGTTGGTTTAGCCCGTTTCCGATTGGTTTACCCCTTTATTGTTTGATTTGGCTTGTTTACTGTTTGTCTTCTGAAAGGTTGTCCCGTTTCAGTTAATCCTGTTCCTCGTTTATTTTTTCCTATATAGGTTTCAGTTTTCCCATTGTTTCCTGTCTGTCCACCCTCACCGTAACCCCCAGCAAAAGTTTGCTTTTTGTTTGTGGCCCTCATGCCCAGTTTATGTTTGGATTTTCTAATAAATGGCTTGCACGTGTACTTCGCTTATTTTCGTGCTGACACACCGTGCCGTGACGTGTAAGTGAACCTGAGAATGAGAGGAGTTATGAGAAAAAAGAAACTCGTGTGCAGCTGAACCACCAGATCAGCACTGGAGTGAGGAGGATATCACTAGGTATATGAATTCTAATATTCTGCACAAACAATCATGGATAACAGTAAACACATACAACAAACAGTTTTCATTAACAGCTCCAAAACTACTATTAGTTTGAACCTCTGTCTCCTACATGCATTTTTATCTTTTTAAAACCATACCTACAGAAATAAGAGAAAATTTAGTTTCAGATGGAGCTAAATAATTTGCATGCTGTTGATAACTGTTCTACAAATGTTTAATAAGTAGCTTATCAATGCGATTAGAAAAATGCATCTAGTACCAGATAAAATGATGTATTATACCTTTACCTGTAAGTATACTGTTTAAATACTTATAACTCTTCTAATAAATATATAATGTGTAAATCCTAAACCTTATGAAGTTCCCTTAATTACCTTTTGCACATTTATCCTGTCTGCATTTTTATGCCAAGCAGACTTACAAGTTCTGTTTATGGCTGTAGTGTTTCCATTTTATGGAATCATTGCTTCCATGACAATAAAAATGGTCTTATTAATAATTCTTGCTCTGGTTAGGTGAAAAACGCAGCTTTCTTTCCCCTCCTTTCATCTCTATCTGGCATCGACTATAAGGATCTGTTTGCCATATATAAGAATTTTATAAATTTGTTTTGTTTCTCAGGTTTCTCCAAAAGCTTATGCTGCCATAGTAACTTACCTGCATTTGTGGAACCAATATTGGGGAAAGTTAGCTAGGATTGTTGAGTTCTCAATGGAGTACTGCCCTGGGCCTGTCAGTGTTTAGGCTTTATATTAAACACTGCATTCACACCAGAGAATAATTAAGTTACCTTATATAACCCTGCATTTGCTTTGCAGGTGTGGGCTCTTACTATAATGAAAGTATGCATGAATAACAGATTCTGGTTTAGTTGTTACTTTGATCTCCTGAAGCTCAAAGCAAGCCAAAAACGTGTACGTACGAGCACATTTATACTTTCTATCACTGTGATCCAACTCTAAGGGCACAGAAGTAGAGAGCTGTATCTGTCACAGTTACCTGTCTACTAATCGGATGTGTAAATGCTGTAAATGTGATCTCAAATGGATTGTCTGGAATATGTATAGCATTACCTAAGTGAGAATTTTTAGGGCCTACGTCCACCAAACATGTTTTTTGTGCTGGCAGCATATATTTTCAATACAAATCTAATAAGCATTAGTGTTCAGAGCGCTAAGCGCCTTCAGCGGAAGAAAAACACCAGTGGAGACAGGTTTTTAACACAGCGCTCAGAGCGCATTAAATTTGATATTTGAGTGGCTCCAAAAACACCTAAAATAGGGAAAAGGACATTGTTAATTTCATTTTTCTCAATATGGTGCATCATTGTGCCCAAAGTCATATCTAACACCTTACACTGTAATGAAAAATAGAATATGTTCTCTCCATTGCATAAAAGACACATTCCTCTATGAGTGTAATTATAAGAAGTCTTCTGGAAACTCCTACTGAGGTGGGTGGGTGTCTGCAGTTTTATATTGTAAAATAAAAATATGAAGTTAATGTTAAAATCTTGGTATTTATTAGTAATTAGGATTACAATCATTGTTCACTGTGTATCCCATGGATATTTCAAACATTATTTTTGCTGATATGTTTGTGTATAAATATCAACAGCACTTCACAACCATCACCTCTATGTTCCACCCATGGTCTCAAATGTCAGTAAAACTGCAAAAGAAATGACATTTCTTGCTGTACAGAGATGGTAGAAGTCTATCTCCCCACTTAGACAGGACACTTAGACATAACTTCTTAATCACTTATGAGAACAGAAGTAAGACCATTTTTAAAATTAATACTATGCTTTATTGTAAAAAAAAAAAAAAAAAAAAAGCTACAGGGCACAATATGTGACCTCAGTTATTAGAGAAGTAATGACAAATAGTATCAATTGTTAAGTTGACATTTTAAAAACATCATTGTTTAATAGCTCACTGCTTAGATTGTGCATGATCATGTACTTTCTCATACAAGCAGTGCCATGTTACTGTTATGGTTATGTTTAACGGTAAATCCAATTTGTAATGTTTTGTAAACTTCTGCTATAATCAGAAATATAGTGGATAACTTAGCTCTCCAAATCACCCCTCAAAGTTTTTGTGTTTGAGATGTTTTGAGTAAAGCACTCTTTATTGTATCTTTCGAGATACAAGTTAGTCAATTTGAAGCGCTAATGTGTAATCTGTAATGTGCTGATATTGTATACATTATGTAATTAGTAGGGATGCAGCGATCGGAATCGGCCGATTTTTGGCCTGATCGGTGATCGGCCGATCACTCACACGTATTGCCGAGTTCAAACCGATCTTGCGCGTGCGCATTACTTGCAGCGCAGCCACGCGCATTCAGGCAGCGTTCACATGTACGCTCAACGGAGGCGTTTCTCATTCACTCTGAATGGGGTGACATCGTGCGGCGACGAAATGAATTTTGGGTGCGTGAGTATGACGTCATATCAATGCCAAAACTAGAGCGCGCAAAATGGCTTGCCGCAAAAAAATTCGCGGGCGTAAATTTCAAAGTCGTGCGCGCAAATGTGAAACTGGAGAGCACAAAATTAAGAATCGAGTGCGCGGTTGTGATAATATTGCGCGCGAACTGTATTTTTCCTCTCGCGAATGTCTTTTTCCTCTCGATGTGTTAAATGTTCTCGCGCGTGAAGTAGATTACCGACGAGCGGCTTTTTTTGCTCGAGTGAGATTTCTGCGCGCGGTTTGAAAGGGGGCGGGTTTTGGCAGTTTGGGGGCGGGGTTTTGCAGCTTCTGCCTGCGAATCCTATTGGCCGATGGCTCCTGGTCTTGTGATTGACTGCACACTACAGACAGTTTCTACATAAAAACCAAAGATGACGTAGAAAGAGGGTTAGGGTTAGGGTTAGGGTTAGGCGACAGGTAGATTAAACACAAGTTATAGTTTATCAACCGTATAATCATAATTTAATAGTTAGGTCTTACACGTTTAATAAGCACGCAATCAATGGCTCCCCTTGCCCACTTGTCTGTCTCCAATTCACCATAAACACAGATGCACAAGTCAATCACAAGATGATCACCCGTTTTCCATAGTTGAGGATACAGGCTTCAGAAATCTGATAACTCACCTCTGCCCAAAATACACAATGCCAAGTAGGCGTTACTTTTCGGACGTCGAGTTCCTTTTTCTTTATTTAAATTTGTAAAGAACATTTGTTATGAAAATAAAGCATTATATTAAAGAAAATTATATTTTTGTTTGTATTTGCTGTAGAGCTGCCACTATTATATGTCACTATTATAAAAGTAACTAGTAAACAGGGAAAGTAACTACCGCGTTACATTAAAAAAGTTGAAACCCATTTTTTTGTGTCAATGTCGTCGACTACTCGCAGCAGCTCTAATTTTCTGTTATCTGGGGAAAAAATCGGTATCGGAAAAATCGGTATCGGCCGATCACACTTACAAAAAAATCGGTAATCGTAATCGGCCAAGAAAATTGCAGTCGGTGCATCCCTAGTAATTAGACATCTTGGGCGTGCAAGTAAAGGCATCATATATAATGACAAATCATTTGTATCCTTTCCAATGAAAGTATTAGATTTGAGTTGTTCTTAGGCTGAAGATTAAGCTGTGTAGAAAATTCTTCTCCCAAAATTGTAGTTATTTAGAGGAGAAATTTGGATGATTAATTTGAAAAAGCTTTTACTCTCCCATCTCTGGTTAAGCTCCGCCCTCTTGTGGATGACAAGTGTTATTACATTGATTTGCAGATATACATAGACGTTTTCATATCCTTATCATTCATTGGGAGCTATCTTTTATTACGTTTGCATAATCTTACATTTACGTGTATTACATAATTGTTTTTGTTTTGTAAAAGCTGTCACTTGTTAGCCAGACTTCTCTCTGAGGTTTTTGTACAGCGTAGTTTGATTTCCTGGCACTGTGGGCCTCAGAGCACAGTAGTACAGCGCAGAATCTGGTGGTGCTGTGTTGAAGATCTGTAGATGCACTTGCTTTTCATCTTTATCAAGTTTTACTGACATATTAAACACAGTGATTTCCTGCTTATCGTCATATGTATTAATTAAATGTAAAAATTCTGGTTTTGTTCGGGGATACTGGCAATACCACAGGAGATCATTGTTAGCAGCAGTTGTACTGTAGTTACAGGAAAGAGTAACGTTATCACCCTCTGAAACATACTTTTCATCAGAATGTGGTATCACAGTCTGTGCTGATGCGTCTCCTGGAAAAAAGAAAAGAAAAATATTTCACAAAAATGAAAAATTACATTTGTACTCAAGAAATGTTTCTTCTGACAAAGTGAAATGATTTACTTAAATATAAATGCCTAAAAAACATGATAAAAGGAACAGTGAACATAATAAATATCTAAAGTAACTGACAGCAGACAGCTGAACAGGATTATTTAAGCTTTTATAAAAATATATTTTAAGTTTTTATATAAAGCTACACACATAAAGCTTAGACACAATAAGTAACATGCATCTCTGTTTGATTAGTTTGTTGTTTTTAATTTGATGTAAAGTTGATTTGATTAAGGCTAATATAAGTATCCCTCAAATTAACTGTTTTTAAAACTTCATTATCAGGTGATACCACTTTTGCAGTATCATTATAAATATTGAAGAAAGGTCATCTTTCAAATTTTCACTTTTTGTACTAGGTACTAATTTGGATGCTTAACTATGGTTAAATGTTTTTGTAGTAAGAATATAATGTGTGGTTATTTTAGGGCACATCTTACTAATAACCCAATCCTCAAGTTTAAAACATGCAAGATTTTTGTAAAACGCATTTGGGTTTCCTGTAACTGTGGGAGCCAGAGCACAGTAGTACAGAGCAGAATCTGATATTGCAGCAGTGGAGATCTTCAGTTCCACATGATTGTCTTTCTCAGTTTTTACTGATAGATGAGGGAGAACATTATGTATTTTAGTTTTTCCATGTTGAAAAATTAAAAAAAGAAATTCTGGCATGGATCTGGGATACTGGCGATACCAGTGGAGAGCATCACCAGTATTTACTGGTTTGTACTTGCACGAGAGAGTAACGTTATCACCCTCTGAGACATGCATTTCATTTTTGAGTGAATTAATTTCCTGTGCTGACATGCCTCCTAGAGAAAGAAGGCAGAAACTTTACTTATATAGCATTAATATCATTTGCATTCAAATTGGTATTATTTAAGATTCTTTTTGGAACTGTCTAGAATTGAATAAATAATGGTAAAGTGTACTTACCTAAAATAATTGAAATGAGATATAAGACAGGGAATAGCATAGTGATGGAGATCTTCAGTGAATGATAGTAAATGCAAAGTTGAATGAGGCTGCTGTAGCTCACTGCTTATTTACAGAGCTCCACCCATAAAGCATTTGGTATCAATCTGCTGTCATATCTTTATTACACTCAGGATAATTTTAGTTGTAGTTTTGCTAAAATCCAAATACATTTGTTATTTGAAGTAAATGAAAAGTTACTATTTTGAAGTTGAAAAAACTGGCATAGTTTATGAAAACAATTTTATATCTTCCATATAAAACAATATTCTGTATATGCTCTAAATCAAATTTATAGCCATAAATGTAGATTAAATGTGTAGGTAGATGAAATGTCTCTACATTTTGGTGTGATTTAAGAATAATAATTCACTGTCAATAAACACATTATTTTAAAGGTTTGTTGGATTACTGCTTAAGCCTACAGGGAGAAAAGAAGAGGGGGCATAAATAATTGAGTGGAACAGTAATTTTACATTTTGCCTCTTTGGACAAAATGTTTGTTCTCTTCACTTTCATTCTCATGATGTAATTTCTGTGATATGTGTTTGCAATTCTATTGTCATGTGTTTAAACTGTTTTAAAGGTTTTGCAGAGTTAAGTCAAGTTTTTTTTGTCACTGTACTGTATGTGTCAAGGCTCGCTAGTACAGTGCAGAGTCTATTATTGCCACAGTGGAGATATGTCTTGATAAAAAGACCGGGAGGGGGATGCTTTTCTTCAGCTTAAACTGACATGACATGAGTGTCACTGAGTGCATCTGTTGGTCTGAGGGATCAACGACAACTGCACAAATTATGAGGTAAATCTGCACAACTACATTCTGGAGATATCTAAATTAAGGTAGGAGCTGTGGCTTATGTGGTTTTTTTTGTAAGTTTGACGTTCTCACCTGACTGTTTATTGAAAAACACTTAGTGCATAGTGACATTTTACCTATCCTGTTTTACTTATGAATGATGAATGTCTCTCTAGAATTGCTGACTCTGTTTGGCAACAGTATTATGTAGTGAGAGTATTATGAGTTTCTCTATAGAAAAGATCTGTTATATATTTTAAATTATATATTTGATTTACTTGTTTATTAAATGTTCATGCACCCCAGTCACCCAGAGGAGGATGGGGTCCCCTTACGAGTCTTGGTTTCTCTCAAAGTTTCATCCTACTAGAGAGAGTTTTTCTTTGCCACTGTCACCTCAGACTTGCTTGTTGGGGGTTTGGGCCAGTTATATGTAAAGTACTTTGTGACAATAACTGTTGTTAAGAGCTCTATATAAATAAAATTGTATTGAAAAGTAAATATTATATTATACTATCTGTTTTATATGTAGGGGCAGTTGATAACGTAATGAAAGGTATTCGTATCGATCGAGTACCACTGAGGTACTCATGAGCAAGGTGCTGTCCCCAATCTCTTCACAAGACTTTTTCATATTAAGCATGATATATTTACACGTTTTTATTGTCCCTATAGTTATCTAGTAGCAACAGTAAGTATGTGTCACAGCACACGTTTAACTTCAGGCAGCTGCCTGAAATTCATTCTCAATAAAGACTCACTGCAACAGTAAAGAGGCAGATTCTACCATCTTCTGGAAGGAAAATGTCATTACATCTCGAAAGCATATTTTTTACTATAATTGCAAGTACAGTGTAGCATTAACAGTATTATTTAATCTTTTATCCAATCTAAAAATAATGACTACATGCTTGGGTTAAGAAACCAAACAACTGGTTTCCAACACTGAAAGAAATCTAGAAATTGGTAGACATACATTGTTCACACTTGTTAATGCTAAATCCAAACTGATTTGCAGCTTGCTGTTAAAATATATTAAAGAAAACTCTCGGGTAAAATGTCAAAATATAATTGTTCATATTCCCTGTCTTAAACAGTCACATATTCATACTGTGACTGTGCAAAACAGTTTTTGTACAGTGTGGTTGAGTGTCTTGCCACTGTGGGCCTCAGAGCACAGTAGTACAGTGCAGAGTGTGAAACAGAAGTGTTGGCAATCCGTAGGTCCACATGTTTGCCTTTAACAAGTTCAACTGACATACGAGGATGATCAGCGTCCTTTTTATTTTGAAATTCACTAATTAAAAGCAGAAATTCTGGTCTGGATCTGGGATACTGGCGATACCAATGAAGTTCATTGTTATATGCGGAGGAAGCATTGTAGTTGCAAGACAGAGTAACATCATCACCATCTCGAACAAATCTTTTTCCAGTAAGTGGATAAATGTTCTCTGCTAACGTGCTTCCTGAACAAAAATGGGAAAAATTAAAACCTTGTATTAAAATATGTTGTAATATTTTAATAATATTCTCCTGACAATGAGGAAATAAATGACTGATGAAATATACTTACTCAAAAGCAGTGGCAGGAGAGAAAGAGCAGAGAGCTGCATGATGGAGATCTGTGTTCACTATTAGTGGTGTCAAGTTAAACAGTATAAGTGTAGCTCACTGTGTAGATACAGAGCTCCACCCATAAATAATCTCACACCCATAAAAAAGACAGTACTGTCTCTTTTCTCTAATGCACCCTCAAGAATTTTGGTTTTTATGTTTTCTGTATATTTAATGTAAATAAGAGAGGGGATTTGGAGTGCCCTATAAATTCACAATAAACTGAAGTGACCATTAAATTCTCAATGTGCACCAATTACCGAAAGCAAAGAGGAAAAATCTGCCCTCTTCTGAGAGAGATCTATCATTACAGCTCAATCATATTAAATCATTAAATCATATTATGTTTCATGTAATTTGAAATAAACAGCTGATTTTCTTTATTGCGCATGAAGACAAACTACTGGTTTCCAGGATTTTACAAAAGGTTAGGTTATGTGCTCTATTTTACCCTCCTCTACAATATATTAAAGTTAATTTTAAGTGAGTGATTACTCGTCAGTGTTTGAACTGACGACATTCCGATCAGGGGCTTTCTTTTCCCATCACTAACTGCACCAACAACTACTACTACTTCCAATAATAAGAAGAAGAAGGAGAAGAAGAAGAAGAAGAATGGCAGACAGTTGAGCAGATTGTGCTGTGTCTGATAAGACTTGATCTTGAAGACTTGAAAACCCTTTGAATCACTTGAATTTATACAAAGAATATATAACTGTTAAATGCTGAATAATATAATATAAATGCTGTATTATATGTCTAGTTCTTTTTGTTTGTATATTATCTAACATAAGACTTTAAAACCTACCCTTAAAAAAGTCAATTGTTTGCAGCAAACCTGTGGTTAATTTGTGGCAAACAGTGAAGTTTGTCACAATATGTTGCCACAAGTCGCCATTGTCAGCCGCTTGGCAACTTACGGCAATGTTCTGACAACAATGACAAATTGCCACTAGTGGGAGAAAGTTAAAGACATTTGGATTTGCCAAAACATTTAGCCAAAAATGGCAAATGTTTTCCACAAAGTTTGCTACAAGTTTGCCGTAAACCTAATTTGCATGTGAAAATATGATCTTGCTGTAAATTTGCGGCAACATTGATAAAGGTTAAAAGCAGCTGTTTGCCGGAAGCCTAAAACCTTTGTAAGAGTAGAGGGAACGGTAGCAGTCATGGTTTTTGGTGGCACATTTTCCTTCTATTAATATATCCATATTCGAGTCTCTCAAAGATGAACCTGAACGGGAGAATATGAGCTGGATTTATTTAAGCTCAAGTAAATGAAGAAAGTCTCACAGGAGACTGAAAAACAGAGCAAGTGTAAGTGAGTATTATGAACAACGAACAGTAGATTTCTGGAAAGAGCTGGCTTAAATCATGCTCTAAACAACAAGCAAGTGCGACCGATGACTATGTCGCTAGTAAACTAAACAGGGCGGGAAAGGCAAAATGCAACCTAGGTTCAGAATTCAGGTGAGTGAGAGCAGTGGAGGAGGGGATGCAGCCGGCCAGGTCTTAACATATTGATTTTAATGCTATTTCAACAACATCTCAAAATATTGTCTGTGCATAAACGATAAATGTAGCTTTAAAATGATTGTTGTCAGTATCAGTTTTTTGAGGGGCAGAAAAACTGGAGTTTTGCATCAGTTGCATAATATTTGAATTGACAGAGGAATCAGAAAAATAAGTTTATGTTGGACACATTGGTTGTTTAGTCTAAATGTCTGTTAAAAGTCAATAATATTTTTCATATGCAACTTCATGGCAATTGCTTTGATGTATTTCAGAATGGCTACTTGTTTTTAGCACAATTCAGCAAAATACTGTAATGATTGGACAAAGTACTTAATGTACCATATTTGTGTACATGTTCACTGCTTAAAAATGATGTGAACATTTCAGTATACCAAACTTCCCCCATGAGCCTAACTGATTTATTCTATTAAAAAAATAAATTTAATCACATCTATTATTTAGTTTATATATTCAGGTATTTAAAATAAATTAAGGATTAAGAAAGAGGAATGCATAATTCTTTGTATTGAGTTGTGCTGCTTCATAGCAAAAATGTGCAAAATGCAAAAAAATACCAAATACAAACTAGAATCTGTTGTGTTGAAATATAATAAAATAGCATTGGCAGCATTAAAAAATTCAAAGGTACACACATGGATCTTATATCAGAGAGATAATATATATTTTACAATTTAAAGTAAGTGAGTCATGTTTTTTAAATAGCTATGTTATGCACACATTTTACTTTTAGCAATACATGATTACTCAGACTTCCTCCCCAGGTGCTTACAACAAGCAGAAATGTGGTTTTAATTAGTTGGATATTATCAGTTTCAAAACAAAAATGAGGTGAGTGAGTTTTTGTAAAGCATCACAGAGACTCTGAATAACTGGGCCTCAACTCTAAGAGCGCAGTAATAAAGAGCTGAGTCTGTCAATTTAAGATCTCTAATGGTGAAGCTAGTAGAGCTTTCCTCTGTTTTTGATGAAAATCTGTCTTCTGTTTTGAGTTGTCCACTACTTGAGCGGGCACCGTTATACAGTAAATACTGAAGTGCTCTGTTAAAATTCTGCCTGTACCAGTAGAGGATGACATATCTGCTGCTTGTGTCATAAGAGCACTCAAGTGTGACAGATTCTCCTTCTTTAATAACAACATCAGTATTTTGATTTTTTGGTCCAATTTTATCAGCACATAGCACACCTGAAATAAACAAATTGTAGTTAAGTTTTTCAAAATTAGAAATTGAATTAAATTGAATATGGGTATAAATGAATAATTAGTACCTGATATCATAATGAGGATCATAAGTCGTCCCTCCATTTTGACGATGTTCAAACAGAATCCCATATTAATCTCAACCTTCTGCACTCTATAAGGAGGTGGGTGTGTTGTTAGTATCATTCTGTGGAAAGAAAATTTTCAAATGTAAACCCTTCTCATGTCTTTACTGTCATGTTTATTATCAATGTGTAAATGAGACATTTTCTTACCATTTAATTAATAAAGTTGAGGTTGTTTTTTTTTTTCATTTTTCTTTATCTTTACACATAGAAGAAACATTTACATTACAGAAACAGTCTGCATTAATATCCTTGAATAATCTCATGCTCAAAGTGTTTTATTTCTGAAGCAGCTGCCAATTTCTGTGCTAATTTGAATGCCAAAAACAACTTTCTCATGAATTTTAAAAGGGTAAGGTAAGTTATATCACTGATACATTAAAGAATACAATTAAATTGTTATTGTTGAATAATTGCAATATGTAAACATACTATGTTAATGAGAGTTAAATGTAATTTTCAATGGTAATTAAGAATGGCTTTACCTTTTAAATGTTAACTTCTTTGTGCCATTTAGTGTATTCAAGATTGTCGTTTCAGTTAATTTTTACACAGGAGTTCTGTGTAGGTGAAAGGAATGTAGGGATGGAGGTTTAGTTTGGTCTAGAGCACAAATCACTTCAGCTGCACTTCAACCACTCAAACTCTCTGGGTAAATTCTGCCCTCTTCTGGATGACACATATTATTACATAAATCATTGTTGATTTGAAACAAACTTTTTATTTCTAATTTGCAACGGCAAGTGAGTTTTTCCCCAGTCAGTTTGTAGATCATATTTCTATTAGTATTCTTCAGAAGCATTTATGTGGCGGTCATCCAGAAATAGAGGCTGGACACAATAAATGTCTTTTCAGTAAGTCCTAAATTGAGAGAAGCCTTGTCATCAGCATTGAAAGAAGTAAGTTAAACTGGACAACATTTTATTCCATTATGTAATTTGTCTCTAAGAAATGTGCAGTTTAATGTGAGCAGAGAATAGAAAAACGCCAGGATTCGTCTAGTCAGGCAGACGGTCTTCAATATTATTTTTTAATAGAATGATTATGTTATTAACATACGTGATACCAAAAGTGATACCTAAGTCTGATACAGGAGCCTTCATAATGCACTTTTCAGCATTTTCATGTCAATCTCTTGGGTTTTTGTACATTGCAGCAGGGTTTCCTGCCACTGTGGGCACCAGGGCACAGTAGTAGAGTGAAGAGTCTGATAATGAACTGTTGGAGATCAATAAATCCACACGATTTCTATCTTTATCAAGCTTAAGAGTCATATGCTGAAAAACCTTGTCTTTCTTTTCATATGAATTAATTAAGATGAAACATTCTGGTCTGGATCCAGGAAACTGGCGACACCACTGGAGATCATAGTTGTTAGCACTGATGCTGTAGTTGCAGGAGAGACTAACATCATCACCTTCTGAGACGTGCTTTTCTTCTGCAAGTAACACAATTGTCTGTGCTAATGTGCCTCCTGAAAAAGGTATTATAGAAAAATATATGTAAGTATCTCATAACTATTAAAAGACACATGTGCATGCCTTCTCTCAGATACATAAAATCAGGAATTGTTGAAATGTTTTTAAAGTTATTTAAATGTATTTACCTATAACAAGCGATAAGATGGAAAGGACACAGAGCAGCATGGTGGAGATCTGAACTCTCTGTTGACAAAAGGAAAACTGAATGGGATTTCTGTAGCTCACTGTTTATATGCAGAACTCCGCCCTCACTAGAACTTCACTTACCTCAGACAAATTATATATTTAAGTCAGAGTATAATAGAAATGGTGTTCTCTGCAGTTTGCTGAAAAGATAAGTTGACCTTCAAACAAAGACACCATCATTACCAGAAGTTTGGCCTCTTTCAGAAAATGCACATCCCCAACTAATAGTTTGCACTGAAAGGTGTTTATTATGACTGCATAAAAGTGCTTGGATATGTCAGACTGTTTGTTTGCATGTGCTGTTGAGATTGCAATTCATCAGTGAAATTGGTCAACTATTTTTGTACCTTATCTATTTTTAAAACTGTATGACACAAAAATATATAGTGTTTGCTCCACCAAATCAAGGACTGTGCAAATTTTGCTGAGTCTTTTATTAATAAATACGAAATGTGATATGTGTTTAAAATTTTTGAGCTGTTTGAGTTGCTAATTACTGTTTTATGAATAGTTGTGCTCTACACTCTGTAAAGCAAGTTTCTTTACAATACATAATTACACAGACATCCTCCCCAGGTGTTTACTACAAGCAGAAATGTGGTTTTAATTATTTGGGATATTATCAGTTTCAAAACAAAAATGAGGTGAGTGAGTTTTTGTAAAGCATCTCAGAGACTCTGAATCACTGGGCCTCATCTCTAAGAGCGCAGTAATAAAGAGCTGCATCTGTTTGTTTAAGATCTCTAATGAGGAAGCTAGTAGAGCTTTCCTCTGTTTCTGATGAAAATCTGTCTTCTGTTTGGTGTTCTCCACTACTTGAACGTGCTCCTTTGCTCAGTAAATACTGAAGTGCTGTGTTAACATTCTGTCTGTACCAGTAGAGCCTGACAAATCTGCTGCTTGTGTCATAAGAGCACTCAAGTGTGACAGATTCTCCTTCTTGTCTAATAAAATCAGTATTTTGTGGTCCAATTTCATCAGCACATAGGACACCTGAAATAAAAAAAAAAGTAGAAATTTAGAATTTATTTTTTTTTTAGAAATTTAAATAAAATATGATTCTAAATGTATAGCTAGTACCTGATATCATAATGAAAATCATAAGAAGTTTCTCCATTTTGACTGTGCTCAAATGAAATCAAATATTAGACTAAAGCTTCTGCACTCTAACAGAGGTGGGTATATTGTTTGGGGGAAGGGGGCCTTGGTAAGTGTAATATTTTGGGGTGGGTCTGTCTTTAACGGCCTGTGGGCGGAAACAAATTTTAATGTAAACTCTACTCATGTAAGCTTATTTTAATGACATTGTAAAAGTGCCATAAAACATGATCATGATTATATTAAATCATCTAGCTTTATTTATTAACAAATTTAAAATTACAAAATTCCTTACCTTTTAATTAGTAAAATTCATTCATTATTCTTTACAATTACATATAGAAAAGTTTGAGCAGTAGTCTGGCTATCAGTCAGGTTGAACAACATGTTAAATGGAAATCTAGGATTGTTTTTGTTATTTTGAATTAGCAATGAGAGGTATTCTGATTTAGCAGCTCTAAGAGTCTTTTTATAGCTCTCATAGCATTTTTCCATGCTAATTCAAACACCACTAGTTTAGTTTGTTGCCACTTGCGTTCTAATTTCTGTGTCTCTTATTTTAAGGTATGTAAGTGGTCATTATACCAAGAGGATGCTTTGTTTTCTGTAATCTTTTTCATTTTTAACAAAGCAGTTTTATCTAAGATAATCTGTATTACTCTCAAGTTCAGTCGGATTGGACATTTCTCCTGTCAGGAACGACAGATCGGGAAGATTATCAATAAACTTACTAGCTGTATTTGATGTGAATGTATGCTTGGTACAGAAGCGAGTTGGGGAATTTGTATTTTGACTAAGGTAAAAATCTAATGTAATAAGATGGTAGTCAGAAATAATACTGGTCTGAGGCAGTACAGTTACATTATCTACATTAAGACCAAATGATAGGAATAAATCAAGGGTATGACCGCAGTTGTGGGTGGGTCCAAAAAATCCCCCATAATTATTGGTCTTTCAGTTAACCAAGTCTGAAAGAAATTCTGCAAATTCAGTTAAAAATTCAGAATAAGGACCTGGTAGATGGTAAGTCATTACAAAGGCGAGCGACAAAAAAGTAGATTTTGCAGACACATCTGCAATTGTAAGAAATACATTTTTTTTTGGTTTAATGAATTTAAATTTAAGTCCTGACTTCTGTGTTGTTGAAAGAGATTTTTTATAAATGGTTGCAACGCCTCACCCTTTACCACTGAGTTGGGGTCTTTGCTCATAACTATACCCCAGAGGCGTCGCCTCATTTAAGGTTAAATACTCAGTGAGTTTTACCCATGTCTCGGTTAAACAGCACGTTAAAGACATGGTCTGAAATCATTTTGATAATAATAAGTGCCTTAATTAATGATCTAATATTGAGTAGTCCTATTTTTAGATTTGTGGTGCAGATAGTCTGCATTGGGTGCTCTAATTGAATATGAATTACATTTTAAAAGGATGCCTTTCGCATTTTATGTGAACTATTTTTGGTACAAGGCACAGAGACAATGTCAATATGATGGTATCTAGGTGATGACTCATGGCAACTCGCAAGCGGGCTGTTCAGCTTTCCTGCCTGCGGCCTGTCCTTGGCTCTGTTTTGTCAATGGCCACCTACACCTGAACCTGCATAAAGGCTAGCAGCTATGTTCGTTGAAATACGGGCAACACCCTCCCATGAGGGGTGGATAGCATCCTGAGTCAAAGGACCAGGCTTTCCCTCGAAAACGGACCAGTTATCTACAAAACCTATTCTATTTTCAGTGCACCACTTTGACAGCCAGCAGTTCAGTGACCAAAGCCAGCTGTGAGTTTGACGTCGTTGGTGATGACATGGACAGCTGTCTCGGAATGTCTATGGCTATTACTGTCCAGCACCTTAAGATTGGTCCTGATGTTTGGCAATCTGGACATCAGGACCAAACTTCGTTGTGAGCTGATTATAATGAAATATCTGCATGTAGGTTTCAGTTTTAAGTTATCTCATGTTTTTTTTTCTATACCAATAGGAAATATGGCATTTAATAAGATTAGGAAACAACGTATTTGACTGCACATTTTTAGTTGCCAATAACAGTAGTTATGTTACACACTCTATAAAGCAAGCTTTTTTTTGGTTACAATACATGATTATACAGACTTCCTCCCCAGGTGCTTACCACAAGCATAAATGTGGTTTAGTTGGATATTATCAGTTTCAAAGCAAAAATAAGGTGAGTGAGTTTTTGTAAAGCAGCTCAGAGACTCTGCATCACTGGGCCTCAACTCTAAGAGCGCAGTAATAAAGAGCTGCATCTGTCAGTTTAAGATCTCTAATGGTGAAGCTAGTAGAGCTTTCACCTGTAATTGAGGAAAATCTGTCTTCTGTTATGTGTTCATCACTCCATGATCGTGCGCCTTTATACAGTCTGAAGTGCTCCATTAAAATTCTGTCTGTACCAGTACAGCCTGACAAATCTACTGCTTGTGTCATA
This sequence comes from Distichodus sexfasciatus, assembly GCA_032718565.1. Taxonomy (NCBI): domain Eukaryota; kingdom Metazoa; phylum Chordata; class Actinopteri; order Characiformes; family Distichodontidae; genus Distichodus; species Distichodus sexfasciatus. The sequence continues at coordinate 5,004,762 of JAVGVS010000017.1, read as the reverse complement.
AGAGCACTCAAGTGTGACAGAACTTTCTGCAACCCTAACAGAGGTGGGAGTGTTGTTTGAGGGTTTGGTTAGTGTAATGTTGGGGGAGGGTTTGTCTTTAACCGTCTCTGGAAGGAAAACAAGTTTTTACCTAAACTCCACGTAAATTTGTCTTTAATGTCATTCTGACAGCACCACAAAACTCAACTGACTCTATTTATTACCCATTTTTATGACAAAATGTCTTAATAAACATATAGAAAATGTGTGTTTTTTCTTTAAGAAGTATTAATGTGAAACAGGGATTCTCTTAGCTCTATATGCATTAATGTTTTCTGGAGGCAGTGGGATATTTTTTGTGGTAAGTTGATTACCAGACACAACTTTTTATGAACATAAGAAGTAAGCTCTCATATTTAGCCTGAATGAAGAAAGTATTTAATTTTTGTTCAAATGATTTCTTGAAATTGTCTGGTAGAATTACCTTAGCTCATTGCTCAGAAGAAATACATGTACAGTATCTTAGAACTAAAATCATAAAGCTGTTGAATATTTTGTAAATTTAATGGTAGTTAAGACATACTTTATGGGCTTATATTGTCATGTAGTATATTCATGATTATCTTTTCTTTTCTTCTTCTTCTTTTTTTTTGTTTTACAACAGGACAAGTGAAAGAAAAGCAGGGATGGAGGTTCACTTTGGTCCCGAACACAAATCACTTCAACTAAATTATACCCTCTACTGGATGAGATATATTGTTACATCACCGTTGCTGTGCTGCGCATGCTGCTATATGGACGCTGCTATATCTCTTTCATGATGCACTGAAACTCTCTCTGAAAAGATGTCTAATAATAAGAATAATGTCTAATTTACAAACTGTACAGTATTACTATTGCTACAACACTGCCATAATATTTGCACAATTTTTGCACTGCCTCTACTATTTGCACAACCGTTAAACATGTATATATCACTGGTCACTTTTTAACTAACTATATCTGCACAAAAAATGTTAAAATGTATATTTTGTGTCCTATTTATATATTGTTTATTCCATGTTTATTCCATGTGCCCTATCTGTTCTTTGTTCTCTATTTCTTGTTGCACTGTGTAAACTGGAGCCATGTCATCTCGTCTCATCTGTATATCTGTACTATATGTAGAAGAGACGACATAAAGTTTACTTTGACTTTGACTTTTAACATCATATGTTATAAATCATTATTGTGATTTGCAGCTTTAAATAACAAAATTGAAAATGGCAAATTTGTCATTTCTAATTAGCCACTTTGAGTAAAGCATTTTTAAAGCCAATTTAAATATTACATTTTAATGTATTTTCTTTCGAAGCAATGATAACTTACAAAGCTAAAAAGTCTGCGTCAGTCAGTCAGAAACAGAGGTCAGACACAATAAATATCTTTTTATTAATTTACAAAGTAAGAAATGATTCGTCATCAGGAAAAGTGATATAAAAGAGGCAGTATTCATCCCTGCTTTATGCCATTTGTCTCTTAGAAATAGACAACTGAAAGTGAGCAGAGAAAAGAACAATGTTGATGCAAAGGATAAAATGTGATGCAAAACCTTTTCTGATTGCATTGCAGTGATTGTCATCATGCCAGAACCACTGTAGTCAATTTTTTATATAATCATTCAAAAGTTCCAAAGTAATCGTTGATAACTTTCATAATCCACTTAGTCTGCATTTTCATGTCAAACTACATCTCTGAGGGTTTTTGTAAAGTGTAGCTGGGTTTCCTCCCACTGTGGGCGCCAAGGCACAGTAGTAAACTGCAGAGTCTGATACTGAACTGTTGGAGATCAATAAATCCACACGATTTCCAGCTTTATCAAGCTTAACTGTCATATGCTGAAAAGCATTATCCTTCTTGTCAAAATCATTAATTAAGACAAGAAATTCTGGTCTGGATCTGGCAAACTGGCGATACCACTGGAGAGCATAGTTGCTAGCAGTGGTGGTGGTGGTGTAGTTGCAGGAGAGAGTAACATCATCACCTTCTGAGACATGCTTTTCTTCAGCAAATGACTTGATTGTCTGTGCAATTGTTCCTTCTGAAAAGGGAATTATTGAAAATATATATTTATATGCCTCATAACTAAAACTAATACTAATACTAAGACACATGTAGTTGCCTTCTCTCAGATACATAAAATCAAGAACTGTTTAAATATTTTTAAAGTTATTTAAATGTATTTACCTAAAACAAGTGATAAGATGGAAAAGACAAAGAGCAGCATAGTGGAGATCTGAAGTCTCAGTTGACAAAAGGAAAGCTGAATGGGATTACTGTAGCTCACTGTTTACATGCAGAACTCCGCCCTCACTGTGCTGATAGAACTTCACTCACCTCAGACAATGTATACATTTAAATCAGAGTAAAATAAAAATGTTTTTTTCTGCAGTCTGCTGAAGTTGACTTTCAAACAAATATACCACTATTTCCATAAGTTTCACCTTTATCAGAAAATACACATCCCCAAATAATAGTTCAGCACTGAAAAATGCCCCAATGTTTACTGTGTCTGCATAAAAGTGCTTGGTTATATCAGAATGTTTGTTTGTGTGTGTTGTTGAGGTTGCAGTTTGTGAGTGAAATTGTTCACTGACTTTTTGTACCTTGAGGGTCAATTTCCCAGTCAACGATAAAACTTAGCCCTAGACTAATTTTAAGTTTCAATGGTAAGTCTCCATTGGTACTGCAATTTAGGCTTAATCCATGAGTATGAAACGAGTCCAAAGTGTCTAAGATAAATATGTCCTCCTTTGGCATCTATTTTTACAACTGTATGACAACATATAATATATGGTGTCTGCTCCACCAAATCAAGGACTGTGCAAATTAGATTTGCTGAGTCTTTCATTTATAAATACAAAATCTGATGTGTTTAATTGTTAAATGCCATCCAAAGCACCACGACAAAATGTATGTTGCAATAGAAAGTGATTAGTGTTTTGCTAATAATTTGTAGTATTAAACTGCAAAATTTAGAACCAACAAATCCACAATTGAGTTTGTTAAGTGTTAAACGCAATAATATATCATCTGCAGCATCAACAAATTTAAAGGTGCTTTGAGATTTCATGCTAGCGATCATAAAATTTTATTGTTTTTTATAAGATATATCTACTCAGGTTTCTTTTTGAAGTAAGCCAGTTCATGCACCCAAATGTAAAATAAAAAAAATACATTTAATTACATCTATTATTTAGTTTATATATTCAGGTATTTAATTAAGAATTAAAGAGGAATGCATAATTCTTTGATATGAGTTTTGTTACTTCAAAGCCAAAATTTGCAAAATGCAAAACAAACAAACAAACTAAGAATCACTAGATTCACACTAGAGTCTGTTGTGTTGAAATGTAATAAAATAACACTTGCAGCATTAAAAAATTCGAAGGTGCACGCAGGAATCTTATATCAGAGGGATAATATATATTTTACAGTTTGAAGTAAGTGAGTCATGTTTTTTAAAACCATTTTAAGTATTTAATTTGTTTTTGGGCAAAAGGTTTTTTCTTTAACTTGTTAATCACTATTTTTGAAAAGCTATGTTAGTTATGCACACATTTTACTTTTAACAATACATGATTACTCAGACTTCCTCCCCAGGTGCTTACCACAGGCAGAAATGTGGTTTTAATTAGTTGGATATTATCAGTTTCAAAACAAAAATGAGGTGAGTGAGTTTTTGTAAAGCATCTCAGAGACTCTGAATCAACTTCTTTGTGCCATTTAGTGTATTCAAGATTGTCTTTTCAGTGAATTTTTACACAGGACTTATGTGTGGGTGAAAGGAATGAAGGGATGGAGGTTCGCTTTGGTCTAGAACACAAATCAACCACTCAAACTGTCTGGGTAAATTCTGCCCTCTTCTGGATGACACATATTATTACATAAATCATTGTTGATTTGAAACAAACTTTTTATTTCTAATTTGCAACGGGAAGTGAGTTTTTCCCCAGTCAGTTTGTAGATCATATTTCAGTTAGTATTCTTCAGAAGCATTTATGTGGCGGTCATCCAGAAATAGAGGGTGGACACAATAAATGTCTTTTTAATAAGTCCTAAAATGAAAGAAGCCTTGTCATCAGCATTGGAAGAAGTAAGTTAAAGTGGGCAACATTTTATTCCATTACGTAATTTGTCTCTAAGAAATGTGCAGTTTAATGTGAGCAGAGAATAGAAAAACATTGAGGTAAAAGATCCAAACTGATGATGCAAAAGACTGTACTGATAGCACTGTAGTAATTGTAACAATGCCAGCACTCATCTAGTCAGGCAGACAGTCTTCAATATAATTACTCAGTAGAATGATTATGTTATTAATATTCTACATATCAAAAGTGATACCTAAGTCTGATACAGGAGTTTTCATAATGCACTGTTCAGCATTTTCACGTCAATCTCTTGGGGTTTTTCTACATTGCAGCAGGGTTTCCTGCCACTGTGGGCGCCAAGGCACAGTAGTAGAGTGAAGAGTCTGATAATGAACTGTTGGGGATCAATAAATCCACACGATTTCTATCTTTATCAAGCTTAACAGTCATATGCTGAAAAACCTTGTCTGTCTTATCATATGAATTAATTAAGATGAAACATTCTGGTCTGGATCCGGGAAACTGGCGATACCACTGGAGAGCATAGTTGTTAGCAGTGGTGGTGGTGGTGTAGTTGCAGGAGAGAGTAACATCATCACCTTCTGAGACATGCTTTTCTTCAGCAAATGACTTGATTGTCTGTCCAATTGTTCCTTCTGAAAAGGGAATTATTGAAAAATATATTTATATGCCTCATAACTAATACTAATACCAATACTTGCCATGTACTTGCCTTCTCTCAGATACATAAAATCAAGAACTGTTTAAACATTTTTTAAATTATTTAAATGTATTTACCTAAAACAAGTGATAAGATGGAAAAGACAAAGAGCAGCATAGTGGAGATCTGAAGTCTCAGTTGGCAAAAGGATAGCTGAATGGTATTACTGTAGCTCACTGTTTATATGCAGAACTCCGCCCTCACTGCGCTGGTAGAACTTCACTTACCTCAGACCATTTATATATTCAAATCAGAGTATAATGAGAATGGGGGGGGGGGGGGTGTTGCAGTCTGCTGAAGTTGACTTTCAAACAAAGATACCATTATTTTCAGAAGTTTCAGCTCTTTCAAAAAATGCACTGAGGTTGCAGTTTATCAGTGAAATTGTTCACTGATTTCTGTACCTTAAGGGCCAATTTCCCAGTCACCGGTAAATCCTAGCCCTAGACTTATTTTAAGTTTCAATGGTAAGTCTCCATTGGTACTACAATTTAGGCTTAATCCATGAGCATGAAACGAGCCCAAAGTTTCTAAGATAAATATGTCCTCCTTTGGCGTCTGTTTTTACAACTGTGCAAATTAGATATGCTGAGTCTTTCATTTATAAATACACAATGTGATATATGTTTAATAGTTAAATGCCATCCAAAGCACCACAACAAAATGAATCTTGCAATAGAAAGTGATTAGTTAATAATTTGTAGTATTAGACTGCAAAATTTAAAACTTACAAATTCACAATTGAGTTTGTTGAGTGTTAAATGCAACAAAATATCATCTGCAGCATCAACAAATTTAAATGTGCTTTGTCACTCACACTGCCTAATGCGACCGGCACTAGGACCCTACTTATGCAAGCTTGTTTTAATGTCATTGTAACAGTGCAATGATTATGTTGATTCATTTATTCATTATTCTCAATAATTACATATAAAAAAGAAACAAGCTGTTATTTATTAGAGGTACTAGAGTGAAACATTTTACATACTAGCACTTCTCTTCTTTATGAAGTTTAGCTGACATATGGTTAACCTTCTAATTATATTACTTAATTAAAAGAGGAAATTCTAGTCTGGATATAAGAGTAAATATAAGATCAGTGGTGTTGTATGTACAGGGAAAATAACATTCTCTAAAATGCTTCTTAGAGTTTTTTGTATAATTCAGTTTCAGTAAGGTGCAGCATTGGAGATTCCTACATCCACATCCTTTTTATCTTGAAACAGTTTAACTGACATATGATTAAGGATGAAAGTTGTTTTTAACGGACAAATAGGGGGTTGAATCTTGGATTCTGGCCATACCACTGGGGAGTAAAACTAAGATCACTAGTGCTGTATTTGCATGAGAGAGTAACTTTATCATCCTGTGGGGCGAGTTTTGCTTCTGCAAGCTTCTCAACTGTCTGTGTTCCTAGATGAAAAAATATTATCAATTATATTAGTATTAATTGTAATTTAGACTTATGTCCCTGAAAAGTGCAACCTTAAGTGACTGAACGTTTGGTCAAATCTGGATGGATTTACTATATCTCACTTAGTTGCTTAGTTACAGAGCTACAGACATAAAAGATCTTTTATTCATTTTCCAAGCCAGGTAATGTCAACTATGGGTCACAGGGGCACCGGAGCCTATCCCGGGACAGTTAATAACACCCTGCTTTCCGATATCATGCTGTAGTTTAAATAATTTGGGATATGTGAAAATTATAAACAATAGCCAATATTATGTATGTAGTGTTTAGAAAAGAACTTCATCAAGAAACTGACAAGTTGATCAAATGTTTCACTACAGTCAGAACATGCCCTTGACTTCCAGCTAAAATCTGCCCTCCTCTGGAAGGCACCAGTCATTGCATCACTGTTGAGCTAACAAATATTTGTTCACTGTCAGCTAATCCATTGTATCATAAAGTTTAATACCTGTAATTTTAAATAACCTGAAAAGATGCATTTTGCATAAATATCTTTATAGAAAGAACGATCATATAGTCTCAACATGGAGAGACACATTTTTTATTTCTCAACTTACACCCTCCTTTCATAAAGGAAAGAAGATCATAAATGGATGAAAGAGGCAGAAATGTGCTATAACTTAAGCAAATGTTTTCCCAAGCATTAGACAAATTCAACAGAGCAATATTCACACATAGAAATGATAACTTTAAATTTTTTTCTATTGATATGGAGGTTTCTGCAAAACTGTTCTACCTTTGGTATGAGTAATAATTGGGAAGAATTTAAGCAGTGCCTTTATTGTGTATTCACATTTTCAGTCTGTTTCTCTACTAGGTTTTTGTACAGTGTAAATATGTTTCCTGCCACTGTGGGCCTCAGAGCACAGTAATAGAGTGCAGAGTCAAATATTGTGGTAAAGGAAATCTCCAGATCCACATGTTTTATGCCTTCATTGTGTTTTACTGAAAGTCGAGGAAAAGCATTGTCCCTTTTTTCAGTCTCATGTTTCCAAATTAAAAGAAGAATTTCAGGTTTGGAATTGGCATACTGGCGATACCACTGGAGGGAATAACCAGTATCAGTGGTTTTGTACTCGCAGGAGAGCGTGACATTTTCACCCTCTAAAACTTGCTGTTCTCCATGAAGTGGTCCAATACTCTGTGCTAGCATTACTCCTGAAAAGAGAATTTCATTGGAAGAAAAAAAGTTACTATATAATTAACAATTTACCACATTCATTTTGAATTAATTATCAGTTGTGACAATCAATTATTAAAACATACTCAAAAAGAATGCTAAGAGAGAAAGGAGAGGGAGCAGCATGATAAAGATCAGAAATGACTGATGGCAAAGCTAAATACTTTTACTGTGGCTTAGTACTTAGGTGCATAGCTCCACCAATAAAGTATTTGAATCAGTGACTGTATTGACAATGTGACAGCATTGACAATTTGAGATTATATGTTTAAGTTAATCAGGTTGCACACTCCATAGACATTATCCCAGTGCATAATTTTGCTTAAAAAAAATAACACATAGAGACACTTTTTCATAGGCTTAAACTTAATGCATGAATTAATAAAAACTACACATAGTGATCTTTTTCATTTTGCACAAAATATGTGTATGTAAAGAAAACAAACTATGTGTTCCAAGCATAATAGTTTTCCTGCAATAGACTGGCAAATTGTGGGCCTCAAAGTAATGCTTGATCTGATATTGCAGGGTTAGAAAACTACAGATCCACTTTTTTTTTTTGCTTTTATTAATTTCAAACCCATATCAAATGACTGATGAAGTGAAGCATTTTTTGTCTTTTTACTGCTAAATACAAAGACAGAAATAAGCTTCACTTCATCAGTCATTTTCCTCAGCAAGTGTGACAATTGTCTGTGCTAATGTGCCTCCTGAAAAAGGTATTATAGAAAAATATATTTAAGTATCTCATAACTGTTAAAAGACACATGTGCATGCCTTCTCTCAGATACATAAAATCAGGAATTGTTAAAATGTTTTTAAAGTTAGTTAAATGTATTTACCTATAAGAATTGATAAGATGGAAAGGACACAGAGCAGCATAGTGTAGATCTGAAGTCTCTGCTGGCCAAAGGAAAACTGAATGGGATTTCTGTAGCTCACTATTTATATGCAGAACTCCGCCCTTACTGCGCTGGTAGAACCTCACTTACCTCAGAAAATTTATATATTTAGAAAATGCACATCCCCAACTAATAGTTTGCACCGAAACATGTTTATTATGACAGTGTAATCGGCAAGATGTCAACAGAGATGCATAAGGGGCTTTTATTTTGACATCAAGTGTCGTGCGTGGCCATCTTGGTATGTATAGTCTCACGATATTCACGTGAGCTATCGTTTGGTTTAGATTGCCGGGAATCTGAAGTTTTGGGGGTTTTTTGGCTTTATTTATGTCTCTTCCAAGAACAAATATACACTTAGCTGAACATGCTTAACATCAAACACAAAATAAAGAAGAGAGGGTAAAAAATTAAATTCTACAAACAACATTTTTTAATATTAAAGAGGTTCTTATACATTTCTTGTTGCTAGTAACTGAAATCAATGAATCATAAAATATATTAAGGTCTTTACAAAAAAAATTAAAAGAGGGAGTAATAGACATTAGTTTTGATTTATGTATATTAAACTTCCCAAGGAGTATTAACACCTTTGAAGTGTTATCTACTACCTCTGATCCAGTGTTGCAAGTCAAAAAAAAAAAAAAAAGATCATAGATTCATCTATTTCAATTACTCTGTAAAATATATCAAAGACTAACTTAGATACCTGCTTCCAAAAGTCTTCAGAGTATTTACAGTTATGAAATAAGTGTGTAAGAGTTTCATTTTCTAAATCACAAAATGAACATTTAGGTGAGACATCTTTTCTAAACTTGTTAATAAAAGTGTTACAAGGATAGTAGCTGTGCAATATTTTATAATGTATTTCCTTTTATTTGGGAGTAAAAATTTAGTAGATGCCGACCATATTTTCTCAGTAGAAGTTATGAGAAAGAATTGTCTCCACATCATGAGTGCTTTTGGGTAACAACTGACATCTCGAGTAAGACATTTTCTAATGTGTGAGTTATTACATCTAAAATCCAAGATATTAATACCTCCAATAACAAGATTTGGAATTTGTCGGACAGCTGAAGTATAACTGAGATGTATTTTCACAAGGTAAAGCAATTCAGGGGAAATACTTTTCACAACCAAATTATAATCACTGTAAGAAGATTCAATCCCAGAGAAGAAAAGAAATTGCTGATAAGTATAAATCTCACCACTAGTGTTCAATAAATCATAAAGAAATATAATCCCTCTATCAAACCAATCTTTTCTAAATATACTCTTATTTTTAGACAACACAAATTGGTTATTCCATAGTATGCATGAATGAGGAGAAAAATTATGTTTAAAAGCTAATTTCCATGCTTCTAAAGATTGCTTATGAAAGTTTGATAATTTTATGGGAAGTTTACTGTATTTGAAGTCACACGATAGTAGAAAAGACAACCCACCACACTTTTCAAAAGATAGATTGGGGATATAAAACCATATAGATTCAGCCTGGGCCAAGCAATGTTTAATCCAATTGATTTTTAAAATCATATTAAGAGTACTAAAGTCAACGACATTAAGCCCACCCTCTAAAAAAGGCCTAATAATAGTTTTTCTTTTCACATATTCAGTTCTGTTTTTCCAAATAAACTTAAACGAGGCCCTGTCAATATCTGAGCACACTTTAGGGTTGACGTATAAAGACAAAGCAGGATATACCAGCCTCGAGATTCCCTCAGCCTTAGAGAGTAGAACACGCCCATGGATAGTTAAATTCCTCTGAGACCAGCAATTAAAAACTGTTTTTACATTAAGTAAACATTTAGAAAAATTGGACTCAATTCTCTCAGATGAACATTTATTTATTACAATACCAAGATATCTAACTGTTTGTTTTACTTTAATTCCACATACATCTAATATATCAGAATGATGAATTGTCATAATCTCAGATTTAGTCTGATTAACAGAAAGGCCAGAGGCAAGCAAAAAGAGTTTTAAGGCTTCTAATATAATAGGGACCTGTCCTTCGTCTTTCAGAAAAATACAAGTATCATCTGCAAGTTGACTAATCAAAATAGTGCGATCTACAATTTGGATGCCCTCAATATTCAAACAATTTAGTGTATAAAGACTAAGAAGCTCTGCAACTAACAAAAACAAAAAGGGAGAAACAGGGCATCCTTGCCTAATACCTCTCCCAATGACAAAACGTGGAGAAGTACCAGAAGACAAAGACACATTACTAGTGATGTCTCTATACAGGGTCTGTACAGTTTTCATAAATTTAGGACCAAAACCAAAATGTCTTAAGGCTTCATACATAAAGGCATGCTTTACTGTGTCAAACGCCTTATAAAAATCTAAAAACAAAATAAGTGCATCATCATTAGCCAACTCAGAGTAATCTAAAAGATCTAAAACAAGACGAATGTTACTTGATGTGTCGACCCTTCATAAAGCCAGATTGTGTAAGTGAGATTACTTCTTCTAAGCAGGGTTTAAGCCTCCTTGCATACAAAGCAGCTAATAGTTTATAATCAGAATTAAGCAAAGTTATAGGGTGCCAATTATCTAAAAACTTTTTCTCTTTATTTGATTTAGGTACTAAAGTTATTAGGCCTTGCTTCATCGATTCAGATAGTTCACCACGGTCTAAACACTCTTTAAAAACCTCCAAAATAAAATATTTTATATCATTCCAGAATGATCTATAAAATTCAAATGGTAGACCATCAGGGCCCAGACTTTTATTAAGTGGAGCTTTTGCAATTAAACTATCCATCTCTTCCACAGTTACCTCACCCTAGGAATCTGAAGTTAATGTGTATTAATAGACCTTTCTCACAACTTCCGTATTTTGCACCGGAAATACGCAATTGCTGTGGAAACCTATTTCCTCCCCGGTATGCCGGTAACCAGGTAAACAACAAAGATCATCGAGCAAGAGTTGTTGTAGCGTACCGGTGTTACACCATATTCTGTGACCGTCAGATTTTGTGACCATAGGGGCGCTGTTTCGCTTTTTCCCTTCTGAACGAGCGTCGAGTTCCTTGTGTGCACGAGCTTGATACGCAGTTTACGTAAAACTGAAACGCGATATCGCACGGCTCGAGCTCCGCATGCCTCTGTCACGCGGACGCAAAACGTACACGGACCTTTAATGCGTTACCGTTCATGCGTTGTATTATACAGTATACAAACATACGTTAACCAAAGAGTAAAATCAAGCTTCGTGGATAAACTATATGTAGCCTGTGGGTCAAATTGGGTTGGAGGTTTTATAATGACAGCCATTTTTTGCCGTCTCTTGTGCTCTTTTTCTTTTCTCTCTCTCTCTTTCGCTCAGTAAGTGGCAGCGCGGCGTGGTTAACTGGAGTTTAGATGGGGCGTTGATTAGGCCACCTAAGTCCACGTAGTTAGGACCATGTAAGGGCACTTGGGGTCTTTGTAGCAGTAGGCTATCCGTGGGAGAGCACAGTCTGCGTTGTAGCAGTATTGGGTGGGCTGTTTTGCCATCAGGTACGTCTTGAGTTTTTCCTTTTAGTACTGTGTTTTAATTCGTAAGCAGTGGGCTAAACGTGCATTTGTTTGCGTAGAGAATGGGAATTTGGTGTTGTTAGAGCTGCTTGAATTCGGCGTGTAACCAGCACAGACGCTGGCAGCTAGGACCGTGCTGCAACTGATGTACCTGCAATCGTAACTTTTGGCATACGCTGTTAATTTCGGACAGGTATGTGTTAATGAACCTGAACATATATTGATGCCGTGTCGGGATATAGTGATCGGTCTGTGTTCGCGTTCACTGTGTCCATGTGGTTTCAAGTGCGTTTTAAATCATATCATTGCATTTGTTCGCGTAGAGAATGGGAAGCTGGTTTTGTTAGAGCTGCTGAATTCGGCGTGTAACCAGCACAGACGCTGGCAGCTAGGACCGTGCTGCAATTGATGTACCTCCAAGCTTAACTTCTGGCATACGCTGTTAATCTCGGACAGGTATGTGTTAATAAACTTGAACATACATTGACGTCGTGTCGGGATATACTACAATCAAATCTATCCAATAATCGAGGCTTTATTTATTTCATCTCCAACTATTTTAACGCATTTTGGTTTCTATGTCTCATTCCAAAATACAATACATACAGTATGGGCTTGTTTCTTTTGCATGGAGTTTAAGCCTTGTCTTATACTAAATGGCAGTACTAAGGAACATTCACCATTCAACATCAAATAGGACCTGTATATTCTATTACAAATTGTGACTGCTGTGCCAGACACAGCCTGTTGAGTTTACCCACAAAATCAGGTTTTTGATTATGAAATTCTCATGTACAAGGTTGTTACCTGTAAAAGATTTTATTCTCCTCTTACAATCACATAATCTGATAGCAGTTATCAGAAATGGTGACCACTAAGCCAGAACCTGTCTGTGGCCTTTGGCCCCAACTCTGTTTGGATTATGAAAATCTGATGTACAATGTTGTTACCTGCAAAAGATTTTATTGTTCTATTACAGTTTTCTGTAGTTATGGTAGGGTCACATAATCTGATAGCAGTCATCAGAAATGGTGACCTCTAAGACAGAGCTTGTCTGTGGCCTTTAGAAACAAAATCTGTTTGGATTATGAAAATGTGATGTACAACGTTGTTACCTGCAAAAGATTTTACTCTCCTATTACAATTTTTAAATAGTTACGGTAGGGTCACATAATCTGATAGGAGTTATAAGAAATGGTGACCTCTAAGACAGCTTGTCTGTGGCCTTTAGAGACAAATTCTGTTTGGATTATGAAAATCTGATGTACAATGTTGTTACCTGCAAAAGATTTTATTGTTCTATTACAGTTTTCTGTAGTTATGCTAGGGTCACATAATCTGATAGCAGTTATCAGAAATAGTGACCTCTAAGACATAGTCTCTCTATGGCCTTTAGACACAAATTCTATTTGGATTATGTCTCAGCACTTCTGGACTGTTTTGAGTGCACAGACTGGAATGTTTTCAAACAGGCGGCGATGTACCAGGCTTCGTTAATCTGGGCAAGTTTGCAGAATCTGTCACCCGCTACATCAGCAAGTGCATAGCGGATGTTCCTGTCCTAAAGAACATCACCACTAGGGCCAGCAAAAAGCCCTGGTTCACAGCACCCTGATCGTCCCAGCGTGCTTCACATCCACCACCATCATCCCAGTGCCAAAGAAATCTTCAGTATCCTTCCTGAATGACTACTGTTCCATCACTCTGACCCCCATCACCATGAAGTGCTTTGAGAGACTTGTCATGGGTCAGGTGAAAAGCAACCTCCCCCACTCACTGGACATGCTGCAGTTTGCCTATCGCACAAACAGGTCAACTGAGGATGCCATATCCAGTGACCTTCACCTTTCCCTCTCTCACTTTGACAATAAAGACTCTTATGTCAGATTGCTGTTCATAGACTTTAGTTCAGCATTCAACACCATCATTCCCCAAAGACTGTGTGTGAAACTGAGCGGATTGGGACTGAGCACCTCACTTTGCAACTGGATACCGGATTTCCTGTCAGAGAGGCCTCAGTCCGTCCGAATCGGCGACAACATTTCCAGCACCGTCAGACTGAGCACAGGAGCCCCTCAAGGCTGCGTTCTCAGTCCACTTTCTGTTCATACTCCTGACCCACGACTGCACCGCCCTGCACAGTTCAAACCACATCAAATACAGAGATGAGGTTCAGCAGCTGGCTGACTGGTGCAGTGAGTACAACCTGTCACTGAATATGGACAAAACCAAGGAAATGATTGTCGACTTCAGGAGAACTCGCCCCACCCACACACCACTCAGCATCCACGGTTCCACGGTTGAGACTGTAAAGAACACCAAGTTCCTGGGAGTTCACATCTCAGAGTTGTACATGTCCTCTATACTATCCAAACATAACCCTATAACCCTAGCCCTAGGTCTAAGTGGACACACTGATAATTTGTTAGCCTGATTGCTCTCTAACGTTAGCTACGTTACTTACCTTGAAAGTTATGGATAAACTCTTCGTGGAAAAATGTATGTCCTTTATCCAGTTTGTTCCTCTTTGTGACGGAGTTTTCCTTCACAACTCTTGTCACATCGGCAAAGGTGATCTTTGGCAAACCCGTGAGGGAAGTTGTATAGACTCTCTCCATTTTTAAATTACCCGGCTTTCTGCTGTGTTGACATTAGACAGGAAGTCTGCATTCCCTGCGATTGCGTATTTCCGGTTTCTGTGAGAAAGGTCTATATACAGCGTACAGTGAGATGCAAAAGTTTGGGCAACCTTGTTAATAGTCATTATTTTCCTGTATAAATCGTTGGTTGTTACGATAAAAATGTCAGTTAAATATATCATATAGGAGACACACACAGTGATATTTGAGAAGTGAAATGAAGTTTATTGGATTTACAGAAAGTGTGCAATAATTGTTCAAACAAAATCAGGCAGGTGCATAAATTTGGGCACCACAAAAAAGAAATGGAATCAATATTTAGTAGATCCGCCTTTTGCAGAAATTACAGCCTCTAAACGCTTCCTGTAGGTTCCAATGAGAGTCTGGATTGTGGTCGAAGGTATTTTGGACCATTCCTCTTTACAAAACATCTCTAGTTCATTCAGGTTTGATGGCTTCTGAGCATGGACAGCTCTCTTTAACTCACACCACAGATTTTCAATTATATTCAGGTCTGGGGACTGAGATGGCCATTCCAGAACGTTGTACTTGTTCCTCTGCATGAATGCCTTAGTGGATTTTGAGCAGTGTTTCGGGTCGTTGTCTTGTTGAAAGATCCAGCCCCGGCGCAGCTTCAGCTTTGTCACTGATTCCTGGACATTGGTCTCCAGAATCTGCTGATACTGAGTGGAATCCATGCGTCCCTCAACTTTGACAAGATTCCCAGTCCCTGCACTGGCCACACAGCCCCACAGCATGATGGAACCACCACCATATTTTACTGTAGGTAGCAGGTGTTTTTCTTGGAATGCTGTGTTCTTTTTCCTCCATGCATAACGCCCCTTGTTATGCCCAAATAACTCAATTTTAGTTTCATCAGTCCACAGCACCTTATTCCAAAATGAAGCTGGCTTGTCCAAATGTGTTTGAGCATACCTCCAGCGGCTCTGTTTGTGCTGTGGGCGGAGAAAAGGCTTCCTCTGCATCACTCGCGCATACAGCATCTCCTTGTGTAAAGTGCGCCGAATGGTTGAACGATGCACAGTGACTCCATCTGCTGCAAGATGATGTTGTAGGTCTTTGGTGCTGGTCTGTGGGTTGACTCTGACTGTTCTCACCATTCGTCGCTTCTGTCTATCCGAAATCTTTCTTGGTCTGCCACTTCGAGCCTTAACTTGAACTGAGCCTGTGGTCTTCCATTTCCTCAATATGTTCCTAACTGTGGAAACAGACAGCTTAAATCTCTGGGACAGCTTTCTGTATCCTTCCCCTAAACCATGATGGTGAACAGTCTTTGTCTTCAGGTCATTTGAGAGTTGTTTTGTGACCCCCATGTTGCTACTCTTCAGAGAAAATTAAAGGAGAAGGGAAACTTACAATTGACCCCCTTAAATACTCTTTCTCATTATAGGATTCGCCTGTGTAAGTAGGTCAGGGGTCACTGAGCTTACCAAGCCAATTTGAGTTCCAATAATTAGTTCTAAAAGTTTTGGAATCAATAAAATTACAATGGTGCCCAAATTTATGCACCTGCCTGATTTTGTTTAAAACAATTATTGCACACTTTCTGTAAATCCAATAAACTTCATTTCACTTCTCAAATATCACTGTGTGTGTCTCCTATTTGATATATTTAACTGACATTTGTTATCGTAACAACCAACGATTTATACAGGAAAATAATGACTATTAACAAGGTTGCCCAAACTTTTGCATCCCACTGTATGTAAGACTATGGTATGGTTGTGCACGTAAAGCTGCTTATACGGTACATCAACGATTCCATTTGATATTTGCCTTATTAGGGGGCCATGCAGTGGAACACTGCGTGGTACTCTTGGAATCGTGCTGATTTTTTTTTTTTTTCCTGCCTTAAAATGCGTTGTGGAGAAAAAACTGTAAGACCTACAGCTTTGAAATTTGGCAGGTAGGTCCGGTACCCCGCCCACTACTCAGGCAAAAAAAAATTGCACCAAAATAAGCTATTTTGCGTTTTTCCAAAAAAAAATTGCATTTTTCCTAATAATTTTTGAACCCTAGTTCCGATTCTCAAAAATCTTATATCATCTTATTCCTTGGATTAAGACAAATTTTTAGACCCACGCATCTATTTCTGCCATGTTTGATTTTTCGCTAATTTGCGTAAAATGAAAACCCATCTTTTTCAAACTAGTCCTAACTAGGATCAAACTAGGATTTTTGTCCAATCTGCATGCAGCTGGTATCATTTGAATCCCAAGATACTCTTCTTTAATTATTATCGAGCACATTTTCAATTTAGTTCTTCATTTTTCTGTAATATGCAAATAAATGTGGTCAGCTTGGCATAGGACTGCAACACCACACACAGAGTGTCATAGAAATCCGGCTCTGGGTGGGCTACAGCTTTGAAATTTGGCAGGTAGGTCCTGGACCCCATCCTCTACATCCTCTAAAGAAATTGCACCACTCTGCCAGTTGGTGGCGCTATAATAAGCTATTTTGCGTTTTGCCTAATAAGTTTTGAACCGTAGCACCCTAGATAAAAGGATGAAACGTGTCATATTTCAACGTCTGTCCACTTCGATTCGTCACAAACTGATAAAGCTGCAAACTGCATGGCCCCCATAATCACTGCTTGCAGTTATATTTTATAGAATGACTTGATGAAGCCATTCATTCAGTTCAGACATTGGTTGCACCTATTACACTGGTAAGGGTATTACATTCTTTCAGTAGTAACTCCAGAGGTGTGACTGGATTTAATTATTGGGTTATGTGGCGCAGTTGGAGCGATATTGACATGGAAACCCAGCGAAGTAGTGTGTGCCTGGTTCCCCAAAAGTGTTCTGCTACTGTTTCAAAGGTATAGGTTTTACTTAATTTAGATTTTATTGGTTATCAATAAAGATTGTGGTTTTAATTTATTTGGTTTGCAATTCGAAGGCAGGTAAGTGGCGGTGGTAGTAATCACTGTTTTCTCCTACCTTATAATAATAAAAGACTAAGGAATTTTATATGTTTTATATTTACCACTGTGTTGCTGTATTAAAGATTAATTTATTTGAATAAATATTCAGCACAATAATTTATTCATAACCCTGGTTGTTGGCAAACTCAATTTTATCCCATTATTGTTCTGGGAGCAATTAGCTTCCTTATCAGCCCTTCTTGGCTTTGGACACTGAACTTTTGTTGTGGGAATTTGTACTTCTCTTTAGTTTTATTTATTTATTTAATTTTTGCTGTGAACCTTAAGATTGATTTAATTGCTATGTATGGTGTTTTCTTTGGTTTATTTGATGACGGGTTAAGAGCCACAATTGTGTTATTTCAGAATACCCTATGTAGAGTTGTGCTTAGTGTCTCGTACCCAACCAGTGAACTGTTCCATGGTTTGTTGTAATTGTGCTGAATTTAGAGTGTAACCATAGCGTTATATGTGACCTGGCTGAAAATAAATATTTGTACCTTATTGTACAGCCCTGTATTGTTTCTGAGTGCCTTCTTGAAGTACATTAGTACAAGTAACATGCAAGTGAAGGTCACAACTGCATAAAAGTGCTTGGTTATGTTAGACTGTTTGTTTGTATGTGCTGTTAAGATTGCGGTTCATCAGTGAAATTGTTCAACTATTTTTGTACCTTAAGTGTGTAAGATAAATATTTTGACAAGTCTCACTTAGTTAAATGGGAGTTCTGTTCCATCAACGCGGTTTAAATGAATCCAGACTTGTTCTCCGGTGTAAGTTACCGGGGTAATACAGCGGGGATTCATTTAAACTGCGTTGATGGAATGGAACTCCCACTTTACTAAGTGAGACTTGTCGAAATAAGCCAGACTTTCCCTTAATCCTGGTTCATGGAATACCCCCCTCCTTTGGTATCTATTTTTACAACTGTATGACAAAAATATCTAGTGTCTGCTCCACCAAATCAAGGACTGTGCAAATTAGATTTGCTTAGTCTTTTATTAATAAATACGAAATGTGATATGTGTTTAAAAGGTTTTTTTGAGCTCTTTGAGTTGCTTATTACTGTTTAATGAATAGTTGTGTACACTCTGTAAACCAAGTTTCTTCACAATACATGATTACACAGACTTCCTCCCCAGGTGTTTACTACAAGCAGAAATGTGGTTTTAATTAGTTGGATATTATCATTTTCAAAACAAAAATGAGGTGAGTGAGTTTTTGACTGCGCACCTTTATACAGTAAATACTGAAGTGCTGTGTTAACATTCTGTTTGTACCAGTAGAGCCAGACAAATCTACTGCTGGTGTCATAAGAGCACTCAAGTGTGACAGATTGTCCTTCTATACTAACAACTTCAGTACTTTTTGGTCCAATTTCATCAGCACATAGCACACCTGAAATAAAAACAAATTGTAAATAAGATTTTTGAGCAATTAGAACTGAATTTAAATATGGCTATAAAAGAATAATTAGTACCTGATATCATAATTAGGGTCATAAGAAGTCCCTCCATTTTGATTGTGCTCAAATGGAATCAACGATTAGACTAAACTTTCTTCAACTCTAAAAGAGGTGGGTGTGTTGTTTGAGGGTTTGATTAGTGTAAGTTTTGGGGGAGGGTCTGTGTTTAATAGTCTGTGGAAGGAAAACAAATATTTACCTAAAGACACCGTAATTTTCATAAGTTTTGCCTCTTTCAGAAAATGCACATCCCCAGCTAATAGTTCAGCACTGAAGGATGTTTATTATGACTGCATAAAAGTGCTTGATTATGATTAGACTGTTTGTTTGTATGCGCTGTTGAGATTGCAGTTCATCAGTGAAATTGTTCAACTATTTTTGTACCTCAAGTGTGTAAGATAAACATGTCCTCCATTAGCATTTATTTTTACAACTGTATGACAGAAAAGATATTTAGTGACCGCTCCACCAAATCAAGGTCAGTTCATGATTTCTTTCTAGATACATTTAATATGTAATTTAATTGGTTTAGGGGATAATTTATTCTTGAGTTTTTTGAGTTACTAATTACTGTTTTATGAATAGTTGTGTACACTCTGTAAATACGTGATCACAATACGTGCTTACACAGACTTCCTCCCCAGGTGTTTACTACAAGCAGAAATGTGGTTTTAATTAGTTGGATGTTATCAGTTTCAAAACAAAAATGAGGTGAGTGAGTTTTTGTAAAGCATCACAGAGACTCTGAATCACTGGACCCCAACTCTAAGGGCGCAGTAATAAAGAGCTGCATCTGTCAATTTAAGATCTGTAATGGTAAAGCTAGTAGAGCTTTTTGATGTAATTGATGAAAATCTGTCCTCTGTTATGCGTTCATTACTCCACGATCGTGCGTCTTTCCACAGTAAAAACTAAAGTGCTCTGTTAACATTCTGCCTGTACCAGTAGAGACTGACATATCTGCTGCTTGTGTCATAAGAGCACTCAAGTGTGATAGATTCTCCTTCTTTACTAACAACATTAGTATTTTTTGGTCCAATTTCATCAGCACATAGCACACCTGAAATAAAAACAAATTTAAAATAAGGTTTTTGAAAAATACAAATTGAATTAAATATGAGTATGAATCAATAATTACAACCTGATATAATGAGGATCATAAGAAGTCCCTCCATTTCGACTATGTTCAAATAAAATCAAATATTTATCTCAACCTTCTACAACTCTTAACAGAGGTGGGTGTGTTGTTTGAGGATTTGGTTAGTGTAATATTTTGGGAGGGTCTGTCTTTAGGCTGTGGAAGGAAACAAACTTTTATGTAAACCTTCCCATGTAAATTTGTCTTTAGTGTCATTCTGACAGTGGGTGGGTTTTTCTTATAGAAGTACCAATGCGAAACAAGGTTCCTATTAGACCTATTTGCATTCATATTTTCTTGAAGCATTGGCTTATTTTTGTGGTAATTTATTGGCAGACACAACTTTTTGTAATCGTAAGCAGTAAGCTTTCATATTCAGGCTAAATGAAGATTTTTTTTGTTCAGATGGCAGAGGAGAAATTTTATAATTTTAATAATATTGCCTGGTAGGATTACTTTAGCTGACTGCACAGAAGAAATACATGTATCTTAGAACTAAAATCATGAAGGTTTTCACAGTCAGTAACAGTATTTTGCTGATGAGGTGTATTTTGAAAGGTTAAATTATTATTTTTAAATGATTTGTATAACTTTGTTCAGGAAAGTAAAATGGCATTTTAATGTAAAATGCTAATGGAAAAGGCTTCACCTTTTCAATTTTACCTTATCTTTGCCATGTAGTGTATTTACAATTATCTTTTCAATTATTTTTACAGCAGGATAAGTAAGAGGAAAGAAAGGATGGGGGTTCACTTTAGTCCTGAACACAAATTACTTCAGCTACTAGAAACTATCAACTGTCATGTGTGTTCACCTCCATCTTCAACGAGTCTCTGGCTAAGTCTGTGGTCCCCACTTGCTTCAAAAAATCCACCTTTGTCCCCGTGCCCAAGAACAACAAACCTTCATGCCTGAATGACTACCGCCCTGTTGCACTGACATCGGTAGTTATGAAGGTGTTTGAAAGACTGATTAAGCACATCTCTTCCTCCTCCATCCCAAGCACCATAGACCCACTCCAGTTTGCCTACCGCTCCAACAGATCTGCAGATGCCATCTCCTACGTCCTACACACCTCCGTCAGCCACGTGGACGAGAAAAAGGGAAACTATGTGAGGATGCTGTTTATTGACTACAGCTCAGCGTTCAACACTACAGTGCCCTATAGACTGTTTACCAAGCCGAGAGACCTAGGAATCGACAACCACTTTTGCACGTGGGTGCTGGACTTCCTCACAGGCAGATCTCAGGTGGTCCGGGTAGGCAGGTGTGTCTCCGGCAGCATCACCACCAACACAGGAGCTCCTCAAGGGTGTGTTCTTTCTCCGCTGTTATATTCACTCTACACTTCGGACTGTGTGGCCTCTCACAACTACTGTTAGGACTAATCTCCAACGACGATGAGACGGCTTACATGGACGAGGTGGAGAACCTGGCACTCTGGTGTCATGAAAACTGCCTCCAACTGAATGTCAGCAAGACAAAGGAGCTGGTGGTGGAATTCAGCAGGAGACAACACGACTACAGACCCCTCACCGTCAACGGTACTCCAGTGGAGAAGGTGTGTTTGTATAAATACCTTGGCATCTACATCTCTGAGGACCTGACCTGGTCTGAACATATCGATGTTCAAGTCATGAGGGCAAAGCAGTGTCTGTACCACCTTAGAAAGCTGAGGAGGTTTGGGGTTTCCCCTTCCGTTCTGAAAGCTTTTTATTCTGGCGCTGTGGAGAGCAATATCACACAGAGCATCTTGTTCTGGTACAGGAACAGCTGTGTTCAGGACCAGAAAGCCCTCCAGAGAGTGAGCCGAGCAGCGGAGCGCTGCTGCATGTCAGCTCTCCCTTCCCTGCGGGACATTTACGCCAAGAGATGTAGGACCAGGGCAATTAGGATTGTAAAAGACTCGTCTCATCCCAGCAATGGACTGTTTCATCTTCTGCAATCAGGCAGAAGGATCCGCACCACCATGGCCAAAACAGAGAGACTCGGAGGAGTTTCTATCCTCAGGCCATCCGTTTTCTGAACCAGGACATGCCTTTTCTCTAAAGCCTTATTTGCCATTCCATACTGTCTCTCAATCATATTGTTATGATCATTTATACTGTCTGCCATATTTCACTGTCCAAATATTACATGCTCCTACTCTGTTTGCTACATGCTACATTGTTCACTGCTGTGCAATTGCACTCAACACTTTAAACAGTCGTTTCACCTGTTATCTGTCTCAGAGTTAAATATGTATACTCAGGTATATAACATCAGTACATATTCTTTTATTCACATATACATGTACAGTAGATACACCTGTACCTGGCACTTGGGTCTTTAATTTAATTTAATTTAATTATACTCCTTGTCTTCTGCACATAGGTTGCCCTATTGTAGATTGTATATAAGAAACAGTTATTTATTTCATCTTTATTCCCTTAGCTCCCTTTCAAGTTTATATTGTAATTTCTTTATTCTAACTTTTTTTTAAAATTTGCCTAAATTGCACACTAAGGAGCGGATCAGGATACATTTCACTGCATATTGTACCTGTATAATTTGCATGTGACAAATAAAGAATCTTGAATCTTAAACTAATCAAACTGACTTGGTAAATTCTGCCCTCCTCTGGATGAGATATGTTGTTACATAATATGTTATAAATCATTATTGTGATTTGCAGCTTTAAATAACAAAATAATAAACTTATTTTTCATTAGTCACTTAGAGTTTTTTTTCCTAGACTCTTTTAAATATTAAAATTTAATTTAT
This sequence comes from Distichodus sexfasciatus, assembly GCA_032718565.1. NCBI lineage: Eukaryota > Metazoa > Chordata > Actinopteri > Characiformes > Distichodontidae > Distichodus > Distichodus sexfasciatus. The sequence continues at coordinate 4,981,896 of JAVGVS010000017.1, read as the reverse complement.
TTTCCTTCTAAGCTATGATGACTTACAATGCTAAAAGGCCTGTGTCGGTCACAGAAACAGAGGTCAGACACAATAAATATCTTTTAATTAATTTAATGACTCATCAGCATCAGAAGTCATATAAAAAGAGGCAGGATTTATCCCTGCTTTACACCATTTGTCTCATAGAAATATGCCATTTAAAGTGAGAAGTGAATCGAACAATGTTGATGCAGAAGATCAAATTTGATGACACAAAACCTGTACCGATAGGATTGTAGTAATGTCAGGACCAGTCGTCAATTTTTAATAAAATTATTCACAGGATCAAACTCAAATTCAAATGTCAAAATCATTAATTAAGACAAGAAATTCTGGTCTGGATCTGGCAAACTGGCGATACCACTGGAGAGCATAGCTGTTAGCATTGGTGGTCGTAGTGTAGTTGCAGGAGAGAGTAACATCATCACCTCCTGAGACATGCTTTTCTTCAGCAAATGACTTGATTGTCTGAGCTAATGTGCCTCCTGAAAAGGGAATTTATATATGATTAAATGTACTTATGTAAAACAAGAGATGAGAGAAAGGATAAAGAGCAGCATAATGGAGATCTGAAGTTTCTGCTGGTAAAAGGAAGTTTGAATAGAATTACTCTCGTTCACTGCTCACTTATATGCAGAACTTCACCCTCACAGTGCTTGTGGAACGATCTTAAGCTATCTTGGTCAATGTGTATACTTAAACCAGAGTATTATTAAAAAGTGTGTTCTCGGGCATTTACTAAAAGTATTTCACCAGTAGATTAACATTTAGATTTTTATACTGTTATAAATACCCGATGCTGTATTTACAGGTCAAAGTAACATTATCACCTTCTGAGGCATGCTTTAGTTTAAACAAATTAAAGGTGTGTGAGATGTAAAATTTTATTAAAACTAAATTCAGAACTAAATCAAGAGTGAAAGTGGAGAAATACATTATTATTCATCGCCACTTGTGTGTTTGCCAGGGAATGAAATATAATCATAATGTTTTTATTTATGCAGTCATGTGTTTTTAAAATACATATGCTTATGCTGTAACATAAGCAACAAATGTTTATTACCATATTGATGAGGAGGTCCTTGCAAAATGGGAAGAATTCATGCAAAATCATTATTCAGAATTTACATTATAAATCTGTTTCTCTACTAGGTTTTTGTACAGTGTAGATGTGTTTCCTGCCACTGTGGGCCTCAGAGCACAGTAGTAGAGCGCAGAGTCTGATAATGTGGTGAAGGAAATCTCCAGATCCACATGTTTTATGTCTTCATTGTGTTTAACTGAAAGTCGAGGATCAGCATGGTCTCTTTTATCAGTTTCATGTTTCCAAATTAAAAGAAGATATTCAGGTCTGGAATTGGCATACTGGCGATACCACTGGAGAGAATAGCTAACATCGGTGGTTTTGTACTCACAGGAGAGAGTAACATTGTCACCCTCTAAAACTTGATTTTCTCCTTGACGTGGTTCAATGCTCTGTGCTAGCATTCCTCCTGAAAAAGAATTTAATTTGAAGAATCTTTTTTCGCATAACATTTCTATGGATTTAACAACTGACCACATTACATTAGTTATGAAAATATACTTACTCAAAAAGAAGGCTAAGAGAGAAAGACCAGGGAGAAACATGATGCCAGAGTTTAGAAGTGACTGATGGCAAAGCTGAATGGTTTTAAATGAATGGTTTTAAATGTAGCTCAGTGCTTAGCTGCATAGCTCCACCCAGAAACAGCGATTGTATTATCTTTACATCTCAGGATCAAAATCAATATATTAGGAAAAAATAGTTGAATGTTTTGTCGTCTCTAGGTAATGATTTCATGAACCATATCAAAGCATGGAGTTGTGTATCATGCAATGAGAATTTAAGTTAATGTTGGTTAAAAATAAAAGCAGAAGTCCCAATATTACAAATGAACCCAGTTCTTGAGTAAAACAAACTACACATAATGTAAAATCTTTTAATTTTGCACATAATTTTATGGTGGTATATTTATTTTAGTTGCAAAGAAAGGGGGAGCATTATGGTAAAATTATCGTAGCAACAGGCTGTAGATTTTCCAATTTGTAATGTTTAATTATTGATCAGTATTATTTACAAACTTTTATTTCTTATGACAATTTGTGTGAAAAATATCATAATAATTTTACGAATGTCCATGGCAAATCAGTTAAAATACTTTTTGTACAGTGTTGTTGGATATTGCAGTGTTGGATAACTATGATCCACATTTGTTTGCCTTAATTTCAAATCTGTATCAAGCGATAAATTAAGTGGGGATTATCATTTTTGTGCTCATGTTCAGTAACAAAAAGAAGTTCTGGTATTACTCTGTCAGAATGAAGGGCAGCTAAAAGAAACAGAACACTGTAGCTAGGTTATAAATGCAAACAGGCAATGTGGAGGTGCTCATAAAGGCTGTATCAGTGGATGTTAAGCAAAGCTCTATGGCTCAAGATGTGTAAGCCATTAAAGTTACAACGTATTACATATCTTTTGAAAAATTTGAACATTTTATTTAAAAGGTACACAAATATATAATATCAGTATAATATATTTATAGTGTCCGGTCCACCAAATAAATTGATTAAATAGTGTTTTCAGTGCTAAATTACAAATCCATTGTGGAACTCCTTCTTCATTATAAAAAACTAAATTACCAGTCATTAGGGCAAGAAAAAGATCATTCTTAATGCACCACTTTAGCTTGAATAAGTTATGTATTGTATTTGTATGTCTGTATGTCTGCATTTGTTCTTCTACTTGTACTTGTAATGGTATTTGTACAGTGTAGCTGGGTTTCTTGTCACTGTGGGCGCCAAGGCACAGTAGTACAGTGCAGAGTCTGATACAGCAGCATTGGAGATCCACAAGTGGACTTGTCTGCTGCTTTTGTTATGCATGGTTGACATACCAAGAAGCACATTGTTGATTTTTTCCTGGTATTCACTAATTAAAAGAAGAAATTCTGGTCTGGATTTGGGATACTGGCGATACCAGTGGAGATAATAGCTTGCTCCAGATGTGGAATTGTAATTGCAAGACAGAGTAACAACATTGCCTTGTGAGACATGCCTTTCTTCTTCAAGTGACTTAATGTTCTGTGCTAACATGCTGCCTGTAAAAACAAATAAAATAAGTAATAAAATAACAACAACAATAATAATAATAATAATAATAGTTACATTTGTAATCTTTGTCATAATTTGTTATATAATAAATAGCAATACCATAATCATCATGGGAAAAGTGGTAAAGTGTACTTACAGTAAAGAAGAGCAAGAAGAAATAGTATAGTGAGTATCATTTTGTTGGAGATTATGTTAGCTGTTAGTCAAAGATGAACGAGGAGCTCACATCTTATTTATATAGCACCACCCATTCCAGTCATCTGGCAATTATGGCCATGCAGGTGTACTGACTATATAAAATTTGAAGATCTTCAAATTTTGAAGACCTATCTAAATAAAGAAGAAATAAATGTGTAGATACTTATACCTAATAATAGAAAAAAATTGCAAAGCATTTTACTCCCATAAACAAACATCTTAATCTATCTTAAAATGGGCAAATTGCTCATAGACCACTCTTAACATTTTTGTCATCTGAATAGATTCAACTGTCTGGAGAAAATTACCCCTTTGTGGAAAGCTTTATACCTCTGTGGTATTATAATTTCAATTATGATTTAGATTTTTGTCTAATTTAAATTCCAATATTAGTATGAAGTTAAAATTACAAAACATTTTCATAATAATGTTGGGTGCATCTTTATTGCAATATATAACATTTTTAATTTTACATTTTAAAACGTTTTCAAAAATAAAACATATAGCAGTAATCTAATATAGAGGTGAAAACATTGTGGCAAATACAGTGCAATACAAAGTTCAAACTTATATCAGGTATATATATATTTTTTTTGATCAACACAGATTCTTCTACTGCAGCATGGGTTATATTTAGATGTATTGCAGCATACAATATATGTAAATGTGCATGTTTGTTTCTGTTTTGCACTTCTACTAAGACACAAGGATGAACATATATCTAATATCAAGTATAGGACCAGTGCCTAAGGCCATTTTATACTATATCAATGACAATCAGTTGGTTTTTTAAAAATTATTTTTAAATCAGGTTTAAATCATTTAAACTTTTTGTGATAGTGCAGAAACGTTGAATGTTTGTAATAATACTTAAAAAAATATCATGAATACTAAGCTAAACAAATGATTATTCTAGATTTTCTTTTTTAGAATATAAACTCAATACTGTGTTTAAGACCTTCATATTTTAACTGAGCAAATCTTGTTTTGGGGGCCTAAACTGTCTAGATAAAGTCTGCCCTCTGCTGGAAAAACATCTGTAATTACAAAAGCATGTTAAAAATGATTATTTTACTGTGAATATCAAGCCAAACGTAGTAACTATCGATTAACTGTTCTTTAACTACTCAAAGTTCATTTTTTTTAATGACAATATAAATTCAGATGTTCAGAGTGTTGAATGCAGAATCAATAACCTTTTGGCTAATCCCATAGTTATGATGTCTATGTAATGGTGAAATATGGAATAGAAATAGTAAAAATGTTGTATTGCATTCAAAATTATTAAGCAGTACAATGTTTAGAGTATTTATACATTTTTCTGTCTAAAGGTTTTTGTGCAGTGTAATTGAGTTTCCTGTCACTGTGGGCACCATGGCGCAGTAGTACATTGCAGAGTCTGATACAGCAGCAGGAGAGATCTCTAGTTCCACATATTTTTTTTCCTTATTAGTTTTAGCTGTCATACGTTCTACAGCATTGACCTTGATAGTATCATGGGCGTACATTAAAAGATGATTTTCAGGACTGGAATTTGGGTGCTGACGATACCATTGAAGTGAATCGGGCACAGTAGTAGCACTGTAGTTGCAGGAAAGAATAACCTTATCTCCCTCTGAAGCATGCTTATCTTCAGTAAATGGTGTTATTGTTTGTGTAAATGTTCCTCCTGAAAACATAAAACAAATATTGTAGTGCAAAACAAATTTACATTTATTATACATTTATTTTCAAAAATATGTTTGGTTCTCCAAGCAATAAAGAAACAAGTAAATATTGTAAAATACTAACCTAAAAATGGTAAGAGAGAAAGCACAGAGATCAGCATGGTGATGGAAATCTAAAGTAACTGATAGTGAAAGTAGAATCTAATTTGAATGGGATTACTGTAGCTCACTGCTAAAACAGAGCTCCACCCACAACAGTAAAATACTGTATTCTTGTTCATTGTCGTGGCTCCAGGAAATTCAAAACATTAAAACCAGAGTCGAAAAGAAAAGTAACACTGCAAAAACAAAGTGCTCACTCACACAAAATACTTTGTATTAGCCCTCCATGATCTGTGATCAATTTTTGACCATTCTGCTCAATTTATATTCAGAGGTAGGGTTTTGTGCAAGGTGTATCTAGGTTTCCTGTTACTGTGGGCTGCAGGGCGCAGTAGTACAATGCAGAATCTGATATAGCAGCAGAGAGGATCTGAAGATACACATTATTCCCTTCGACTTGAGTAGAGAAATGGTCATCAATCTTTAGGAGTGACTGACTTGAATGGATGTAACCGACATACTCAGGTTTAGATCTGGGATACTGCCGATACCAGTAAAGATGCACATTTGAGGAACTGTATTCACAAGAAACATTAATATTAGCGCCCACGCTGCCATCAAATTCTTCCTTAAGTGGCTTAATCGTTTGTGCACTCATTTCACCTTGAAGGACAGAGCAAGAAAGTAAAAAAGTCAGTGCCTTCCAATGCAGAATTTTACGGGTTTGTACGGATATTTAAAATGTGTACATCAATTTGATGTGCTGATTATAAAAAACTTACCTACAAGAAATCCAAGGAGAGAAAGTACAAACATTATTATAAGTTGATGTAAAGACCAGAGACAGAAATTCTGTGTAGTTAAGCTCTAAAAGAGCAGAGATCTAAAGCCCCGCCCTTAAAAGAGACTGAGACATCTGTAAGGTTCTTGAAACCAGATATGTGTACATGTAAAATATGTATAACTGTATATAAGTTATGTAATGCTGCATGCCATTTAGATATGATGATGAGATTCAAGATTCTTTATTTCACTTTACATGCATAGTTATCGTAGTACACATGTAGTGAAAATTCGCAGAATACCACATGTAACCTAATTGTCGTTTTTCTACTTCTAGTTTAAATTTTATCTTTTATATTCCGTTTATATTGCTTATTCTATGTGTCTTTATTATTTTTGTACTGTCTCTTGGTATACTTGTACAGTACATAAATGGTAATAAAGTTTAATTTGACTTTGAAGTGCTTCTACTTGTATGAAGTTCAAAAACCGATTGCAATTTTGCACTCAACTCTGCCACCTGCTGGATCTAATAAAGTAGCATTGGAGATGTGTAGATGCACATGCTGTTGTTGTTCATCAACTTCTTACCTTCTGAAGCAAATGAGTAGAGGGGGAAATGAATGATACTATGGTAGCTCACTATACTTAGGCATAGAACTCCACACTTCTCATACTGTCACATTTTTGTCTCTCTGTCATTTTCAATAAGGGTTTAGCTTAGCCTTGTGAGATAATGATCAAGTCCATTCCAGAAGCAACTGCTGTCTTGGAAATGTGATTTATGTGTAAAAATTCTGCATGTTCCACATTTTCTCCCACTTACTGCTATTTATGTGTATATGGTTGCTTTTGCTGCTAATTTGACCACCTTTTTAGTATTCCAAAGTTGAACCCCTGGTATACATGACCTGTTGTTTATATTTACTCCTTTACCAGTTAACCCACTTTTGATTATTGAATGATGCACCTGATTTCAGAATGAAAGTTAGTATACTATGCATTTTGTTTATGTTACTTAAATTGCAGGACGCAGGTTTTTACATATTGATGCATGAATTCTTTAAAACAGCAGAGGTGATTTCCATATTCATGGTACTATATATTTAATACACTTTGAAGTTAAAAGTAAACTTTCAACATAACACTGAGATCACTTGATCTTTTTCTATGTTTTTGAGGATAATTAATGAAAATAAGCATGAATTTGATCAATTGTATCTTTACAAAATGTGTATCCAAGTTTTAAAGCACAATCAAGAACCCAATGTTTAAGGGCCAGAAGGCTGACTAATATTTAAAATTAGCAATTATTTTTTGTAAATCATTCAATTACTGTTTATGCCTGTAACATCTAGCTGCAGGAGGTGAATACAGAACACATGAGAATGACAGCTGGGCTCTGCTATGGATACAGCAAAAGAACTACTTGTTACAGCTCAGTTTTACTAACAGAAACTGTAAAATCTGCCCTCTTTATTATGCTATAATAAAGTAAACAATATTATAAGATGAATATAATGAGAACATTACATTTGATAATTTATGGCATTTGCCAAATTCCTATTTGGTAAAGGTGTTACTATTATTAATATGATAACATAATAATAACACTGATGGATTCAAGTCCTTATTCTGAGTCATGCTCGTAAACCGTTTATGTAAACACAAAAGGTTTTTGTACAGTGTTGTTGGGTTTCCAGTCATTGTGGGAGCCAAGGCAAAGTAGTACAGTGCAGAATCAGATACTGCACAGGGTAACATCTCCCTCAGAGACACATTGTGTTTCTGATAGAGGGTGTACTTTCTGTGCCGCTATTTCTCCTAGAATAACGTTTAGAATACATCACACATTAATATTTTCTCCTTTTTTATATTATCTATAAAATCATGAAATAAATAATGTTAAATATGCTAAATTAAGCAGAAAGAAACAAAAGACTGAGAGTCTCATCATGACAGAAATTTGAAGTGACAGGTTTTAGAATCAAATTTAATGGGTTGAGTGTAGTTTTATGTTCAGAGCTCCACCCATAAAGCATGTGATACAGGTTCCCCGGTTGTCCCTGCCGTTTTCTGTCCAGATTTCTCCCTCTCTGAAACAACAAAAATAATATTCAAATTCATACTGCATGTTGGAAAGTGTATTATCTAAGAAAAATCCTCTGTCTATCAACAATGACCCTAAAATAATATGTAACATATTCTCTCTGCCAGATATATTACTGACACTTTTGAATTGCTCAGGTCATAATAAATTTGAAAACATAGCAGGGCTAAACACAGATTTAAGACACCTATTGACCCATATTTGGTGAGGTAAATGAATTAACATTTTCTTCAGTCTTTCTACTGACAGAATACCAAGAACAAAACACCATTCTTTAGTTTTTGTATAGTGGCTCTGGATATCCTGTCACTGTGGGCGACAGAGCACAGTAGTACATTGCAGAATGGGAAACAGCAGCAGGAGAGATCACCAGATTTAGAAGTTTGTTGTTGCTTTTTTCTACATTAGCAGATAACCAGTGAGCCAAAGGATCTGCTTTAACAGGATCTCCCGTTTCAGTGATGGAGAGGAGGAGTTCTGGTTTGGATCTTGGATATTGATGATACCAGAACAGACTATAGACATTACCACTGTAATTGCAGGACAGGGTAACTTTCTCACCAGGTCTGGCATGTACAACAGACTCACGAGATGTTATAACATTCCCAATAGAGTAACCTTTAATGAAGGAAAGCATGAGTACATAACTAATAAAACATAATGCAATAACTACAAACATTTGTAATAATAATAAAAATTACCTGTTAGAAGTGAAAGAATCAGTAATACACCAAACATGATGATTAATGCTCAAGAGCAAAGAAATTAAGTACTATGCAACACTAAGCACTGTACTATGCTGGAGAAGTTTACATTGATGACTTCTGAAGCTAATTTAATTTATACTTCTAACATGCTTAATCGAATCACGTCTCTTATGAGTCACATAGGAGCTTATACTCTCTGACTTACTTTAACTCCACCCATGTTCTTAGCTACAATGAACAGAATGACTTCCTTGTATTGGGCTGATTTTCTGACTTCACCACTGGATGTCTCTGTTGTCTAGTTTGTTAGGATTTTGTGATGTTCCGATCGCAACTATAAACTAGAGATGGGCCGATACCACTTTTTTATGTCCGATATACCGATATTGTAAAATCGATATTGTAAAATCCGATACAGTTACAGTCTTTTTTTAAACATGAGATATGCTTTAAAATGTCTGAATACATCACTGAGATTATTGTTATGCTTAAAGAAATGCTTGATTTAAATACTGTTTTCCTAACTAAAACCATGTAATAAATATAACTGCAAGCAGTGATTACGGGGGCCATGCAGTTTGCAGCTTTATCAGTTTTTTACAAATTGAAGTACATATATGTTGAGATTTGATATCTTTCATCTTTTTTTCTACGTATTTACGGTTTAAAACTTATTCGGCTAACTTTAAAATAGTTTATTATGGCGCTAACAAGTGGGATATCGACTTTGAAGTGAAACTTTGCAGCCATATAAAGAAATACCTGAAAATGTGCTTAATAATTACTATAAGAGAGTGTCTAAAAACTGTAAATTATAGTAAAGTTTCCTTGCTCAAACATATGTCTTGCTGAATTTGTTTCAAAGTATTGATTTGCATAATATAGCCATATGAATAGGTAAATGAAAAATGTGCTCAATAACTATTAAACAAGAATATGCTGAGATTTAAATAATACGATTTCATATTATGAAAATTAGCGGTAGCTCACTCAGAGCTAGATTTCTATGATATTCAGTGTGTGGCATTGCATTACTATATGAAGCCGAGCACATTTATTAAAAAAAAATACAGCCAAATGAAAACCTAAATTAAAAATAACTAATAATTAAAGAAGAATGTCTTGGGATTCAAATAATACCAGTTACATGCAGATTGGATAAAAATCCAGGATCTAATTGACTAGTTATGCCGATTAAAGAAAAATCCAATATGGGAAAAATAGATACGAGGGTTTATTAAGATTCGTCTTGACCTAAGAAATAAGATAATATATGACTTTAAGAATCAGAGCTGCGATTCAAAAGATATTACGGAAAACGCATAATAGCTTATTAGCACCACCAAGTGGTAAAGTGGTGCAATTATTATGGAAAACGCACAATAGCTTATTAGCGCCACCAAGTGGTAGAGTGGTGCAATTTTTTTTTTTGCCTGAGAAGTACGTGATATTTGAAATGTTGAAATATGGGCAAAGTGGCACAATTTTTTTTCCTCAGTATTGGGTAGAGTCAAGGACCTACCTGCCAAATTTCAAAGCTGTTGCCCACCCAGAGCCGAATTTCTATGACACTCGGTGTATTGGTTTACAGTCCTATGCCAAGCCGAGCCCATTTATTTGCATATTACAAAAAAATGAAGACCTAAATTAAAAATGTGCTCGATAATAATTAAAGAAGAGTGTCTTGGGATTCAAAAAATACCAGTTGCATGCAGATTGGACAAAAATCCAGTGACGAGTTCGAAAAAGATGGGATTTCATTTTATGCAAATTAGCGAAAAATCAAATATTGTAGAAATAGATGCGAGGGTCTAAAAAATTCGTCTTAAACCAAAGAATAAGATGATATACGATTTTTGAGAATCAGAGCTACGGTTCAACATTTATTTGGCAAAATGCTAATTTTTTTTTGGAAAATTGCAAAATAGCTTATTTTGGCGCAATTTTTTTTGCCTGAGTAGTGGGTGGGGTACTGGACCTACCTGCCAAACTTCAAAGCTGTAGGTCTTACCGTTTTTTCTCCACAATGCGTTTTAAGGCAGGGGAAAAAAAATCGGCACAATAATAACAATAGGGTACCACGCAGTGTTCCACTGCATGGCCCCCTAATTAAACACCCATGTATATGCTAAATTATTTGTTCTCAAAAATTGTTCATTTAGCCATATAAATATTTCTTCTTTCTTAGTGATTACACTATAACATTAAAAAAATTGAAAAAAAAAAATTGATCAATTGAAAATGAAATACTGAAGTTTAACCAATTTGGCCTATAAAATGAGCTGCTTTTGCAGAGCACTACATTTCCCACAATCCTCTGCGCGCGCCCGGGAGCCCCGTCACAATGAAGCGGTGGGCGCGCGTTCCGAATAAACGATGGAAAATCTATGGGAAAATCTAAATAAACGGCAGAATTGTGAGTAGTTATTCATCAGCTAAAATATAGTTTGTGTCTGTAATAAAGGAGACATTTTGACTTAACTGGAGCGGTTTGCTATGGAACTCCAAAGTGTTCAAAATTAAATAAATAAATAGGACATAATGAAATAAATAAATAAGAGACATATATGTAATATGAGAATGATATTGTGAAATAATTGAACACATTTTGAAATACAGCTCATTATTGTGAAATATATTGCATTCTGCTATATAAATTTTAGTGGTGCGCCGTTATCGGCGTTAACGTGCTCCGTTAACGTGAGACTCTTATCGGGCGATAAAAAAAGATATCGCCGTTAATCTATTCACAAAGTTGGGTTGGGAGCTGGGTCTATACTACGCAAGCTATGATGACTTTCACCTTGATATTTTAGCGCGGATGTATCAATAGGGTCTGGCTGCAGACTTGCACTCGCACGCTCAGACACCTGCACTTCCGCAAGTGACGTCAGTTGCAGTGACGTCTAGTACAGTGGGATCTGTTGGATTAAGATTTTATATTGTACTATTTTATAAAACTATTGTCAGTTTATCCAATAATAAAAATTGTTAATACAGTAGTTGTAAATTACGACGGCGTTTTAGTGCCACCTTTAAAAAAATCTAAGATTACGAGATTAAACTCGTAATATTTCGAGAATAAAGTCGAAACTACGAGAATAAAGTCGAAATGTTACGAGAAAAAACTCGAAATATTACGAGAATAAAGTCGAAATACTTCGAGAAAAATCACAGAATTGCGAGAAACTATAGATGTGGAGGATCTATCAAATTATATCAAACTACATTTACAAATGTGTATGCATACTAAAGAGATTTTAATAAATCTTACCTTTGACGGTTGATGTTTGCAAGGTCTTCCGTAGAGCTAACTCACTGGCGCAGACGACGTGCTTGTACAGAACATATCTTAAACACTCACGTAAAAATTCGACTTTATTTTCGTAATTTTGACTTTATTTCTCAAAATACTACGATTTTAATCTCGTATTACTACGAGTTTATTCTTGAAATATTTCGACTTTTTTTCTCGTAACATTTCGACTGTATTCTCATAAGATTTCGACTTTATTCTCGTAACATTTCGACTTTATTCTCATAAGATTTCGACTTTATTCTCGTAACATTTCGACTTTATTCCCGTTCTCAAAGACTTACTTTTAGTCATTATTTGGGTAGCACACATATTCTGAATGGCTTCGGCAGAATTCAAATGAGCCATTTTAATCTAGATTAATTCCAAGATTACAGTGAGATTAAAATGCCCACCACTAATAAATTTACTTATTATTTTGAAATATTATTTCATGGTCATTATTTTTCCTAACAACAGAGATTATTGCAGAGGCTTTTTATTTAATTCCAATAGTTTTTATTCCAAAACTTCATTTTTCAAAGTCAATATTTATTTCAAAATCCCATTTTCCCCGATGGCCTATTTGGTTCATAATGCGACTTTTCAGCAGTATTACTTCGTCTGTCAATCAAGAGAGACAGGGTGGAGCCAGTTGTGTGTTTGGTTGCTCCTTTACTCAGACGTAAGTAATAGCACATGAAGTATCGATTTAAATCCTGAGTGTTGCACCCGGGATTTCAAGACGTGAACGACGAACATTTGAAATAGTTCTTCTTGTGCGTATTTCCAAACGGACACGGTGCATAATTGCTCTTAAACTATCGACAATGGTGTCGATACCACCATTGGTGTCACTAACACCTTGAAGAGCAGTTATCATCCCAAGCATTTCAAAAACATCATCTAAACGACTCAAAACAGTATCTACTGGTAAATTATCCCTCCCCTCACGGAAGCGCATTGCATTCACCAAAGAAAAAAAAACTGGACACCTTATCTCGTAATTACGAGAAAAAGATGTCGTAATTACGAGAAAAGATCTCGTAATTTTGAGAAAAGATTTGTAATTTTGAGAAAAGATCTCGTAATTACGAGAAAAGGATTTCGTAATTATAAGAAAAGATCTCGTAAAGAAAAGATCTGGATCTCTTATCAGTCGTCATAATCTAGGCTACAGAGTCAGACAGAGGCAATAGCGCCGATGTTCCGGGCAATTCAGTTTCCCTGTGTTTCCCTTTAAAATGCACGTTCACGATCTAATTTGAAATCAATATGCTAGATGGCAGTGTTTCGAGAATTGCAATCCGGGTTTTGAAGCCTTTTTATATACTAAAATATTCCGTTCAGAATAAACGTTTTAAACGTCAGGTAACCACGATTCTATTTCTTTCCTGTTACTATTTGTCCTTGTGTATTATACCTGATTTACAATTAATGAAAAATAAATGAAATACGTTAATAAACATTAATAATAATATGTCATGAAGTGCTCATATCGTCTTGGCCTCGCCGCTTCTATAACACGATTGCTATGAATCAACACATAAATAATGACTGGTATAAATAGATTTACACTGCTCATAATCCAAACTATTATACTGATCTATATACTGAAGTTCGCGATGCTGGGTTTTCTTTTTTGTTTTCTTTTATTATTGATTATTATTAAGTATTGATTGGCTATACTGATCTGTCTATGCATGTAGATTATGAGTGAGTGATTATTTGTCATTGTGAACACACCACAGCACAGCACAGCACAGCACACAGTGCACCACAACGAAATGTGACGTCTGCATTTAAGCCATCCAGCTAGGAGAGCGCAGTTGGCAGCTAACAAGCGCCCGGGGAGCAGTGCTTGGGGACGGTACCTTGCTCAGAGTACCTCAGTGGTAAATTTACCGGCCCTGGATTCGAACCTGCGACCTTCTAATCAGGTGAAACACAAGCAGAGCATGCTCTAGCGATTAAAATGAATTAAACCAAGCTTCGATGCTAGAGAAATTGCCTCGACCATTTTATGTTATAGAATTATTCGAGTTATTGGAACAATCGTTTCAGCTCTACTTTACCGCAGTGCCACTTCCCATGCATAACGAATTGAGCGTGCACGCATTTACAGTTCGGCCCAATGCCACCGATACCCGATCCGGCCGTTTGAGCCCGTAATCAGACCGATACCGATCCACATATCGGATCGGTTACATCTCTACTATAAAAGCAAGCTCAACCAATCGGATTCATCGCGACCATGCAATTTTGACTTTTTACTTAAAAATGATGGTAAAGCTGAAAATGTTTCTTTGGTGTTGCAATAAGTAACATTGTAATCTATTGTAATTAGCTCTGCTTTTATTCTGTGCAGGTGCGCCCAGTTATCTTGTCATTACTGTCAGAACTTAAATATTATCAGTTGTGGTCACATTTTCAAAGCAGATTTACTGAAACTGTTTTTGTACAGGCTCTATTAAACTTTGTATCACAGTGTTCTTCAAGAGCACAATAATAAAATGCTGTATCTGCCAGAATCAGACCATTAATACTGAGCACAGTGGTTGTTCTGGATGTAACAGACTTAAAACGGGGATTAGATTCATCACCAGGGCTACTGCTTGACCTGGCAGGTTTATATAGTAAATACTGGAGTGCTTTGTTAGGATTTTGTCTGTACCAGTAAAGATCTACATATTCGCTGTCAGATTGGTATATGCATGTCAGCTTTACAGCCTCTCCCTCCTTTTTAACTCTATCCAACTCCTTTTCATTTGGTCCAATTTTATCCTCACCAAAAATGACTGCAAAGTAAAGAGTTAACTATTAAAACGTTTACATTTTACAACAACCTTTTGTAAAATTCCTTAAAATCGTATAATTCAAATATTTAGAATAAGTTTATATTTGTTCTAATTACCCAATGCTGTGATGAAAATCAAAAGCAATGACGTCTTCATGTTTATTGTAATCCGTTCTCTTTCTGCTCTGTGTACCAGTGGCTATAACTACACTAAAGTTTATAAATAACTGAAGAAGTAATCACCTACAATATGCTCATGTATCTACATAATCATCTCTCTTCCTTCTCTCTCTCGCTGTCTCTCTCTCTCTCGCGCACGCGCACACACACTTTCTCACACATACAGTTTAGATATTGGTCACTTCTGTAGCACATTAGTTGTCAAAGATCATCCACCTGTGTACTGTGTACATGCACAGATATTATGGAAACTAAACACACACATAGGGAGCCACTCGTTAGGCTCTTCCATCTGATGGACAGTAACAATTACATATAAAGAAATAAACTATCTTCTGTAGTTTGTATTGTTGTCAGGATGCACTTTTGATAATTTAGTTGACAATTGTATTACCATAAATGAAAGGTGAATATATTAGAAGATCTGACCACACAAAGTTAGGAAATCTAAGTGCATTCTTAATAGTAGCTAATATCAATTTTGCTGGATATTACCATTGATTAAACATAATAGCAGTTAGAACTTACGAGAGGTAATTACTAGATTATTGAAAATTATGAAATTATTCTAGATTCACAATTCCTGTACATTTGTATAAAACAGTCAAATACTGTACAGTTTGTTGGTAATGAGCAGTGTTGGGACTAGTTACTCAAAAAAGTAATATATTACATATTACATATTATTCTCAAAAATAGTAATGCCTTACTTTACTTTATTACTCCCTGGAGAAAGTAACTAGTTATATTACTAGTTATATTACTAGTTACATTTTTTTTCTTAATTACTCTATAATTGCCTGAGATGCATCAGATGGAGGGAGAACATACAAAGGAGGAGTGTTCTTTAGGGTCTTTATTACGTCAACAACAGACTGGCACTGTCTAGCACAAATAACTACAAACAATTGTACTTGTGCAATCAAGTACAAACAAGTATTAACTTCCTCAATGTTTAACAAACACCGTCTGGTGCAAACAATCAATCAATTTGATTGTCAATTTATAACAAGTCCAAACATATATTAACTTCCTCAATGTTTAACAAACACTGTCTAGTGCAAACAATCAATTTGATTGTCAACTTATAACAAGTACAAGAACATATTAACTTCCTCAATGTTTAACAAAAACCATCTAGTACAAAAAATCAATTTGATTGTCAATTAACAAGTACAAACAAAAAAAATATTAACTTCCTCAAAAAAATATATCCATAAATAAAAAAGACTGGCTTTACCAGCACTGTGTAGAGGAGAGGTAAATTGTTAAAAAGCAAAACACAGTGCAGAGGAGAGGTAGGTTGTTGAAATAAGTTAAAGCAAATACAGAAGACTCAAAGTAAATAAATGAAAAATACAGTTGGCATTTACTGTAATGCATTTTTCTGGTGCAAAATATGAGCTTCTGAATGTGTCAGCTTATTTGTCAAAGTAGTGTTTATACCTCATAAGGAGGAGTCTCTTTTAAAGCGCTCGTCTCCTAATCTGTTCCTCCTTGGAGTGAGAACAAGGCTTCCCAGGCTGAATAGCCTCTCCACTGGAGCACTGGATGCTGGTGCTGTATTGTATTTTAAAGGTAAGTTCTTAATTCTGGGGAAGTTGTCTAGGACCCCCATCTCTGACCCAGACTTCAGGTACTCCATCACCTCCTTGTCTGGACCAAAAGATCCTGAATCCTGCTCTTCCTCAAACACAAAAAAGTTATCCTCACTACTGCTGGATGCTGGACTAATCTGTGGAGGCCTGACCTAATGCTCCTCATTGTGGGGGGCAGCCAGGGGTGAAGCACGACACTCTGTTATCAGCAGAGTCTTTAGGGCCTCTCTCCTGGTCTCTTCCCTCAACCACCTCATCTTGAACTTCGGCAGAGTGACAGCAGCCAGGAGACCCTCCCTACTGTCCAAAACAGAAGCAAAGCGGGTTTTGATGGTCTGCAAGAAAGAGATTTCTAAAATTAGATATTTCTCTTAAAGAGGAAAAACATACCTTCCTGTAGAAGGAATTGACATGTAAATGATGCAACAGGCATATTGACTATACCAGGTCTTCAGAAACACAGTACCAGTATACAATTCTTACATTCTCTAAGAGCCTATTTCAGTGTGAAATTTAGAAGACTGTGATAATGGAAGCATCTGTGATAGTGGAGGGATGTGCAATTGTGCATATGACAGGCTTCTCTCATATCACACAAAGTTACAGTCAGTAAGTCTTAAATACACACTCACAGCCTACCTGCACTATGACATCAGGAAGATTTGCCATCATCTCAGAGAGGCCGGGACGCAATGCCAAGGTCTTTGACATCAGAGACTCCAGTGTCGGTAATAGATTGCCATAATAACAATCATTTCCCCCTGGAATGAATGAATATGAATCAATGAATGAATTACTTGTTTGATTCAAATGTTTAACATTCAAAAAAAGGAAAGGCAAGAAGCCACAGGTTTACATTAACCTATACTTTATCTCACCTTGTAAACGGTCCAAAGCTTTTGTAACCGGTTTTGTGACTGTGCAATACTCTACAAGGAATTTGTACTCTCGCTCGGAAAAGGCTCGTACACCTAACTGACTGCAGAGAGTTGTCAACTGTGGTCTGGATATCTCAGTTATTCGTGCAACTGCATTGTGGAAAGAGTTCCATCTCGTCACTGTAGGCACCATGAGCTTTTTTCCACAAAGGCTTTCCACTAGCTCTGCAGCTACTGTAGACCGGCTGGCCTTAGTCCAGAGGGCAGAGCACTTTGCAGTGGCACTTCTGTAAATTGTTTTGTTTGTCACTGTCAACCATTTTTCAATATCAACAGTTGATATCAAATTAAGTGTGTGTAAGGCACATCTTAAGTGAGGGGGGAGATTAAAGTGTCCTGGGTCTTCTTGTTCCGTGGAGAGCACTTCTTGTACATTGGTAAATGACACTTCTTTATCCTCCCCTGATCCCTCGTCCTCTGAATCGGATGCTGCTGCTGCTACTGGCTTGGGCTCATACTCCCTGAATGTGAGAAGTGAAAGAAGAAAAAAAAACTATAATGTGTGGCCTATTCAATTAAAATGTAATCATATCATGTGTCTTCTTGATTAATGCAATCAAATTAAACAATTCATTAACTTATACATTTGCAAATAAGTACAAGTAAGTAAACTATTAATCAACTGACCTGAAAGCCTTAACAAAATTCGATCCATTGTCTGTGACTGTTGCTGTGACCTTCTCTGACAGTCCATAAGATGAGTGAACCTGCTCAATTTCAGTGGCCACAATGTCATATGTGTGTCGTCCTTTGATTCTTTTGCAGGCAAGGGCTGCTTTTTCACGATGGAAGTTGCTTGGATCAATCCAATGGGCAGTCATGCCTATGTAGCTTTTGTTGTGACAAGTCCAGATGTCAGCGGTAGTGATGGGAATTATGGCTCTTTGAGGGGATCCGGATCTTGGCAATCCGTTCCTTTCAAAGAGCCGTTCAAAAGAGCCGTTTGGCTCTTTTTAAATATTTAGTCAGTTTTAAGAAGCCAGCCTGGGGGCATCTCAGTTTATCCTGGAAATAATCACTGGGAGGAATGATGAGGCAAGATTTGTAGTCAAATAATTAAAACTCAGATATCACACACCAATATCTGAGTTTGAATTATTCTGAAATATTGATTATTACCTCATTTGTCATGTGTGGACTATACTCCATAGGGTTGCACAACATCCCTCTGCTTAGACAGTGACATCCATATTTTGGATTTACCTTTAGTACAAAGTGTGTGTATGTGTAAAGCTACGTTGACTTATGTTACTCATACAATACCTACTCACAAATAAACATCAAAAACAAAGCTGGCTGCAATGAATTTCTGTGCAAAACAGCTTTTACTACAAAAATTCTATACAAGAACAGTATCACAAAAGAACATTTTGATAGATAACAAAAAATATTTAAAGTATTAGACATATACTGTAGATAAAATTAGAAAAAATAAAATGGAAATGTCTACATACAGTCCACTATTACTACTATAACTACTGTAAAAAGTCATGGCTCCGCTCCTACCCAATGACAGAGGCACGCAGGGTTTTTTCCACTGGAGTGCTCACGTGAAGGATGCGTGCACAATGCTGTTAGGCAGTAGCACCCCTGCGCTGGGTGCGCCCCTCCCCCTATAACTGTTCTGTCTCGCGGAGGAGCTGTGCATGTGTGTGAAACACGCATAGGAAAAAAAGAACGACAGAAAGAACGGCTCCCCCCCCTCGGCCAATACTCGGCTCCCATCGTTCATGTTTATGAGCCGTTCAAAAGAATCGGTTCGTTCGCGAACGTCACAACTCTAGTCAGCGGTCGTTGACACATACTCAGTGCTCTCAAACGTTTTCTTCAGCTCACTTTCCATCATGGCGTAACATTTATCTAGGTACATTGCGAAGGTTTTCCTGTCGGAAAACGGCTGGTCTGTCCCTGCTATCGGTATTTTGCAGATTATCTTTCGAAAAGACTGCGATTCGACGGTAGAAAGAGGTAACATTTCTTCTACTACGTACGAGGCAACAAGCTTATTTATCTCGGATTTTGATGTTGGTAGTACTTTATGTTCAAATGAAAGTTTTTGCTGCTTGTGGGGCTGCTCGTTCATGTCACTCTGTCGCTTCGCAACGAGCTTGATGTGTCCGTGCTGTCGCTGCAGGTGCTTCTTTAAGTTGGAGGTAGAGTTACAAGCGGTGGAGAGCAGCTTTCTCCCCGGGCAGAGTGTGCACTTCACCGTCAAGTTATTTTCCTTCCGTTTAACATATTCAAAATAATGACTGAATCTCCACCCGTCGAAACTAGCTTTCTGTTGCTGGGAACCTTCCTCTGAAAAAGAGCTTGCCGTTGTTGACGCTTCCATTTTTCCCCATCTGTCTTTGCGGGTGCCGTTCTGCTGCCGGCTGCCGGGTGTCGATCAATCGGTGATGGTAAATGATACCTCGTGCCAAACCCAGACCAATCACTGTTCCATTCACGCCCCCCTCCCCTTCCCTTCTGTTCTCTGTGTTGTGTGCCTTGTGTGTGATGAAGGTGCTACTGGCAAATGTAACGCAAGTAACTAGCTCGGGAAAACTGTAATAATATTACCATTTTTAGACGAGTAATGCCTTACACTACTAGTTACTGAAAAAAGTAATATTATTACAGTAACGCGTTACTTTGTTACTTTGTTACTTTGTACTTTGTTACTTTGTAACGCGTTACACCCAACACTGGTAATGAGTAATAATGAGAAGTTACATACTTGTTAATCTTTTATTATTTAATTGTTGCACTTGAGTTTGAACTTCTTTTCAGAACATATGGATATGATTATCATACGTTTGCTCTGTGTGAATAGGTTTTTGTTCTGAGCAACAGAATTTCCTGTCACTGTGGGCCTCATGGCACAGTAGTAGAGGGCAGAGTCAAATACTTCAGCTGAGGAGATTTCCAAGTGCACAAGGTTTTTGTTTTGTTCAACTTTGGCTGATAGACGGGGAGGAACAGGTTCACTCATAAGACCGCTTGAATAGATATAAAGAAGGAATTCAGGTTTAGATCTGCCATGCTGGCGATACCACTGGAGAGCTTCACTAGTGGAAGTGTAGTTGCAGCTGAGAGTAACACTACCGCCCTTTGACACATGCCTTTCTGTCTGAAGTGGTTTGATTACTGCAGCAGCTGTCTCCCCTTAAGACAAAAATAAATAAACAAATTTATCCATTTTCATATTAATAAATGTTTGTACACTGAACTTAGTGTTTTCAAACATTTACTTTCACATTTGCTCAGAGCTTCTCATTCACACATAAATCAATCAATTAAATTAATTATTAAATTGTATTCAATTTAATTGAATGATTACTTACAAGAGAAATAAGTTAGAAGATACACAGCACAGAGCAGCATGCTGATCTGTGTGTTAAGTCAGAACTAAATGACTGTCTTCTAGACACAAAGCCCTACCCTTCAGAATCTACAGGCAAATCTCACACCTTTTTTGCTTTCTAATACCCAGAAGTTGAAGAAATAAAAATATAGTCCTCTAGCTTCACCACTGGGTGTCTCACTTACCCCATGCTTGTTTATCTTACCTAGCATCATCTAAACATTTCAACTGTGTTTTTCAACTTGCAGACTGCTTTTTCTCCCCAAAAAAGAACAGTCATTTTGATTAGACATATTGTGTGCATCATCTTGCTGAGAAATAAGATTTTAGAAAATATATTTGCTCAGGCATTCATTCCCACTTTCATTTCCCATTCTAATTCTGGTTCTTTTTAGTTGACAGTATGCAAAGTGCATCAGATGGAATAAAACACAATCAACTTGTGATTCAACAAAAAGGGAAAGCAGGTTAATTGAGGGCCACAGTCAGCCTTGGCAGCTTGGCACGAACCTTTTCTAATGATATGCAATTGCAGGAATTACCTAGTATCCAGTGGCCGTTTGGGGCAGTTGATAGCATAACGGTTAGGGTGTTTGCCCTGTGATCAGAAGGTTGCTGGTTTGATCCCAGGACCAGTAAAGGTATCAGTGAGGTACTCATAAGCAAGGTACCATTACTGGTGGCTGCCCATGTTAGCTGCCCACTGCTCCTTCACAGGTCAAATGCACAGGCCACATTTTGCTGTGGTGCACTGTGTGCTGTGCTGTGGTTTATTCACAATGACAAATAATCAACAATCACTCACAAAGTACTTGGATATTTTCTTGATACTCCGAAGAATAAAGAAACGGGAAGATGGCATTATATGACATCAGTAACATACAGTGCTATGCAAAAGTTTGGGCACCCCTCCGAGGTTGCATGATAATTAGCTCTGTCTTCATAAGGGAAGATCACAGCAAGATGTGTTTTTTTTTCTAGAGATATATAGACAAAGGGATGTTTATCAGACCAAAATTCTCAATGTAGCATTATTAGTTGTATGAAATAAAATAAAGTTTGAAAAATGAGATGTGCAAAAGTTTGGGCACCCTCTCACTTGCATTACTTTGAAGACCTGCAGTCATTTAATACTGACAGTTTGCAGCTAAATTGCTTTGATTAGCTCATTAGACCTTAAACTACAAAGACAGCTGCAACCAATAAAAAATGGTTTAACATACATAAATTGCTAGTGGTACTTGTCCTTGGTTTCCTCTTAGAGAGTGGCAACATGAGAATCTTTGAAGAACTCTCTACTGACTTAAAAACTAAGATAATGCATTTTTTTGAATTAGGAGAAGGGTGCAAAAGATTATCACAAAGGTTTGGACTGTCTGTCTCAACAGTCAGAAATGTAGTTAGGAAATGGAAGGCCACAGGAGCAGTCCTTGTGAAGAAAAGATGTCGTAGACCAAGAAAAATATCTCAAAGGCACAGGCGAAGACTGGTTAGAATTGTCACAGACAAACCACAGCCCACCTCCAGAGAGCTACAACATTGTACATTGTACATTGTTCCACAGTCCAGCGCACTTTGCACCAGGAACAGCTCGGTGGAAGGGTGATGCGCAAAAAGAAGAGCCGCATGAGGTATGCAAAAGCGCACCTGGACAAGCCAGAAATATTCTGGAAAAAAATACTGTGGACAGATGAGACTAAGATAGTTATTTGGTCATAACCAGAGGCGCTATGCAGGGTGAAAAAATACACAGCATTCCAGGAGAAGAACTTGCTGCCAACAGTAAAATTTGGTGGAGGGTTCATTATGTTATGGGGCTATGTGGCTAGCACAGGTACTGAAAACCTTGTTAAAGTTGAGGGCCGCATGGATTCCACCCAATATTAGCAGATTCTTAAAAAGAATGTTCTAGAGTCAGTCACAAAGTTGAAGTTATGCCGGGGTTGGATGTTTCAGCACGTCAATGATCCAAAACACCGCTCAAAATCTACTAAGGAATTTATGCAGAGGCACAAGTACTATGTTCTTGAATGGCCATCCCAGTCCCCAGACCTGAACATCACTGAAAATGTATGGATTGAGTGTTATTTCAGCAAAAGGAGGCTCTACGAAATATTAATGGGATTATTCCTTTGGGGGTCCCCAAATTTATGCACCTGCCTATTTTTGTTTAAATAGCATTACATTGTTTCTGTTGGCCCAATAAAAAAAATTTCACTACTGAATTGTTGCTATTTCCATAAGTTAACAAATATGTTAAACTTAAGTTGCTGCCTCTCAATCTTAGCAAGTTATGAATTAATACAGTTATTTTTATCAGGGGTGGCCAAACATTTGCATAGCACTGTATCTAAAGTTTTGTTTCACATTGGCAGTTTAAAGACTATCAAATCAATATTCATAAATTACAGGGATATAGTGTTTAGATATCACTGTATTTGAGTTGTGTCCTTTTTTCTATATTATTGCAGGTTTTGGTACCCTAATAGAATGTAAGTATTCAAATTATAAACATTCTTTGGAATACAGACAATATAAAGTGTTCCAGGACATGTTAGGTTCAGAACATAATGTCAAAATGATAAGCATGTTGGAATATGAATATGCCATATATGTAAATGTTAAAAAATACTGATAAATGTGCACACCACCAGCACCACAGATGGTTATTTCTTATATTATTAGGCAATGTCAAACAAGCATTGCTAAGTTTGCATTTCTTAAACAGGTGTTATAATAGACTTTATCTTTATCTTGTGGTTAACTGTATAGCAAGCTATGTATTTGTAAAGTTTCTCAGGGACTTTGTATTACTGGGTGTCTACTCGAAGAGCACAATAATAAAGAGCAGAATCTGTGAGTTTTGCACCATTGATAATTAGTTCTGAAGAGATTGAGGACGTTTTCGCATTGAGACGGCTATCACTGGGACTACTCCCTGCATTGATTTCCCATTTTGCACCTTTGTACAGCAAAAACTCTAGCTGTTTATTAGGGTCTTGTCTGTACCAGTAAAGTAGAATGCTGTTACTGGACGATTCATATGAGCACTTCAGAGTAACAATGTTTGTTTCATCTCTGACAAGATTGGCATCCTCCCTACTTGGTCCAATTGTATTTGCAAAAACACCTGTAGAAACAAGAACATCAGAAGAAATATATAACATCAAGAATACTACATGTATATGTGTATATATATATATATATATATATATATATATATATATATATATATATATATATATATATATATGTACACACATATATATATATATATATATATATATATATATATATATATATATATATATATATATAATATATATATATTTATTTTTTTTTTTTTTTTTTACCTGATGCTACAAAAAGAAGCAGTCTATTTATGTGAAATAATAGACTCTGATTAGTCATTTTTGAAAACTGCGATCAAGTCAGGAATCAAATACTCTGTCCTCAAAATTTAAATGAAGAAATAAAGGTTTTAAAACCACACTCAGGTTAAGTCCAGATGTAGGAGGCTTCTAAGTCAGGCCCCTCCTTCCATCCCTGATATATTTAATTTTAGTAGTTACAGTTTCATTAGATTTTTTAAACATGAAACTGCAGATACATTAAAGCAGAAAAGCCAGCTAAAAAATAAGCACTCTATCTCTGGCATTGGACTCAGAGAAAGTTTAAAAATTATAAAAACATGGGAGCAAATAACATAAATGACATTTAAGCTTGTGACGGTCGCTCCGCCCACTTCCCACCGGCAGCGCTCCAGGTCCCCGGAGTTCTAGCCAGGATTCTTTCTCACTCCCTCACTTTCCCACTGATTACTTTATGGCCTTCACCTGTTCCTAATCTCCTCTACCTTCTTTATTTAAGCCCCCGCCGATCCAGAGAGCATTTGCCTGTTCACCCTCACGTTAGTGTGGTTGGGCTGTGTGCTGTGAGTTTTGAGTGTTGTTTTGGTTGACTGTGTCCTGACCTGTTTTCTATGAGTTTTTGTCCTTGTGCCTTGCAGTAGTCTGTAGTGTTGCTGGACAGGTGGACTCCCCAACGAGACAATACTCGGGTTCACCTTTCCTCAGAGCCGAGGCGCGGAAGCAGCTCTGCCTTCCTCCTTTGAGACCACTCTGGAACCACAAATCTCCTGTGTCTGATATCAGTTTGTTTGGTTTTCCTTTGAACAGTTTTCCACCCCTGCTTTCTGCTTTTGAACCCTCGTTTGCCTGCCTACCTTGTTTATTAAATTATCCTTGGATTTACCCCTGCATTTGCATTTTCCTCTCTCTCTTGGTCATGCACCAGGGTGTGACAAAGCTGTTCTATTAGGAATAGATCAGAAATAAGATGTGTATTTGGAAATAAGTTATTGATAATCTGGACATGGAGCGTTTGAAAAAGGAAAACAAATAACTAATATTGTTATTTATAATATGAATGGAAAATATAAATAAATCAAAATGAAGAGGTAACTGTATAAAAAAAACCAGATAACAAATCTAGTGTACCTTTAAAAAGTGCAGCTAAGCACTTTTCAAGATTGTTTGTATAGCCTGCATCATGTGGTACTGCAGGCCTTATCTCGGTTTGTGGTTTGCTAAATGTTAAGCTTGTTTTTTGTTAAGCCTCTCTGAGACTTTGCATCATTGGGCGTCTCTTAAAGCACAGTAGTACAAAGCAGAATCTTTGAGCCTTACCCCACGTATAACAAGTTCTGTAGTAGTTGAAGTTACTTTTCCTTCATGTCTGGGATCTCTGGGAGTGCTCTTGCGATTGCTGTATGATCTTGCACCTCTATATAGTAAATACTTTGGGAATTCATTAGGATACTGCATGTACCAGAATAAAAATATATAACTGCTGGTTGAGTCATACGAACATGTCAGAGTAATGACATCAAACTCCTTTTTTACAATGTTGACATCTTCAGGCTTTGGTCCAATTGTATCTGAGAGGACACCTGAATTAACGAAGAAGTCATTTTATACAAGGCCATATTGAGTACATAAAGATAATGAAACATTTTTTTTAAATCTTTGGAGAACATGCAAAGACTGTATGGGCCAATTTCCTATTCATGGATTAAGCCAGTTTTTGACTAATTTTGAGTTTGAATGGTAAATCTCTGTTGGGATTACAATTTAGTCCAAGACTAGGCTTAATCCATGAGTAAGAAACCAGTCCCATATGTAACTTTCAAAGTTGATACCTGATGTCACGGTGAGAAATAATAGAGATCTCCAGACATGTCGGATGCATTTTTGAGCCATTATGGAGCACTTGTGAATTGTGTTTGAGGACAGTCAAATTTAAACCTGCTGAAAAGAGGCTGTTGAAACCCCACCCAGAAAGTGTTTGTGCTGAGATGCTAGGACTAATGTCAGACTCTTCCTGTCAGACCAACAAATTTTGTTCAAACAGATTTACCATGAGTGTACCAATTTAATTTCTAATTTGGGTAGGACATGAATCATGAGCCATTTCTAATTTTGGTGAGTGTTAGTCTTCTATAAACCTAGCCTAAAAGCATAACACCCATTCAGCATGTGATTTTTAAATGTGCATTATTCAAACACAAATTCATGCTTTATCCAAACTGTTAAATGTAGGCAGAGAAGAAGCATGTTTATGTGCCAGGCCATTAAAAGCCACTAAAGATGATTAAAAATCACGGGAGACCAGGGTGAACCAGATAATAATTACATATTAAATGGTGCATTTATCATCTTTATTCCTACTAGGGGTGGAACAGTTCACAAAATCCACAGTTCAGTTCGTATCACGGTTTTGGGTCACGGTTTTCGGGTCGGTCCACTATTTTTCTATTTAGTCATCAGTAGATAATCCAACATTTATGGTTTTAAAACTATGAGTTATTCTCATAGTTTAAATGTCATATGTCATGTCATGAAGTCACGTAAAGGCCGTTTGGCATTAGAGTAAATGGGGAGACATTGCTGATTTCAAAATGCTTTTCATTTATTTGGCAATTAGAGAGAGAGAGAGAGAGAGAGAGAGATTTACATGTTTCACTGTAAATAGTTTAGAACTTTATAAATATTATACATGCAATCAGGGATTAGATTGTTTGCGTCTTCTTATCGTGCGCTGTGATTGGTCGAATAGAAACGTCGCATTCAGGACTGGGGTTTGTTAGGGTAGAAAAACACTGCAGAGAAATACGACGGATACCGCGTTTTGTATGCGATTGATTTTCGAACTTTGAATAGTAACCCATGTGCGTAACTTGTTTTTTTTGCGTTTAGCCCTAACCCTCCGTTGTTGTGACTGACCTTACTGCCGCACTCTGTCTCCTCACTAGGTTACTGGCGAAAGGTTTTTTTTTTTTGCGCATTGTAGTATAGTTAAGAAACGCGTACTACGGGACGAGGCACATACTATGGCGTCACATCAATGCCAAAACTAGAGCGCGCAAAATGGCTTGCCGCAAAAAATTCGCGGGCGTAAATTTCAAAGTCGCGCGCGCAAATGTGAAACTCGAGAGCACAAAATTAAGAATCGAGTGCGCGGTTGTGATAATATTGCGCGCAAAGTAGATTACCGACGAGCGGCTTTTTTTGCTCGAGTGAGATTTCTGCGCGCGCGGTTTGAAAGTGGGTAGGTTTTAGTGATGGGTCGTTCTTGAACGAATCTTTAATGTGACTCGGGAAGAACGAGTCGTCTCGTGGGAGGTGAATCAATAATTCCAGTACAGAAACTAAAGGAAGTTGCATAGGTTAAGCTTATGGGGCTGTCACGTGATGAACGAACGACTCAAACCCGAAGACTCGAGAGATGAACTAATCAATTCTGTTTCCGGCTCAGACTGCATAGGTTAAGCTTATGGGGCTGTCACGTGATGAACGAACGACTCAAACCCGAAAACTTGTCAGGTAAGAGGCGAGGTGAGCGAATCATAGACTAAAGACCCAGGTAAACAATGAATTAATATTTTCTGTCTCTTATAGCATTATAGTTTTGTCTTGTTTGTAGTGTGATCAAAGTTTGTGTAAGCAGTAGATGTGTTAGGGAGGTAACAGGTAACATTTTAATTATATTTTGCTAAAATGAACGAAATGACTCGGGAAATGATTCGTTCATTTTGCTGAACGAGACTCAAAGGTCCGAGTCGGTAAAATGATCCGAACTTTCCATCACTAGTAGGTTTTGGCAGTTTGGGGGCGGGGTTTTGGCAGCTTCTGCCTGCGAATCCTATTGGCCGATGGCTCCTGGTTTTGTGATTGACTGCACACTACACAGTTTTAGATTAAACGCAAGTTATAGTTTATCAACCTTATAATTATAATTTAATAGTTAGGTCTTATGTCGTGTCTTGGGTTTATTGTGGGGGTTGATGTAAGTATGTTTGGTTAAACCGTTGTGTTGTTTTGTGTATTTTTTTTGTTTGTTTGTTTATGTTTATTCCGAGCCTGGCAGCGCCACGAGCAGCAAACGCCGGTCTTCAGCAGGTCCCACCTCCGTGAGCGATCGAGTGGCTGGCCGAATACTGACGTGGAGGTACGGGGGCGGGGCCTGGGATTTAAAAATGGCCGCGCTGCAACGTATGAGCAGGCCATGGAGCAAGGACGTGTTTTTGTGATGGACTGTGACTGAATCGATTCAGGAACTGGGACATTTTGAACCTGGCTTTGCTTACGCTGCTGAATGGAAGCAAAGGACGCTGCCGAGAGTGAACTAGGATGCGCTGTAATTCAAGTCTGGGCGAGGTGATTGTAGCAGCGTTAGCGGTTAGTCAGTGTGTAATCTGGGGGGAACGAAAGGTCTAAATCCTGTCAATTTGTGATGAATAAACGAGCCTTGTTTTATACATCTGGTGTGTGCGTCTTGGTTGCCCTGAAATTGTGTGTGCGCTCCGGAAGTCCTGAGGGGGGGTGGAGCAGTAAGGAAGGACGCGCGCAGGACATTTAACACATCGAGAGGAAAAAAGACATTCGCGAGAGGAAAAATACAGTTCGCGCGCAATATTATCACAACTGTGCACTCGATTCTTAATTTTGTGCTCTCGAGTTTCACATTTGCGTGCGCGACTTTGAAATTTACGCCCGCGAATTTTTTGCGGCAAGCCATTTTGCGCGCTCTAGTTTTGGCGTTGATGTGACGCCATATAAAACTAATATAATAAGTATATCAACCTTACATACCATCAGAGGATCAACAAAGCACGAAACGTAATGGATGATTATGCAGATACTATTAAAGTTTAATTCTGGGCCATCAGTCTTGGTGTGTGTGTGTGTGTGTGTGTGTGTGTGTGTGTGTGTGTGTGTGTGTGTGTGTGTGTGTGTGTGTGTGTAATGATGGAGCTATAACGCCTGCTTCAGCATCCCAATGATGTTCCTCTCTGCAGTCTGTAACTGCATCTGTATTTATGTTGAATTGGGGACAGACAAGTGGGCAAGGAGAGCCATTGATTGTGTGCTTATTAAACGTGTAAGACCTAACTATTAATTTATAATTATAAGGTCGATAAACTATAACTTGCGTTTAACCTACCTGCCGCTCTTCCTCTTCTTCCTTCGTCTTTGGTTTTTTTGTAAAAACTGTGTAGTGTGCAGTCAATCACAAGACCAGGAGCCATCGGTCAATAGGATTCGCAGGCAGAAGCTGCCGAAACCCCGCCCCCAAACTGTCAAAACCCCTTTCAAACCGCGCGCGCAGAAATCTCACTCGAACAAAAAAGCCGCTCGTCGGTAATCTACTTTGCGCGCGAGGACATTTAACACATCAAGAGGAAAAAAGACATTCGAGAGAGGAAAAATACAGTTCGCACGTAATATTATCACAACCGCGCACTTGATTTTTAATTTTGTGCTCTCGAGTTTCACATTTGCGCGCGCGACTTTGAAATTTTCGCCCGCGAAATTTTTGCGGCAAGCGATTTTGCGTGCTGTAGTTTTGGCATTGATGTGACGCCGTACTGACAGGGTAAAACAGGAATAGGACGCACCATGTGAGATGACGCTGTTGACAATAAAAGATAGTAAACTAAAATACAGTTTCTTTATTCTTTATTGAACAACATTACACGCATGTGCTGCGTGGGGCTGCAGGGGCTACACACGCGTCCCAAACCGACACAAATTCCTCCCCCGTGTTGTTGCCTCTACTAATGTTAATGTCCAGGCTAATACTAATATTAGGTTTTATATTAAAGTTATAATGTTCATGTCACCCTTTCTTCACTGCTGAATATTTCACATGTATTTGTATTATCAGGTATTTGCCAGTATTTGTACTGAGTTGTGTCCATATGCAAATCTGCTGTATCTGCTGCTGCATGTGGATGGACATTTTTTATGTACTTGCATGGAGAAAAGTTGAAAATCCTCATTTAAAAAAATGCATGTGAAGGTATTGATTACGCCGCATATCCTTGTTTGTTCATGGGTTATACTAGGCCAAGCCTCCATATGTGTATCCTGCTTGTCATTTTAAGATCAGCAGGTGTTGCCACAAATTTTATCTGTGTTCGTGGTTAACTGATTAGATTAAATCGGAAGTAACTTGATCTTTTCTTGTATGAGAAACTACGTTTGAGTTTTTGAACAGCCTCTTGGGGACTTTGTATCACTGGGTTTCTCTTCTAACAGCACATAGCAGAAAGTCATAGTAGATAGGTGGTTAATCAGGGTTAATTGTTACTGTACCTTAATTAGTTCTGTATAGACTAAGGGTGTAAAACTTAATGTACTTATGAATTTATATAACATTAGTGATGAAAGAGCAGGAGGATATACAGATGTATTTATTATGTAAAACTATCTAATACAGAGAATTATATAAAGATCTGATTAGTTTGTTGGTTGTTTTACATTTATATCATTTCCTCAGTAAAACTGTGAAAGCATATTGTTTAAAGTAAGTCTGTGTTTCTTTTATAGAATTAGAAATCTAAAAACGGAATAAGCTCTTAAAATTATAGACAACATAGCTCCATAACTACTGAAATAAGTTTTTGCATGAAGCTTAGGTGTTCTTTATCACAGTGGACAGCAACGCGCAGTAGTACACTGCAGAGTCAGATATGCATAGCTTTTGAATTTTTAGTGTAACTACACTGAATTTCATATCCAGATTTGCAAAGAACCTTTCTTTAAATCTAAGCTCAGCATGCCCTTGTCCAAAAGTTAAATTCATCAGAATAAATTGAGGTGGTCCACTACTCTCCTGCTTGTACCAGAAGAGATATGGTGTTTGATCTGTAGTGTTGTATTTACAGTTTATAATGACTTCTGTTCCTTCAGTGGTAATCTTAAATTCTTCAGATTGTTTGATAGAGACACCTCCACTGCAAACTGGTAGAGCAGATAAAATGTGTTAACATTAGCAAAATAACTTTGAAAAATGATAAAAATGAAATAAAATTTTAGTTTTTCTTACCAATACACAGTGCACACATCAGTACTACTAATTTGATCCATTTGTCCATTGTTTGAAAATAGCTATAATTTCTTTTTGATTGCATTTCCTTTTCTCAGTCTTAAATGAGTTTGCATGCAGAAAAGAGGTAGAAAGACATGCAATAATTCTCTTAATGTGGAAACAAAGAAAATGACTGCTATGTCACTTCCCAATATTCTGGGTGTGCTTATTATGGAAGACCTAACTTGGTCTTGAAAAGTGTTTATCTCCTGTTATGTATAAAAATAGATTATTTTGTCCAAATTTATTGTGATGAAAGAAAAAGTTACATTAATTTAGCAAATTTATGCTGGGCTCACACATAACTAAAAATATGTCTGATTAAAACATATACATGCCATGTTCTAATTTATTATAAAAACTTAATATTCAGAATTATTACACACGCATATTTACCCAAAAATGAGCTGCTCTGTTAATTCATGGTGTCCTCTGATGAAATCTAAATGAAAGAAAATTAAATACACCTCTGAGCTGACATGCTCACATCACTGCTGCCCCCTTGTGTATGAACAGTTCCTACGGTATAGCCATATATCAGTACTGTCATTTTCAGTATTGTAAGACAATATTGTAATTATTTACTGCAGGTGTACTTGATTGTCTAATTCATCAGACAGCACTCATTCTGTAATTTGTGTTTGTTTCTTCAAACCATAAAATAATAATTACAATTTCAGCTGATTCTCTTTAGAAATAATTCATTTACCAGAAGAATGTACATTTTGGGATAATATGTTATTATTGTATACAGAGATATATTTCTCCTTATTTCAGTACATATGAGAAATATATTTATACAGATGTACCCATGCAGAATTTGACTTGGTTTGATTTTCATGGCCAACTTTTATGCATATGCATATGACCATACATCCATAACTCATTTTAATTCAAATTTGACTGGTTGGACCTGGAATTATATCAGTTGATATGTATAAGATTTGTCGATTAAGATATTTTTGAAACATAGAACTGCTTTACAGGAGCATCCTCATCTTCACAGGTTTTTGTACAGTGCACTATAGATTTGCATCACTGTGGGCTGCAGTGCACAGAAGTATGTTGCAGAGTCTGATACTGCCGCAGGAGCGATCTCCAGAAACACAGATTTGAGAGTCTTGTTCACTTTAGTAGATAGATGAGGATGAGGACGTGTAGCTGTTTGATTTTGTCCAGACTCCATCAGCAGAACAAGAAATTCCGGGGCATTGTTTGGATACTTGCGATACCACTGTAGATTGTTCATTGATACTGAGTAGCTGTAGCTACAAGAGATCATCACACTTTGCTTTGCTTTACCATATACAGCAGAAGAAGTAGGAGTAATGCTGTCTTGTATGGTGTTACCTGAATAAGATTTTAAACTAGTCAACTCTCACATATTTAGAATACTTCAAAAATTATGTATGCAAATAATTTTGTTTAATCATTTAATGGATATGCTTATGTAAATATACAGTATATTTACTTACACAAATATTTAAAAATCCTGCACATTAAGTAAGAGAAATTTAAGTTATACCTGTCAATAGTGCAAAAAGAAGACACAAGCAAAGAAGCATTGTGTTCCTCTTTCTGATCTTCTCTCTTTGCAGACCAAACACCATGGTTTCTGTTGATTCTCATTTTTACACCAATGAGAATACAGTGACAAATGACTCTCCCTCTCTTGCTTCCTCCCTCTCTCTCTTTCTCTTCCCATATCTTCAACCCCAAATCAGAAAAAGTTGGGACGGTATGTTAAATTAAAATCAAACTGAAAACAGTACTTTGTTAAATTATCTCTGACCTGTATTACACTGAAAACAATACAACAGCACATTATTTAATGTGTTCCTCATGAATTTTATTGTTTTTTCAAAATAAACACCTATTCCAATTTTGGTTCTTGCAACACATTTCAACAAAAGTTGGAACAGTAAAGCATTTACCACTTTTTAATGTTGCCATTCCTTTTCACAACACGTTTAGGGACTGAAGACACCAAGTGATGAAGTGTTTCAGGTGTAATTTTCTCCCATTCTTCCTGCAAACAAGTCTTAAGGTGGGCAACAGTACGGGGTCTTTGTTGTCGCATTTTGCGCTTCAAAATGCACCACACATTCTCTATTGGAGACAGGTCGGTACCCGTACCCTCTTCCTCCGCAGCCAGGACTTTGTAATTTGTGCAGAATGTGGTTTTGCATTATCTTGTTGAAATATGCATGGGCGTCCCTGGAAAAGATGTCTTCTTGAAGGCAGCATATTGTGCTCAAAAAAATCTCTATGTACTTTTCAGCATTAATGGTGCCATCACAGAAGTTACCTTTGCCAAGGGCACTGACACAACCCCATACCATGACGGACCCTGGGTTTTGGACTTGTTGCTGGTAACAGTCTGGATGATCCTTTTCTTCTTTGGTCCAGTGCACACGGCGTCCATTTCTCCCAAAAAATACCTGAAATACTGACCACAATACACGTTTCCACTGTGTGATGGTCCATCCCAGATGCCTCTGAGCTCAAAGAAGTTGACAGCGCTTCTGGACACTGTTAATATAGGGCTTCCTTTTGGCACAGTACAGTTTTAACTGGCATTTGTGGATGTAACTACGTATTGTGATACTTGACAAAGGTTTGCCAAAGTAGTCCTGAGCCCATGTGGTGATATTGCTTATAGATGAATGACGATTCTTGATGCAGTGCCGTCTGAGGGATCGGAGATCACGGTTGTTCATCTTAGGCTTGCGCCATTGTCCTTTACACACTGACATTCCTCCAGATTCCTTGAATCTTTTAACTATGTTATGCACTGTTGAAGGTGAAATATCCAAATCTCTTCCTATCTTTCTTTGAGGAACAATATTTTTAAACATTTCAGTAATTTTCTCACCTATTTGTTGGCAAACTGGCGATCCTCGGCCCATCTTTGCTCCTAAAGGACTAGACCATTCTTGGATGCTGCTTTCGTACCAAATCATAATTACAATCACCTGTTGACATCACCTGTTTCAAATCACATCATTATTTAACCAATTTACCTCATTACTAGCCCTGAATTGCTCCTGTCCCAACCTTTTTGGAATGTGTTACAGGTCTGAATGACAGGAAAGGATGTATATTTACAAATGAAATGAAATATTTAGTGTTCATATTGTCTGCAATGAAATACAAGTCAAAGTAAATTTAGAAATCACTACTTTCTTTTTTTATTTGCGTTTTCCATACCGTCCCAACTTTTTCTGATTTGGGGTTGTATAAAATAATATATATAGGATTGTGGAGTGTGTCAAACAGGAGTTTTGCATCGGAAAAGTACAGCTGACAAATATGTAGCTATCTGCAGAGTAATGTTTTTATGTATATTTGCACCAAAATCTCTCAGGAGTTTAAAGCATTAAAATGTTGCATACAATAACATAATGGGGAAAAATGTGAGGTTGATGTCAACTTGTATGTGTTTACACACACTTTCAACTTGTATGGCATTAGTTGTTTATGAGGGTGATTTCATTTTAATGGCCTTTTTCCCAAGTGCATAAGCTTTTTGCATAGCAATATAAAGTCACAATTTAATGCACATATAAAACTCAATGTATATCATTTGTATTCTATTTTAAAAGCTATGAGTTACTAAGAACAAATCACTGCACATAAATGCAAATGGACTCAGATGTGCCAATTATGGAATTAAAACATATCTTCATGAAACATTTTGACGAAATGTTGTCTCAACTCAGTCTCATTTGCAGTTTAGTTTTTGTATTATGTGCATTAACTTCCTGCAGCTGTGGGCCTCAGAGCACAAAAGTACAGTGCAGAGTCTGACACCGTAGATATCGAGATTCCCAGATCCACTCTGCTTAACTCTTTGTGGTGTTTGATTGATATTCCAGGAACTGGAGGTTGAGCTTTGGAAACTTGGCCCGTGTAATCCAGGATGAGAAACTGTGGAGGTAACCCTGGATAGCTCCGATACCAGTGAAGACCATACTCAGTACCCTTGTACATACAAGAAACATTTACAGTTTCTCCTTCTATGGCATAAATGACCTCTCTGTCAGGAGTGATCACATCTTCAGCTCTACCTGCAAAAACAAAAATATTATATTTAAAGATAGATGTATTGTAATGTTATAAAGACAGAGGAAAAAGCTTTAACCTTCAAAAGATAAGAGCAGCAACACAGTAAAAATGATCATGGTGACTTTCCAGCTTTCAGAATGACTCTATGTTGATCAGCTCTTCTCTCGCCTCAACACACATAGCTCCTCCTTCTGGCTGATGAACTGACATGTGCTGAATGTTACATTTCTTTCAATCTGTGTTTGTAACCCTTATTCATTGCTTTAGAATAATGATTATTTGATCATTTTCTTTTTTAAATGAACTTATGGCCTTACCTATTACATATACCTAATCTATTGTTATTATAAAAAACTGAAAAAAAAAATTGGCACAAAATAAACTTCATATGTTAACTGTACACATACTGCATCAACACCTTTAGGATATATTGTAAAATAAATAAATAAAATGAAATGTCAGACACAGAAAAATGTTTATTATTGAAATTCATACTAGTTTACACAAAGGGTCTTGATAATGTGGCATTTCTTTTGTGGTACTGAACCATAACCAGTTCTTGCATGTTGATACATACTGACAAAGTATTCTTTTTTGCTGTCCATTACTGAGGTTATCAATTTTAGGCTGCCACTGAAAGTTTTAACAATTGGCCATAACGTTTATTTATTTATTTTGTCAATCATACAAAATTGTGTGGTGACGTACTGATACCAAACCAGAAGATGGCGATATAATCTTAGTAATCTTAGTCACCTTGCTGACTTCAAAAAATAGTGTCACAAAATAGGATTACAGATGTTTAATAATTACTTTTATAAAATGTACATTATGAAATATTCTCAACATCCTCTCATTAATTAACATTTTGATATTTGGATTTTCGCAATGTAAAAGGCAGGGGGTTTTTTGTTTTGGATTTCATGACAAATTAAATAAAAGAATGATATGCTTTTGTAAAACAACTGAAATGTTTTGGATGAATGACAGTTTTTGGTTAAGTGCTTAAATATTGCGTTCCGCCTGTTGAACTGTTTCAAAAATCACTTTGACAGTGTGGTAATGGTCTAGTGGTTAGACCCTTAACCCCAGGCTGCTCCAGGGAGACTGTACCCTACAAGTAGGAAAAATTAAAGTCGCTCCGGATAAGAGGATAAAACTGTAAATGTTGATGTAAATCTCTGAGCTTCGACGCCCTCTCGTGGCGCGGGGCCTGAATGTCATATGCCATGACATTCCTTTAGGTTCTTAGGGAGCAAGTCTCAAGTACCTTCTGCTTATTTTGCGGGCCTTCACGATGCAATTCTACATGGCAGTCACTGCTTGTGTAAGTAAATAAGTGAGTGACCAAGAAACACTACTAGATTAGTTTCTGCGTCATCCCTGGGTGAGCAATGTAGTGATGGAAATTCCGGTTCTTTTAAGAGAGCCGGTTCTCTTACCAACATAATCTGAAATTATGTGTAAAATGAATTACTAATGTACAAAACATACATTATATCAAACGTTTATTATTTATATGGCTTATTATACTCAACTTGGAACAGTGCGCTCTCTCCCTCCCTCCCTCCCTCCCTCGGCTTGAACAGCAAAAATAGCAAATAGCAAGCTCCCAGGCAGGGGCTGGCTCCGATCGTTCACTTCATACAGCCGGCTCTAAGAGTGAAGTTTTTAAGAACGACATATTGTAAGTGCAGCATGCTTTTGAGCAGCGTTTCTTATGCACAATAACTGTGACAACAGTTTTTGTTATGTGTAGCTGGGTTTCCTGTCACTGTGGGCACCAGGGCACAGTAGTAGACTGCAGAGTCTGACAGAGCGGCAGAAGAGATCATCAAATCCAATCTTTTGTGAGTGTCATTAACTTTAGCATCTACTCGTGGGACTGGAGGGTCTCTGGGGATTGCAGTACTTGCTGAAGTTGGATAGATTGAGAGCAAGTATTCAGGTCTGAATCCAGGAAATTGCCGATACCACTGCAGATTATTTATGGTGGTTGCAGTGCCTTCATATTTGCAGGAGAGAATAACATCATCATGAACAGCATTGACCTCTGGTCTGTTTTCCAGTGGTCCTATGGACTGTAAGAGACTATATCCTGTTTTAAAGAAAAATATAAAAAGTGGGTGCCATAAAATTCAAATATTCAAATATTTCTTAATAGAATTAGGTAAAATTAGGTCCGCTTACTTTGCATTGTTAGAAATAGAATCAAAGTGTACAGATATGCCATAGTATGTCTCAGTCTACAGAAAGAATGAAGACATACAAGGAGTGTCTCCTTCATTCAAACCTGTTTTGTCTCCTCCTCCTACTGTTGTCTCTGGCTCAACAAACTCACCATTTTTTTTAACTTTACCAATTAATGATCCTTTGTATTCCTTGGCCTTTGTTGTTTATTTTTATTTCTTATTGTTGTAAATATTTTCGGATTTGTATTAGAGCTCTGAACATTTTCCAAAATAAAAGAAATCTTTGTAAATTTAGTTACTACCTTGTTAGATCATGGTATAAGTGATGTTATTGATTCTACACAACAATTTGAAATGTAATGCATATTTAATTCATTCATTATATGATCCCCCTAATCCCTCTTGGACTTGTGAGAACTGGAGCCTTTTCTGGGCTTTGGGTTCTTCTTTGTTTTGCATCTTTTGCCTCATTTCAGGAGATGGAACAAACTCATTGATCCAAAAAAAATTTTACATAGTGTTCTGGATTTTTTGTTTTACAGATTTTGATTGTGTAGCTGGGTTTTGTCTCACTGTGGCTTCCAGGGATCAGTAATACACCGCAGAGCCTGACTCTGTTAATGGGATCTGAGGTGTTGCATGGAGTGCATTTGTCATGGAAAAAGTGAGCTTGAGAGTAAGAATTTAGGTCTGAATCCAGGATACTCTTTATACTACCAGCTTATTCACATGCCAATCATACTTGCAGAAGAGATTAACACTGTCAAGAAAGTAGACATGAAGTAGTTATTCCCTCATAAAAATGCTAATATAGGACAAATAATAAATAAATGAAATGTATATTCATTTTTTATTACTAACTCTGAAAAGTTTAATAGGAGCTATGAGTGTTGAGGAGAGAGAAGAGATGATCAACACAGGATCATTCTGTAAGCTGAAAAGTCACCATGGTCATTTTTACAGTGCTTTATACTTTTAAATATAAAGTACTGCATAAAATGATATGAAGAATTTGAACACATTCAGCAATATTTCATGGGTTATTGCATTTTTGGTGTGTTTTGAATGAAAGGTAGGAAGATTTTTCAAAAATTACAACTTTATTTGTAGAGCACAATACTGCTGAAGTATCATAGAGATCTTAAGAACAAGAGTACTTTATAGATCCTATTTATTTATTTGTTTGTTTGTTTGTTTGTTTGTTTTCTTACTTACTGCTATCTGTATTTGAAGTTTCAATTGTCAGTACAGTTTTTGTATTTTGAAACTTCATTTCCTTCTAAATGCAGGATTCAGAGCACAGAAGTACAGTGTAGAGTCTGACACTACAGATATCGAGATTTCCAGATCCAATCTGCTTAACTCTTTGAGGTGTTTGATTGATATTCCAGGAATTGGAGGTTGAGCTTTGGAAACTTAGCCCATGTAATCTAGAATGAGAAACTTTGCACACAGCGTACATTCTCCCAGAAGCTGAAAGCCCTGGGGCTGTCAATTTCATTCAAAGATGCACACACACACACACACACACACCAACTCACATTCTGTACACACACTGAGGGAACTTTAGAGTAGCAAATCAACCTAGCTGTGTTTTTTTGGATAGTGGGATGAAACTAGAGCTCCTGGAGCAAGCAAGAGTAGTGCACACACAACCTACGCCCAATCCAGGGATCGAACCTAGGACCTTCTTGCTGTGAGACAACAGTGCTAACCACTCCGCCAAATGCAGTATGTGATTAAACAGTAAGTGTTTATTATGCCCAATAACTGTGACAACAGTTTTTGTTATGTGTAGCTGGGTTTCCTGTCACTGTGGGCACCAGGGCACAGTAGTAGACTGCAGAGTCTGACAGTGCAGCAGAAGAAATCATCAAATTCAATCTTTTCTCAGTGTCACTGACTTTAGCATCTACTCGCGGTGCTGGAGGTTTTGTGTGAATCGCAATACTTGTTGAAGTGGGCAAGATTGAGAGCAAGTATTCAGGTCTGAATCCAGGATATTGCCGATACCACTGCAGATTATTTATGGTGGTTGCAGTGCCTTCATATTTGCAGGAGAGAGTAACATCATCATGAACAGCATAGACCTGTGATCTGTTTTCAAGTGGTTCTACTGACTGTAAGAGACTATATCCTGTTAAAATAAATAGGTGCAATGAAATTTCTGTGAAGACCTTTTGATGCCAAAGTCAGGAAATTTCAATATGAAATACATGTCAATAAGTACTTAATAAAATTAGGTCAAATTAGGTCCACTTACTTTGCACTGTAAGAAAGAGAATCAAAATGTACAGAAATGCCATAGTCATCTCAGTGTATGGAAAGAAAGAAGAGATGCAAGGAGAGGCTCCTGCATTCACACCTGTATTGGCTCCTCCTACCATTGTCTCTAATATCAGAGAAATCAGCTCAAGGGACTCACAGTTTATTTTTAATTAACCAAATAATGATCCCTTATTTTTTGCTTTGTAGTTTTTTTTATTGCTTATTGTAAATATGTAAATATTCACAAATTTGTTTTAGAGCTCTGAACAATTTCCAAAATAATAGAAATCTTTGTAAATTGAGTTTTTATCTTGCTAGATTATGGTAGAAGTGATTGAGTTATTGATTCAACATTCTCACAACAATTTGAAATGTAATGCATATTTCATTCAATCATTATATCATCCCCTTGATCCCGATCAGGGTTGCAAGGAACGGAATCTTGGGACTTCAGGTCCGAGGCGGGGACCATCACACCGCAGGGCACACACCCTCAGACAAACACACTTAAATCCAATCCTTAGGGGGGCAATTTACACCCATCAACCTACTGAGCCTGCATCTCGAACCCAAGACTGTGAGCTGACAGTGCTAACCACTGTGCCACCCATGATGCATAATTCAGATGACATGATCTTATTTCTGCGCAAAGTCTGCCCTCCTCTGGAAGATTATGACTAGAGTCGCACGCTTCAAATGCAACATTTCAAATGCAACCAATCAACGACATACATGTATTTTGTTGTGATTCAGACATTGACACTCATCCAATCAAAATACGCAAGTGTAGCGCTAGTTAAACATTAGATCCAGCATCACAGTGAGCAGTAAGCCTAGTCAGTCGGTTACAGTAATGTCAGCAGTAGTAGGCTAGTCAGTAAGTTACAGAAATAATGTCAGCGAATTCTTCAGTGATAAAGT
Source organism: Distichodus sexfasciatus (assembly GCA_032718565.1). Taxonomy (NCBI): domain Eukaryota; kingdom Metazoa; phylum Chordata; class Actinopteri; order Characiformes; family Distichodontidae; genus Distichodus; species Distichodus sexfasciatus. The sequence continues at coordinate 4,941,139 of JAVGVS010000017.1, read as the reverse complement.
TTGCGTTCATAGAACACAAAGAGTTTTTTGCAGCACAGGTTCAACATATATGCTCCACAAATTTCTTTTTAATTAAAAGAATTACACAAATATTATATTTCTGTGAAACATATACTGTTATGGGAAATACACCATTTAAAAAGGAAACCATAAGGTAGCATTTTTCGATGCGGTAGCGTAAATCAATAGCCTCTGCTATCGATTTGTGCTACGGTAGCATTTTTAGACAAGGCAGCATAAATCGACAGAACAGGGACTATCTCAACCTTCACCAGGCACCTGGAGCATAAACACCCTGAAAGGTAAGCTAGCCAGTAGCCATCTACCCATCTTCAAACTCTTTTACCTACCTTTCCAACCTCAGATGACCAGATCATGTTTATGTATTATAGTATTTGTATTGTATTGTATTACTGTATTATTGTTACCACGTGTTCTTCTCACACGCGCGGTATACATTATTTAGGGACAGGTTGTTGTTTTTTTTGCAAGCTTCTCTGCAGACAACATTTCTGGTGAAGAGTGTAACTACATGCTAAGTACAGGCAGCTAGCTCTATCAGTGGCTATCGGCAAGATGTCAGAATCTTTTAAACACTTGTCCTTATTCTTATTAATGCACAATTTGATGTGCAGTTTGTATTGGTATGTAGTATTTGTAGTTTGCATTTGATTCATGTGACTGTGCGCATGTCTTTATATTGTTTGATTACAGTATTTTACTTAAATTGGTGTTGTTTGACTAAATAAATGTGACCATTGACTTTTAAATAACATCTGCATATCACGTTGTGTTGACTTAACAGGTCTAATCCATTTCAGGGAAGTTGATATCATAATTTGGCTAGTGCTACTACAATGAGACATGATGCAATTTCAAGTTTATAATTGTGTATCTTCAATTTGATGTTACAATTTAATCTACAAATTAAGTATAACTGAAATCAGTTACATATTTCCCATTCTTTAGACAGTTGTTGGAGGTGTTAGCTGTTTTGTCAGATGACTTTGGTGGCAGTCAGTACCCGTCATGTCAGTCCTTAACAACACACAAAAGTTAAGGGAGTCTTTTTTTTTGGTCTCGGTCTCAGTCTTGGTCTCAATACGCTCTGGTCTTGGTAGTCTCTTGGTCTTGGTTTAGGCTTGACTACAAGTCTAATTATGACATTCTATTTTTGCTCATTCAGTGCAAATTTGGTGTTCATCCTGCAAAAGTTAATTGTTTTAAATTGCGCCTAAGTGCATTGAACTTATTGGTCACTTTTGTCTGTTACCTGATTGCACAACAATCATGTTCCATTTTCTGTCTTATATTATTGACTGATAAGGTTTATCCTTGGCTTTTCCCTAACTTCACTTTCTGTATCCTAAAAGTAAAAGTTATTAACATGAACAACAAAAGGTACAACTGTTAGAAGTCTTAATGCCTATGATAGAAGCTTCTGAGATTTCTTTGTTTTGCATTGTTTGCCTCATTTCAATAATAGTATTAGTAGTAGTAATAGTAGTAGTAGTGAGCAGCAAATCCACTTTATTCATTAGTGCACACTTTTGCATCTGGTCGTGGGATCTGAGGTGTTGCATGGAGTGCATTACAAAACAGTAAGCTTGAGAGTAACAATTTAGGTCTGAATCCAGAATACTATTGATACTACTATCTTATCCTCATGCCAATCATACTTGCATGAGATATTAACATTGTCAAGAATGTAGTTATGACACTTTTGCTTTAAAGTCAATAGTGCATTTCAATGATAGTGTTTCAACAACCTAAAAGTAACAATAAACTGTCTTTATGAAATATAGGAAAAATAATAAATAATTAATATTTATTTTACAATACAAAATAACAAATATTTATATCAGTTGCAATGTGTACCTAAAGATTTTAAACAGAAAAACTATTATACTAGGGGAAAGCATTAGTTCAAGGAAATTTCAATGAAAGGTGGGGAAAAACTATATTAGGTGTAGGACACAATACTGTATTCTAGAGATGAATATGAGTCTCTTATGCAATTATTTAGGAGTACTTTAAAGATCCTATTTACTTACTTATTTAGTTAGTTTCTTTGAAGTTCAACTATCAGTACAGTTTTTGTATTGCGTCGCTGGGTTTCCTTTCACTGTGGGATTCAGGGCACAGTAGTACAGTGCGGAGTCTGATACAGCAGCTGAAGAAATCAGCAAATCCACTCTTTTCTCAGTGTCATTGACTTTAGCATCTACTCGTGGAATCTGAGGTGTTGCATGGATAGCCGTACTCGTGGATGATGGTAAGATCGAGAGCAAGTATTCAGGTCTGAATCCAGGATATTGTCTAAACCACTGCAGATTATTCACTTTCCCATCATACTTGCAGGAGAGATTAACCTTTTCATTGACTAGAGCATGGACTTGTAATGTGTTCTCCAATGGTTCTATAGACTGTGCGAAACAGCTCCCTGTTAAACAAAAAAAAAGAAAAATACTGTACTTGCCATGTCTGTCATGCATAGAGTGTAAACTGTACATGCAATTCTAAACCAGCAATTACTGACAATAGATTAAAGCAATTAAAAAATATATAAAATGTGCACTGGTGTTACTTGTACATATACAGTACATTTGCTGGTGTTGGATATAAAAGGAGAATTTCAAACACTTTGTCAAACCAGTGTCAACAAGATGTACAATTCGCACTAAATTAATAGATCACGTATTTATAAGTTAGGTATACTTATTTAATAATTTAGATATACTCACATGGCATTTTCATGAAGAAAACCAGAGTACACAGGAACACCATGTTGAACACAAAGTTGAGACAGTGTGGAGTGACACATGTCCCATCCTACATCTTAAGGCTCCTCCTACACTTGTCAGTGTATTTGTTATGATAACAGAAAAAAATATCACTATAAAACGTAAAATACATTCAGCTTTTAACTTATTTGTTTTAGTTTTTGTGTTTTAATTTCTAAAAAAAGGTACTCAATGCCTCCAGTTTGTGTAGGTAGTCAAAAGTCACTAGAGTGTTAGAAACATATTTATGGACTACACTTAGGGACATTTCACTTACAATCTCTCAGTTTCTCAGTCAGGTAATAAAAGGTAAGAGGGAATGTTTCCAGTATTTTTTACATTCCATCTCCAGATAAAGTCTGGTTATTTTAAGCAAATATTTATGAGCAAGGTCCTTTATCTGATTTTTTTTTTCTTTTAAGTATTTCATTACTTTGTATAAGTGTATGTTGTCCAGTTGTTCAAAGTTATTTACTCTATTAAATTGTCGCAAATTTTTTAATGAATGATTGTATACTGTGTGTAGGACGACTGTAATAAGACTGTATACAGCCAATCTAGGTGTCACAGCCCTCCTGGACTTTGGCCACCAGTGTGACACTAGGACTGTTACCGGAATTATTATTCCTATTGTAGCAGGCTATCATATTTTAGAAGTTGTAATAACACATTATTGTGCCCCTATATGTGAATAATGTTTGTGTCTTTTGTAAAAACAATTTTGAGGATTGTTCTTATGAGCCAGTAAATTCTTCTTTTGCTATATTTGGTTCAGTTACTTCTGACTAGTAATGTTTTGGGCTTCACAGCACAGTAGTAACATGCAGAGTCTGATACAGCAGCTGAGGAGATATTCAGATTTATCATGTTCCCCTCAACATGGCCATCTAGTCGTGGGATCTGAGGTGTAGTAAATGTTACAATGCTTGACAAAATTCCTCAGCAGGAATTCTGGTCTAGCTCCAGGGTACTGGCGATACCACTGCAGATTTTCAACACTGCCTTTAAACTTGCAGGAGAGAGTAACATTCTGATTCTGATATTTTGTTTTCCAGTGATTTCCTGTTTAAAAAAAAATGACTATGCAGTCGTTGGCCATTGATATTCATCAAATCAGAAGAAAAGTGATTAAATATTTTGCCTATAACATGGTTTGGTTAAATATACAGTACATACCTGCCACTGTCAAAAAGAGAGTCACATAGCACAGAAAAGTCACGATGACAAATAAAAGATATTCAAGTGCTGCTTTTCAGATACATATATAAAGGCTCCACCCATAGCTGTACCTTTCATAAGGACAGGGGAATGCAGTTCAAGAGTCTTCTTAGCAGAACATATTCTATTCTCCAAGACTAGGCTTAATCCATGAGCAAGAAACCAATCCTTAAAGTCCAAAACGGTTATTTATCAGCAAATTAAAATGATGTGTATTGTAGATACAGTACTGTGCAAAAGTTTTAGGCAGGTGTGAAAAAATGCTGTAAACAAAGAATGCTTTCAAAAATGGAAGTGTTAATCATTTATTTTCTTCAATCAACAAAATGCAGTGAATCAACAAAAGAGAAATCTAAATCAAATCAATATTTGGTGTGACCACCCTTTGCCTTCAAAACAGCATCAATTCTTCTAGGTACACTTGCACACATTTTTTGAAGGAACTCGGCTGGTAGGTTGTTCCAAACATCTTGGAGAACTAACCACAGATCTATTAGCCTATAATCCTACAAAATAATATAATGACTACAAAATAATATAATGACTATAATCCTACAAAATCCCTGACTGTGCAAGTGTACCTATAAGAATTGATGCTGGTTTGAAGGCAAAAGGTAGTAACACCAAATATTGATTTGATTTAGATTTTTTCTTTTGTTCGCTCACTTTGCATTTTGTAAATTGATAAAAATAAACAATCATTATTTATATTTCTGAAAGCATTCTTTGTTTACAGCATTTTTTCAACCTGTCCAAAACATTTGCACAGTACTGTGTATGAACATTGCATGTAAATACATGAACAAGCCGTTTTTAATACTTTTCATTAGTTAAATAGTTTTAAAACTCTAACATAAAGACTGACTAATAGATTTGTTTTATGACAAAAAACTAAAATTGAATTATTATTATTATTATTATTATTGTTGTTGTTGTTGTTGTTGTTGTTTTTATTATTTTATAATAATTTATTTCATACACTACCCTTTATAACTATAATTAATATATAGCATTAAAGGCTCTATAAACTCATACATTATAGCATTCTGTTATTTTAGTGTTGTTTTATTGATTGAACCATCAACCCTAAAGTGACACTGATGTAACTGAGTGGAACATTTCTTTAGTTGCTAAAGCTGCCTGTTTAAAGTAATTGTTTGTTTACATGGTCAACTGAGCTCTTTCATAGACATAAATATTGCAGATTAATGTTTGTCACGTTAAGTATTATCCAGTTTTTCCTGTAGTAGCATATCTGATGAATACACAGTAACACCTACTCATACTCTCTTCAGAGGAAGAGGTTTTTGTACAGTGTAGTTGATTTAGCAGTCACTGTGGGAGCCAGGGCACAGTAGTAAAGTGCAGAGTCTGATAGTTCTGTAGAGGAGATCTGAAGATGCACTTGGTTGTTGTCAACATTAATAAATCGACGATGGTCAATGTCTGATCTTTCCTTACTTGATAGGATGTTACCAAGAAACTCTGGACTTGATCTGGAATTCTGACGATACCAGTGAAGATAAAAGCTTCCAGAATAAGTGTAATTACATGAAATAGTAACAGGACCCCCCTCTGAAGCATGTATTTCATTTTTTAGTGATGTAATTGTCTGTGCTGATACAGCCCCTAAAACAATTAAAACACGTAATCACAATGTTAAACTGAAAATGTTCAATGTAGCCTGAATATTTGAATTTAAATAAAATGCATGAATGAACACCAACGTCTTAATAATGTCTAATTCCATACTTTTTGAAATTTAATACATTAAGCCTGAATTGAACTTACCTACAAGGGTAAGGAGAGAAGCGACAGACAGCAACATGATGGTTATGTAAAGTTACGCAATGCAAAATCAGTCAAAAGTGAATAAGATCAGTGTAGTCCCAGAGCTCCTCCCTTAAAGTATGTGTATGATCATGTTTATATAAAGCAACACAAACAGGGTAAGCATACACACTCCATCTAAATCTGTAAACAAAAGATAAAAATATATGAATTCTAAACAAAATCAATGTTAAATGATTTGTAAACAGTGTGAGAAAGTAATATATCCAGAAAGAGTCATTTATTACAGGGGCGGCACGGTGGCGCAGAGATCAGCGCTGCCGCCTCACAGCGGGATGGTCCTGGGTTCGAGTCCCAGGTCGGCTGTGTGGAGCTTGTATCCCCATGTTTGCGTGGATTTCCCCCGGGCGAAAGTGAGAGTGAGTGATTATTTGTCATTTTGAACACACCACAGCACATAGTGCACCACAACCAAATGTGACCTCTGCATTTGACCCATTCGTGAATGAACAGTGGGCAGCTGACATGGACAGCAGTCGGGGGGCAGGGATTGGGGACAGTACCTTACCTCAGTAGTGCCTTTACCGGTCTGGGATTTAAAACAGCTACCTTTCAGTCTTGCCAGTGAACGCCCTGACCGTTATGCTACCAACTGCCAGTGAGAGAGAGGTAGCAGAGGTAAACAATCAATTATATCATTTTAGTATAATATTTTAATATTTTATGGATTTAATATTGATTTCACATTTATATAAGTAAGTATAATAATTATATAACTAATGATAACTAATTTAACTGATAAATTTAAAACAAGCTTTTTACACGCTACTGTGATAAGTATTTGAAGTTTTTCTATTCTAGTCTCATCAGTATTATCATCAGTACCTTAATATTTTAGGCTGATACCAGAACGCCTGCAGATATACAGTATATATGGGGTGTGTGTCTCTGTGTGTGTGTGTATGTGTGTGTCTGTGTCTGTGTATGTATGTGTCTGTAAAGGTGTTACCACATTCTGGAAAAGTGTATTCATTGTGGTTTAAATATTATCTTTGTATCACTAGACTAAGAACACAGAAGTAAAGTGCTGTATCTGACAGAGTTATTTTTCTAATAGTGAGATTAGTTGTTGTTTCAGATGTAGTTGATAAAAATCTTTGGTCTGACATATTCTCATCATTTTTCCATGCTTTGGCACCTTTAAACAGTAAATACTGTGGTCCTCAGTTAGGGTACAGTCTGTACCAATGAAGATGAACATAGTCGCTGCTTGAATGATAGGAGCATTTCAGTGTAACAGAACTGCTGTCTTCTCTGACATCAATTGGGTCAATTTTGTCAGCACCAAAAACACCTTTATACAAAATAAAACATATTTCATTATGAATAAATGAATTACATAATAAAGATACTAAAGATTTTACTAAAAAAGAGAGTAAAATTTAGCAACAACCTGACACAATAATAAAAATAACAAAAAGGTTTCCCTCCATAGTGAGCTGGATCATACGTACTTGGTTGAGAGCTGATTGCTTAACATTGAACCTCCAGAATGTCACCCCTTTATAATGTTGCTATTATATTAGCTAATATGTTTTTTCAGGAGGAGACTTTGCCAAAGGACCATTTACACCAGCTGCAGGGGTACACTACAGTTCACTAATTATTATAACAAAACTGTGTGACCAAACGTGTGTTACAATTAGAGTATTGTCTACCGAAATATGTAAGTGCATATTACTGTCCAAAGATGTGCTCTTACAATAGCAGTTAAACACTTTGCCTGACTTTTTCCAGGTTCTTTGTTGATTAAAAGCACAAATGTTTTGGTCTACCTTAAATTAGCAGTGTACCTTATTTTAGGACCATGATTACTATAAATAAATGGTAATTACTGCTTCAATGAGGTCTGACCTACAATATGTGAACTTGGTAATATGTATATTACCTCAACATTTAATAGGGTGATCAGATTTGTGTAAGAATGTTTGAGACTGAGGTAGAATGAAATCCTGGACGATTGTCCAGTAGAGGGTGCTATTGCAAAACAAATGCAAATTCTTCCATAGGTCCTTAGATAAAAGTTGTAAGTTTACCTGTGGGTGTTGTCTACGGTAGTCACTCTACGGAGTACTGAGATATTTTACAGTAGTATTCATTTTCAGTCATTGACATTTGCTGAGAACACAGAACAGTTCTACAAAACATAGCTCTTGTATAGTTCCTCCATAAGGAGACGAAAAAATGCTTAGATAGCAGTAGATATAATATTTCTGTTGAAATAGCCTGTGTCACAGCCAGTAATGTTTCTTGGCACTGTGGGCCTCAGAGCACAGTAGTAGAGTGCAGAGTCTGATACTGCAGCATTCGAGATCCATAAGTATACATGCCGTTTATCTTTATGATGTTTAACTGACATATGAAGATGAATATTATCGTTCTCATCAAATGAGTTAATTAAAAGGAGAAAATCTGGTTTGGATCTGGGATACTGGCGATACCACAGAAGTGTGAAGTCTGTTGAAGTGGTATTGTATTTGCAAGAAAGGATAGTTTTAGCACCTTCTGAGGCATTCTCTTCTTCTTTAAGTGGATTAATTGTCTGAGCCAATGTGTTTCCTGGAAAAAATTATCACAACATTTACAGATTTATATATTTATAACATTTATTCATTCTAATCTATTTTAGATAAAAATCAGGAAATGATTATATGTTAATCAAATATACATACCTATGAGAGGTGGAAACAGAATAAGGACAGAGAGTAGCATCATTATGTAAATTCAAAGGAAGTTATCACAGAGACAAACTGAATGAGATCATAGTATCTTACTGGTAAGATGAAGAATGCCACCACTAATGACTTGAAGATGCAGAGAAGCTCCTTTACAAAGTCCCCCACTTTCCCCATGTTTGACTCAGGATTTGTCACTTTTATAAGTGTGAAGATTATCATATAAATAACAAAGATGGTAAATGAGCATTTACCCAGTTGCAAATTGAATCAATTTAGTTTGCTTTACTTATTTCTATCTTTATTTTCTTGTCAGCTTTGCAGGAAAAAAATACAAGTATCAATTTTGTTTGGCTGACATTTTCCAGCCAAAACTTTGTGATTACACAATACTCAAAATGTCATGCTTGACATGAACACTGGATTTAAATTATTTAAATAAAAAATATGGGGGTTAGATGTTACCACAGCGGATAATCATAGTCTGCATTAATGATTTGGCAAAAGCTTTACATTGGAGGCCCTTCCTAAGGAAGACATGAAAATGGGCAAAACTTTGTCAAAATGGACAGTGATTTAAGATTTTAAGACTTAAATAAAATAGATTTTCTTCTAGATATAGTGGGTAATCAATGATTGGGACCTCATTTATAAACAGCGCATATGACACTTCTAGATTTGTCTGTATGCAGTGTTTTAGTGTGAGCTGCAGTGTTTAGTGTGTATGCATGTTATGCATGCTTGCCAGTTGTTTACCATAAGCACAAGTGTGGTTTTAATTAGCTGGATATTATCTGTTACAAAACAACAATGAAGTGTGTGGGTTTTTTGTAAAGCATTTCAGAGACTCTAAATCACTGAGCTAGACCTCTAAGAGCACAGTAATAAAGAGCTACATCTGTCAATTTCAGACGATCAATGGTGAAGCTAGCAGAGCTTTCATAGTTGATGCAAATCTGTGCTCTTTTTTGTGTTCTCCAGGGATGGATTGTGCCCATTTCCTCAGTAAATACTGAAATGCTTGGTCAAATCCTTCTTGTGTCATAAGAGCACTCAAGTGTGACAGATTCTCCTTCTTTACTAACAACAGCATTCTGATCATTTGGTCCAATTTGGTCAGCACATAGCACACCTGCAAAAGCAAAACAAAATGGAACGCAGTATTATACTGTATATACACATAAATATAAAATACATTATTTTCTAAGCCCTACGGTGTGTTGGCGCCTGCCCAGGGCTGGTCCCTGCCTTGCGCCCAAAAGTTGCCGGGATAGGCTCCGGTCCCCCTGCGATCTCAGCTGGGATTACAGCGGTTTGGAGAATGAATGAATTAATGAATGAATGAATTATTTTCTACAATATTGGCAGAAAATTATTAGTAGTACTTGATATTGTAATGAGAATCATAAAAAGTCCCTCCATTTTGACTGCGCTCAAATGAGATAGATAGATAGATAGATAGATAGATAACCTTTATTAGTCCCACCAGTGGGAAATTTGCATTGCTACGGCAGAAAGTGGACAGTACAAAGGTAAGAGCAGCAGAAAATGACAAAACAATAGATACAAAAACAGCTCATATAAAAATATATATATAGACATTGTACAGTATGTGTATGCTAATGTATGTTTCTACGTAAACCTATAAATGTATGTCTATAAATTGCACGTTATACCAAAATATTGCACACAGAGAAAAATATTGCACAGAAGAAAAATACTGCACGTGAGAGAAACTTTCACTTGTCAGTCCATGATGTTTGAATGTGTGTGTCTGTGTGTGCGTGTGTGATCAGCTGCAAGGTGTAGGTTGTACAGTCTGACAGCAGCTGCAAGGAAAGACCTGCAGAATCTCTCCGTCCCACACCGTGGGTGCAGCAGCCTGCCACTGAAGGAGCTGCACAGTCCTGTCAAAGTCTCCTGCATAGGGTGGTAGATGTTGTCCCACAGGGATGACAGCTTAGCCACCATTCTCCTGTCAGTCACAGCCTCCACTGGGTCCAGAGGACATCCCAGAACAAAGCTGGCCCTCCGGATCAGCCTGTTCAGTCTATTCCTGTCCCCAGCGGAGATGCTGCTGCCCCAGCAGACCACACTGTAAAAGATGGCTGATGCCACCACAGAGTCATAAAAGGTCCTTAGGAGCAGCCCCTGCACTCCAAGACACCTGAGCCTCCGCAAGCAGGTACAGCCTGCTCTGCCCTTTTTTGTAGAGAGCATTTGTATTGTGAGTCCAGTCCAATTTATTGTTCAGATGAACACCAAGGTACCTGTAGCTCTCCACAGCCTCATTGTCCCGACCCTTGATGCTCAGTGGTTGCAGTGGAGGATATTTGTGCCTGCGGAAATCTACCACCAGCTCCTTGGTTTTTCCGGTGTTAATCTGTAGGTAGTTCTGCTGGCACCGGTCCACAAAGTCTCGAATCAGTTCTCTGTACTCCTTGTCATCCCCTTCTATGATGAGGCCGACTATTGCAGAGTCATCAGAGAACTTCTGCAGGAAGCAGTTGATGGAGTTGTGGGAGAAGTCTGCAGTGTAGATAGTGAGGAGGAACGGTGCCAGAACCGTTCCCTGTGGGGCCCCAGTGCTTCAGAGAACCCTATCCAACACTGAGCCCTGAATTCTCACATACTGTGGTTGGTTAGTGAGGTAGTCCAGTATCCATGTGGTGAGGTGATGGTCAACTCCTATGTACTAGAGCTTGTCCCTCAAGACTATGGTCTATATTCCATAAGATGGCGCGGCCACGTCCAGACGCCTTCCCGACCGCTCCGTACAGACTGTGCTTGTTTTATGTTATTTATTTGTTTTTTTCTACGGCTTGGGCAAAAACGTCCCCGGGGTTAGTTACGTATGATAGTAGAACATTACTGGAAATAGGAAATCAGTTTTCACGTTTAATTTCGACCGATTTTAAGCCTGACCCGTCGTGGCCGTCTGAGATACTACGAGGCCCGGACAACAACAATGGACGTGACGCTGACCCGCGGCGAAGAACAAAGAGGCGCCGGGGAAAACGTGGCGGCGTCCACAACAGAATGAGAGAGCGGGCTCATCGCACACCACTACCGAGTATCCTGCTGGCTAATGTTCAGTCACTGGACAACAAGTTGGATGATCTACGGGGCAGAGTTACTTTCCAACGTGACATGAGGGACTGTAACATGCTGTGCTTTACTGAAACATGGCTGACCCCCACCGTGCCGAACCGAGCTGTTACGCTGTCGGACTCATTCTCTGTGTTCCGCATGGACAGAACGGCGGAGTCCAACAAGGCTAAAGGTGGAGGAGTGTGTTTCATGATCAACAACATGTGGTGCGACTCACGGAGTGTTTCCACTATCTCCAGCCGCTGCTCGCCTCATCTGGAATACCTGAGCATTAAGTGTCGCCCCTTCTACCTGCCTCGCGAGTTCACCTCAGTCATCGCCATGGCGGTCTACATCCCACCCCACGCGGACACAGGTACAGCTTTATCCAAACTGCACGATGTGCTGTGTGCGCTCCAAAACAAACACCCGGACCCAGCGCTCATTGTAGCAGGGGACTTTAATAAGGCAAACCTCAGTTATGCCGAACTTTTACCAACACGTTACATGTCCGACTAGAGGAAACAACGTACTGGACCACTGTTACACGCCGTCCAAGCACGCTTACAAAGCTTCTTTCCAGCCGGCTTTCAGAAAATCTGACCATTCCGTCATTTTCCTCATACCGGAATATCAACAAAGCTTTCGTCGTGAGGCTCCGGTCATGAGGGAGGTGCAGCGCTGGTCTGCCCAATCAGAGGCTACGCTGCAGTGCTCAATGACGTAGACTGGGACATGTTCCGAGCCTGCGCAGAGGACATGAACGAGTTTGCGGATGTAGCAGTTAGCTTCGTTAGCAAGCTTGCGAACGAAGTCATCCCAACGGTGAGAGTTAAGACCTTTCCAAACCAGAAGCCGTGGGTGGACCGATCGATTCGCGCTGCTGTGAACGCCCGGACTGCTGCTTACAACGCCGCTGTCACTACCGGCGATATGAGCGCTTATAAAGTGGCCTCCTACGAACTTCGTCGCCAGATTCGAGCTTGCAAGCGCAATTTCAAACAGCGAATCGAATTGAAATTTCATCAGGGTGACGCACGAAGCTTGTGGCATGGACTACGCACTATTACGGACTATAAAGCTAAAGACACCGCGACGATCGGTGCCGACTCCGCATTTGCCAACGAGCTGAACGCATTCTACGCCCGCTTCGAGGTTAGCCAGGCGGCTACTGCTACCAGCCGGCCGGCGACTGAGGACGGTGACGTCATCAGCATCGCAGAGCACGACGTCCGCGCGGCGCTGAGGAGGGTGAACACCAGAAAGGCGGCGGGTCCAGACGGCATCTCCGGGCGCCTGCTGTGCTGTTGCGCTGACCAACTGTCAGGTGTGTTCACCTCCATCTTCAACGAGTCTCTGGCAAAGTCCATGGTCCCCACCTGCTTCAAGAAATCCACCATCGTCCCCGTGCCCAAGAACAATAAACCTTCATGCCTGAATGACTACCGCCCTGTTGCACTGACATCGGTAGTTATGAAGGTGTTTGAAAGACTGATCAAGCACATCATCTTTTCCTCCATCCCAAGCACCATGGACCCACTCCAGTTTGCCTACCGCTCCAACAGATCTACAGAGGATGCCATCTCCCACGTCCTGCACACCTCCCTCAGCCGTGTGGACAAGAAACAGGGTAACTATGTGAGATTGCTGTTTATCGACTTCAGCTCAGCATTCAACACAATAGTGCCCTATAGACTGTTTAATAAGCTGAGAGACCTAGGACTCAACACCCGCTTGTGCACGTGGGTGCTGGACTTTCTCACAGGCAGATCTCAGGTGGTGCGGGCAGGCAGGTCTGTCTCCAACAGCATCACCACCAACACAGGAGCTCCTCAGGGGTGTGTACTTTCTCCGCTGTTGTACTCACTATACACATCGGACTGTGTGGCCACTCATGACTCCAACAACATTGTAAAGTTTGCGGACGACACAGTGGTGTTGGGGTTAATCTCCAACAACGACGAGACGGCCTACGTGGACGAGGTGGAGAACCTGGCACTCTGGTGCCAGGAAAACTGCCTCCAGCTGAACGTCAGCAAGACGAAGGAGCTGGTGGTGGACTTCAGCCGGGGACAGCGCAACTACAGACCCCTCTCCATCAACGGTGCTCCGGTGGAAAAGGTGTGCTCGTTCAAATACCTTGGTGTTCACATCTCTGAGGACCTGACATGGGCTGGACATATCAATGTTCAGGTCAAGAAGGCAAAGCAGCATCTGTACCACCTTCGGAAGCTGAGAAATTTTCGGGTTTCCCCTGTTGTTCTGAAAGCTTTCTACTCGGGTGCTGTGGAGAGCATCATTACACAGAACATTTTGTCCTGGTATGGGAACAGCTGTGTTCAGGACCAGAAAGCCCTCCAGAGAGTGATCCGAGCAGCGGAGCGCTGCTGCACGTCAGCTCTCCCTTCCCTGCAGGACATTTACTCCAAGAGATGTAGGACCAGGGCAATTAGGATTATAAAAGACTCCTCTCACCCAGAAAACAAACTCTTTCATCTCCTGCACTCAGGCAGAAGGTTCCGCACCGTCATGGCCAAAACAGAGAGACTCAGGAGGAGTTTCTATCCTCAGGCCATCCGTCTTCTGAACAAGGACATGCCGTTTTAAGTTCCGCTATTACATCTGCTAATACATACCTCATATCATTATGATAACTTACACTGTAAATGTCCATGTTATTACATGCTGCTATTACATACCTCATATCAGTACGATAACTTATACTGTAAATGTCCATGTTATTACATGCTGCTATTATATACCTCATAGTGCTATGATAACTTATACTGTCTGACTGCTATATAAACCTCAACTGTGATAATCACTTATACTGGTTGCCACATTTCATTGCCCATATCACATGCTCTACTCTGTCTGCTATGTACAATGCAGCAGTTGCACTTGGCACTTTAAGAAATCATTTCATTGCACCTGTTCTGTCTTAGCACAATTTTGCAATCTCAGGTTCAAACTTGCACAGGTAACTTTATATTGCACATGTAACTTATGTTCCTTATTGTATATTATAGTTTTATTTTTTCGTCCTGTTACCCCAACCTCCTTATTTAAGTCAGTCTCATGTTTGTAAGTTTGTATTGTATTGTGTCTATTGTTTTCCCTTGTCTATTGCACAGTTAAAAGAGCGGATCAGGATACATTTCACTGCATGTTGTACCTGTATAACTTGCACGTGACAAATAAAGAATCTTGAATCTTGAATCTCTCTTGAATCTTGTAATATGGTGTTGAAGGCACTGGAGAAATCAACGAACATGATTCTCACAGTGCTCCCGGCGGTCTCCAGGTGAGAGAGGGAACGATGTAAGAGGTGGATGACAGCATCATCCACTCCAATGCGAGACTGGTGAGCAAACTGAAGTGGGTCCAGTGATGAACTCCCCAGGGGCCGAAGTTGAGCAAGGACCAGCCGCTCCAGGTTCTTCATCAGGTGGGATGTCAGAGCCACTGGCCTGTAGCTGTTGAGGTCCTTGGGATGTGGAGTCTTCGGCACTGGAACCACACAAGAGGTTTTCCAAAGCTGTGGTACTCTCCCCAACTTCAGGCTCAGGTTGAAGATGAGCTCCATCACCCCACACAGTTAGTCTGCGCAGGACCTGACAACCCTTGAGCTGATGCCATCTGGACCCGCTGCCTTCCTGGCTTTCATCCTTCTCAGTTCCCTCCTAACCTGGATGGCTGAAAGAGACAGGCTGGTGCCATGTGCTGGGTCCGTGCTGGATGCTGTGGTTGGGAGGGGGGTGCAGTGAGCTGAGTGTGTGGAGGAGGTGTAAAGTGACTCAGGTGTCTGAGGTGGAACAGAGGTGGGGGTGGAAATGTCTGTAGCAGATGTCAAAAACTGCATCCCAGATGAATCAAACCTGTTAAAGAAGTGATTCAGTTCATTAGCCCATCTCACATCCCCCACCGGCAGTGAGTTCTGTTATTTGTGGCCTGAGATAAATAAGTGAGTGATTATTTGTCATTGTGAACACACCACAGCACAGCACACAGTGCACCACAACGAAATGTGTCCTCTGCATTTAACCCATCCGTGAAGGAGCAGTGGGCAGCTGACATGGGCAGCGCCCGGGGAGCAGTGCTTGGGGACGGTACCTTGCTCATGAGTACCTCAGTGGTAACTTTACCGGCACTGGATTCGAACCTGCGACCTTCAGATCACGGGGCAAACACTCTACCGTTACGCCACCAGCTGCCCCAAGATGGTTCTAAGGCCTCTCCAGTCTTCGCTAACATTGTTCTGCTGAAGCTGGTTTTCCATCGTCTGCCTGTAGCTGTCCTTCCCGTCCTTGATCAGTCCTTTCAGCTCTCTTTGCACCCTTTTCAACTCCTCCTTGTCTCCTGATTTAAATGCCCTCCTCTTCTGCTTGAGGACGGCCTTGATGTCTGGGGTAATCCATGGTTTGTTATTGGGAAAGCACCGCGCACTCCTGGTGGGAACGGTGTTATCCACACAGAAATTAATGTAATCCGTAACACAAGTCACTAGGCTGTCAATGTCCTCCCCATGGTCATCACACAGCACCTCCCACACAGTAGACTCAAAACAGTCCTTTAGAGCCTCCTCACACTCCTCCGACCATCTCTGCACTGTGTGTGTGACAGCTGGCTCCCTGCGCACTACGGGCTCATACACAGAGACAAGGTGCACCAGGTTGTGATCTGATCTTCCCGGGGGGGAAGAGGTGATGAACTGTATGCCTCTTTTATTTTGGCATACAGTAAGTCCAGTGTCTCTAGTGGGGCATGTCTCATACTGAGTAAAAGTGGGCAGTGTGGAGTTCAGAGATGCATGATTAAAATCACCCGATATTATGATCATAGCATGGGAATGCGGTGTCTGCAGTCTGCTGATTACAGAGTAGAGAGAGTCACAGGCTGCCTCTGCATTAGCCGAGGGGGGGACATACACCGCTAACGAGATAACTTGCGAGAATTCCCTGGGGAGGTAGTATGGTCGCATGCTAACGGCTAACAGCTCAATGTCTCTGTTGCAAAGTTGTTCTTTCACAGTGATGTGCCCAGGGTTACACCATCTGTTATTCACAAACACTGCCAGTCCCCCTCCTTTCCTCTCACCGCTCTCTCTCGTCCTGTCCGCCCGCAACAGCTGGAAGTCGGGCAGCACAACGTTCGTGTTTGGAGTTAGCGATGTTAGCCAGACAAATAGCAGCTTTCTCAGATGTATGTCTTGGATTCTCTCACCTTTTTGGGTGGTGGGGAAGGATTGGAGGGAAGGCTATAATGTCACATTTTATCTCATTTGTAGTAAATTATAATAATTATATTAAATTAGTTGGACCATTACTAGAAAACATTAACAAAATGAAATTATTTTATTATGGGATGACAAGAGTAAACCTGTTTTTGATATTACTCACTAAGGAGTCTCATTTCTAGGAGCATGTCACTGTTCCTATGAGTGTTTGTGGCAAAAAATGAGAAAGAAAAACATGTCTCTATGCCAGCGTTTTTTGAGCCCTTTTACAGTCCCTCCAAGATTTCACGGGCCTTTTTTGAAATTGTTGTGGCCTAAAATTCTTGCTTTTGCGGCAGCTTTTCTAAATATTGCAATGAAAGTTGCAGTGTTTTTAGGCGTTTTGTTGCAATAAAGTTGCTGTAGCAAGTCAAAGCTGCGGAAAGAAGTTGCAAATGGGTACCCCTTTATAATAATTTTTTAACAATTAAAATTAAGCAAACAAAACCACTGTTGTTTTAATTAACCATTAATCATTTAGTTATTTTAACCTTTTGAACTCAATTTTAACCTTTAACCTTTTGAACTCAACTTTTTGTAATCTTTAGTCTCAGACTCCTAACTCGCAACAGGAGTAACACACATGCATGATACACATATAAGTGAAATCGAGAAGACTTACCCTATACGATCATCTAAGTCCCGTGTTTGTGCAATAAATTATTCCAGAGTAATCGTGTGTGCAAAAGAGAGTAAATTTAAAGGGTTTCTCACAAAAAACATACTGCTGAAACTCCATAAAACATCCATATTATTTACTTTAGGCGCAAATAAAGCGTGCGTTCACTTCCGCGATGGTCCACACACTTGTCATTGGATTCAGTGTAACAGATTCGTCATAATTCGTCATAATTTTTTTCCACTGTCTTTCTATATAATAAATATATATTTAGGGGTCCATGCAGTGAAACTGCTGGAACCCTATTGGAATCGTCAAAAAATTATGGAAAAGTTGCAGTAATTGGTCAAAATTGTAGGTAGTAATGAAATTACGGGATTTGGCTGAATTTGCGTTTATTGCCTTGCGATGGCAGCGGTGCTAAATCCTGGAGGGTCTGCCTTTATATAAGAGATTTAGGCTATACAATGTTACACAAAGTAAGCCAAAGTTTCATTTATTAAGTGCAAGTATTTGTAATATACTGTCAAACAGTCAAAAACGTTCACTGTCCTCTGTAGTTTCGAATGCCGAGAATTTGTGTTACCATAATGACATAAAAGAATCACCAAAATGTGTATAAAATAATTCTAGAATGATCTGTATGACTTCAGAGTTAGAACCCATTTAGAATAACGTTTTTATTTGCACTTTTCAATGCTTTATGGATACTATTCACTATGTATTTTTTTAACAGGTGTTAATTTCCTACAGTAAATTCAGGATGTTAGTAATATCAGATAACCAGTTCTGGTTTGCATTTTACTTTGATCTCTTTAAGTTCAAAGAAAGCCTGATATGTATGAGTTTTTGTACAGCCATGTTTATACTTTGTATCACTGGGCACCGACTCTAAGAGCACAGTAGTAGAGGGTTGTGTCTGCCAGGTTTACTATTCCAATAGTGAGTTGTGTGGATTTTCCGGAGTTAGTGATCTCAAATCGTTTGTCTGGTCTATGCTCAAAACTTACATCCCGATCACCTTTATACGATAAATACTCAAGAGCCTTGTTACCTTGTCTATACCAGTAGAGCCTGACAGTATTGCTACTAGAATCATAAGAGCATTTCAGTGTTACTGATTCTCCTTCTTCGATTGTAACTTCAGTGTCTTGATCATTTGGTCCAATTTGATCAGCACCAAATGCAGCTGTTAAAAAGAATAGTAAACTAGAGTAGTAAACTGGAACTGATGAAATGTAACTTTTTGAAGAGACTTATACCATTTTGAAAGTAATTCTTACCTGTTATAATAAGGAGAAAAACCAAGAGATGTTTCTCCATCATGTAAAAAGTCAAATTGATGCGGATGCTCTAATGCTGACCTCTGTGTTAATGTGTCATTAAGCTACATCAGGAAACACCTGCTCTGCGGGCTGTTCTTCTGTTACCATTAGTATCTTATATCACCAAACTGATAATCGTGCATAGTGTAGTGCTGTTAAGCTCTTGATAATGCAATGTTATTGACAAAATAAAAAAGAGAACTGTTTATGCACAAATGAAAATAGCTAAATACTCTGAAAATAAAATGTTCGAACAAAGCATAAATAAGAACAGGTAAAACCATTGCTATTTCATCTGTCACTAAGAGGACAGGGAGCAATGGGAGAAAATACAGATCATGTTGGCATCACTGTGCAGTAAGATTCCTAAAAATATTCTCACCCTCCAAAATATTTTTCCACACCAAGTGTCATTTTTGTGCGTCCAGACATTATTACAGATATAAATGTAGTAGGTTTTTACAGTCTGTCTTGATACAGTAGGTCTTAGAACAACCATGAAGTTATATGATAAATCAAATGTCTGATCCTAAAGTAGATCTTTTAATATGTTGGTAGTTTAATCATGACTCTTATGCTGTAGAATATATTTCACAACAGTTATATATAGGTGGGA
This sequence comes from Distichodus sexfasciatus, assembly GCA_032718565.1. Lineage (NCBI taxonomy): Eukaryota > Metazoa > Chordata > Actinopteri > Characiformes > Distichodontidae > Distichodus > Distichodus sexfasciatus. Next base: position 4,921,687 of record JAVGVS010000017.1, on the reverse strand, counting down.
TAAATATAGGTTGATGATTCAGGTTAGTTATGGGACACCAGGCACTGCTGGATAGAGGTGTGAACCTTCACTGGTCTCACGATTCGATTCGATTTGATTAGATTACGATTATCACGTCAGCGATTCGATTCGATTAGATATCTCGATGCATCTCGATGCATCGCGATGCATCACAACGCATCCCGTCAATTTTTCTACATTACTTCATATTATGTTTTCAAATACAAATACATGCAGTGAGATGTAAGCTCCCTTGTCTGTCCCCAGTTGAACATAAACACAGACGTTAGCTTTGGAAAAAGGTAAAGTAACCAACGCCTTTGTCACTCTATCATAAATGTTACAATGGTATGTTACCATTTTCGCAGTTTACCTATGTAGCATTCTGACACTCGTTTGCAAGCTGCTTAAGGATTAAACCTAATATAATAAGTATATCAGCCTTACATACCATCAGAGGATCAACAAAGCACGAAACGTAATGGATGATTATGCAGATACTACAAAAGTATAATTCTGGGCCATCAGTCTTGGTGTGTGTTTGTGTGTGTGTGTGTGTGTGTGTTTGTGTGTGTAATGATGGAGCTATAACGCCTGCTTCAGCATCCCAATGATGTGCCTCACTGCAGTCTGTAACTGCATCTGTATTTATGTTGAATTGGGAACAAACAAGTTGGCAAGGGGAGCCATTGATTGAGTTCTTATTAAACGTGTAAAATCTAACTATTAAATTATGATTATAAGGTCGATAAACTATAACTTGCATTTAACCTACCTGTCGCCGTTCCTCTTTCTAGGTCATCTTTGGTTTATCTGTAAAAAATGTGTGTAGCGTGCAGTCAATCACAAAACCAGGAGCCATCGGCCAATAGGATTCGCAGGCAGAAACAGCCAAAACTGGGGGCGGGGTTTTGGCAGCTTCTGCCTGCGAATCCTATTGACCGATGGCTCCTTTGATTAATTTGATTTTTGTTTTTGTTTGCTATAGAGCTGCCACTATTATATGTCACTATTATAAAAGTAACTAGTAAACAGGGAAAGTAACTACTGCGTTACATAAAAAAAAAGTGGAAACCCATTTTTTTGTGTCGATGTCGTCGACTACTCGCAGCAGCTCAAATTTTCTGTTATCTGGGGAAAAAATCGGTATCAGAAAAATCGGTATCGGCGGATCACACTTACTAAAAAATCGGTAATCGGAGTCGGCCAAGAAAATTGCAATTGGTGCATCCCCACTTTTTAACTAGAATTTTTATGCCGCCGCCAGAAAATGACCAAACAATGTGATTATGATATAATCGATTATGTTCTTCCACTGCATCGATGCAGAATCGTCCGTGTCTGCATCGTGATGCATCGATTATGAGATTAATTTCAACACCCCTACTGCTGGAAACTATACAAGCTGTCAAGGTAAATACTGCCCTCTTATGGATGACATGTATTATTACAGAAATCATTATGATGATTTGCAGCTTTGTAATGTGTTTTGATTTCATATAAGCTGCTGTGAGTGAGATGTTATGATGCTCAAATGATGTATTAAATTCAGATTTTTATTCGTGTGAAGCATTAGTTCTCACAGCTCTCGTAGCTGATATGCCGGCAGCAGTCATTCAGAAATGCAAAGATGATAATTGTTTGTTTTTTGGCTTTTTGGGGTTAAAGTTGTTCTTCGAAGATGCAGGCAAAATGTTGAGATGAGATTTGAGATGCCTTGTGAACAGCATTTGAAGGGGTGAGTAAAATAGCAGAATTTTATACCCGATTTAGGTTAGGCTAGATGTCTACAATGTGAGCAGATGATAGAACCTTGTTGATGCTTAAGTTAAAACATATTTGATGCAAATGGAATTTGCAGTGATACCAATATCTGTATGGCAATAGGGACAGGGTCTCATATGTTTTTCCACAATTCAAAATAATTATTCAGTAGAATGATTAAGATATTGATGGCAAAGTAATCAATTATACGCCAAAGTCTGACATAGGGGCTTTCAGTACCTACTTACACATAAAACTATTTCTCAGAGGTTTTTGTACAGTGTAACTGGGTTTCCCGCCACTGTGGGTGCCAAGGCGCAGTAGTACAGTGCAGAGTCTGATACTGCAGTGTTGGAGATCAACAAATACACATGACTTCTATTTTTGCTCACGAACAGCATCCTCACTGGCAAATGAATCAATTAAATGGAGAAGTTCTGGTCTGGATCTGGGATATTGGCGATACCACTGGAGGGTAAAGCTAGTAGCAGTGCTGCTGTAGTTGCAGGACAGAATAACATTACCACCCCCTGAGACATGCTTTTCTTTATCAAGTGAGTTAATTGTCTGTGCTAATGTGCCACCTGGAAAAAAAAGAGAAAATTTTTAAGATTTAAATTGCTTACCTAAAACAACGTATAAAGTCTCATTGTTATTTGGCTGTCTTCAGTGTCTAATATAAATTGTAAATAGATAAATTGTTGTTCAGGTATAATTACCTAAAAGAAGTGGAAAGACAGGAACAATAGAGAGCAGCATGTTGATAGATATTTGAAGGGACTGATAGCAAAGTTGAATCTGAAGGGATTACTTTAGTGATACTGAATAGTTATAGAGCTCCACCCATGAAGAATATGACTCAGTCAATGCTTTACAACTTTTATCTGGCACATGAATAATAATATATGTAAATAATGAAAAATAATAATGTATATAGTAAATGTCAATAAGTTATTTATGAAGCATGCTGGAAATCATTAAGTGTGTCAGTAAAACTGTTCTAAACTTAATTACATTCGTTCTGTTAAGTAGAGACATAATACAGGCATAATGACATTTCTTATAGTACTGTAGTGTATATGTCCACATTCCTCATTTCTTTTACCATTTATTAGTTTTTTCTTTATTCAGTTTAATGGTAAATCAAATTTTTGAATCTTGGCTACTGGTTATACCATAAGGGACCAGGAGCAGTGGTAGTTGGAGGAAAGAGTAACATATAGGTAGTAGTTGGTAGCGGAGGTGTAGCATGACGGTTAAAGTGTTCACCCTGTGAACGGAAGGTTGCTGGTTTGTATCCCAGGACTGGTAAAGGTACCATTGAGGCACAAATGAGCAAGGTACCATTCCCAAGCACTGCTGCCCATGTCAGCTGCCCACTGCTCCTTCACAGATGGGTCAAATGCAGAGGTCACATTTCATTGTGCTGTGGAGTGTCACAATGACAAACAATCTTTCACTTTTCACTTTCATTATAACCTTCTGAGAATGGGATTTAGCTGGCTGTGCAAATGTGTTTCCTATCAGAAAATGTAATGAACTCTTGTTTCTTACAAACTTTTTTTTTTTTAAGAGAAATGAAAGAGAGATATGGGATGATTGACATCTGAAAACGAAGGCATGACACATAAACTGTATGAGATACCCTTATAGTCTATATTTTCATCTAAACCAGAGATCAGAACAACACAATACAGGCTTAAATCAGACCCATCGAAAACAGACACAGGATTAGCACATTTAAACAAGTACAGGGAAGATGAGTTATTGTATCTTGTAACGTGAGCAAAATTTAACTCCTACTTATTGTATGGACTTGCTCATAGTTCACCACTAGTCTGTTTCTTGAAGAACTCCCAGGAAATGTTATGCTGTCTTCCACTGTCTATAAACGCTGACCACTTTAGACAGAGGAAATGAACAATTCAGAGTAACAAGCAAGAGCTTGTCTATTTATCTATGTACATACACTTTACATTAATTTTAAGCAAACATGATGTTTTTTGCCAAAATAAAACATTTCACTATAGTATTAAATTTCCCCTTACATCAAGCATGAAAACATCACTGATTTTTGTATGTGTGCCCTGCAGTGTGCTGCCTCCTGCTCAGGGTTGGTCACCACCATGTGCCCGTAGTTCCCGGGATAGGCTCCAGCCCCCGCGACCCTGAAAGAGATTAAGCGGTTCGGATAATGAATGAATGAAATTGAGTTTAGCCATGATCCAGCATACAGAGTAGATGACTTTAAAACTATTTGATATTGATTTGGTATTGACAGAGGTTCCTGCCAATGTCCTTTACCCTTATTTTGTAATAATATTGGCCCATTTATGCAAATTCAATATTCAGTTAAACTCCTTTTTTTACTTAGAGGTTATTATACAGTGTAAACAGGTTTCCTGCCACTGTGGGCCTCAGAGCACAGTAGTAGAGTGCAGAGTCTGAAACTGTAGTAAAGGAGATCTCCAAATCCACAAGTTTTTGCTGCTCATTGTGTTTAACTGACAGACGAGGAAAAGCACTTTCCTTATTTGATTTGTCATATTGATAAATTGAAAGAAGAAATTCAGGCTTGTAATTGCGGTACTGGCGATACCAATGGAGATAATAACCAGTGTCTGTTGGTTTGTATCTGCAGGAGAGAGTAACGTTATCACCCTCTACAACGTGCTTTTCTTTATCAAGTGGCCCAATTTCCTGTGCCAGCATTCCTCCTGGAAACAGAATTTCATTGGGAAAAAAATCATTGACTTATTAATCATTAAATTAGCAATTTACTGCATGTTCATTTTAAGATCATTATCAGCTTGTCAAGTCAAAAAAGTACTTCATTAAAACTTACCTAAAAATAATGCTAAGAGAGAAAAAATAAAGAGCAGCATGATGATGGAGAACAGAAGTGACTGAAAGCTGAGTGGTATTTCAGAATTCTGAATGGTATATCTGTAGCTCAGTGCTTAGGTTCACGTCATAAATCCACCCACAAAGTGTTTTGCACAATGATGCCTAAACCAATTATGCTTTACAAGGACGCCACCCAGTGGAGTCTCAGAGAAACATCAGGGGACGTAAGATGATGTAGAAATTACAAAAACCCTGAATATCAATATCATGTGACTACTTTTTCACCTCATATGAGCTTGTCCAGCAGCATCCAGTTGAGACCATGACTCAGTTTACTGACTAATCATTTAAACTCACTGCTTCTATGATTAACAGCATAACATAAAACGCTTGGCAGTGTTGGGGAGTAACGAGTCACATGTAACAAAATTACATAATTTAATTACAAAATAAAAATAGCAGTAATCAGTTACATTACTTTGAAAAAATGTGTAATTAAATTAGTTACTTTCAGGAAATATTCAGGATTACAATTTCAGTTACATCTCAATATCTTCTGCAGAAACATTGGCTATATGTTTAATAATATTATTGTTTTGCCAGTTTTTCTTGTGCACAACAGCCTCCATTTACAGCTGAAAGTCTGATACTATTCCGATTTTGTCTAATTGGTTCTCTTATCATGTTTGAATTTGCAACACCCACTTGCTGCTGGATCTACAGCCTATAAGCGGTCTGAGCTGCAGTTGCGAGAAGGCCTGCAATGCCAGATAGGAATTACAATGTAGGCTTAGCCCACTGCAGGAAATAAAAATTAGCTGTAGTGAGCAGACGCTATATGCACAGTCAATCCCACACGAATAGACAACTGCTTATTCAGTGATGTCAAATATTTGTTTTAGCAGGCATAGGCATTCAAAGATCAGCATGATCTCACAGTAAAGCGGTGTTGAGGTGTTGAAGTCTGACACGGCTGTGGCTGTGTTGAGGGAGTTTAAAAGGATTTTGACAGCAGTCAGTGTTGAGTAATGCTGTAAGGTTAACCAGGTTTCAAAAACTGAAAATGGTTGACAGTTGAGAAAATTCATTCAAAATGTAGAAAAGTAATCCAAAAGTAATCAAATGTAATTAGTTACATTACTTTGTTAAAGTAATTGAAATAGTTACACTACTATTACATTTTAGATAGGGTAACTTGTAATTGTAACACATTACATTTCCAAAGTAGCTTTCCCAACACTGACACTTGGTTACCATTTATATACTGTATATGGAAAAACAAAAACTTTTTTAGATCCATGCCCAATGCAAAAAGGAATGCAAAAAGAACATGGCAGTCACCCCAAATTAATGTGTTTGATTAAAGTGTTTCCTTTTTGTTACAGAAGTGTCCAGTTTTGCTGCAAAATATGAACCAAACAACTATGTTGGTCATCATTTTGAGAAGCAGTATGAAAAATATTTAAAAGATGAGGGAGACACTGTGAGATTTCTTTTGAACGGTGTCTATCCTTACAACTTTGCATTTAAAAAGTGTCTGATCCATAAAACCAGGGTTAGAACAACAGATTTGCCGATCCTTTAATTGACAAATACATATTTTTACAGGCCACGAATAGGTACTGTTCCAAGCAAAAGATATCTTGCAATATGCTGAAAAATATTTTTAAAGTGTTAAAATGTAATTCATCTTGCATTACCTGTTCTGTAACAAATTCGGTCAACATAAGAAATCCACTACACATCAGTCTTTAGAAAATCACCTGCAAATTTAAACAAACTCTGAACCTAAAGGTATTTGTAAAGTGTAGATGGATTTCCTGCCACTGTGGGCGCCAAGGCACAGTAGTACAGTGCAGAGTCTGATACTGCGGTGTTGAAGACTTGCAGGTGCACACGTCTACTGCCTTTATCATGCTCTGCTGACATGCGAAGAGGCATATTTTCCTCTCTTTCTTTGAATTCACTAACTAAGAGAAGAAATTCCGGTCTGGACCTGGGATACTGGCGATACCAATGAAGATAATAGTTTGATCCAGATGTGGCATTGTGCTCGCAGGACAGAGTAACATCATCACCTTGTGAGATGAAATTTTCTTCCTGAATTGGCTTAATGCTCTGTGCTAAGATGCTCCCTGTAAAATAACAATTATATTATTAGTATTATTATCATCATAAAATACTTTCAAAAAAGTAAAATGTACTTACTTAAAAGAAGCGGCATGAGATAAAGGACAGGGAGCATCCTGTTGGTGGAAATGTAAAGTGAAAGATGAACGCGGTTGCTTTAGCTCACTGCTTAGATACAAAACTCCACCCGTAAGTCATCTGACAATCAGGGCCTTGCAGATGTAGAGCAGGTTTAAGCTGAGCACAGATGAGAAAGAGTCTGGAGATGCAGCAGAAAATATTATACTAGTTTGTATAATGTTTGTATAACTAGCAACATCTAGTTTGACCAGTTTGGAGGTGGGTCTGGGATGATGTGGCAACGATGTTTGGTTGGATATTTGAAGAGTTGTACAGACAGTGTGATCTGACACTACATTGTTAAAAGTAAAGAATTTCTTAATACTTTTAATATCATATTTTTTCAGTGGCGATATCACTGGAGAGAACCTCCAGTGGAAGTGGTTTTGTATGTGCAGGAGAGAGTAACACTATTACCCTCTAAAATGTCCGTTTCTTCAGTTAGTGACTCAATTGTCTGTTCCAGTGTGCCACTTGAAAATAGAACTTTATTGAAGAAAAACAAAGAATGCGATTTCTTACACAATATTCTAAATGTTCAGCATGCAATTAAGTGAAAAAAGTTTCAAGATATTTAACAGCATTTTCCAAGCTTATACAAGTAAGATGTCATTACTAGAATACACTTACTGAAAGGAAGTTGTGGGAGAAAAAGGATAGAGAGAAGCATGATTATGGAGACCTGAAGTATTTATAGCAGAGTCAAACATGAATGCAATTATTGCAGAACACTGTCTAGGTACAAAGCTCCACCCATGAAGGGGCTGACAGAATATAACATGGTAGTGTTATGTTCTTTTCAAATCTCAGGGGGAAAAAATATACTAATAAAAATATTGGAAATGGAATAATTGTAATACCTAGGAAATATTTCTATTCATGAAACGGTATGGAATATTCTAGTAAAGTAGAGGTGTATAGTGGGAGAAGTTAGAATATAAAGTCAGCATTATTCACCCAACATCAGTGGTCAAATCCTCATAACAGTGATTTTGAGATGTATGAATGGTACAGCAACCCTGCTGCGTTGTTTACACTTTTCCAAGAACAACACACTACCATGTCAGTGAGTGAGTGAGTAATTATCCTGAAATGTGACAGTTCCCTAATTGGTACTCAACAACTACCACCATTATCTAAATAATTCCTGCTCAACCGGACTCCTATGGTCTGAAACAGCAGTAAATAAAATAGGTGTTGTATATGACATCAGATGGGTTTCAGGCCATGTTGTAAAATGCAGATGCTTGATTGTTGAGGTCAATACTGAATGGGATTTTATGGGTGTAAACAAACAAGAGAGTAAACAAGGGAAATTAAATTAAATGAAACAAAAACTAATTTGCTTACCATGAGTGCCTTCACCGCTGTTTCTCATCATTAGACTTAGCCTCATAACTGTTAGGTGGACTTTGCAAATTGCCATGAGTGTTTTCCTGAAATAGTTATGGTTTGATCGCAGAAACTGAAAGAACTTCATTAGTACTTTAGAACTCAGGAAAGAGAATAAATCTCATTGCTGATTTAATTTAATTACAATTCCATTACAAATTCTTATTTAAAATAAGCATTAACAACATGTTTCTGCACAATATGGTTTTGGCACAGTGTAATGGGGTTTCCTTTCACTGTGGGCCTCAAAGCACAGTAGTACATGGCAGAGTCTGGGAGTTTAGCAGTGGAGATTTGTAGATCCACAGTCTTTTTGTCTATAACTTCTACTGACAATCAACCAGCATCATTCACCTTTTTAGGTTCATATGCAAAAATCAAAAGGATAAATTCTGGCTTGGTTCCCGGATACTGGAGATACCAGTGGAGCTCATCATTATCATTAGTGGCAGTGTACTCACAGGAGAGAGTAACAGTATCACCCTCTGAGGCATACTTTTCTTCTGCAAGTGGCTTAATTTTCTGTGCTAATGTGATTCCTGAGGGAAAAAACAGTATTACCAAAGAACAATGTCAAGCTATGATGTGACTTAAATCTTTGCAATCTACTAATGGAAATTAATTAACAAAGAATTAATAACTGCTGTTCATATATACTAACCTAAAAAGGAAATAACAATTAGGTCAGTGAAGAGCATAGTGATAAAGATAGATGACACACCATAAATCTCCTCCTAACAATACATTTATTAATAAGGAATTAAAAACTGTTACTATAACACAGCTATGTTAATATATACTTACTGCAAAGGAACATAAAGGAAGTGAGGACAGGGAAATGCATCATGCTCTCTAGTGACAGCAGAGTGAAGGCTGAATGGAATTACTGTATGTCCTGTTTATGGACAGTGCTCCTCCCACAAAGCACAAGTTAATGACAGTAAACTGATTTCCTGAGCAAAAGTATTGAAGACGCCCAATGCAAGCTTTTCATATGCTAATTATCATTGATCATATTAGAAAATAAAAAACCTTAAAACTAACCTGGGAAAAAAACTTTATTTAATATAATGATCAGTTTAATTAGATAAATGTTGAATATCCATGGTAACTTTCACGATCTGAAAACACAGTTAATGAACTTGTTGAAATTAATTTGCTTTTATGTTTCATATATAAAGAATGAGGAGTTAATCATTGTAAGTTATTGCAGTGTTTTACATACAGCTTCATATGACCACTTATTAACTTTGAACCTCTTTATTGGCCAATTTGTTGTTTTAAGGCAGTGGATTGTATAAACTACGGGTTGGCAATTACATAGACAGCAGTTCTTAAAGTTAACAGAGCTTCAGATACCGATTAGTCCTTATTACAGTGTGACGAATCCGGACGGTGAGGAGCAAAAGATGCTGAATCTGCCATCTTCTGGAAGTCATCTGTCATTACAACACTATGAGTAAGGAGTAAGCAATTAATGTAATATGAAATATAACATTAGTTACAGTGGTCTCTTAGTATAATTTAATATTTTGCTCATTCGGTAAATCGTTAGCCGTGTGTTTCATCTGCTGTAAATTTCTTGTGAGTGATAGTACTTTTATCATCATATTCTCAATTAAACATTTCACAGTAACCTTATCAAAAAGCTCTATTCTTTATTTATACATGTGAAAACAATGCAGCAGTAACTTACCTACAGCAGTATTTTCCGTAACAGTTGGGGCTAAACCACTAGGAGGTCATGTAGAGGGGAATCAGTTGGACTATTCCACTTTTAATATAAACCCAGGAGGAATATCAAAGTCAAAGTCAAAACGTCAAAGTAAACTTTGTCATCTCTGCTATATATTGTACAGAGAGACGAGACGACGTGGCTCCAGTTTTTACAGTGCAATAAGAAAGAGGGAAAAAGAGCAAATAAAGCACATGGAATATATACAACGAATGGTAAAATTGTGTCAGTGGAAGATTTTTGTCCCACCGGTGAATTGTTTGGGCTGTAATAAATGCTATGCTACTATATTTGAGTTTTTGATATGAGAAAGGGTTTTTATGAGTTAATTTTGGTATTATCTCGTGGGAGGCCTATATAAGATCAGACGTGTCACACAGTATGCTGGTGAAACACAAGGCTGCATGGCACCAATGCAAGCTTTTATTTGAAGAAAAAACAAACAGGCTCAATGGCCTCTAAACAACAAACCAATAAACTTTTCTTCAGAAAACACCAAGCACAGAACACCAACACTGGGTAGCATAATAGTGGACTAACTGTTACAAAAGAGAGGGAAGCTGGGGACCGCCTCCATGACAACACAACTTTGCCCTTATTGAAATTTAGCGCATGACGTGTGTGACGTTTGTATCCCAGGAAGTTTCGATGCGTTACCTGCTATTTCACGAATGAAAAAGTCCTCAATGATGCATGTTCATTCTGTGAAAGATCCCCAGAAACCTCTGTGCATTTGTTTAGGTTTTGTCATCATTCTGCTAAGGACAGATCCTGCTATCACTATTATGCACCAGATTTCAATGGAATTTTTAATTTTCTTTTAAACATGTCTTATTTGGTTTCCCTGACTTTAGCAAAGATGAAGGCAAAGTATTTTATGTTGTGAATTTGGTATTTTTTCTTGCAAAACATTTCAATTACAAATGTAAATATACCAGCAGTGAGCCACTCCTCTCCATTTTTATGAATGATATAAAAATGTAACAGTACACTACAATCTTCAGCAAAGCCATTAAAACAAATCTCCTTCTGGGCTCTTTCCACCTTAGTGACTAAGGGTTTTTGTTTGTTTTGTTTTTTTGAGAAATTTTCTTTTCTCTTTGGTTTTGGATGTTTTCATGTTTGTTTTGTTTTTTTGTATGTTTTTGTCTTTTTTATGCTTTCTATACATACTTTTTAAATGAAATACAATAAAGAACAAAAAAGGTATCAGCTGTTTCTCCCAAAAAGAATGTGAAACAGTAAGAACTGGTTTTCAGACAATTAACCTGCTATTCTTATGTGTATGCTTATTAGAACAAAAAGTCAAAAAGTCAAAGTAAACTTCATTGTCATCTCTGCTATATACTTACAGGCCCGTAGCCAGCCTAGTGCAAGGGGGGGTTCTTGTTTTTCTTTTTCTTTTTTTTTAAAGTGGACCTTTTGTATTTTCATACTTATTTTGTATGTCATTAAGAGATTTAAATATTGCATTATGATGACTTTTTTTGCAATAATTTGTGCTGGATATCTTAATCTGTCTGCTCGTATCATAATGTGCACACTTTTGATGCACTAAAAAATATTTACTACAATGTTGTGAAATTGCTTAGACTGCCAAACAGAGTAAGGCTGTTATACCTTTATAGGCTGTTATAACAGCCTTACTCTGTTTGGCAGTCTTTTTGAACATATGTTCGATATTCTGCGATAATGACGCTGCTGCCTGCTTTCTCTTATATCTCTCCTGCTCTTTTCGCCCCATATTATATGGATGTAGGATGCCGCCTCACAGATAAAAAAAAAAAAAACGTCAGTTGCTGCGCAGTGGGTTGTTACATATTGCGTGCCATCAAGGAGAATCACAGTCACAAGTGGTTATTAGGGCTTCAGTTTGGTTTAGATTTTTTTTTTTTTGAGGGATTCCAATTATTATGCATCATTATTTAAAAGAATACTTCATTACCAAAAAAAAAAAAAAAACGAACAAATTTGGGAACCACCCGAACCCCCCCTGGCTACGGGCCTGATTACAAGTATACAGAGAGACGAGACGACGTGGCTCCAGTTTTAACAGTGCAAACAACAAAGAACAAGGTACTAGGAACAAATAAGGCACAATAAAATATATAAATAGAATATAAAATAAAGACTTTAAACTAGAAGTACAATATAAATGTAAACTTTAAACTAGAAAAAGACATACAAATTGTTTTCTCCCTGAAAGTGTACATCTAGCATCACCCTATATATTATAACAATATTACTTTGATTTAACTGACTCCCATCTGTCTAGCTTGATATATTAGAACATCTGTTAACGTCACTCAACATATTATTGAGTGAATAAGCAGTGTGTAACAGTTTACCAAACCACTGACATTGAGGGTAATGCTAATATGCTAATTTTTAACAGATAAAGACATGAAATCACACAAAATTATACCACTGTGCAGGTTTCCCATTCAATCTTCTACTGTAACACAGTTGAATTCCCTTAATTAACCTTAACAAGTAGATTGTCAATTGATTATGCAATTCTGTAGTCGAAAAGTTGTGTTTCTGGGTAGATGTTTGGGCCTATATAGCGGCTCAAAATGTGCATCACTTGAGCCATGGCAACTGAAACTGTTTATCACTGTAACTTATTCTGAGGGTACATTGGCACTGTGTGACGCCAAACAAAAGGCAGAAAGGCTAAGGACTGGTGAATACACAATAAGCTTTTATTTGCTGATACTTGTTTGAGGAAATTTGTTGGGTCAAACACAACTGTCATTTTTTTGGATGATTTTCTTTACATTAATACTTCTTGGCCATTCTAGCAAAACAGGCTAGACTTTCTATTAGTCTGTACTGACAGCTTTGATGTAGGAAAAAAGATGTGTGAAAATCGTGTGGACACGGGCTGTCAGCTGCTCCTCCCCCCGCAGGTTAAGCTTTATTTATCTAGGCTAAAATCACCCCTGTTCTTATCTTATATATTTGAAAAAAAATCTTACATTTAATTGTAGTGTGCAGTAAAGAGTTGTTTTAAGATTTAATCTGCCCTGTTAAGTAAACCAAAGGAGTCTACAGGGATCAGATTATAAAAGTAATGTGAAGCAGTTCTTGTTTTAATTTGCCTTCGCTGATCTCCGTATTCTTCATGCAAGAACACGGGAATTTCAAGATGTCTATTTCGTCTGCCACGAAAGCGCCAACACCGCGAGTTCGGCCACCGCAGATCTCGCGTACTACGAGCAGTAAAAGTTGTCCGACTTGACAGTCACTTTATTCTCCAACCCTGCAGCCGCCGGCAGATCTCGTGCTACGTCACGTCAGCTGCAGACAGACCTACGCCCAGGTCGAACGCACCAAAATAGATCAAGAAAGACGAAAATCTAAGCATACACAGGTGTCACATATAATTAAGCTAATTAACCAGTCAGGACACAAAGAGGGCAGAAAGACTGAAGGACTTGACAGACATTCCACACTAGACAGACAAGACAGGGCAGGGCGCCCTCCGGTGGGCAGCTAAGGTAGAGTTCAGGCGGAGCTGTGACAAACAGATATTAAAACAAAAGAAATGGTGGGAGAGACTGCATGGTGTGGAGCTTTGTGTGTAGGATCTAATGACATATTTGAAGTATAAAATAAAATATTGCACTGACACTGTCACTGCTGTTAAACATCAGCATGTTTGTCACATTAACCACAATTGATATTTTGTTACTGTTTTGTGTAGTGTTGTGCATTGTGCTGTCTGGAGTGTATTTCAGTAAAAAGCTTGTAAAGGTATTTGTACAGTGTAGTTGGGTTTCCCGCCACTGTGGGCTCCAAGGCACAGTAGTACAGTGCAGAGTCTGATACAACAGTGTTAGAGATCCTTAAATGAACATGTCTTCTGCCTTTTTCAAGCTCGGCTGATATGCGAAGAAGAACATTTTCATCTTTTTCTTTGAAATCACTAACTAAGAGAAGAGATTTTGGTCTGGATCTGGGATACTGGCGATACCAGTGGAGATAACTGCTTGTTCCGAATGTGACATTGTACATGCAAGACAGAGTAACATCTTTGCCTTGTGAGACATGCTTTTCTTCAACAAGTGGCTTTATGCTCTGAGCTATCAGGCTTCCTGTAAAATAACAATACATTAAGTGCTAATAATAATGTCCAATGCTGTGAAAAACAGCAGAATAAAACTGCTGTTTTATTCTTGTTTTATTAAATGCTTTTTCATATCCACTAAACTAACTAACTAACTAAAAATGTACTCACTTAAAAGAAGCAGTAGAAGATAAAGGACAGAGAACATCATCTTGATGATAAATTTAAAGTGAGATGAATGAGATTGCCTTAGCTCACTGCTTAGGTACATAGCTCCACCCATAAGTTGTCTAATAAGCAGGTACATGCAGTGTGCACTGAGTACAGTGTGAGTGCTGAGAAACATCATACTTCAAAAAATTTGCTTTCCATTAACAAATGGCATACATTACTGTTGGCACAGTTTCAGTAAAGACAAAATGGTTAAAGAATGTCAGATGTTGATCTCTGATCTCTGTTGATTACACAGCCTTAAAAATTAGAATAAAAAAAAAATATTAAGGTTGGTGCCAGCTTCCAGCAGCATTATACCAGGTGTTGAATATTCCTAATCAACTAATTTGGGTTTGTAACAAAATGGGTCCAAACTGTAGAGTGTGGTGAGTCTGACACACTTAAAAGACACACTTTTGTACAATACGTACATCACAATGTATAACTTGTAAGAACACCTATAGTATCTGGGCAAAATCTGCCCTCTTCTGGAAGGATTCTGTCGTTACACCTCAGTGTGACCACAGAATAATGAGTTTAATGTGATGCATCAAATCCAAAAGATTATTTGACATTTTATTTTACTTGGAAATTGAAACATTTTATTTTGCAGTGTTACACAAATTATTTTCCATAATCAGGCTAAAGTAATTTTAGCCAAGGCATAGATTGAAAAATAGAGGTTTTTCTGTTGTTGGGTTTCCTATCACTGTGGATGCCAAGGCCCACTAGAAAAGTGCGAGTAGAAAAGAAGAGTCTGACACTGCAGCAGGGGAAATCTCCAGATTTCCTGGTTTGGTCCTTATCATTATCTGAACCGCTTAATCCCAACTGGGGTCTCGGGGGAACCGGAGCCTATTTCGGGAACTTACAGGTGCAAGGCGGGGAACAACCCTGGGTAGGCCCCAACGCACTGCAGGGCACACTCACACAATCACACACATCCACACCTTACGGGGGCCAATTTAGAGATGCTGATAAACCTATATTGCATGCCTTTGGACTGTGGAAGAAAAACAAGAGCACCCGGAGGAAACTCAAGCAAACACGGGGAGAGCATGCAAACTCCACACAGAAAGGCACCAAGGGGCTCAAATCCAGGACCTTCTTGCTGTGAGGCGGCAGCGCTAACCACTGCACTACCGTGCCACCCTGAAAAGAAGTTGTGAGGGAAAAATGATAGAGAGAAGCATGTTGATGGAGACCTGAAGTGACAT
The DNA here is from genome assembly GCA_032718565.1 of Distichodus sexfasciatus. Taxonomy (NCBI): domain Eukaryota; kingdom Metazoa; phylum Chordata; class Actinopteri; order Characiformes; family Distichodontidae; genus Distichodus; species Distichodus sexfasciatus. Next base: position 4,906,197 of record JAVGVS010000017.1, on the reverse strand, counting down.
ATAGTAGAGTCAAGCATGAATGGCATTATTGTGGCTCAGAGCTCCACCCACAAAGCAGCTGACAGAATATAACATGGTGGTGTTGTTTTCTTTTCAAACCTCAGCAAAGACATATGCAAACAATTAAAAGTAATGGAATATTTGTAAGTATTTCATAAAACACTTCAGCACTGAAGTACTCAAATTTATTATGAATATTAGGTCATTTTGACATATTTAAAGAAGCATTACTCAGGAAGCTTTTCCTCAACCCAAGTGTGAAGCTTGTCTTTATCTCTGCTTGTGGTTAACTTCAAGTAAGTTTTATTTTTGTAAAGGCTCTTGGGGGTATTGTATCACAGTGTATCCATTGTAAGAGCGCAGTAGTAGAGAGCAGAATCTGTCAGCTTTACATTGTTAATAATAAGTTCAGTAGAAGTGTCCCATGTTTTTGCTTCAACTCGAGTATCACTAGGGGAACCACTGTAACTGCTATAAGATTTTGCACCTTTATATAATAAATATTCTGGTCCTTTATTAGGGTTCTGCCTGAACCAGTAAATGAGAATAGTGCTGCTCCCTGACTCATATGAGCATTTCAGAGCAACATCATCTCTTTCTTTGCTGACAATGTTGGCATCTTCCTTTCTTGGACCAATTGTATCTGCAAACACACCTGCAACAAAAGTTTATTTTAACAACGTAAAATCACATCGGAAAATCTTTAAGCAAGTGTAGCATCCCATGTTACAATTTTTCTTTCTTTCTTTTTTACCTTTTACAGCAATGTGAAACAGTGGTAAATATCTGGCAATATACATTGAGGTTGATTGCTGAGCCATTTTGGAACACTGAGATCTGTGGTGTTAAACAGTGTGTGCTGAAATCTTGACATGGTGAAATAAGGTTCTTCCCACCCAGGAAGTCAGCATCAAAATACAACAACACATGACAAGCTTTTCTGAAACCTGTGAGTATCAGTTAGGTGATATTAAATTATTATTAAATTGATTATTGACTATTAAATATTTATTCTACTTTTACAAAGTCACTGGTGTTGCATAGTTCTTCTTTTTCATCTTAGATCGCCTTCATTTATTAACAGAAACTACCAGTTTTCTTGCATCAAGAGACTTAGTGAGAGAGAGTTTGGGGTAGATAATAAACAAATAATTCTTAAAAAGGGGTGGCACGGCGGTGAAGTGGTTAGCGCTGCCACCTCAAAATGAGAAGGTCCTGAGTTCAAGCCCCGGGTCGGCCAGGGGACCTCTCGGAGTTTGCATGGTCTCCTTGTGTTTGTATGGGTTTTTGTCTTTAATTTCTACTGACAATCGACCAGCAACATTCTCCTTTTTAGGCTTATATGCAAAAATCTAAAGGAGAAATTCTGGCTTGGTTTCCGGATACTGGTAATACGAGCGGAGCTCATCATTATCATTAATGAGAAAGAATAACAGTATTACCCGCTGAGGCATGCTTTTCTTCTGCAAGTGGCTTAATTTTCTGTGCTAATGTGATTCCTGAGAATAAAACAGTATTATCCGACACATGGATTCTGCTTCACAATAATGTGAATAGCTGACATCAGAGCATATACAGACACATTCTGCTCAAAATCGGAAATCGGAAAAAAAATGCACAATTCCACTGCCAAATCTGCCGTCGGAGATGCTATGGAGTCTGGGTGAGACAGCGAGGCGCAGCTGGCCGAAAAGCAAGCGCTGCACGCGTAAACAAAAGCGAGGCAAGCGCGGGGGCACTAGCACGAGGCTAAAAGCTAATCCGGCCTGACTGGTTTTCCATCTGTCCTGCTCTCCAACGTCCGCTCACTGGACAACAGAATGGACTCTCAGTGGCTCCAGCAGTCAAGCCAGCATGAAATAAAGAACTGCATGAAATAAAGAACTGCTGCGTCTATATTTTCATGGAAACATGGCTGAACGCGGACATTGCGGATTCGGTCATCGAGCTAAATGGGCTAGCATGCTATCGGGCCGACAGAGAAGCTTCTTTGTCCAGTAAGAGCTGCGGAGGCGGTTTGTGCATCTACATAAACAAACTCTGGTCCACGAACTCTGCTGAAGTGAGTTGCCACTGCTCACCACAGATAGAGTTTTTGGTCATAAAGTGTCACCCGTTCTACCTGCCGAGAGAATTCTCCGTGGTGCTAGTCATAGCTGTGCACCTGCCGCCTAGTGCTAATGCTAACCTGGCACTAGCCGAATTGTATGAGGCTATCAACAAGCTCCCAGATGGATTTTACATAATTGCCAGTGACTTCAATCATGCAAACCTGAACTCAGTTCTCCCCAAATTCTACCAACATGTGGACTTTGCTATGAGTGGGGAGAACTGCCTGGATAAAGTCTACACCAACGTGCGTGATGCCTACAAAGCAGCAGCGTGCCCACACATCGGTTCTTCTGATCATGCTACAGTGATGCTGCTGCCCGCATACTCATCGCTGCTGAAACGCACAAGACCTGCCAGGAAAACCATCAGAGTCTGGCCCAGTGGAGCTGTCTCAGCACTCCAGGACTGTTTTGAGTGCACGGACTGGAATGTTTTCAAACAGGCGGCGACGTACAATGGCTGCGTTAATCTGGACGAGTTTGCAGAATCTGTGACCTGCTACATCAGCAAGTGCATAGAGGATGTTACCGTCCTAAAGAACATCACCACTAGAGCCAACGAGGAGCTCTGGTTCATGGCACAGTTGTGTGCACGACTAAGAGAGAGAGATGCTGCTTTCCGGTCTGGAAATAAAGCTGCTCTCAGAACAGCCAGAGCTAACGTCTCTCACTCCATCCGACAAGCAAAGTGAGCACACGCACAAAAGATCCAGACCCACTTCAATCACACAAAAGACTCTCGCAGTTTATGGCAGGGCTTCCAGGCTGTCACCCAGTACAAGCCAGCACCAAGCAGCTGTGAGGGGGATGCCACACTCCCTGAGGAGCTGAACAAGTTCTATGCACGGTTTGATGCACTGAACAACATGCATACAATGAAAGCCATGTCTCCCATCACCGACCAGATCATCTCTCTGCCTGCAGCTGACATGAGAAGAATGTTCATCAAGGTCAACCCACGAAAGGCTGCCGGTCCGACAACATTCACTGGCTGAGTTCTTCTCAGACATCTTCAATACATCACTGAGCCAGATGATCATCCCAAATCCACCACCATAATCCCAGTGCCAAAGAAATCTTCAGTATCCTGCCTGAATGACTACTGTCCCATCACCATGAAGTGCTTTGAGAGACTTGTCATGGCACAGGTGAAAAGCAACCTCCCCTACTCACTGGACCCGCTGCAGTTTGCCTATCGCACAAACAGATCACCTGAGGATGCCACATCCACTGCACTTCACCTTTCCCTCTCTCACTTGGACAATAAAGACTCTTATGTTAGATTGCTGTTCATAGACTTTAGTTCAGCATTCAACACCATCATTGGGACTGAGCACCTCACTCTGTAACTGGATACTGGATTTCCTGTCAGAGAGGCCTCAGTCCGTCCGAATCGACGACAACATTTCCAGCACCGTCAGACTGAACACGGGACCTCCTCAGGGCTGTGTTCTCAGTCCACTTCAGTTCACACTCCTGACCCATGACTGCACCGCCCTGCACAGCTCAAACCACATCATCAAATTCACTGATGACACAACTGTGGTGGGGCTCATCAGCAACAACAATGAGTCGGCGTACAGAGATGAGGTTCAGCAGCTGGCTGCCTGGTGCAGTGAGAACAACCTGTCGCTGAATGTAGACAAAACCAAGGAAATGATTGTCGACTTTAGGAGAACTCGTTCCACCCATACACCTCTCAGCATCCACGGTTCCACCGTTGAGACTGTAAAAAACACCAAGTTCCTGGGAGTTCACATCTCAGATGACCTCACCTGGACCACCAACACCACCTCCATCACCAAAAAGGCCCAGCAGCGTCTCCACTTCCTGAGACAGCTGAAGCAAGCCAACCTCCCCCCGCCCACCCTCACCGTCTTCTACAGGGGCACCATAGAGAGCCTCCTGACCAGCTGCATCTCCATCTGGTTTGGTAACAGCACTGTTGCCAAAACAGGCAGCTTCAAAGGATTGTCAGAGCAGCTAGCAACATCATTGGTGCGTCTCTCCCGCCGCTCCCGTGCGTCCCTCCTGCATTGTGCTCGACCCCTCACATCCTTCACATGGACTCTTCACAATCCTCCCATCCGGCAGACGCTATCGCAGCATCAGGACTCGATCCACCAGAATCCGTGATAGCTTTTCCCACAAGCCATCAGACTCTTAAACACACTTCCTGCCCTCACACTTCCCCCCACACACACACCTGGACTGTGAACTGACTGACTCTATTGTACCTCTGCACTTTACACATCACTGTCGCTGTGATGCACATGCTGCATCTCATTCATGTTGCACTGTAACTGTCTCCGGAAAGATGTTAAGCATGTTTATATTTATATTTACAAACTGTACAGTATTACCACTCCAAACTGTTGCTGATCTGGCACACAATGCCAGATGATTGAAATAGTAATCCTCCTCAAATGACTGTTGGTACAACACTGTTATAATAATTTTTGCACTACCGCTACTTATTTGCACAACTGTTGAACATTGTATGTATATATCACTGGTCAATTTCTAACTAACTGTTTCTGCACAAATTATTGAAAAATATTGCACAGACTCTGGTTCTCCACTACTGTTAAAATATATGCACAAACCTAAATGTTAGTCAGACTTTTTAAGGGATACTGTTTTATTAATAGACTGGATATAGAATTTTCATATTGAAACTGTTTCTAACCTCTTGCACATCCAGTGTAAAAGTCAGTTTCCACTTTTGTAAGTAATACTGCATCCAAACTGTCTCTCTATCTACCTCTATTTCTAGTTCTAGTTTAAAGTTATATTTAATATTCCATTTCTAGTTTAAAATGTATATTTTGTATTCTATTTATATATGTTTATTCCATGTGCCATATTTGTTCTTTGTTCCCTATTTTCCTATTGCACTGAAAAAACTGGATCCACGTCGTCTCATCTCTCTGTATATCTGTACAGTATATAGCAGAGATGACAATAAAGTTTACTTTGACTTTGACTTTGATATATTTGCTGTGATGCAGTTTGTGCTGTAGTCTAGTAATTCGTTTGTATTCAGTATTCAACTTATTATAATGGTTAAAACAATTAAAATATATGAATATCCACAGATTGGATCACTTATTTAGCTTTGAGATCTTTTTCAAGGTTCCTACATATACAATCTGCAATCTAACATTAAATCTTGCTGAGAAAATCTAGCAACGATTTGCCTTATTATATGTTTAACTAAGTCTTTTCATTACCTCAGAGGGCAGAGTAGATTATAAATAGAGTTTGTTAATAGATTCTATTTCAGATACGTTTTGGAATCAACTGTAACAAACTGTTTCACCATTTTTTGTACAGTGTAGTTGGGTTTCCCGACTCTGTGGGCCTCTGTGGGAGCACAGTAGTACATGGCAGAGTCTGATAGTGTAGCCGTGGAGATCCTTAAGTCTACAACGTTTTTGTTTTTAACTTAAACTGATAAGTGGGAAACACCATGCTCCTCCTTAACTTCATATGCAAAGATGAAAAGGAGAATTTCTGGCCGTGTTCCGGGATACTGGAGATACCAGTGGAACGCATCATTATCATCAGTGGCAGTGTACTCGCAGGAGAGAGTAACAGTATCACTTTCTATGGCATGCTTTTCTTCAGCAAGTGGGTGTATTTTCTGTGCTAATGTGATTCCTAAGAACAGACCATATTAATAAAGGAACAATTTTTATATATGATATACCTTAAATCTGTGGAATCTACTCATGATAGTGTATTTGGTAGTTATTAGTAGTTTATTAACAATGAATTAATAGCTGTTAATATAGCATAGTTATATACTTACTGCAAATGAACATAAAGGGAGTGAGGACAGAGAGATGCATAATGATCTGTGGTGATAGCAGAATCAAGGCTGAAACGAATTACTGTAGCTCTGTCTAGGTACATGGCTCCTCCTACAAAGCATAAGATAGTCAATGCTATTTAACTGCTGTCCTTAATAGCAGTAGTCTGCTTCTTGTGTTATTTTTAATTATAAAATCAGTGTAAGTTCTCTGACCCTAATGTCTTACGTAGGTTTAATAAGTATAAACATATAACTCAGAACTCAGAAACAGTAGTACATATAATGCTCAAATTTTACTTATAGTCAGTTGTGTAAACATTTGTAATATTTTGATTTGCAAGTGCAGTTATTATCACTGGTCACCTTTTCTAACTAACTGTATCTGCACAAATTATTGAAAATCTAATCTCTAAACCTATCAACTTAGAAAAAAGCAAATAAAATGTTTCAGCAAGCCGTTAGCTTGATTTACTGTTTACTTCTTTGGTAGGGTAATTGTGCTTATTTACGTTAACTATGCTCATTTATTTACATTCACAGCTTTTACTTCCTAAACTATCTAAGTGAATTCTGCCCTCTTCTGGAAGGCATTCATCATTACATTTTACAGTTCAAAGTGCATCACAAGACAGCAAATGATTTATTGTGCTTGTTGATTTACTTGTTAGTTAACATAATCATAAGTGGTAAATTTTTAATCACTATATAAAACAGCAAAATGGAGTTCCAAATTCCAAAATAAATGTTTAATGTTTGATCACAGTGATTATTGCTCAATATGATTTTCAACTTTGTGCTAAATTCAAAACTTGATTATTTTCCTCATTCTGAATAAGCAGCAAAATCTTCACACTATGTTGGTATGTATAGATTTTTGTACATTGAATGATAACAATTATTGTATGTAATAAACTGAAACACTTTCAAGCAGTCAAACGTTCAAGCTGTGTTTATGCTTGGAGGATTTTGAACAGTGTTGCTGGGTTTTCTTTTACTGTGGTTGCCAAGGCACAGTAGTACAATGCAGTGTCTGATAGTTCAGCAGCGGAAATATGTAGATACACATATTTTTTGTCCTTAACTTCAGCTGATATGCGGGTAAGAATGTTCTGCTTCTTGTCTTGAGTTTGTAAAATCATGCGGAGAAATTCTGGTCCCGATCTTGGATACTGTCGATACCAATGGAGAGCATCTCCATTAGATATAGCATTGTATTCACAAGAGAGAGTAAATTTTTCACCTTCAGAGACATGCTTTTCTGTAGCTAGTGGACTTATTTTCTGTGCAAATGTGCCTCCTGAAAGTAAAACTGTAATGACAAAGTAGAGTATTAATTCCAGCATTCAAAATGATATGTAACATATTTGCATATTTTATATATTAATGTCATTACAGTAGTGAAGAAGTATTATTATAATTTACTTACGTAATACAATGGGTAAGAAAGATAGATCAGAGAAGTGCATATTGGAGAAGATTCAAAATGAAATAATGAGCCAAACTACGGATTACCACGACTCTCTACTTAGGTAAAGGGCTCCACCCACAGAACAACTGAAACATTCAGTGTCATTAAAGATCTGTTAGTTAGTGATATTTTTCTTATGCTTCCAAATATATAATCCGTATAATCTCAGATTTACATATGACATTTCAGTGCATGTGAAATCTAGATTTTTACTATATGATATAGGTATTTATAATTTACAATTGATGGTGGGGTGATGCTTCTAATCTGATTCAAATCTATTTTTTCATATGGGCCTCAGTGTACATTCAGTGACATTAAAGATGCAGATGAAAGTAGTGGCCTGTGTCATGGAAGAAATTATCCACATGTGGAGTATTACCCTGAAAGTTGGAGTGACACAAACAACTCAGAGAATATCACAGGTGACACAGATGATTTAGTTTATTTTCTCTTGCAGCAAGAGGGTCCGTTCACACAAGCCTCACAGAGTCTCAAGAGAAGGAACCACACATAAACAGACACACACAGTATTTAAACCCCCCTGTCCTCATCATCCTGCAGCTGTTTTTTTCCTAATAAGGAGACGTTTCAGCACTGATAATAATTCTAAGTTATACATAATGAACACATATATACACAGAACACGGAAGCTTACAGTTTGCAAGTGCTCACTTTTTCATATCCTACTTTCAGAGTGAGGTTCATAGAGACAGACAAACATGAAAAGAATACCCATGAGTTAACTATTTTGACAAGCAATAATACATATAGGTTAACTATAATTAGTCGCAAATGCTTCCCAAATGTCTTAGGATATTATTTTCTATCACAGCCTGCTAATCCAGAAGAGGTCAAATGACTATAAAATGTTTTGGGCTTTTTATCTCACAACATTTCCATGTCTTTGCAGATACTCCAGGAATTGTAGCAATGCTAATAAAACATGACAGTGAGTGCTAAAATTATTTTAATTATTAATCATTTTCTCTTTTTTCACAACATAATTAATAATCAATTTATTGGTACCTAATTGACTTTAAAACATACATACCCCAGAAAAGAGGCAAGAGAGAATGGGCAGAGAGCAACATAATGATAGAGACCCGAAACAACTGGTAACAGAATCTGAGATGGACAAGAATACTGTAGTAATACTTAGTTATAGAGCTCCACCCATAAAGTATCTGAAAGTCACTGACAATTTTTATCATACCTTAAAATGGCGTTCTGTCATACACATGTACATGTATAGTACATGTATATATGTATCTTTTCAAATATGTAATGTAATATAGCAAAATCATGGACATAATATAGTCAAATCATGAACAATTTTGCAATCTCTCAAAAGTCAACATCAAAGAACAACAGAAAACAGACATAGTGCAACACACTTTGGCACGGTACATATTTTTTTATAACTTAAAAAAAACACATAAAGGTATAATTAGTTACAAATTATATAAATGAAGAGAAGTGGTCTGTGACGCTAATGCTTTAAATTTTAGTGTAAGCCACAACAAAGAATTTGACTTTGTTAGAATTTGAGATGTATGAGGCCTTGACAGGTATTGTGATACCCGGCTACCATGGCCATATCTGAAAATAAGAATCATATAGGTTGATTAACGAATGATAGTGCTTCATTCTATTAACAATAACGTGATAATGAAAAAAGCACGATGTTTTCTATTAGACACTGTTACTACTGTTTCAGTCTTGTTTGAACTCTAATGGTACAGAAAAATATATAAAACAAACAATGTTTTCGTTGTTTTTGTGCGTGTTTCTCCTTCACAAGTAATACTTCATTAACAATTTCAGAAGGTTTAAGGACCGATTTCAAGTTTGTACTTATGCCTGCTCTGAAGAGGTTGCCACCTGTCCCAAATTTACCGGGACTGTTACTCTTTTTAATGCTCTGTCCGGTGGGAAAAATCACTAACCCGAATGTTGTAGGTCAGATGAGTTTCCGCTTATAGGCAAAGTGATTGGTCAGCTTGGCGAAATGTCGAGGCTTTTGTCAGACCTAGGTAGCAACTCTACTGCCCTCTGCTGGGCGATATCTATTATTACATCTCAAACAGCAACACATTCATTAGCAGTTCTCAACCTGTGAGTCGCGGCAAGCTCTGAAATGGTCGTGAGGCAAAGTTAGAAATGTAAGCATTTGAAAAAAGCTCCTATGCAGGTGCACTGTCAGATTTCTCTATCGGATGGACTATCAGATCCACTCGGACGTATCCAGAGGATGCAGTCCCAGGTTTCTCATTAAAGCAAATTGTATGAAAATGTAAGTTGATATTGCATTACTATTATTAAGCTATGTCAACTAATTTTCCCTTTTAAAAAGATGGTATAAATTGAGTCGCTGCGCAAAAACGTTTAGACCTACTAGTTTAAGAAATTCCAGCTGCAACTTTCAAATGGCTTCAATTTCTTAGCCTTCCTTCTTAAACTTCTCCTTTTTTATTTTTACGTAATTTGGATTAAGTCAGTGTTACTGTCGGTAGTTACTGTCATGACATCTCTGTATGTCTAATGAACAAAACATGGCAACTAAAGAAACTGACCAGTGTTAGCAGACTTCTGATCAACGCAAATTGTTATGGGTTGTATTTTTTAATGTTAATACCTGTATGTGCCATAAGCCTCATACTCACATTATAGCTGGAAACCACATAGAATAGCATAATAGAAAGGTTAATAACAGTGATTAGAACGAATGGATTGATAAATGAAGATGTGAATAATTATTTTCTAGACCCAAGTCCTTAATAAAGACAAAGGAGAGCCACTTCCAACACCACCAATGGTTAGCACCAGTGTGGAACAGGAGACCTTTGCCTTATCACAATTTATGTAAGGTGGTAAAAATGCAGGAATTGCCACATAATTGCCATATTTCAAAATGTCAATGGTATTGTGAACAGTTTCATCCAGGATTTCGGGGTTCCATCACTACCCTTTTTATCACCAATCAACACTGTCCACAAACTAAGACCCTCATCTTTAATAACATTCTATTTGTCTCTGCCAGCTACTTATTACCATTGTATTACCATTCAACTTTATTGATCCCAATCTATAATTCAACCTGCTGTTATTCTGCACATTATGTTATTCTGCTGTTATTCTGCACATTACATACTAGCTTGCCTCAATTATTCAGGCCATAATAAACCCAAAAACATAACATGAGCTAAAGTTAAATTAAACTTTGTTCAAACATGTAAACTGACAAAATAACCAAAACAGAGCACCATTCTACAGTCTTTTTGTACAGTGTAACTAGATATCCTGTCACTGTGGGCACCAGGGCACAGTAGTACATTGCAGAATGTGAAACTGCAGCAGGAGAGATCACCAGGTTCAGAAGTTTTTTGTTGCCTTTATCAACATTAGCAGAGTACCAGTGAGCCAAGGGGTCTGCTCTAATGGGATCTCCAGTTTCAGTGAGGGAGAGGAGGAGGTCCGGTTTGGATCTGGGATCTTGGCGATACCAAAGCAAATTAAAAGCTGTACCGCTGTAGCTACATGACAAAGTAACCCTCTCACCCTCTGTGGCATGTTTAACAGACTCGGAAGATGTTATTGGGTCCTCAGAAGAAGTACCTGTCATGAGGAGAAATGTAAGAACAGTTTATATGAGTATAAATATTTTTAAATAAAGCTCCAAGCTCCATTATTTACCTGAATATTATTTTACCTTTTAAAAACAAAAGTATCAGAAATGTACAGAAGAACATGATGCCTTTTGCCCAAAAGCGTAAACTGACAGCAAGACATGGTCTTAAGCATTGTGATAGCTTCACCGTTCAAGCTCCACCTTTCAACATTGTGACGCTTGTACTTTGTTGAGTGGGGGTCATTCCTGTGAGACGGCTAGATTACTCAGTGAGAAAATCAGTGCTTACACCGTTATATTTATAGTGCAGAGAGCAGTTAAATTCACCTTTTTGATTAGTAACTGTGCAAAACCCAAAATTAACCTTTAATGGACAGTTTGTGTCTACAAGAGGTAAAAGGCACACAGAGCAAAGTGTCAAGTGTATTAATGTCAATTATTATCATATTGTGGACATAAAAAATTGGACAAATTAGTTATTATTGTATAGTCATATAATTTCCCCTTGTTTCAGTACACAATAAACACAATGATACAGGTTTATCAAACTGGAATTTTACATGGACTGATTTTCATAGCCACATTGTGCCCAACAGTTTATACATACATTATTTTTTACCTTCATAAATTAATAAAAATCATTTCAGTTGGATGTGGCACTACCTCCACGTACAAGAGTACGAGTTGTCTATTAAACTGCATTTGAAACATAACACTGCTTTACAGGAGCATCGTCCTATTGACAGGTTTTTGTGCAATGTGCAGTAGATTTGTATCAATGTGGGCTGCAAGGCACAAAAGTATGTTGCAGAGTCTGACAATGCAGCAGGAGCGATCTCCAGAAACACAGACTTGAGAAGCTTGTCCACCTTAGCAGACAGGTTTGGATGAGGATGTGTAGCTGTCTGATTTTGTCCAGACTCCATCAGCAGAACAAGAAATTCCAGAGCATCCTTTGGATGTTTGCGATACCACTGTAGATTGTTCAGAGATACTGAGTAGCTGTAGTTACAGGAGAGCGTCACACGTTGCTCTGCTTTACCGTATACAGCAGAAGAAGTAGGTGTAATGATGTCTTGTATGGTGTCATCTGGATAAGATTTTAAACTAGTCAAGCTTATTGAACTGTCACATATTTAGAATATTGTATATAAAAAAATGTAATGTATCATTCAACATATATCGATAAATAGATATGATGTATACTATATACTGTATACTATGATATACTGTATTTATTTACATTTTTCAAATGTTTTAAAATAATGTACATAGAGTAAAAGAAACTAAAGTTATACCTGTTAAAAGTGCAAAAAGCAGACATAAGCAAAGAAACATTGTGTTTCAATTTCTTCTCCTCTCTTTGCAGCAAAAATACAATAGTTTCTGTAGATTGTAGTTTAACCACCCCTTTCACTTTTGGACCAATGAGAGTGCAGTACATATGGCTCTATACTGTCTACACACAAGACTTCTACTTGGCAGTGGAATTCAAATAAGTGACTGATGAACATATATTTATATAGTGTCATATACAGTGCCATATCAGCTTGGGTGACCTGCTTTTTGAGGGTGCTCAAGAACCTTCAGTGTAAAAACTTTTTACAATATGTTAGTTACATCTTATAACATCCAAACATTGATTTGATTAGTTTTGTGGTTTTGTGTTCTTCATAGATTGTTAATACAATAAAACTATATGTGATTTTATTATCTAGGAAAGTTAAAGTGGATAAATCTTTCAGCATAAATCACTTCAGTAGTCACAATACATAGTAATACAATCCAACCTGTATTTAATTTTACAAGCCAAGATTTACTAAGAATAAATGACAAATAAATGCAAATAATATATCAGGTGTGCAAATTATGTAATTAAAACATCTTCAAACTACAAAATGATAGAAACTCAATGTCTCAACCCAGTCTCATTTGCCGTTTAGATTTGTGTATTGCGTGCATTAACTTCCTGTGACTGTGGGTCTCAGAGCACAGAAGTTCAGTGAAGAGTCTGAGATTTCAAGATTTCCAGATTCATGCTGCTTTACTGTTGGAGATGTTAGATTTTTCAAGATCTGAAGGTTGTACTTTAGTAACCAGGCCAATGTTATAATGGATGAGAAACTGTGGAGGTGAGCCTGGATCATTCAGATAGCAAAGTCCATAAGATGAAAGCTGAAAGTCCAAAAACAAATGTCAGCTTCTGTGGCATTAACAATCACTCTAACTGGAGTGACCACATATTCAGCTCTTCCTGCAAAATAAAACAAAAATATTCAAAAGATTAATATAAGATCAATTATATATATAATACTGCCAGTAAAATAATGTGTTAATGAATAACATAAGCATATTATGATACTGACAACTTAGTTATACCCATAACTGTAGGCAGCCCAATCACTCCCAGGGCGCGATGCAACACTGAAGTCTTTTTAATAAGCTGTTCTACAGCAATTACACGAGTCTATCACATGACAGCACTGCCGCAACCTTACACGCTTTCTGTAACAATCATGAGCAAACCTCTCAAAATGTCATTTTAAAGACCAAAGTCCAAGACACACTAGCTGTAGAGAAATCACATACCTGTAACTTCACCAAATCACCAGAGTGCGTGTTATGATGGGCGGGTTCAGTTGTTTCTTCATCTTCAGACCTTAAACGAGGCGTGTTGACCACAACGCTGCCACCTGAGCGTGAAGTGAAAATCAGTGGGGAACAATGATGTAACTTTGATTGTTGCAAATAAGAATAATTTCACTGAACCACGGACACATTTTCATTAAAATATGTCCACAAACTGGCAAGTATGTGCACAACATTAGCTTTTCTTGAACACTGGATTACTTTTTGCTGTAACGCAGTAATGTAAAGCATTACTAATAATTTTTCAGTGACGTGCGCGTGACAACACACTTTAACCGAAATTTTGTGTTTTTTTTCTTTTTTTATTTTAACAAATTACCCATACCAATTACCAAAACCATATATTAAACTGATATTTGTAACAGGGAGGTAAAATATATGTAGTATATAATTCAGTAATTGTAATTATAATTATTGCTTAGTTTGGCTTGAAGCATGAATACTGGCTTATTTATGAATTCTCTTCAGAAATGTTATTTCACCAGGACACAGATAGTACACCAATATAGACAACTGGGTTGCATCTGAAAGAGGTGTTGCACTCACTTGATGGCACCCTCCTGCTGGTATGAGTGGTTGTTCAAAAAAGCACTAGAAGCACCCTGTGGTCCTAGTAAAAATGCCTATCAAGACAAGTTTTCCCATATTACCCATACAATTCATAACGAATTTATTTTGTGTATTTTGTGTTAAAATGATTAACTCTACACACTGGAATACATATGATCAAAAAGAAATACTTTAATGACAGGCACAATTTCTCACAAAAACACATGAAATCACAAGGCAATACGAAAAAACCATCAGTATGTGTAATGGTCTTCACAGAAGACAGATAAATCAGAATGTATTCACCAGGATTCGGGTTTCAGAGTGCTGTGATCAGTAGGAATCCCCCTGGATTTAATTATTTTAATCAGAATGGAATTCTAATATCAGAATGTTTTCTTAATGACAGAATAAATGTGAAATCCCAGAAGATATTTGAATCAAACTGAACTTATTCATTACAGATTGCTAATAAGTTGTTAACCCTTGTAGATATTTCCAAAAAAAGAAAGACTGCACAACATTCCATTGAAAAACTTGCACAAAAGTTAATTATTAGAGTTTGTCTATTTAAAGTACAGAAAAAAAGTTCTGATCTCTTTTGTTGATACAGTCACACTGAAGTCCTCGGTCACACCTCTAAAGGAACCGGCATTCTCTAGAATAAATACAGACAAAAACATGTCAAAGTCCTTGCTTCATTACCGCTACTTTATATTAGATCCACACATTTCAAATTTTATCTATTATAAAACTCATGTACCTGTAAACTTTATATTGTCAGTAGTCCTCCAGCTCCATCTCTTGAGGTCTGAGACATCCCAGGTTCCTGTGAGAGAGCGCTCTTGAACAGCTTTCACTTCACCTAACCCCTGGAAAACTTCCTTTAAATGAGAAAAATTAACAAGTGATAAATGAAATGTGTGTGCAAACTCAGCACATTAAATAAAAAAAATGTCTACAAAAATACATTTGTGCTTTAAAGTCTAAAAAGAAATTAGGAAATGGTTGTCAAGATACTTAAGTAACTATGTTGTTTATGTGCATCTCTATTTTTTAGAA
This sequence comes from Distichodus sexfasciatus, assembly GCA_032718565.1. Classification (NCBI taxonomy): domain Eukaryota; kingdom Metazoa; phylum Chordata; class Actinopteri; order Characiformes; family Distichodontidae; genus Distichodus; species Distichodus sexfasciatus. The sequence goes on along the minus strand of JAVGVS010000017.1, from coordinate 4,890,910 downwards.
TCTAGATTAAGAGATATTTATTATATAGACAGCAAATCAAATTAATTTCCATTTCTCATTTTACCTTGAGGTTGATGGTGACTGGTTTGGACAGGACAGGGTCCTCTCCTTCTTCATACAAGTGAATGAGCCTTAAAAGAACCCGATCAAAGTCTACTTTTGACTCTCCACCTGAAATGCAATGGCTTTCCTGAATACAAACACCTTTTATATAAAATGAGAAAGTGTATTATTTCTATACAGAGCTCCACAACCATTGTGGGTGAAATGAGAAACACTGCCTGCCTGAGTTTATATTCTGGAGCTGCTGTGCATGCTTGGGAACATAGCTCCATCCAGGGACGGTGAATGACTGAACATGTAGATTTCGTGGCAAAACCACAGACTGGACAGTAGGTCCTTCCCATCTCTCTTCCCCCTTCCATGGTTCCTCTGTCAGAAATAAAACCATGCATGCTATAACCATAATGTATATATAAAAACATGTTATAAAATAACTAACTCACGGGGTTTGTCTATGGGCAAAACAATGGGTCTGTGCTGCAGGTAGACTGCCTCCTGCTGATAGAGGGAGGCCATGACAGCAGGAGATCCCAGCATCATCCACAGGACTGGCCTCACCACAGAGGAGTCATTTAGGGTTAGGTTATAACCCCGGTTCCATTCTTGGTTGTTCCATAGCCGCCTGTGAAGCATCACCTGACACCCATCACAAAAAACACATACTTTGAGTAAATAAAGACAATTCACTGTCAAAATGTTGATGTCTACTTCGAAAAAAAAAACATCAAAGCAGATATTCCATCAGAACCATCCAGTATGATAAAATTTTCGTATGCACTGCACAAAATTAAGACAGGGAGAGTGTTATCGGGATTATATAAAGGGATGAAACAGAGAAGAGGAAGTTCCACACTCTATATAAGAGATAAATGGGAAAAAAAAAATTCAACTGAGTTCAGAAGACTGGCACAATATATGTGAAGTTCAGAAAACAACGTCCAGCTCTACGGTGTGGAGAGAACTGTGCTGGAAAACATTGTCAGATACTTTATCACTCCTAAGGGCATGTTCACAACATTTGTGCTGGAGAATGTGTGGTGCAGACAAAGCGGATCACGCATATATTTTGGGAAAGTAGTAAAATAAAAAAAATCTGGGAGGATGTGTGGTCACAGATGAGAAGAATATTAGGACATGAGTTGGCTAAGACATTTGAAACACTTGTTCTGAGTAATTGAAAAAAGAGGTTTCTGGTAATGACATACCTGATGAAAATTTTACTAGCACCAGCTAAAAAGTCAATCACCAGTAGATGGTGTAAAGAAGAGCCTCCTACTCTGGATAATTGGATGGACATTGTAGAAGAGATATTTCAACTGGAAAGACTTACACATGTAGTAAGAATTCAGCAAACCTCTTTGCTGGACAAATGGACAAAATGGACTGCTTATAACTTCCTTCACGGAGACAGCATCATGGATACGGAAAACTAATGTCTAAAGTTGTGTGGTTGATTCTTGTGTATTACTGGTACAGATACTATTTTTGTATCATTTGAAAACCAATAAAATTCAAGTTACAAAAAAAAAAGTTGATGTGATTGATTATGCACCTCTATCTCGCCATTGTTGAGACTAGCCACTCCATGTGCTCTCTCACTGAGTAGGACAAGCCTGCTGGAATCATCTTCAATATAGGCTCCTCGCACCATTGGGTAGTAGTTCTACACATGAAAACAATCATAGGTCAATCTAGGTAAAAACTGAATACTGGTACATATATATGACTTTGTTCAAAGCAGTGGTTCCTTAACTTTTTCTGGATGTTTCCACAAAGGTTTGTGGATAAAAATATTTTCTAGTTACCAGTTTTTCCTCACTCAATTTCCTAATTTCTCCCCCTTTTCATAGCCTTATTTGCCCCTTTCAGTTACTCGGTTAACATTCCAGGTACATTCGCCAAATCTTCATCATATGGGGGGCGCAATAAAAAGTCTACTTTTTACTCTATAATAGGCATCAGGCATCAGTCAGATAAACACTTATGCTGGAGGTACTGGCGAAAGTTTTAGTCAACCTTGAATAATTTGTGTTAAATTCATTAAAGTGTTTCCTGGTAAATCCAGTGTGTTAATGCATTAACATTCCCAACTCTACTTTAAAACATATTTTCTCAAAATTGCTTCTCTGCACAAAAATGGCTTTGAAATGTAAACAACTCCTTAAGAGGAAAAAAATAATCTAGACTTTTGGTCAGATCTATGTCATACATTTATCTTGCTGCACCTTGGCCCACTTTGGGAACCACTGCTTCAAAGTAACATACGTATATGTCCTTATTGTCATTCTTACTCGAGATAGTGTATTGTTGACATACTGTTTATAATCCCTCTTCATCATCTGGTAGCCATTGTTGTCTGTGAATATCGTCCTGTTGTTACCCAGACTAGTGGTTGTTCTGAGTACTGCTTCTCTATTCACAATCAGGGGACCAATCCCATAGCTCTGATCTAGTCTCTGGCATAATATCCTGTCTTTGAAACCAACTGGAACTCGGGTGATCACTGAGTAAGTGTAGTTCTTATCAGTCTCCTCTCTGTAGAAAGAATTGCAAACTTTGGAATCCATTTTCTTACTGAAAAGACAACCCACAAAGACTACAACTAGTACAAGGCTTTAGATGATGACCTGTAGAAATATTGTCGGATCTCAGAAATGATTTTGCCTGGGATTATATCCATGGAAACGGATTTATAGGCAGGAACAGCAACCCCATTGGCTGTGAAGATGTAGTTGTCTGAGATGGGTCCGGCATAGACATCGCCATTGGCCTTGTACTCCCAGAAGTCTTGACGCATCCTAACTTTCTTCTTTTCATGCCTTGAAATGCAAGATAAAATGAAATGCAAAATAAATGTGGCAACAGAAATTAGTGATGAGGGATCTCACCAAGTGTCCAAAACATCTAAATAAAGTGAGAAACAAAAAAATGTAATCAGACCTGTAGGTAATACTGTGCAGCAGATTAGTCTCCTCATCAAAAAGCAGTGTGTAACACTCATTCAAAACAGGAAGGAGCTTTCTCCCCGTATTCTTCCACTCTCTTACATTCCGCCTTTTAAACGTCACTACCTTGGCTGAATAAGTCAGCCCACATCTAGCAATCTTGCTGCATTTTGCTTGTGGAAACTGGATGAGGTATTTTCTGTACTGAAGTCCACCCAGTTCCACCATGACGTAAAGGTCATAGTCGGACAGAGACTCGGCAGAGGGCTGGATCTGAAGAAAAGTGATTAAGTGTAAATAAATAAGTAGGACTGCAAATGTAGTAGATGTAACAAGGAACATAATGAATATGTTACCTGAGCAGGAACTGCTTTACCATTATCATCAAACACAAGTGCCATTGGATATTTTACGGAAATATTGATGTATGTTGTTATATTCCAGGCGAGTGGATTGTATACAATGATGTGCTGCTCAAGATCACCTAATGACTCTAAATAAGAAAATGAGAAATCCAGAACCTTCACTATTTTATAATTCACAGTCTGGCCCTTTTCTATTAATCACTCAGGACAGCTGATATCTGCTAAAAGATCTAAAAGAATGCTTAAGAAATAAATTTCTTCTGTGCAAAATATTTATCATGTCTCATCATGTCCAATTTTATGATGCAGTGGGGCTGCTCATTTTCTAGGTCATTTTTGAAAACGATGGAAAGGGCACACAATTTCAGGCACAATTTACCTTTTTCATCAGGCTTGACTCTATTAGTGGCACTGGAAAAGCTGGGATTTTGAGGAAGAAGAAACATGGCTGCCAAGAGCTCTTCCACTCCCATCATACTTTGCATGAGGTGATCCATATACATCTCAGCCACTTTAGGGGATTCCGTACCTGTGATACCATCATGATGTTGAACCTGGGTTGATACAGAACAGGTAAAACATGAAATTATTTATACTATGTAACATATACCAAGGGTAATCAAGTCCAGTTCTGGAGGGTCGGTGTACTGGAGGTTTTCCATCCCACCTGATCAGTCTATTTGGTGATTATCTACCTGAGACCAGGTGTGAATGCTCTGAAATCCAGTAGGATGAAAAACCTCCAGGACACTGGCCCTCCAAGACTGAAATTGATTACCCATGACATATACTACCTGTAACTACTCATTGTAATGATTTGTATAAGCAGGCACCTCAGACACTGCCCATCTAAGAGCCTTCAGTTTCTCCATAGCCCATTCTTTCTGAACTGGGCCATCTGGATAATGGAGTCGATACCGAACAAAAAGAGACTCTGCAGCATGGAGACGGGAACTGGCTTTTCTTGCTACTCCTTTCAGAACATTTCTGGAGGCATAAAATCCTGTCCATGCCTGGAAGGATTCTAGAAGGAATACAGTAAAGTCCTTAAACAGTGACTTATAGAATCTTGGACATAATTAGCATTCTTTGGAATCAGTCAATGTATGACTACTATGATATTTTAAGATCATCCTACCAGTAGAGTAAGGGAGAAAGTCTTGGTTTTCTCTAACTTCCCAGGACAGATTTGACAGATGAATAGCTTGAAAGTACTCTTCCAGCGTGGCATACTGAACTGTTACTCCAAATTCCTTGCTGTGCTTGGTGATGTAATTCATCAGCATGTCCATATTTGTAAACTGCACTGAGGCATTGTAGAACTGCTTATCACAGCCCTAGCAAAAGGACACAATTCTCTTAAAAATGTACAAGTGTTTGAGGACACAGATACTGTACAGCAGCAATATGTCAAGGCAGTTTTAAGACAAACAAGCTAATGTACGGCACTGACCCACGGCCAAAGAACATGGCTGGTCCGAAACCACTGGGCCCGTTGTTTAATGTTGTTCACCATAGTTTGGGCATAAGGCTCCAGTGTTTCCTTTGTGACTGGCAGGCTCATGTTGGGATAAATTCCATCTTTGGGAGGCTCTGGAAAGACGGCAACTCCATTCCAATAAAACCCTGATCTAATTATAACAACAATGCACATAGCATACAAATAAGAGATGCTATGGCAATCAGGTTAATAGATATATAAATATTTATCTTTAAAAAATTACCTATTTGAGAATGGGAGGTAAGACGGTGTACAGTAACTGTACTGGTCCATGGTGTGGGTGAAAATCTCCTGATTTTCTCCTAAAGAATGTGATCCTCTCCAAACAAACTGCAGTTTCTGATTAAACACGTTCAGATATAATCAGATTTGATATATAAAAATCCCTGCAAATATGGGTACATCGAATATAAATAGATGACCACCCACCTTGTTCCTTTGCATGTCATCTTTGAGGTCATAGTCAATGCGCGAGATCAGGTGAGCATCAAATCCGGCCAGGGCAAAAAGGACTGGAGTGGTAGCAGATGCACCGAAAGGGTCAACATGCCAGGAAAAGCGAGGCCTGATGCCAAATGTTTCATACAAGAAGCCATGTCCTTCTAAAATACAGATAGAGAAGATTGGAGGGAGTGTGAGACAGACAGATCATTCATTTGTTCATTCATTCATTATCCGAACCGCTTAATCCCAGCTGGGGTTGCGGGGGGACCAGAGCCTATCCTGGGAACTTGCGCGCGCAAGGCGGAGAACAACCCTGGGTAGGCACTAACTCACCGTAGGGCACACACACAATCACACTCACATGCACACCATACAGTGCCTGCCAAAGTCTTGTCACTTAACCAAGTTGTAAGAAAAACAAATAATGACTTGTAGTTAATCAGTTGGAATCAGAAATGGCTTATAAGAAAGGCAAAGCCCTCTAGATTATGCTTATTATACCAAAATAAAGTTTTGCATCATTCATTGAGTTTTATCATTTAATTAGGACAGACAGGTCAAATTTTGCCTGGACAAAAGTCTTGTCATATATAAAAATAATCTAGAAATTATACATGTACTTTATTTAGAATACACAAACATGCTACAATAACATCAGAACATAAAGTCATGGTGCTTTGGAAAAAAGAATTAATAACGTGTATGACTTCCATGAGCTTGGAGGACTGCATTCATACGTCTTGGCAATGACTGAAATAACTTGTTGATGAAGTCATCTGGAATGGCAAAGAAAGCAGTCTTGCAGGACTCCCAGAGTCCGTCGAGATTCTTTGGTTTCATCTTCCAAGCCTCCTCCTTCATCTTAGCCCAGACATGCTCAATAATGTTCATGTCTGGTGACTGGGCTGGCCAATACTGGAGCACCTTGATCCTCTTCAGTTTCAGGAACTTCAGTGTGGAGGCTGAAGTATGAGAAGGAGCGCCATCCTGCTGCAGAATTTGCCCTCTCTTATGGTTTGGAATGTAATGGGCAGCAAGAATGTCTTTATACTTCAGGTTGTTGATGTTGCCATCCACTCTGCAGATCTCTCGAACACCACCATACTGGATGTAACCCCAAACTATGATTTTTCCTCCACCAAACTTGACTGTTTTCTGGGCGAATCTTGGGTCCGTGCGGGTTCCAACAGGTCTCCTGCAGTATTTGCGGCATTTGGTATGCAGTTCAGTGGATGATTCCTCAGAAAAATCAACCCTCTGCCACTTTTCCACTGTCCATCCTTGCTGCAAGCTGTGGGCCTTGGCAAATTCAACACACTTTTTTTGTTGTGTTCTCGTTAATGCTGGTTTCTGAGCACTAATTCGGCCATGGAGACCACTGCGTGTGAGAATTCGAAAAAACTGTTCTTGTAGACACAGCAGTTTCTGGTAACCAGTTCTGATGTAGCTCTGCTGCAGTTGAAAAAGGGTTGGCCCTGGACTGCTGAAGCAACAAACGGTCCTCTCCAAGAGTTGTCTTACGGGGTCTGCCTGACCTGGGCTTGTCATGAACATCACCAGTTTCTTCATATCTTTTTTTTATCCTCTCCACTTGACATTTGGATACATTAACAATGTATGCCACCTCAGCAGCAGACTTGGTCTTCAAGTGTTTGATGATCTGCACTTTGGTCTGTGGTTGAATTTTGGCATGTTGTCAGAAGTCAGGCTGCATTTCAAATGAAGGTCTGGTGTGCTAGGGTTCTTTTTATACACACCTGGGATTATGTTAATTACAGTATTTGTCACAGGTGAACCTCTAATCTGTGATTGGGTGAATCATTAAAAGACATAAGTGCAAAAATAAGTGTTATGGACTTTAACAAGCTGTGAACATCAGGACACTTTTTGACTGTTTCATTTTGCACCCAGATATTAATGTGAAAGCCCTTGGGATTAAATTGATCCATTTATTGTAACAATTAATTGATTAGAAATAAAGTTATATGCCATTTTAATTTTAATATGTCCTTATGTGACAAGACTTTTGTCAATGACTGTACAGGGCAAATTTAGAGTCACCAATAAACCTATAGAGCAAGATCATTTAGGTGTATTTTCATGGGGGCTGTGCACTATAATAAACACAATGGTGGTGCAGTGGACTCAATTCATGTGCATGTGATCATAAGATTGGGGGACCGGAACCTGGAAGAGTATAAAATCACTATTAAGTGTCCTTAAACCCAAGTCGCTCCAAGGAGATGGTCCCTGTAATTAGGAAATATGAGTTGCTCTGGATAAGACCGTCTTATAAATGCTGCCAATGTAAATCCACACAGACCTGTCAGCTGAAGAACAGCATCATCAATATCAGTCACTGCTTCATCGTGCATAACTTGGCCTCCAATAATAAACTCCAGACGCCCTTCCTGTAGCAGCTCTCTCACCTGACACGCAAGCAAATTAATAAGAAAATCTTTATCTTCAACAGGAAAAGAAAATATGAACATCTGGAAGCTTATGTGGACATATCTAATATCAACTTAATATTCCTTTTCATTATTAACATAAAGTTAACACATGCACAATTTCACATTTTATAAAATGTTAGTTCATGCATATTAATGCTTATTTTAAGGGCATATTTTACACTTAAGTTATCACTTTTTCTTAAACTTAATTTATTACCAGTATTTTTATTTAAACTTATTTTCATATTGTCAGGACATCGCCTTTTCATTTCACTATGTATGTGGCTAATAAAGAATCCTTAATAAATAAGAATAAGAAAGATGAAAACTTTTTTCAGTTACATCGATCTATTCCAAATAACTGCCCAAAATTGAATAAACGGTCCCAACAAGCAACGCCACTGTCTTACATTTACTTTTCTTGAAACTTGATTCATTGTCTGTTCTTTCTTTATTTAATTGTTTACATGCTTTTAGTATACAAAACATACATTTTGCGGGTAGCAAAGATGGACTGCTTCTAAAATAATTAGTGACTTATACAGTTTGTCACCATTTTAAATATGTAATTAACAGAGGTGGAGAGAGTACTGAAAATTTGCACTCAAGTACAAGTACTGTTACATTGGTTAAAATGTACTCAATTACAAGTAAAAGTACTGGTGTTAAAAAAATACTTGAGTAAAAGTACAAAGTACTCTTCTCATAAACTACTCAGAGTACTAACTACTTTTTAACCGACGGATGCTTTATTGTGTTGTGAATAGCAGGCATTCGATTCGATTCACCAGTATAAAATATCTACGTTCAAAGCACATTTCTCAGATGAACAAGGTACAGAAAGGCAATTTGTTTTGTAAATAAATGTAGATATAAAGCAGGAAATTTGTTTGTTAAAACAATAACAAAAATGTTTTTGAACATGCATAGAACAGTTTAAACCTTTCCCAATACAATGCGAACAACAGGCAGGTAAGTGTCTTAAATTCTTAGACATAATAGCACTTCTGTCACATTTCACTTTCTGAACCTTTTGTTCAGAGCTGGTTTTCTAAATTAACAGAGTCTATCCGGCTTCGTTTGGCTCCATTTTGGCTTCTTTGTCTCCAAATCTTCAGTCTATAAATTAGTTTGCACTCCACTGTGTAGTACCTCCAGACACCTGTGCCTGCTGCTGCAGCGGAGTTTATTCTTTGCTTACGTCATAGATTAAATGGCGCGGTCGCGATTGCACAGCCTTATTGGCTTCAAAGATGCAGATGAAAGGTTTGAATATTAATTCAAATTGTGTGCGTACTCAGTAGCGACTTTTGATTTTATAAGTAGCGAAGTAGATTACATGGTGTACATTGTACTCAAGTACGAGTAAAATTACACATTTGAAAAACTACTCATAAAAGTACAAGTACCCAAAAATCTACTTAATTACAGTAACGTGAGTATTTGTAATTCGTTACTTCCACCCCTGGTAATTAATCACCAACGTCACAACCTTTACCTGTGTCTTGTGCCACTGTGAGGCTGCAGTGTCCCACCAGAGTCGGAAAAACTCCTGCTCGACTGCGATAAATTTGCGGCTCTTCTCCCTTGACAGCTCCTCCACTACAGTGCTGTATACATTGCTGGCGTAAGCGTGCATGCTCTCCTACAAACACAAACCAAAACACAGCGTATTACACTAAGTAAAAGCCCCAACCTAGCGATTTGTTTAGGTAGGGTGACCAGATTTAAGTAGCAGTGAAACTGACTTAGCAGCGGGACGCTGGGGAAGGTAATATGTGACAGTTCACTCCGCTGTTGGCAATTCGTCCACTTACGTACTTCGCTCTCCCCCTACTCACTTCCACTCGATTTATGCTTAAAGTGAGTGGAAGTGAGTAGAGGAAGGCGAAGTAACTAGATTAGGAAAACAAATGCAACGCAAATTCAATGTGAGAATGTTTGAGGCTGAGATAGAATGAAATACCGGACGATTTTAGAATCCTGGTCGGACACATTTTTTGATCTTAAAAAGAGGACATGTCCAGGGGAAAGAGGAAGTATTGTCACCCTAATTTAGGCTGAAAAGGAGAACTCACAACTCCCACAAACCCCCATCTTACCTGTACCGTGTAAACCCAGCCCACGTCCATGTGACTGTGAGGGATAACGAAGGCTTGAATTTGTTCTCCATATCCCACTGATACTAAACTACACAGAAATCCAAGAAAAAGAACAAAGCGCTTCATTTTTCCGGATAAAAACAACTACAGGACAATGTGTAGTCGGCTGACGAATGTCTCATGACAGCGTATGACTTCGTACTGAGCATGCGCACTATAACCTGCCCATAAGTCCTCAATAAGTGACTTAGTGAAAGCATGCTAAAAACTGGAAATTGCATAACATGTAAAAGAAAAAACAATACTTTATGTGCCAAAAATTGATTTATGTTAACAGTTCTAAAAGGTTTTCCTTTGATCATTGTGAATATTAACCTCCCAAACAGCAGGCGGCGATCGAGTTTATGTTTCTGCAGTTTCTGAGCCTACCACCTAAACATGGCTGAAGTTGACAACGATGGTGAGCAAAAAAAGCCAAACAAAGATGATTTGCAAGTCCTGACGGTAAGGGCTTTTAACACTGTCCACTAGAATAAAGCCGTAAGGGACAGTAGAATTATTATACCATATTGAATTATAGATTACGAAGTTAGAAACTTGTTTCTACTACCCTGCTAATTGTTACTACAACAACGAGCATCGCTAATGCAGCTAGCCCAGGATGTATGTTGAGAGGAAAACTACTGTGATAAGCAGTCTTTAATAAAAAACAACGCTTTGCACAAAAATACTTGAACCACTGTATTACCGAAACGGTTCGGAGGGGAATTAGCTTCATATTCATGCCAGAGTATGATATCTATTCTTAGTTGGTTCCAAAATCTTGATTGTGCCTTATGGGATGTTTAATCATGTTTAACTGTATTTAATGTTACCTAACATGTAGTGTTAGTGGACATATATTAGGTAAGGCAGATTTAAATCAAAAGTATAATTGTGAAGATCTCATGATCAACCTAAAATAATATGCTAGTCTGAAGTGGAATGTGTGTTTGTACGAATATTGAACATCTATGCTCGTGTTTTTGTGTCATCTTTTAGTTCAGATGTTTTAGTGTCATTTTCTCTATTGCCAATGCACCTGAATTAATCAGCTAATTAACAAGAGCAGACTGAGCAAAGCAGGTTCAAATGCTGAATTCAGCAAGGCAGCAGAGTTACAGATCAACATTGTCATTATTAGTAAAAAAAAAAAAAAAAAACTTACCATGAATCTTAAACACTCCTTGCTGCTGTTGAAAATGTAATTAAATTGAACACTCCTCTCTCAACTAACTGCTGATTTTTGGTTGAACTTTAGGATCTTGTTGATGACCTATATCACTTTAGGGACCACTATTTTGAAACACATAGTGTGGAGGATGCCAGTAGAAAACAGAATGATGTTGCCCAGGAGATGGAAAAGACACTGAAAAAGCTGGATGAGAAAGAAGGTGAAAATCTTACTTATGAATAGGATTGAAAAGTATAGAATATTGAAACCACACACGCCACCACAGGTTTTTAGTAGTATAGACTGATCTTCTCATACAGTTCTGGATGTCATACAGCCACCTTAGCACAAATACAACATGCACAGTTGCCCATTCTATTTATTTTAGATTAGCATTTTTGAAACTATTTAATTTTATCCCTGGGCGGCACAGTGGCGCAGAGGGTAGTGCTGCCGCCTCGCAGCAAGAAGGTCCTGGGTTTGAGCCCCGGGTCGGCTGTGGGGCGTTTCCGTGTGTAGTTTGCATGGGTTTTCTTTGGATACTCCGGTTTCCTCCCACAGTCCAAAAGCATGCACTATAGGTTAATTGGCGACTCTAAATTGGCACTGTAAGGTGTGAATGGGAGAGTGAGTGTGTGTGCCTTGCGGTGTGTTGGTGCCTGCCCAGGGTTGGTCCCTGCCTTGTGCCCGTATGTTCCTGGGACAGGCTCCAGTCCTTCCCCCCCGGGACCCCAGTTGGAATTAAGCAGTTCAGATAATGAATGAATGAATTAATTTTATTCATTTGCTTAATTTAATTTAAAATGGCATGCACAGTCATATTCCATTAAATGCTGTATTTGTATATGTAGAATAAAGATACATCTCAACTGCACATGATTAAGGCTTATTTTTAACTGGCAGGACTCTACAAAAACAGTGCCCAATACCTGCTCCTGCAAGGCCGGTGTCTGAACATATCTCCACAGTTCAGTCAGACAGCAGAAGAGTGTCTTTCCCGAGCAGTGAAGTTGGAGCCAGGCCTGGTGGAAGGATGGAACACACTTGGCGAGCAGTACTGGAAGAAAGGAGACCTAATTGCTGCAAAGACCTGCTTCACAGGCGCACTTCAGCAGGTACAAGCAAAATAGATCAGAGGAGGTAGAGGGGTGTGGTGAATTGAAATAGTACTGAAGTGTTGCAAAAGGTGTTGGTTGCACCAGTGTTGTTAGATGGTGAATAATTCATTCATATTTTGTATTGACCATGTTCTCTGCATTTTGCTTCTTTAGAGCAAGAACAAAGTGTCTTTGCGAAATCTCTCCATGGTGCTTAGGCAACTCCCATCAGAAGGGGGTGTCCAGGAGCAGGGCAAGCGTATTTTGGAGAGTGTAGACTTGGCTAGACAAGCTGTACAAATGGATGTCACTGATGGAACATCCTGGTGTAAGCTAATAAATAACATTTTTATAGGCTAATAAAATCACTTTATTAGTTACTTTCTTCTGTCTGTATTTGACTGCCCTTTAAAAATTCACCTTTTCTTGTGCAGACATCTTAGGAAACGCATATATCTCACTGTTCTTTACCAGTGGACAAAATCCTCAAATGTCTCAGCAAGCTCTTAGTGCCTATGCACAAGCTGTGAGTGAATATGCACAAAAGTACATTCAGTAAACTATTCAGTAGTGTCTCTGTTGGACATGCTCCTGCTGACTGTCTTTGGTAACTATGTTTTTATGTATGTTTTAGGAGAAAATTGACAAAGCATCTGCATTGAATGCAGATCTGCACTTCAATCGAGCCACGGTAATCAGCTTGTTCTGTCTGTTTTATTTAACATTTTACTCATTTTGCTTTTTACATTGTTTAACGTTATGTGTTGTGCAAAGCATTGTGCTAGCATTATGTTAATAATGTTGTTTTAAGAAGTGCTACTTTTCCTGATGTGATATGCCAACCCTTCAAATAAGCTATGTACGTTATTTTGGTTTATGTCTGACTTTGTTACATTAGCTTTTCCAGTATGAGGAGATGTTCAGTTCAGCTTTGGATGGGTACAGTCGGGCAGCTGCACTTGACCCCGCCTGGGACGAACCCGCTGAGAGAGAGAGGCAGTTACTGGTCTACCTGGATCAAGTAACTAGTTTAATCGAAAATAAGGTGAGAAAAATTCACTAATTATAGGTTGGGTGATATGACCTGAAATCAAAATATCATGTAATTGAGCCTGATTATACAATACAAGTAACATTTAACTTTCTTGAACTCCTTAAATATATTAATATAATTACATTGTTCAGAAATATTTTATCATCACTGTTAACTAGGGGTGTTGAAATTAATCACATAATCGATGCATCACGATGCAGATGTGGACGATTCTGCATCAATGCAATGGCAGCTCTTAGGGCATCGTTGCTGATTTCCTGATTCGATTCCGTTTCACAGGGTCATGATCCCATTCAATTCTCGATTCGATTCGATATCGATTTATTTAGAGATTTCTTTTTTCGTCAATACTAGTTTTGCTTGGTTATAAAATAACTTGTTTTAAAACTGAAGTGTTGCCAAACATCGGCCTTTAGGCCAGATGGTGATTTGAGTGGAGCAGCTTCAGCCATGGCTCTGTTTGGTTTCGGTTTCGTCGGTCTCGCGTTTATATAGCTCTCCTTGCGCGGTGGCAGCAAGTAGTGCATAGCAACAGGAAAAGATCGATCCGTGAATTTTTGAATCGATATCGTATTTTTCGAACAAGAATCGATATTGATTGGTGAATCGATTTTTTTGAACGGAGGTTTTCAACTGGCGATCCGCTGCCCCTTAGCGGTCTACGGCGGTATTGCAGGTGGTCTGTGACATGCAGTCCCCCTTTACTACTGAATTCACTTTCTAAAAACTATTCCTTTTTTATTTTTCAAAACATTTCCAACTGATTTTGGTACATTTTGAACATTGAATGTATATATCACTGGTTACCTTCTAACTAACTAAGTTATTGAAAAGTATTGCACAGACTCTAGTTCTCCACTGCTGTTATGATATCTGCACAAAGTTCAATGTTAGTCAGACTGTTTTAAGAGATATTGTTTTATTAATAGACTGGATATAGAATTTTTCATACTGAAACTGTCTCTAACCTCTTGCACATACAGTGAAAAAGTCAGTTTGCACTTTTGTAGGTAATACTGCATCTAAATTCTCTCTTTCTACCTCTATTTCTAGTACAAGTTTAAAGTTTATATTAAATACTCCATTTCTAGTTTAAAATGTATATTTTGTATTCTATTTATATACTTTTTGTTCTATATGCCCTATTTATTCTTGCCCTATTTGTGTAAACTGGAGCCATGTTGTCTCCTCTCTCTGTATATCTGTACAGTATATAGCAGAGATGACAAAATTTACTTTGACTTTGATCTTCATGAATAATGAATTTAATGCAAATATCTAAAAAGTAATACAAAAAATACTCCCTCCAACACTTAGTCTGAGTGGTGGTTCCTAGGACAGAACCAGTTGTATTATAATGACATTACTTGGTGATTTTCTGGCTGTGGCATAAAGATTCAGTAGCAACTATAGCTGCCCAATCTGTGATCCATGCCCAATCTGCGTGCAATGTGAAGTAATTTGGAAAAATTGATTGCATGCATCGCAATGCATCGAGATATCAAATCGAAGACGTGATAATCATAATCGAATCGAATCGTGAGACCAGTGAAGATTCACACCTCTACTGTTAACACATGGTTTTCTCATAACCATTGAACTTTCTGAAGACCATGTATTCTCCAGTAGATGGCAGTAAAGTTATATGATTGTCACAAGTATTTAAATACATATGTGTATGTCTGCAGTAGATGACTGCAGAGTATTATAAGCAGTATTGACACTGTGTGGAAGGGAGAAGTTGTGCTTAACTGTGACCCAACAAAACTGTGCCTTCACACAGAAGGAACCTGTTTTGGAACTAGAAAGTGACTTTTCCACTTTCACACTGCAGGAACTTGAACTGGTTTCGGTAGTTTCTTATAGGTAGTTCCTGAAAGAATAAGGTCCTTATTTAAGGGTTGTCCCCTTTTTGATTGACCACAGTGCTGTACTGATCAGTTTACCACACAAGTGCAGACTATATTTTGCATCAAACTTCAGCTCCTGCTTGTTCTGAGGGGAAGAGAGACTTTAACTATCAGTGTCAGAATGTAGAACCAGATCCCTAATTTTTTGTGGATCCAACTCATGACCTCACTGTCTTCCTTTCCCAAAGGGAAAAGTGAAAGCACGGCGCTTGCGCAACATGCTGTCTTCACTGAACACGTCAGCTTTTGGGCCCTGTGCCTCCCCTCAGTTCCGCTCTCCTTCAGGGCGCACAGGAAGCTTGGAGCTCCGGAGTTTCTCTGCCCTTACACACGGCCACTACCCTGGAGTTGCAGTCATGGGAAAGGTGGTCTTCAGCCTAGCTACAGAGGGTCGCATGGCATTGTAAGTGATCACTGTTTAAACCACTAACCTTTTTTGACTCACTAGTTGTCAGATTTAAAAATACATCTTGAAATGGTGGTGTGTAGATGAGAGACGCAAGGAAAAGATGAATAAATAAGATGAAATCTTGTATTTTCTGTAAGTGTTAACCTTGTTCAGGTTTTGTGTTTCTTTTTCCACTCTTCATCCAGCACATTCGGAATGGTGGACAGTGAGGAGACATGCTTTGTGGTCATGGTTTACAACATGGCTGATGGTTGGGGTGTTTTAATAGGAGACACAGTTGTTATTCCCGAACCGCAAGTTAAACGACACAGTGTAGCACACAATGAGAAGGTATCAACATTCATTTGTTCATCTGTAAGTATTGCATATAATAAATGGTTTTATTATAATGCAGTATACACGCAAACCTTGTTTCCCAAAATCTCTTTGCAGTCTTACAATTTCCGGAGTATACGTGTGGACTCTCCTCTGCTGCTTATTGTCAATGGAAAGAAACAGGCAATACAAAGTCAAACAGCTGCATCTGTCAGTTATAAACCACATGCTGAGTGACTCAGTGCAATTAAAGAGGGAGACTACAGCAAATGAATTAGACATAAGATAGTATTTGTATTCTTTTAGTTTTTCATGTACATAGTGTGTTGTTTCCTTTGTCCAAATTGTACATATTTTTATTAATTCTTTTTGTATTTTGACATGGATGGTGAAAGGTTGTGTTGTTGTTGACTTAAAATTACAGTCAAAGGAATAGAACTTCTCCAAAGGTGCTCCTAACATACTTCAGTGTGTGTTGTAATTCTCAGTCATAAATTTGATTCCCCCATTCTCTTTATAGCACTAGTTTTCTGTCACTATTGATGAACAATCCTTTACTTACCAGCTTTAACATACTTTGCACTATGGTGAGGTGACTATGGTAAGGTGATGCGCTGCTTTTGGATACTTATTTCGATTTGAACGAACAAGTGGGGTAGCAGAACAAATGCCTTTTAAACCACAATATATGTCTTTTTTATTTTTATAATTGTTATAACTATAACAATTATCATAACAATTATTAATTGTTACTAATTGTTCATTAGTAATTACCTAAATAAAAGAATAACAGTTGCCAAAAAGTATATGAAGATGTGAAAAGGTCAAATGCAATATTTTGCAATATTTCTGCTTGGTGTGAGCTGATCCCAAGTGTAAATTATAATACATACAACAAGAACAGCTGGTGATCAGTGTAACCATTAGCATCACTTCAAACCTTTTTTAAATGAAGAAGTGAAAATAAAATAGAAGCAGAAACCAATGTTAACTAGTACATAAAATGAAATGATACTAATGCCAATCAGTTCCACAAGAGAAAAGTCAGACTGACTTTTCTCTTGAAATGGAGAATTAATTTGGAAAAAAGCCCTTTTCTAAAGAAGGAAAAAGCTTGTCACCATCTGGGCCCATAGTCAGGAAAGAAGGACTGCCATGAGGAGAGCACTGTCTACCTAACCCTATGGGGGAAAAGTCATATCAGAAACTAATTAAAATGCTGTATGCTGTAATTAAAATACTGAATCAGCATTCAGCTACATGGATAATGTAAATTGGTGTATGACACCTGTCAATAGTATTTTCTATAATGTGAACAATAACCTGTGGCAAACGGATGAGCCGCATGAAACATTCCACCTCTATCCCGAGTTCCAGTGGTGTGCAGCCTCAATGTTTCAAATAGCCCCTGAAGCTTCTGATACTGCCTGTTTTTCTTGATCAGAAGTTCAGAAACTTCACCATACTTCCTCTTGTACTCCCCCAGCCTCTGAAATGAAGGTACCAAACTTTAGTGGATTAATACTGAAGGATTAATTTAAAAAACAAAAACAAGTGAACTAAAGCCATGCATCTAGGGTAAAACAACACAAAAGAGATTCCTGCTAATAATAGCATTGTTGAAATAATAAATGTATGAAACAACCTTGTTCAGTGATGTAATCTCCTCTCTCATGGCATTCAGCTCAAGCTCTCTGGTTTGGTTCTGTTGTGCCATCACTTTCTCAACCTGAGTAATTTGTATCTCTGCCCGAGACATACTATATTCCATAAATAGCCTTTCTTGATTTACCTGAAACACAAATATCCGCAAAAGTAATGTGAAGGAACATTAACACTCACATCATTGACTCTTGTGTGTGTAGGCATTAGAGAAATGTATTTGTAACATAGGTGGCTGAAGACTCTTGCACAGTACTGTATGTGTGTGCGCGCTCGTATAATACACAGAAGCACAGGGGGAGTCCTCAATATCGTGTGGCCCCTACCTGATATGTCCAGAACGCCAGTGCCCTGTGGCTGATATCCAGCACAGTCTCGGGTCGTAAACCCACTAAAACCATCGCTTTGTAATGTTCTGATGGTTCCAGCTCTGTGCGGACGATGTCCATCTTGCCGGACAGCGCAGAGGAGCAGGCGGGGCAGATAGCCGGAGTTCGACTGAACTCCACGGAGCCGTGCTGCTCACAGAAAACATGCGAGCAGGCCGTCACCCAGGCAAACCCGCTCAACCTGGCCCGACACTTCGGGAAATTACACAGCAGGCTGAAGTTACACGCTGACATTGCTAAAACAAGAGAAAAAATGGATCGACAATGTAATATGCCCAGAAATAAACAGATCTAGCGGCTGACGTTGTTCGTTGGCCAACGCCATTTTGGAGCTAAGCGGCTAACGTCTTAGCTAAAGTCGTTAGCAAAGTTTGCTACTGATAGTACGTAAGAGCAAAGCAGTGAACAAAATCCGCAAATACCAAGTACATATGCTTCACAACAGTTTTAAATTATATGTAGATATTTTCACCTCTCACGGTTTGCTGTTGACCTGCTAATCGTGACTGGACTTTTACGACAGTTAACGACAGCTGGTATGCAGAGTCTGAAGGTGGGACTCTAAATTAGTATGTTTATTAGCGTGGTCATGCGTTGGCTGCTATTATTGAGGGTCAGGACAGCTGAAATGTTGTCGATCCGATCTGATTCCTTAGCTGTACAGATATCGATACAAATGTAATTTTTTGTTATAAGATATATAACCAATTACTAAATCAAGCCTTCTTACGTGATATATATGTAATGCATGACATATACCTTTCCCATTAAACTCATTTTACAGTTTAAATAATATTTTCAGCATTCTGGGGTTATTTTCTACCTCTCCAGAAGGCTTTTTATGTTTTCAGTATAAGAAATCTGTCACATTCTGCCATCAATACGTTTGCATAACGTCTAGTTTCAGTTGTTTTATTTCCATATCACATTTTACTTTGGTACTGTTAATTAATTAAATTGCTCTAATGTTTAGGCTTGGCAAAATGTATTTTAGAAACAAATTACATTGAAAATTAAGATCAGTGGTACAGATAATTAACTATCAATCTGAACATCCCTGATTGTTAAAAACCTAGAGAAAGTATTCAGTACTCTTGCCAGTGGGTAATGTACTTAATAAACAGGTATTTTTCCTGTTTTTGAGCCATCAAAAATATTCTGAAACTGTTGTTCTGAGGTCAAATTCTGACTGCTTACAAGGCATTTGGTTACCAAGAAGCAAAGAAGATGGCAACAGATATAGCTACAGGTTCAGACTGTAGGCCTGTACATTTAGTGCTTGTCTAACATTGACTATAGTCTGAGTGTATTACATTTACCTTTAATAAGCAAGTATAAGCATAAGTATTTCAGATGCAAGGGGTGTAAATTAGTTAGGATGGTTGTAGCTACATGTGTATGATACAGCTACCTCAATTAAAAGGGCTTTGTGCTTCATTCCTCCTCCATGCAGTCTATGGGAATACAGGCAGGGTGAAAGGGTGGCATTGTGCAAGGCAGCAATGGATCCTGGGGTGCAGAGAGAGAGATGCTCACTCAACTGTGTCCAGGTCGCCATTGTTGGAAATTCCCTTGCATTCACTGGCTTTTAAATAGAGCTTCAAATATGCGAACACACCGACACAGGAAGGATGCCACAGGAGGTCTGGTCTACTATAACATTGTTCAACTATAAAGCTTTAAAGACACAGAATATTATCAAAATGATCGCAGGGTTCCTGCTTGTACATAGTGAATTGAGACATGCAGAAATCTACCATCCATCTCTCCATCTGTCTAACTATCTATCTTCTTGTCTGTCCATCTGTCTGGCTATGTGTATGCATATATATATATATATATACACACACACACACACACACACACACATATATATATATATATATATTATATATATATATATATATATATATACACACACACACACACACACACACACATGTGTTGTGAGCTTGCCTCAAAGTATCTTCCTCGAGTTGTCCCATGTTGAGTGAAAATGGAAGAACTTTGCTCCAACTAACTCACCATGCAAAAAGGTGGTCTATTGTTCAGTAAGAGTGGAACGTGCAGCACAGTCGTAAAAATCTCCTTTGAAATACTTCTTATGCGTAAAAGATCTCCGATTTTTTACTTCTCCCTTCTAAAGTTGTGTTTTGTTCAAAATACAGGATGCACGCAAATGTGAAAAATAAATGTTGGTGTAATGCTACTGTCAGAAGCACGAATGAGATTGCCTTTAATTGCCTTATGGCTCGGCAGTGTGAGAAATGCAAGGCATCAAGGAAGAAAAAGAGACGGTGTTCCATGCTATTGAAATGCAAATGTCAGTAAAGAACAAGGAGAGATTGTGTGTGTGTGTGTGTGTGTGTGTGTGTGTGTGTGTGTGTGTGTGTGTGTGTGTGTGTTGGGGGTCCTGAGTGGGCAAGTTTGAGAAAGGGGACTTGTTGAGGAAATACAGCCACATGCACTCGCCAAGTCGCGCAGCAACAGCGGACGTCACGCTCCCGGTCCGATCAGCACAAGAATTTATTTATTTGTTATTCTGCACAAACGGGGTAACCGCGTGGTCATAAATTGAGGCAATAGAGTTTTTTTTGTTGCTGTTTTATAGACACATTTTTGGGATTCACATTAGTGTGAAAACTTGGTGGCCCCTCGGACTTGGCTGATGCCCCCCTCATATATCGCGCACTCGTCGTGAATCATGTCGCGCCGTAAGCAGAAGCGACCCCAGCAACTCGTTAACGCAGACCCGGGGGGCACACGGCTGGCATTGCAAGGTGAGAGATTTATTAGTAAATTTATATTAAGTTCTGTTTATTGTTGTGCCGGTAGTCGCACTAGGAGACACAAGCAGAGAAGCCATGTGGTTTCTCACAATAGAAAAGTAATTTGGCGCAAAAGTACAAGTTTTACGAATCTAATTACAAAATAAAAAATTAACAGTATTGGTTTATCTGGTGTTATAATGCAAATAAACACTAGAGTATATGTTTTTACTTTTATATATGAGCTGTACAGCTATAAATGTCTATAGTGTGTGGTGGTGTTTTGGCCAATGAGAGGGGTCATTGTTTGTGATCTAGCGCGTTGGTTTTGATTTGTCTCAGATTACCTCAGCGAGCATGTCGATTCACCAGTCTCTTCTTACCCAGTTACTCTTTTGTTTTTAATCTTTCAAACCCTATGGGACAATGTGTGACTTGTAAAAAACAAGGCTTTTCTTCATCGATCATCTAGATTATACCGTTTGTAAACTTTGACACTATTAGTAAACTTTATTGTCTATGTAATCTCTGTAATAACGTTTTATTGATGAATGTAAGATTATAAAGGTGTTATGGATTCATGTGCATATTTATTTTTGTAAATTTTGCATTCACAGCATCATTACAGAGTTATTGCTTGTCTATTGTAAGTCAGATAAAGCAACAAAAAAAAAGTGTAACATCACACAGAGTTTTATGCAGTTAAAAACTGGTTGGAATACATAGGTAAAAATGATTCTGAGTTGGACCTGTTTTTTTTTTCTTTCTTTCCAGAACTAGGGTTATTATACTGACATGCATCACTCAGAGGCCATAACCATGTTAGCTTTTCAGTATATCCAATCTTCCAAGAGACTTGCAGCATACTCAGCTTGACTGCTGGGGGTCTTTTATTCGTTCAGAGAACTCTCCTATTCACAGTGAATAAGGTGCTGGCTTTGGGGAGGGGGAAAAGGGGGTGTTTGGGTAAAGATTAATCTCTTCTCATTCTATTCTCTTTTCTTTTCCCGTATTCTCTCCCTCATGTTCCCTTGTGCTTTCTGTTCTGCTCTCTCAGTACCCCCTCCCCTAGTTCTATTCACCATATACTCCTACTCAGTAGGGTGTTCCATTGGGTAAGATGCAGATAGGTAAAGAATGCACTCTTCCAAGATAAACTGTTGTCAGACGTGTTCATCAAACTTGAAGATTTTGTTGTTTGTTTTCATCTATATAGGTATGAATTGGCACATTTAATGCTAAGACTGAAAGTTAGTTTAGCCAAGATGATTAAACAATGCTAACTTTAGGAATTGAGATACTCTGTTTTAATAACATACCATTGTATACAGTTATTCACAGTGTCAGTTTGCAATGGAGGGTGGGATCGTCTGTCACTCAGATTTCCAATTTCCCAACCCCCTTCTTTATTTTTTTTCTCTGGGCTGAAGATTCTAAAAGAATTTGACCTTAGAGCTCTATAGGTCAGGTCAACTGGCCAATCAGAACACTCAACTAGTGCCCAAAACCCATAGCATTGCATGACCTGTGACCTTGTGCAGGGTCAGGGGGGAGGGTGAATGGAGAGATGAAAGACAGAGCTGATAGAAATAGGTTTGGGTTAAGAGGGGTTATGGGTTGTTGCAGTGATGCCTATTGTACTAAAAAAATCTTGTTTCCATAGCAGCAAGGTGGTCAGCCTGTAGTAGGAGTGAAAAAACATATTGTGCTTGTTGTAGTTAATTAAATATTGAACTTTGGGTTTTATCATCTTATTTAAGCGGCGCTTTGAAAATATCTTCATAAAGTTATATGCAGTTTATATTTAAGACATTTGTATTAATTTCTATCTAATTTCTATCTGTCTATATGTCTGTCTATCTGCACTGTAAATGACTACTCTAAGTCTAATCTCACTTTTTTCCTTTTCTTTATTGTTTTACAGAAGAACAGATGTCAGTGAAGTCGCCATCCACCTCTCTTGCTTCAGAAGCTACCTCATCATCCTCATCATCTTCATCCCCTTCCTCTCTCCAAGACTGTCAGCCTCCTTTGGCTCCAAGGCCATCCCCTGGGGGTTTGCATGCCCCTTCCTTGCCTAATGAAAGCTCCTCTCCTCCGCACTGGCCCAGCCATATTGCTTCATACAGCACCTCTTTACCTAACACCCACTCCTCTCTTTCTCCAGATTTCCCACACCCCTCTTTGTCATCCCAGGCTCAGTCCCCCCCTCCTGTCCAACAGAAAACCCACATTCCTATACATCAGCCCCACTCCACAATAACATCTCCTCAGATGGGCATCTCAGCTACAACCACTAATTCTTCCTCCTCATCCTCCTCATCCCTTAATGCAATCCCACACCCAGGGAGCCCTAGTTCCGTCCAGCAGACTCCATCAAGTCCCCCAGAAGAGATTCAGGTACCACCTACTTTAGCTGTACTCTTAGAAGAGCTTAGGGTATTGCAGCAAAGGCAGATTCACCAGATGCAGATGACTGAGGAGATTTGCAGGCAGGTCCTGCGTCTGGGTGGAGTAGTCAGCAATCAAGACATGGCTCAGGGATCACTGGAGAACCACCAGAGAGCTCCTGGATCTCTCTCCCCTTCTCTCTCCACATCAGTCTCTTCCCAATCCAAATCCTCTGCCGTAACCTCCTCCCTTTCAACATTGATCCCACAGGCTATTGTTTCAAAGCCCAACACCTCTCATAGTAATGGAGCGCGAGCTACACATTCCTCTTCATCATCCATAACATCTTCCTCCCCATCATCTCTAGTCTCCTCAGTAGCATCAATACACCCTCTGTCTCTGTCACTGGGACTTCCTCGTTACCTCCATGAAAAAACTGCAAACACTGCTCTGAGCCATACCAATGCTGTTAATTTCCAGACTCCTCCTCTGCTTACCTCTAGTCTTTCCCAGGACCAGCTAACACTCAGCTCTGCTGTAGGATCCTCAGCTGGCTCGCTAAGCTCCTCTGCAGGGCGACAACAGCATGTCTGTCGTTTTTGTGGAAAAGTTCTGAGCAGTGACTCCTCCCTACAGATCCACCTGAGATCCCACACAGGAGAAAGACCATATCAGTGCCCTGTATGCCTCAGTCGATTTACTACACGTGGAAACCTAAAGGCCCACTTTCTGCGCCATCGCGAGCAGAACCCAGAGCTGTCCCTCTCTCTTCTCCCACCTGCCTTGTCAGAGCAAAGCCAGTCAGGATCTGGATCTGGAGGACCTCAAAGACGTAGGAAGCGTCGGGCAGAAGATGATGAGCCTTTTGGAGTAAAGGGGGGCATGAGTGTGCCCGATGGCTTGGCTCTAGGCTTTTTATCTGGGTCATCTTCTCGTCTTTCTCCTTCATCCCTGCCACTGCCACCCAGTGTGGATCTTGCCCTCTTGTCCACTGCCCATTCCCTGCTGCAACTCAATCGCGCCTCTGCTGCAGCCGTGGCTACTGCTTCCGCCAGTGCACAGTCTTCCTCTGCTGCCCCCACTTCCTCCTCTTCATCTTCCTCTGCTGTGACAGGACAGCTAAAGGGTGCTAAGCAGCAGCGGTTTGATGAGAACACACCTCCACACTCAACCTTACATCCTACTTCTCCATACTCCCAGCTGGCCCACCTCCCTAAAATCCTCTTTCCCTCTGGTCCTTCTGCTCACCACCCAGGTCTGGCCCTCCTCCGCCCTCCTCACCTTACCCCCCCCCACCCCCAGCTTACCTTTCCCTTCTCTCCTTACCCTAAACCCCAAACCTCCTCCCCCTCATCCTCATCTCCATCTTCTTCAGCTGCTACCTCTGATACCTCCAAGCTTCAGAGACTGGCACAAAAGTTGGAGAAGCAGCCTCCTTCAAAATCCTTTAGTGAAGACCAGAGTAATGTCACAAATCTGACTAATGATGTCTCCACCACCTCAAGCACTAACACTATCTCAACCTACAGACGGGAGATGATGGCAGCTTTGGGCCTAAACCCTAACCCCAGTGGTGAGCTAAGCACCCAGAATATCTCTGGGTCAATCCCGTCCTTGCAGACTCTTGCCCCTAATCAATGTGGGGTGTGTTTGCGTGTGCTTAGTTGTCCCAGGGCACTGCGTCTCCATCAGGCTACACATCTTGGAGAACGTCCCTTCCCATGCAAGCTATGTGGCCGGTCTTTTTCTACCAAGGGCAGCCTGAGAGCTCATCTTGCCACCCATAGGGCACGCCCACCCAATGCACGTACTCAGAACTCTTGCCCACTTTGTCAGCGTAAGTTCACCAATGCTGTGGTGCTACAGCATCACATTCGAATGCATCTGGGTGGCCAGTTGCCTCCAGAGGGGAGTGGAGAACTAGAGCGAGAGGAAGAATCTAGTCAAATAGGCAATATCACTCTGCCTAAGACCGTCCAGGCACTTCCTCTTAACATGAGTACTACCGTGTCTCCCTCCTTCATGGGCAAAACGCAGTCTGGCACTGCTTCTAGAAATTCCACACCACCTGATGTAGAGACAATGGAGTCTGATCCAGATCTATCTGATACACCTAATGTAAGTCCAGCTCAAATCAATGAATCAGTTATAGAAAAACAGGAGGGCATTTCAACTGGTGATAGCCCAACTGCTAATTTGTCCTCTTTAGAAGAGGACCCTGACAGTGATGCTCACCCCAGGACTGTTAGTGTTTATGCTAGTTCCCTCAGAGCCAGTCTTAACAGGTCACAACAGTCCAGTGCTGTAGTAAATGGCACAGAAGAGGATGATCAGAACATCCCTCTGTCCCTCTGCACCAGGAGCAGTTCCCAAGACATACAACCAAATGGTCTGACAAACCCTTCTTATCCTACTCTGGCCAGTGGTCCAAAATCAAGCCCAGATTGCTCGGCTCTTGATCTTTCACCTGCACTAACACCACCCTCCAGCCCGTCCCTCTTAACAAAGGAAAATCTCAGTGGGCCACAGGTTTTTGCACCTTTGAACGGACCTGTTGTGGATGCAGAACCCATAGACGGAAGCTTTTCGTCTGCACCCAAAACTGAGTCTGAGCCTTTAGAAGCTAGTGGTGGACCTCCAGAGGAACAAAGTGGCATGAAACCTAAGGACTCTCAGAAGACCAGGAAAGATGAAGGGGTTAACATACAAGTAGAGCCAAGTGGGAATCAGGTTAAGGATGAAGAAATGGTTGAGACTGCACCAGATATCCCTGTTAACATTTTACAATCCCAACGCCCTGAGAAACCTTATAGCTGTACACACTGTGGAAAAGAGTATGCCAGCCGTAGTGGACTAAAGGTAAGGATTATTAACGTTTACTTTCACTTTGATCATTATCTTTATTTATATTTTTATGTATATAAAGCTGTTATTGATCATCCCTGCAATCATATATGTGCACCAACAGGGACACATGAAAGTTCATAGTGGAGGAACAAGTGGGGCAAAAACGACTGTTGCCCTTCAGTCTTCAGATGGAAACTACAAAGACTCTGTGGATTCAAGTCCTTATCTAGCCAGCGGTAACTTGCAAGAAGATTCAGAAAACACACTGGAGAAGATTGTAGATGAACTGCCACATAAAGAAGCTCCACATGCTATCATGGGTACAACAGATGGAGTAGTGGAGCCTAAAGACAGTGCCTAAAGAAATGTTTCGTAAAAGAATGTAGTGTAGTTGTGTATCCTTTTTAAAGACCCTTTTGCTATTTTGGTGTTAGGTGTAGCTTTTAAATCTGTTTGTGTAGCTTAGTAGAAACACTGTTAACAAGGTAATATTAGTGCCTTTCTCTGAAGACAATGAAATGTTAATGTACACCAAGCAAGTCTTTTACATCATATCCCAGGATCCCTAAGAAATCAGGATCCCAGAGGAATAATGGCATTTGTGTATTACAAATGTGATTTTTTTTTTTTACTTCAAAGTATACTAGAATCTGAAATAGTTTCAGAATTCTATAAGTATGAGAATTTCTCTCTTTTTTGCCTCACTTATAGATCTATTGACAAAATGAGCAAGAGGCTGACAAATTCTAGAGGGATTTACCACAAATATGGATGATTTTACATAGCACCTCATACCAAATTTCCCTGGCTAAGCAGCAACTGGAACATGCACATTTGAGATTTTCAGTTCCCTTTCTATTTTTATTCTGACCAATGTGCTGCTTTTTATTGGTGTTAATTGTTGTAGCTGCTTTTCTAGATTTGTTGAAGCCATGTGTTCCGAAATAATGTGTGGTTTCAGTAATTTTACTGTAGAGTTTAGTGAAGCAAGATTTGTCTTTGTCATATCTCTGTGACCAAATTCAGTGACTGAATATTTTGTCTCTTACCCATGTTTCACTACATTGCCTGTAATGTCAAACGGACACAGTCACCTAGAAGTTGACAGTATTGTTTATACAGTGACTGAAAGGAAATAGTGAAACAAACTATTTGCCACCTTGTAAGCTTGAAATAGACAGCTGAATTATTTTCTGCTCTAGCACACCTAATACAAACCATAATTAATTAGTAAGGCTGATTACGACTGTTTGGGCAGGGTAATCTATAAGCTCCAGCCTTGTTGAGTGACTCAACTTCGGTAGTAATGGACCTGTAAATGTCTAGTAATTCACACAAAGTGAATACTAGTACACTAATCGAGAGCTTGACCTTTTTGGGCTAATTTGCCCAAAATTTGCCCAAATGTATTGCTTCATTTATTTTCTATCTTGATTTATTCAAGAAGAACATTGCCCTTTATCAGTGCATTGCACTGAACCCTAATTAGCCAAGTTAGCTTTTTTATACTTTGTGTCGTCTCTACCATTGATGTCATTTTTTTTGAAGGGGAGGAATAAAAGTTGAATGGATGTCATATCATTCAAAAAATCCTTGTGTGTTATATTTTTGTAAGTGTGTTATTTGTGTAATACAGCCTAAAATTTATCCCCTGGTCCTTAAGCCACAATGGTCACTCTTCTATCTGTAGAACTGTGCCTGTGTTTTCTCAGCCTCAGTTTGCTGTACGTCTGTAGATCTTTTGTCTAATTTTTTAGTTCCCTTTCAAAGTCTGTTTCCTTTCATATGGCTTAGTTCACCAGATCTGTGGTGTGCATGTTGATTGGAGTATGTGTGTATGTTGTGTGTCTACGATAGTGTGTGTGTATGTGCCCATGCAAGAACTTGTGTGGTGTGATTGAGTGTGCAGCTGTACAGATCCCCCCTCCCATCTACTACCTCCTCTTCAACACCCTCTCTCTGTGTCACACTCGCTTTCATATGCTCGCTCTTTCATTTTCTCTTTCATTATCCCTCTTTCAGTCCCTCTCGAACCTCCACCCCTCCCTATGTAACTGGACTGACACACAGGAAGCTCTAATCCCTGCACAATAAAAACCCCCACCCACCCGCCCAGCGTCTCTGTGCAGGACAGAGGGGTGGGGACGGAGCGAGCCAGCTGCCCCAAAATGGTTCCTAATCCTGCCTCTGCAGAGCTCTTGAAACCATGACAACAGGTAACCGGGCAGAAGAATGCTGAGGTTGAGAGGGAAAGGAACAATAAGCCCCCAAAAAGGCATGTGGTCGAAGTTTGTCCACACATTTTCTGAAAAGACATGACATATCTCAATCTAAAATGTTGTAAGCAAATTCACTCATCACAAAAAGAGGCAAATCAGTGCAAGAAATGCTTCCCGAATTTGAGTACAAAGTGCTGAGAGGCAATAAACCTATGTTTGTTTTAGGGTATTTATTATGTTAATCCGCTTCAGTATTTCTGATAACATGTCATCTGCATCTTGTAATAGCTGGGTCTGTTTGGATAGTTAATAAGTAATATTAAATACAAAGAAATGTATGTGTTAAAGCCTAACTACGTGTTAAAGCCTAACTATTTAAGTGATTATTTTCTTACAGAATATAGAAAGCTTGTCAAATGAGAAAGCAGTACAGCAAATATAATATTTCACAGAGAGGAATACTAAGAGAAATCTGCAATACCAAATTGTGCCACTAGAGGGAGCAACAGGTGCACTGTGGTGTATCTGACGTCAGGCAACCGAGTTTGATGAAAATAAGTAAATATCAGAAAACCTCAGATTTCATTGAATAATAACATATTCTGAAGATTTGTATCAAGAAATGAGTCTAGAGTTCCCTAAAATAGGGACCGATTAAAAGGCAATAATCTTATTTCATACAGATTTTATACACTTTTTTCTTGCCAGGTTAGAGCACATTTAAACCGATACGTTGTCTAGCCTTCAGCTCTCATACCTTAAACCCAAAATACCTTAAATCTCAAGCATATCGATAGCATCGGGTGGTGCTGAATTACAGTGTATAAATGATTATATAGGTAACTGTATGTTTTCTGCCACATGAGCAAGGCAATGGTTTAAACCTTATCCCAGTAACAGATTTGGGAAACGTCAACAGATAATTCATTCTGTTTTTCTATGTAACTGCAGACAATTACGCCCAAAACAACTTTATAGCTGTAACACAGTGGAGGGGTTTTATAATATGTTTTTAAAATATTATTTAGCATAGTGTACACCCATGCTACGAGGTATAAATGAGATGGCTCTGATACCTCGTGTCTGCTGTTCTAGCCATAAGTCAGGTCTTACCGCATGGACACACGAAAGCAGAAGTCTATCAGCTGATAAGTCCGTCAGCAGTACGTTTGCACGCAGGAGGAGCACAGCCCCCGCGGAGCTGAGAGAGAATGACATAAAATCATCTGCACCTCTCCATTTCTTAAAAAATAAAAAATAAGATCATGACGTCGCAATCGTCGTAGCAAATATAAATTATAAAGTAGATTCACGAAGGCAGATATCGAGAAATTGGAGTCAAAACCCGAGAAACCTGTACCACCGTTATTCACCTGAGTAAAGGTAAGTCAGAACAATGCCTCTGATTAAACCTTAAAAGTCGAGTCTTTCCATTTTTCTCGACAGAATAGGATAATAAGGTGCATTATAGGGTAATAGATCACATCAGTGAATCGGTATTGTAATGTATAGACTGACCATAGACAGTATCGACTGACCATTTCAAAGTAATTGCTTATTAAACAAATAGATGTTATCTAGATTAAAATATTGTAAGAAGGAAGTGGTCTTAATACATTTCTGCTTTGTTTTAACCATGTTTGTAAACCATATATTGTATAGTAAAAGATGCAAGGACAAATCTATATGCAGAATTAGGTCTTAGAACACCGGCCTTACTTTGGAGTTTAGGATAATATTTGCTTTGATACAGATCTACATGATGTGTTAATTAATATATGGTATTTCAATAATACATTGCTTTTTTGCCATTTAAGAAATCTTTTCTTACTTTCATCTCATCAGTGAATCGCTTTGATTTGAGATATTGTCACATTTCTTTTGTTACACGTCTTCATGTGCTCAGAGGAAGCCACTTTCAGAATGTAATCTATAGTCATTTCTTTTACAGCTGGTAGCTAAGAGAGCTTATCAGCTCTGGGTGGACCTTGCTCTCCCTCTCAGATCCCTCTAAGATCTCTGAAAGTGACAGTTTTCAGTCCTTTTATCATCAGGCATAGGCCTTACATGTTCTTCTCCCTGCTCGGTAATACCTTCTTTCTTTCTTTAAATTTTTTGAACGCTAAATAAAAAAAAAATCCTTCAAAAGATATTTAATCTTTCCACATACATTTTCACATAATTTTTTACATACATACCTCTATTTATCATGTTAAAACATTATAATATATTTGTTATTCACCTCCCATTTGTCTCTTATAGCATTTGTATTCTTATTGCTATTGTTAACCAACCAACATTTTAGTGATGACTGAATGACTGAATTTTAGAACAAACCAAAAATCAGTATAATGTAAAAATTCATTTTTACACTAATTTTCACATAATTATGCCTTATATAGTATTATACCGTGTCAGGTCCTGCATATCAAGCATTTAGTATGGCATTGTCAGCATCTTGCTTGACAAAGTTCAACCAAGTTTCTATTAATGGTCCACTGTTTCAATTAAGTACATCACCCTCAACTATTTATTAAAGATGTAGTTTAGAAAGCAGACAATAGTTGACCATAGTGTTTTCTTCTCGTCCATTTAGCATCTCTCTCAGTTTGTCCGTTTGCTCACTATTTAAAAAAAGGCACTTACGTCACTAATGGCTTGGTAATGGCCATCTGCAGGGCTGAATAACAAGTGTGTTCATCCATGTGTTTTCAAGGTAAAATCAATAATTTTTCGGAAATGTATTTTGTGTGTAGTTAATGACTACTGCAGTACAAAAGCATTAAAATACATTTATTTCTCTTCAGATGCTGCTAACTGGGACAAAACACATTTGAACTCAAAAGTGACTGAAAGCCATTTGACCTTGCCAGCTCTGCATTTTCTTCTTTATTTAAAAAGAAATCCCATGCCAAAATGTCCACATATAACCCCGCTCCAACAGAAGATTCCTCCCCGAAGGCAAGCAATGGCAGCCTGAATCGAAGCGGTTCTCAGGAGTCCATGAAACTGAAAAAAGAGATTTCCTTAATCAATGGAGTCTGCCTCATTGTTGGGAACATGATCGGCTCAGGAATCTTTGTCTCACCTAAGGGTGTGTTGATGTACAGCAGTTCTTATGGCTTGTCACTGGTAGTGTGGACCATTGGTGGAATTTTCTCTGTGTTTGGAGCTCTCTGCTATGCTGAGCTTGGGACCACTATCACAAAGTCTGGGGCCAGTTATGCCTATATTCTGGAGGCCTTTGGAGGCTTCCTGGCCTTCATCCGTCTGTGGACATCCCTCCTCATCATTGAGCCAACCAGCCAGGCTGTCATTGCTATAACCTTCTCTAACTACATGGTGCAGCCCATTTTTCCTACCTGTGGGGGACCCTATGTGGCCAACCGCCTACTAGCAGCAGCATGCATATGTGAGTATATGTTTGTGCCTGACACTTGTCAGAGTTTCGTGATTAGCTAATTTTGCCGTAGCAAAAATATCACAATAATGGGCATAACATCAAAGCAATGAAAATCTATATGACTGCTGCAAAGCCCTGGAGAAAGTGCCAGGTGTTAAGTAGCACATTTAATGAATGGTTAGTGTATATAATAGATTTGGACTTGACAATTACCATAATGGGCAGCATGGTGGCACAGTGGTTAGCGCTGCCACCTCACAGTGAGAAGGTCCTGGGTTCGATCTGGTCCTCCACCACCTTCTCCTGCCACAACCCCAGCTGGGATTAAGTCATTCAGCTGATGAATGAATGAATGAATTACCTGTGATATGCCCTGTGATGTATTGCATAGCTGCCATCATGTAATCATACTTCCAAGTCCTTAGGCAGTTAATTTACCCAAGTTGCAGTTGATGTTGAAGCAGATAGTTACAAGCACAGAAGTAAATTCAAATGGTGTGTCCTGCCATACCTTTAACCATTCTGAAATATGTTTAATTTACATACAAAAGGAGTATTTTTTGAGTATCATTATCAATGTTCATTTATTGTTCATTGTTCAATGACAATGTTCTTTTGTTCTTTGAGAAAAAGAAACTGTGCATACATGCATGGTAAGAAAAGAGTAGTGAGAGAGACACAGCGTGACATATTGATCAGCACATGGAGAAATATTGGGCAGAAGAAAGAGGAACATCAAAAGTGCCCAAGACTCAAAACTCAACTTTTGTTTGCTTTTTATGATAAATGATAACTTCAAAATATGAAATATACTTGAAAATATTACATCTTGAGCAGTAGTATAATTAAGCCATTAAAACAGAGTGAAAGTAAGTTGTGGTGGAACAGAGGAAAAGAAAATCAAGTGAGAGGACAGGAAGTTGAACGAATGAGTAAGGACAGAGGAAAAAGGAAGAACGGAGCAACGTCACGTGTGTGTTAACTTTAGCTGGCAGCAGACAAATGAATCCCCAATCAGAACGTCACGGACATGTGATTCTGTCTTGTGCATTTGTGAAAAAGATAATGCACAATGTGTCTGAAGTTGTATCAGATACGTCAGATCAGAACAAGCTGAGTATAGCTTGTCTTATTAGTCTAACTACGTATTAGTTCTGGTGCTGAGCCCATCTCAGAATTTACGGGGAACTTAAATCAATTATGTGGTCATACATAGAAAATGAAGACTAGTTGTGTTCCATTTGCACATATCCACCCATACCCTTGGAGTGATAAGAAATTCTTTTAAGGATGTGAATGTGCTGATAGTTGGAAGGTAAAGTCCTTTGCATAAAGACTCTGACCCATGTGGTAATCACTAATGA
This sequence comes from Distichodus sexfasciatus, assembly GCA_032718565.1. Taxonomy (NCBI): domain Eukaryota; kingdom Metazoa; phylum Chordata; class Actinopteri; order Characiformes; family Distichodontidae; genus Distichodus; species Distichodus sexfasciatus. The sequence continues at coordinate 4,857,996 of JAVGVS010000017.1, read as the reverse complement.
CAGCTCAGCATGTAAAGCACTGACCAATCAAAAGTACGAGCAAGTATGCCAGAGACAGCGAGGACATTAGCGTGAGAGGAAGAATACACAAGTCAGCATGCAAGAGTAAAATATGACTTATTTTCTCAAATTTGATCTCTCTTTCACACACACACATATATGTGTGTATGTTTTAGGTGGAGGCTCCCTTTCTCAGATAAGAAGAAATTTACGATAGTCATTACACTAAATTACATTATGATTAAACTGCTGGCCATCATTGAATTTTACATCACCTATTTTCTTCCATCCTTAATTAAACTATCAGCCCCTATAAGTGTAAAATTAACTGACTTAACAGCACAACTATTTCTTAGTGGAGCAATGACCCTTAGACTTCCAGTCACTTCCCATTTGATCCAGCCAGTTCATTAATTTAATTCAAAGTCTACAAATCTCTGGCTGGAATGAACTGAACTCTGACCCTGTAGGAGTTGGTATGGAATAAACGTGCGTCCCATTGCAACTGGGGTGGAAATGGAGTGTTTTTGCCACAGGATATGTGCGTGTGTGCTAATCTAGTAAATAGTAAGCCTAGAGATTACAGCATGTGAGACTGCATGTTTCGCACTTAAGGGAATAAACACTGATAGCAATGCAGAGAGATAAGATGGAGTTAGAACAAAGTTACCAAATGCTATCTTGGAATTGTAAGTCTTTTCTGGAAGGACACAATTGAGGTTTTCTGTGAGTGTGTAAGTGAGAGAGAGAGAGAGAGAAATGTCAATTACTTATCTATTCTATTGTTTCATCATTTGCGTAGCAAGGATGCGGTATCCCCTTTCGTTATGAATTACAACTACACAATTGTGTTACACCACTGTGAATCACCGTTTTTAACTAATTTGTGGACTTATTTCAGCTCACGTGACACTTCATAAGAAATTCGGCACACATGAGAGTGGGTTGTGTGTTTCTCTCTCTGACCCTCTCTTACTGCTTCGATGTTAAGTGCTGCTCTAAGCTTTATCACTCGTTGACTGCCTGAAAAACAGCCCGCAGGAGTGCTGATGTCAGCAGCTTCACTTCCTCAAGCCAGGCAGACTGCTTTACAAAAAATACATACACAAGCACACAGACACTCCATCTCCCTCCCTCTCCTACCCTTCCACCTCCTTCTTTCACCTTTCTTTTGCAGCTCTCGCCAAATTTTACTCAAGCTTGATCAAAGTCAGAGGAATGTGCAGACCTCCTTGTATCAATTAATGTCAAAACAGACATGCACTGCGAAACAGAAGTGTTTGTAGAGAGGTATATGAGCTTTGAGAAAACACTGGTATTCTTTTATATAAGCTGACAGTCTTAGTAGACAGTCTTCGAAATACTCACTATACAGCATGATTCTGGATTTGAACCCTCTCATCTTTTGTTCTAGAATTTTTAAGTTGTTAATAGAAAAATTAAATGATGTCTGTGTCATGCATGATTTGCAGGTTTGCTGACCTTTGTAAACTGTGCCTATGTGAAGTGGGGAACCCGTGTACAGGACTTCTTCACTTATGCCAAAGTGGTGGCTCTCATTGCTGTCATCATTACTGGCCTAGTCAAGATATTCCAGGGTAAGGATAAAAACATATTAAAAGGTTAACCGCTGCATTTCCTATAAACTGCATATAGACTGCATATTCTAATATTTATGTGTTTGTCTATGTACTTTTGTGTAGGTCACACACAGAATTTTGAAGGGATGTTTCACGATTCATCTCACGACCCGGGTAATGTGGCACTGGCCCTGTACTCAGCATTGTTCTCCTACTCCGGCTGGGACACGCTAAACTTTGTCACTGAGGAGATCAAAAACCCTGAGAGGTGTGAAGGTTCATATAGAAAATACCTTTAGGCAGTTCATGCTTCTAAAGTTCAGAGAGAACAGTAGATGGATGACTCATTACTGGTTGTTTGTCTATACACCCACTCAGTGTTCCATCCAGAAATTGATTCTGATCAAGAAGTCTCAAAGACTTGCTGCCCCTATACAGCTGTAGAAAAGAGGGTGTGTCTTACCATTTGCCTTTTGATGTGCACAACTGACTGAATGTCAAGTAGAGCTGCATGTGACAGGATCATATGCTCTTAAGTGGGATGTAAGTTCAGACGTTTAGACATGTGATCAGAGGTCCCCTTTAACGGAGGCTTCACCCACAATTTTTTCTTCAAATGGAGCACTGTGAAGTGATAACTACATTAGAGCTTCAATTCCATTAGGTTGTAATTCTATAGTTGTAATCTCAGGCCAGTGGGCCAGTTTATTTATATAATTTATTTATTATTGATTTTTCTCAATGTATCTCAATGCTTTAAAATGTAGTTCCTTTACCTATTATTGTCAGTCTTGTTAAGTCATAATACTTTGGAAATGCATTTACGTGATCAATGAGGAAAACACCGGCAGTCGTTTCCTCTCTGCTGTCTCCAGATAAAGACCAGTTAAAGGAGGTAGAAATCAAGATTTTAACATAAGGAACTGGTGTGAAATTAGTCTGAAAGTTACATGCTTGTTTTTAAACAAGAGGGGTATCTTACATCACTGAAAAGGATAACAAACCCCTCTGTTGCCCTCTGTTGGGAAACTCTGTGTATTACAGGAACTTACCGCTGTCCATTGCCATCTCCATGCCCATTGTAACAGTGATCTACATCTTGACCAATGTGGCCTACTATGCTGTTTTGCCTATCTCTGCTATTCTGAACAGCGATGCTGTAGCAGTAGTAAGTGTTTTAGTTTGTCTCCAGGCACAATCACACTTTTACCTCTTACTTAAGAAAATGTTAATGACTGTTCCACATAATATGCCTTAGACATTTGCAGACCAAGTATTTGGTGTGTTTAACTGGACGATCCCGTTGGCTGTCGCCCTCTCCTGCTTTGGGGGATTAAATTCATCTATCTTGGCTGCCTCAAGGTCAGTGATAGACAAGGCTGCTCAGTAGAAACATCACAAACATCATCCTCCACTCATGTCTGATGTGTTGTATGCATGTCATTCTCTAGGCTGTTCTTCGTGGGCTCCAGAGAGGGCCACCTGCCTGACTACCTGTGCATGATTCACGTTAGCCGCTTCACTCCCATCCCTGCCCTGCTGTTTAATGTCAGTCACCAGACATATATCACTGGGGTGTTTGCATGAGTGAAAACAGAATGAAAGTCTGAATGAGTTTTGTTCATTCTCAGAAGTAACTGAAACATTGTCTATCTAAACATGATGTTCAATGTGTTCCTAGTTCGCCCTCATTGTTTTGTGTCATTTGCCCCATTTTTAACTTTCTTTAGTTCTTTAAGCCACAGACAATGTGAATCTATAACAGCTTTGTGTTGCATTGACTGACAGGGTGCCATGGCTCTGGTGTACCTATGTGTGGAGGACATATTTAAACTCATCAATTACTACAGCTTCAGTTACTGGTTCTTTGTGGGTTTGTCCATCCTGGGCCAGCTGTATCTCCGTTGGAAGCAGCCAGACAGACCACGTCCACTGAAGGTATGAACAGTCTTTTGTAAACTTGTTCCAGACGATCCAAAATAACTGAATTGTCAGCCAGATGTTACATAACCATTTTTTTCCTCTTTCCTTCTCAGCTTAGCATTATCTTCCCGATCATTTTTTGCCTTTGCACTGTCTTCCTTGTGGTGGTCCCGCTCTATAGTGACACCATCAACTCTCTGATTGGCATCGGAATTGCGCTATCTGGTGTACCCGTCTATTTCCTGTGCTGCTATATGCCAGCATCCCGTAGGCCAGTGTGGCTTCGACAGTTTATTGGTGAGACTCACGTAGCATTAATATATTTAGCACTTAACCGAGTTAACTGTTCTCATTAACCTCTCAAAGATGCTAATCGATCTTTTCTCTTATTTAACTTTTTCAGCATTGTCAGGTTTGCTGATTCAGAAGGTTTGCTACTGTGTGCTTACTGAGATGGACACAGATGAAGGAAAAACTGACTAGAAATTGCAACCAAATAAATGACATCTAATTTAATCTCATTCTTCTGTAATTAAGCTGTCGTAATAGACTCAAAAAGGAGTGTGATTAATGGGCTGCTTCGGTACTTCCATTAAAGCCCACTATTCCTAAAAACACTCACATTCCTTTCAGGGAAATATACAGATGTTAATTTCCTATTGCAAGTATTTATGTTAACTTGTATTTCTGTTGTCTTTGAATGTTCAAGATTTTTCATCTAAGTGACATTTTTATACAAGAGTGCGCATAGTTGTGTTTAACTGAAAATCTGCTAACTTTCAAAGTTTGGTTCTTAAAATTCACTTTGTCACTATTTTTCTACACTGTCTGGAACTAAATATTGATGAAAGCTGATCTCCATAAGAAGACTGCCCTTATATTTTAAAAGAGGCAGAACTGATATGACTATAGCACTGATAACACTAGAATTAGATGAAAAATTCTGATTTTTTCTGCGAAACAGGTACATCTTTGTTCTAAAAACATAGTTATAGATATGTCATAGATGTAATAGTTCCAACATCTAATAAATACATAGATGTATTCATGATACTGCCAAAGAGTTTCTAAGAACAACAAAATCAGGCAATATGTATAAGTGAAGGGCTAGCAGAAACCTAGAGTGGCCTACATGTATGTAGATTTGTAGGTATTTTAAGGGAAAAACGTTTTGGAGTTAATATATTTTTTTAATTTCGGGTACTTTTTTTAAAGAAAAATATAAAAAGGAACATTTTTGAATTTCCTAAGTAATAGAAGTACCAGTATATTTGGGTAATTATAAAAGAATACTTACTTTCTAGGAGGTAGTGAAATTGTTTAACTATAAAGCAAATGTGGGAACAGCCATAAATATTTTTGACTGACTTCTAGCTTCAGACATACTTAACATTTAGTTCACGTACTTATATATGACTAATGTAAAAAAGAACAGCAAATTATGAGAATTTTGTACTTTTAATTTTAATACACATAAGATGACCATCTGTAAAACAGCATTCCTCATATCCCCTGTTTCACTTCCTCAGTTTCTTAATAAATATATACAAGTTATCCTACAAACTGTCTACCATTTCATTAGCCAATTGTCTCCTCCCATGGCCTTTTCTTTGCACCACTTGGCTGGTGCTTTCTTTGGTTGAGATTTGATGATTTTTCTGTTGATATGGAGGCCGATGGCTGCTGCAGAGGATTGTGGGCAAATGTCTGCCTCAAAGGGCCTAAAGGAATTACAGTTGGGAAAGCTAATTAACAACAGAGATTATTTCTATCTTGGGTTAGGAGAGTCAACTATAATAATGCTAAATATGTAGGCATAGTACCTAAAGCAATACACAACAGAAGTGAACACAGTGGGGAAAAAGACTCACCCTTGGCTGCCATGTCAAGATGGCCTTTAATTCTCCTCTCCCTTTCCTCCAGCTGGTGAGCCAACTGGGCATTTTTCCATCCTATGAGAAACACAAGAAGGAACATAAACATATGGAAAACCAACCCTTACTACCTTTAAAATGAAAAGCTTACATGCAACACACATTCAAAGCAACTCATCACATGATTCTGCATCTCAACAAAAAGAAAAATCACATTGATGCCCATTATTCTTACAAAGAAAAATATATATATATATTGAACAGCAAAGGCGGAGAGAAATATAACTCAAACACTCCACAGGCAATGTGCGACACCTTTCTTAAGGCTCTTAATGAAGCCGTCATTGGGAGGCAGGGCAGAAGCGGGATGAGTGATGCGCTTTGGAATGCGAAGCTTGTTCCTCACAGCTGGATGCTTCAGTAGAGCCACCTGGCCCAGTGAGAAGAGGTTTGAGGTCAGCCAGTAAGTGAAGACTGCCTGAGAAAGAAGAAACAAGAATTACATTAAGAATATAGTGGTCTAAGTAAACGAGAGAGAAAAAACGGAGGGAGACAGACTGACCGTAGGAAAGTTGATTGTCATTGGTAAAATGACAAATGGCATGATTCTGAAGACAGTCTTCATTGCTTGTAGATTTGGGTTGTTAACGCCAGATTCTGCTCCTAACTAACAACAGGGAAAATGTACAAGAGTAAGTGTTTAACATACTGCAGCATGAAGTCTAGGATCCTTTGTAAATCGAAATACTTGAGATGTTAACAGATGACACTACCTCTAGGATAGCAAACATAGTCCCAGTAACAGCAATTGGAAGGATGTAAAAAGGGTCGGCTGCAGCCAAGTCTGTGAACCACCACAGTCCACCCGTCTGCAGACTGGGCACAGGCAGATAGGCCATCTTCCGTAAAGCAATGAAGAATGAGATAAAGATCGGGGCCTGAAATTTAAAAAAAAAAAAGCGAGATCTTAAATTTGAGAAAATGACCTTAAGCCACAACATTGTGGCAAATGAAAGATCTCATACTTACCTGCACCAAAGGTACCAGGAAACCACGGAGAGGGTTTACATCATGCTTTTTCTGAAAAAGCGTCAGATCAGAATATGCCTTTGAGACTGAAAAGGAAAAAAGTATACATCATATTTTATTTCTCAGTACACTTATTATTAAGAGAAACATAAACTCTATTAAGTATGCTCCTACATTACGATGCATGTACAAATGCTTTATAGTTGATGCCAATGAACTAAAAGTAGAGTAGCTAGAATATGGAGAAAGAAAGAAAAATAAAGTAGAAATATGAAGAACTCACACTCAAACTTATTGCCACTCTGCTTGGCCTCATTCATGCGGTTGGTGAGTTTGGTCATCTCTGGCATGACGTTATTCAATTTGGCTGCCTCTCTCTGTCCTTTTACAATGACTGGAAAGACTGCACAGCGAGCAATGATGGTGCCTATTGATCATGAGAGACAGAAAATACCTCACTCAGCAACAAAATACTGTACTCTCAGAATTACCTCTAAATCCAAAATTATAACAATAACAATCATTAAAAAATTAATCTCTCAATTTGTCTGAGAAATACTTTCTCTTTCAGAAAATGTTGAATAACAATATTTCCCCTAAACAGATTCAAGGTAATTCCAGAAAGCCTACCTGCAACAATAGCACCCCACCACGGCAGTCCCACACTAACATGTAGGAATTCCAATACGTTCTGAATCAGACCCACAGGTGTGTAGCCACCTAGACCCAATTCTGTTAGGCTGAGTTCAGCTCCTGCCCCCTGAAGGACATCAATTGCCATGACAGGTGCTTCAGGAACTTGCTCTGCAATTGGTTGAGCGACAACTGGTATGGGCTCAACGACAGATGCAGATGCGACTGAAGTTCCTGTGGGTGGACTGTTGTCAGGCATTGATATACCCGTTGTCTAAAAATGAAAATAAATAATGTTTTTAAATGTTTTTAAATAAGTAGAAAAGCACAAAAAACCCCAAATCAAAAGCAACTTATTCATGTTAATAGTGCAATAGAAACAGCAACAATTAATACTTCTGGATTATTACATTTACACACCTGTGTGCTGTTATATCGGACTGCCACAGAACTGACCAGCGGTAGCCTTCCATGGTTATGAAATTTGAACAGAACCGGGGAAAACGGGGATCTGTTTTCCCTGACTGTGTGAAGATGTGATCTCTGCACAAAACAATGCTGGAGGGGTGGAAAGGACAATGTGAAGAGGGTGTTAAAACCATGTATGCAACCATGCATGGGCACACAAACAAAGATCATCTCTTGTTGGCTACAGGCTAATTTACATTTTATATGGATAAGAGCTGATAAATGCCGCAGATGTAAATTATTTTCATGAAGGGGAAATGGGACAGTCTTGCCTTGCAACTCCTTTGTTTTTTAACAGACATTCTTATTTGGAGTGACAGGTAACGTAATTAAACAGGGACAGCCTTCATGGAGGGTTGAGGGTTAAGGGTCTTGCTCAGGGGGTCAAGGGTGGTAGTGCTGAAGGTAGGATAGTGTTAGATTTGAACCAACGGCCTGTTGGTCCATAAACAGGTGTCCTACCCATAGGCTACCACCACACCAGACAACATTTTTTACACTAACATTTTAGACTTCCATCCTTAGTAGAAAGTGAAAAGTGCATGATTCCCGGAAACTCTACAACGTCGGGTCGGTGTGCGTGCAATACATAGACCACGATCATATATTTAATGTTACGTTTAAAACATACAGTACGTCAATGTCCCAAGGTAACATAAAAAATATTATAAACGCCCATGAATCTAACATAGATATAAAATACTAAAACATATAAATATAAAACTCTCATAAATGTAACAAACACGCAAGATCGGTAACATTCCGTATGATGTTCCTTTTTTTTTTTTTTTAATTAAAGTACGCCAACCTTATAACCAGATATTTGATCAAACAGACGTCGACGTCACATCTCACAACCATTTTCCCAAAGCAATACAGCTTTCGTGGCAACCCTTTCTCATGTCACTTTTTAAAATGCAAATGAACTCAACTAAAACTGCGACCCTGAACTAAATATGCGACCCTTAACGTGGATGTAGCTAATTAGCAAGCATGTCCGGCAATGACTTTGAGAGTAATGTATCAGACGTGTGAGCCTTTACCAAACCTAAGAGAACAACAATCCACAAGGAACAAACCTGACCAACCCTGTTCGACGATGAGACGTTGTGTAGTGTATAGATGTTCGCTATACTCCTCTGTTTTAAGAAACTGTTTGTTAGACAGATAGGAACCACTCCGCTTCTGAGCGCAGCCATATTTGAGCGAAACCGAGGCTACGTCGCAATCCCATACTAGCGTACTGAGTAGTAGTCAAAACAAACGTCACCATCCAAATAATTTCAAATCGACTCCGATTCTGATTCAAGTGTTCGGCGTTTTTCAGACAGCGATTTACTTTACTTCTAAGAACAAAACAATTAGGGGTCTCGAAAAAAAAACAATACCAGTATTGATGACCGAGGAAATGTCGCAAAATACGTAGATATAATAGTCAAAATACTTCCGAAAATGACGTGGGTGATGAAATATATAGTTTCTCCCCCGAACTTGTGCATTTTGTTGTCTGGGATGTACAGTTATAGATAGACCATATTTAGAACACTTCCCTTGCAAAAAATATGTGTCCATAATTCTTTACACACACTGAGGTTTGAAGCTATAAAATCCCAAGTCCGTATACGTCAGCAAATGGTCCGTTTTTGGGGAACACATTTTGTTAACACGAGGTAACAACTGCCTGGAAATGGCGACGACCTATTTTTGTAAAGACAAAATAACGGCAGATTTCCAGAAAATAAAAACATGGCTTCACTACAGGGCGAATAGACAAGGAAAAGGTTAGCAGCTGTCATTTGCGTGAAATAGGACAAGTATATATATATTTTTAATATACAATCCTGTTAATTATCCTAATTTTTAATAAATGCATCAATAATCAGTTTACGTATTTAACTATGTAACTATACTTATACACAGTTGCCTTTTTGTATCCTAATTACATAAATTCCTAATTATTTCCCCAGTCTGGTTTTCAGCGTACTATTTCAGCCTACCCACGTCGTCTGGGTAATTTTATTAAAGGAAAGAGGGTTTGCTACTGCTATTTAACAGTTCGTGCAGTACAGTCTTTAAAAGTTTAAAATTAATTTAACTATTCATTGTGAACTATGATTTCATCTAGTCAGTAACTATTGCACAGTCTCATTATCTACCTCTAATTTAAAGGGTTATTGTTTTATTTTATAGTTTATGTAAATATAGCATGCTTATTCTATGTGACATTGTATTTAATTGTTTTATTACTTTATGTGCCTTATACTGTAGAAACTGGAGCCACGTCGTCTTGTCTCCCTATGTACGTGTATATAGTAGCGAGGACGAAACGGTTTACTTTGTTGTGGATTCGAATCCGAGTGAAGTGAAAAGAGGAATCGATTCTTTTTAAGATCGACTGTCAGCGAATGGTACTTCTTTTTTGTTTAGACGGAGCCATGACTCCAGACAGGTAGTGCAGAGGGACAAAATGTGTGATTACTTGCGTTTTAAAGCTGCCTATTGTTCACGCCATTCCGCGAAGCGGTACAACCGCGTTCACCTTTCTCGACCTCGTTCGTCGGAGGAAGATCCAACAATTTAAGCTCTGCATTTACAATTAAACTTTCTTACAAGATAGTATAAAAATGTCAGACAAGGAGGAAGAGGGTGGTTACTCGGAAGATGCGGCACCGCTTTTCAATCGTATGAGTAAGTTACGTATAGCTTCTGATTAATCATATTGTTTATTAAGGGCTTTATTTTAACAATTTATAACTAATTGATTTTATTTTAACAACGTAGATAAGACAAACATTAAGGTTTTTACAAGTTACGTAAACCATTGGCAGAAAAGACAGAAATTTTAAAATCGAAAGTAAATAGAAAAAAACTGAAAACGGGAAACAAAGTAACTTTTATATTTCCCCCCCTAAAACTAAAGAATTGCAGAACTTACGAGGTACAGGAAAGTCCTATTCTTGTCCGGGACATGTGGAAATTGGTGAGTGGACATAAAATGCATAGTTTTTCATTTAAAACTATAAAATTGTCCCTCTGTTTATAGGCTAATATGTTTAGCAAACGATTACTAACCATATCTTGAATATAATAATCAATAAAGTTCTCAAATATATCCTCAATCAGTTGCTTTACCTTGTGGCCATGACTTGCCACAAGACTACTTGATTGCATGGTGCAGGTACCTTCTTAACCAGGTATGAACAATTAAAAAAAGAATAATTAAAACTAAAATTTGACACAATTTAATAACTCTGTTTCTCTTTCTTTTTACATTTTTCAAAGAGAAAAAAGTCAGAATTCACATGTCCAATATGTAGTGCAGGATTTTCTTATCAGAGTATCGCAGCCAAACTAACTCCGCGTCAAGTGGAATTCTTTGAAGAGAGACTTGGAGCACTAACTGCTGCAAAATTATGTGACTACAAACCTGTAAGTATACTATCTACATACAGTATATATCCATCCATCTCAACCATATGCATCTTGAATCAGGCCCATTTTTAAGTATTTAGTTGAACTTCAGGGTATATTTTCCCTCAACCTGTCAAAACATTATATATAAATTTATTAATAAAAAAACAATGTCAAAGTAAACTTTTTTGTCATCACAGGCATATATAAGTATACACAGAGATTAGAACAATAGCTCCAGTTTTACAGAGAATTTAAAGTAGGCACATAGAATGTACATATATAAATAAACTATAAATATCAACTCTAATCTAGAAGTTATTCAGTGTATGTGCAAATGTATTAATGTAGCTTTACAACATATAAATGTTCAATCAAATGTTTTGCTGTTATAATAAAAAATCTTATTTGCATTAAAACAGTTTTTGACTAAACTGAAACAAATTTTATTAACATGGGTGCTTTTTTTTTCAAATATTAATTATGGGAGGCTAAGAACACATCATAGCCTTAAGTTATGTGACACCACCCGAAACAAAAACCTCTTTAAGCCATTCTAATCTACTACTGAAGTGAAATACTATGTAATTATTTGACAAATATTGAATGTGCTAAAATGTAGTTCATATTCCTTTTGGCATAACTCAATAGAGAAAACCCCTGCCATAACTTATAACATGGGCCTTTTAAATGAAATGGCATTGATTTCCAGGAAGTACTACATGACTTTTGTCACAGGTGCCTGCATCATAAAGTAGCAATAAATTCCAATATTTCATAATCTCAGGCAGTTGCTTTTGGTTTCAGTTAGGTGAATATTTGATTGTTAATTGCATGTCTGACAAAGAGTATGTGCCATAAAAAAGGAAAAACAGTTTGGACACAAATTGGCAGTTTTCTCCATAGTTTTGGCTTACACCTGGTTTCTTTTACATAAACCTTATCCCATTTTCATATGTGAAATACTCAGTGTCCAGGATGCAAGTCCTTTGTGGAGAGAGCTGATAGGAAGAACCTTTGTGTCAGATGCACCATCTGCACTGCCAATATGGGACGTACTTATGATTTTTGCTGGAATTGTAGAAGAAAATGGAAAGGACCAATGCCCAGTTCTGTGCGCTGTGACAATAGTGGCTGTGGAACAGAATTGGTAATACTCTGCAACTACTGTTTGTTCAAATAATTGAAAATTAAAGCCTAATTTGTTTTTGTAAGGTCAATTATGTTAACTGTACTATTAATTCTTGATCATTTAAGTGAAGTACAACCACAACAACCTGCATCACAGAGGCATTTTAATTTTAATTTTTCAGACATCCCAGACAACAACTCTGAAGTTGTGTGAACCAAAATTCAAGATGTTAAAGTCTCAGACAGAACAGGTAGTTTATCTCTAGCCATGGTGCATTTACGTTTGCATTACAATAAAGAAAACAGTGTTTCTCCCCTGCATGCTCACCCCAGATATACCCAATGAAGGAAAAATCCAGTGGCAGAAAGCGACTGGCTTTGATTATCAACAATATTGAGTTTCTTAAGAAAGAGGATTATCGGCAAGGAGCAGAAAAAGATGAAGAGAGCATGAGAATTCTACTTGAGGGTTTAGGTTATGAAGTAATCATACTCAACAACCTGTCACTTAGGGTATATATACCTTTTGGTTCACACTTATATACATCAGAGATTCATGAACACTTAAACAAGGAGAACTCTAAAAATTCTGCATTACCTTTGCAGGGCATGGACTGTGCCTTAAGAGACTTCTCACAACGCAATGAACATAAATCTTCAGACAGCACTTTTGTTGTGATGATGTCTCACGGAGGCCCTAAAGGGATTCATGGGGTTTATTATGATGAAACAGAAAAGGATGTTTTTCCTGTTGCAAATATCTTTCATCACCTCAATTCAGAGAACTGTGAAAACTTGATAGACAAGCCAAAAATTATTCTCATTCAGGCCTGCAGAGGAGGTACAGACAATTTGCAAAATATTCATTTCGCTTCAGTTTTTATGCGCTTTACATTGTTACTATTTTATTACAACTTTTTGAGTTACTTTTTTGAGCATGAATCTGGACCTGGGCTGCATTAGGGGGGGTCCCAAATGTTCTGCAACAATTTGTGGGATTAAGTTTTATGAGTGGTGTGGAACTACTGCTTGTTAAATGTATGTAGGAGCTGGAATTTAGACCACAGCACGCAGGCCTGCACTGTCCTTAACGTAGCCCTGATCTGAACTCAGTAACACATGTGCAGACATGCAGATTACATAAAATAAAAAAACAAAGATCTCTTTTACTAATTTGTTCAGACCCTTAATTTAGTAGCTATGACTCTACAGATTTGAGTTACGTTGTGTCATTCTCTACAAAAATTACACATTTTAAACGTAAAAAAAAGAAATAAGTTCTGCACAGCTTTACATTATTTTAAGTAATTTAAGTTGACTCTTTGCATTATGGAATATATCATTATTCTGAGCTAATATTAAGAAGTAGTATACAGAAGATGAAGGCTGTGTCTGGGCCCGTGATGGAGGCAGATCTGAAGGAGTAAAAAGACACATTGAGAAAGACTTCGGCTGCCTTAGATCCTGCACACCAGGTAATATAAAATCACTCTCACTCTCATTACTCTAATTACCATTTTCCCAATCATCAGTAAAGCCACAGGCTGCTTTCAAAAATGTTTAAACTTGCGTTCTTTTGTGAGTGAATTGTTTTTACTTCAACTCATGCCATTATGCTTTTTCAATAAAGACACTGTATCCTGGAGGAAAATTAAGGATGGCTCGGTTTTCATCCAGAGCCTTGCAAGCATCTTCAGTGAACATGCTCATGAGAATGATGTTATGGAACTATTCAGGAAGGCATGATTTCTTTTAACTAAACAGCTATTGAATTTTTTTTGGGGAAAAAACATTCTCCTATTGAAATTTCTAAGTAGGCAAAACCCCATTTTTAACTGTTCCTTTCAATACAGGTTGCCTATTGGTTTGAGGAAAAAGCAAAGGAAGAAGATATTTACCAAATGCCATGCTTGGAAAGAACGACACTTGTAAAGAAATTTTACTTGTTTCCAGGAATTTGAGACAGTGTGAGACTGCTTAAAATACCAAGCAGAGGGCATAGTGGTGAAGAGAAACTGCTTCAAAGGGCAAAAAGAAAACTCAGGTGCATACTCAGGTGCATTCTCCTTATGATGAAGCCTTGAAGAGCATTCATTCAGGAATTTTGTTTCTTTTTTAAGTCTACACCCATGTTGACTGCCTGCTAATTCTATGTGTATCTGTATTTATTAGAACACTTGCTATTGCTCCCTGTGTAGTCAATGTTTGAGTAACAGGCCACTTAAGTATGTGTTTATTCAAAAACATGCTCCTAATTTCAACAGTGCACTTACACTGACAATCAGAGGTGGAAAAAGTACCTAATTTCATTGCTTAAGTACAGATACCACTAGTCAAACGTTACTCCAATTCAAGTGAAAGTCGTACAGTCAGATTTTTACTTAAGTTAAAGTACTGAAGTACTTGTTTAAAAAAAAATACTCAAGTATTAAAAGTACATCTTCTCTCACTGCATTGTTGCATTATTGCCACAACATTTACAATACCTAATGCCTGTAACTACCTTGTAGAACCTGTAGAATAAGGAATCGGTAGAATGTTGCAGAAGGAAATACAGCCCAAACTGACAAAGAAAAACAGTCATTAGTTTATTTTTGTAATTAATTGTAAGTCTACACACTCCTACAAAACAGCATGGTAGTGATGTGCACACATATAAGTGTATGGTAATCAGAAGGACAGTGCAATAGCTGTAAAGGCAGCCTGCTCAGAAAATTAAATAAACTTTCAAACCTGCTTATAACCCAGGTCTAGCTTCGTGACTTTCCAACAGCAACAATGTTTTAAGCAGCACAAAAAATGGCAGAACTGTCTAAACTTGGTTTTATAGTTACAGTCTACAGGCGTAATGTAACCCTACTGATTACTGGTAGGCTGTCACCTGCCAAAAAAACAATCATGTTTTGGAAAAGGAGAATAACATCCACTTTATCCACAGATTTGAAATATCCAAGTAACAATCCTTGATAGAAACGTAGTGCAGTAAAAAGAACGGTATTTGTCTATCAAATGTAGTGAAGTGAAAGTCATAAGTTTCTCAAAAAAATACTACTCAGGTTTTATTACTCAAAAAGTGTACTTAAGTACTGTACTCACTTAAATGTACTTCGTTACTGTCCACCTCTGCTAACAATGAATGTACAGCATGAATTGCACTTATGTTGAGGAAGAACTGAGGTAACAGATGTAATTAAAAAACACAATCAACAGAACACATTGTCTTGTCGTGAAGAAGAATAAGATGCATCCTATTTTGCCTTCAGAAGAGTTAAATTCCAGACTGTATCAAGAGCTGCAGTTTCCTGCACTTTCACACAAAGTAAATTAAAAAGTCACTAGTCAATTCAGAATAAGTACACATATTATTCCATTCCAAAGTGTACAATAAATGTCCGGCTCAAATGTGAAAACATGCTTGATATTTTCTTATACTCAGTTCTACTTGTCACACTGACCTTATTGCCGTCCACCCCCCACATTACCAGGAAGATCAGACTTTAGAGAGTCAAGACCTCGGTTCCACGTCTCATCTGAAGGATGGTACCAGTTTTTTCAGCTTAGTGTTCTTACTGGCCCAACTGACCCCACCAAACCAATTCCCATTCATAAATTGTCTATGCTTAAACTTCTTTACTGATGGATTACCTCTTTTAAATTGCAAGTTGTGTAGCTGTATTTCCTCACATCCACTCTTTGAGATGACACTACATTTTATTATTTCACCTTGATTTTTTTTATTATTTCACCTTGTCTTGTATTTCTAGCCTTCTTTCATTAAACATAAAACATAAAATGAATTAAACTAAATGATATAAGTGCAATCAGTTCTACTTTCTGTTACAAAGTTAGAGTGAGAATGCACAACACATTGGTTTGTGGTACAATGAATGTGTCTGAGGAACAAAAATTATGACCAACTACTTTGACTCTAACCTGACACCTTGTGTGCCTTCCTTAAAGGGACATGAAACTGAAACAAGAGTAAAATAACTTTTGTTTACATTGTCTTCTTTGTTCAGGACATTCTGCTACACTCGAACATAGATAAAACACAACTAACAAGGTCAAAGTCAAAGAAAACTTTGCCATGTCTGCTATATACTGTACAAGTATACAGATGAGACATGGCTCCAGTTTTAACAGTACAAAGAAAGAGGAACAAAGAACAAATAAGGCTAAGAATAAGATAAGAATAGGCAATATATTAATAGAATATAAAATATATGCTTTAAACTAGAAATGAAATATAAACTTTGAAATAGAAGTAAAACAGCAAGAGAGATTTAAGATATATTGGTAGATTGATGGTTTAAGTTGGTTTTTGTTGTTTTCAACAAATGGAAAGCATTAAGAATGAAATGTTGGTTGAACTACAAGAGTTAATGGGTGTGAAATATTTATGACATTCTTAAAGCCAGATGTGATACCTGAGGGAGGTGAAGTTGAGGATGACATTCTGCCTATTTGGATCAATACAATTTACCCAGAAACATTAAGTACAAACCTCTGTGTGCATAGAAAAGTGTGAATTTGTGTGTGTGTGTGAGAGAGAGACAGACAGAGAGGAGAAACCAAGTTTCCTTAGTGAATTCTAGTTTTCTAAATAATGACAACATAATATTGGAAATTAGATATTTTTTCACAAAACAGTATGATAGAGATTTGGTTATTAAGATTTGCCTTGTCTGTTGTGGACTTCAAGAGTTGTGATGTAACATGTTAATTATTTACTCATAAAAAATTATAAGTGAAACTACAGATATGTAATAAAGAAGCAGTTGAACCTGGGTCCAGTTTTTTAATATAATGAGGTGGCATGCTATGGGTAACTAATATTAAAAACTTGATACATTTAGGCCACTTCTTAATAATGGTGTTGGACATGAATGTTAAATGTTGTGTTAAATAACCTTGCTTACAGTTGATACAAACTGATATTTTGCTTACATGCAGTTCATGTACCCATCCATACACTTTTGAACATATGCCTTGATGACATAAAATAATTAAAGTAATTCATGAGATTTTCAGAATATTCTTTTGATTTGTTTGTTCACAAAATGGTTTCTGTGAGTCAGTGTGCTGGTATGATTTCATACGAACACTTCAAACCGATGGGTGTGTCAACCACCCTTTGTATCGAGGCAGTTCTTTGAAAGGACACACTTTCCTTGAAATCAAAAGACATAATAGTGAAAGTATTTCAAATACATACATTTCAAATGTTAATTGACTTAATTATGATTTGGTCATTATTCCATTTGTAATGAAGATGATCGAACTCCTCATCCACCTGCATCTCGTCATTTTAGAGCTGTAGGCCGATAAGCCAAACAATTGCTTATATATTGCTGTTGCCAAAACTGCATTTGTGGCATTGTAAAAAGACTTGATTGTTATGTCTACCAGTAACTTATTTGCTTATCTTTGACCTTTGATAACAAACACAAGGAATGTTTGAAATGTTCATTCTTCCTCTGTTACATCTACTTGGTTTTAAGGTGAAATACATTATTATACTAGTTTAAAGTGCTGCAATTATTCTTAAGTACTATTAAGACAGTTATTATTTATTTTTAGTTGGAATTAAGGTATGCATTGAAATACAAATGAATTGTGTAAAACGTGTATTACTTATAGGGAAGTTCTCCAGTTCTTCAATATATTTGCATGGAGCATAGGAAATTACATTAAATTTCCAACAGCATCAATGTGCAGGTACATATAATGTGAAATTTACTCCAGACACTTTTTAAATGTTCTTCATGTCTCATGTGTGATTTCAGGATTGAAGATATGGCATAATCCTCCAGTACTCTATCTGAAGAACAGTTAAGGTGCTCTATCTGTCTAGATGTGTTCAATGACCCTGCCACCACTCCATGTGGATATAACTTTTGCATGGTTTGCATCAAAAAGCATAGAGAGAAAGGTTCTCAATCCAGGTGTCCACTGTGTGGGGAACATCTTGATCCAAAATAAGAATTTAAGATCAATACAACAGTGAAAGAGATTGCAGAACTCATCAAAATGAAGACGATGCAAAAAGATGTGGTGACTTGTGACAGTTGCCCTAAAAAGAAGCGAAAAGCCCTGAAATCCTGCTTGCACTGTGAAACGTCTTTCTGTGAGACTCACCCAGAACCCCATAAAACAGCTGAAAAACTCAAGAAACACAAGCTAATTAACTCTTTGGAGAACATAGAAGATTATGTATGCAAGAAGCATAAAAGACATCTGGAACTGTTCTGCAGAGATGACCAGACATGACAGTATGTCATTTCTGCACTGAAACTGACTGTCTCATAGCACCGTTCCTATGGAGCAGGGAATTAAAGTAAGATTAAGCGTAGAATAAAACCTGAATATTCCTAATGGCATTTGTATTTCCATCCTAGGAAACTATGGTGTGGATTTGACCCTCTGTACTAGTGGTGGGCAATAAGGTCAAAACTATTACCACAATATTTTTCTATTTTGATCAATCTCTATATTTATCATAATATTTCACATTTATATTGGAGTTTACACTGACCATCTACGTTACATATTCAGAGGAAGCAATTAACGATACCCAATATAGCTCAATCTACCAGTATCAAACTACACGTAAAACAAAATCCTTAAAAGTTTTAATAATGAACAAAAAATCAATGTATTCATTTGGATAGTATTTTATTAGGTGATGCTATAGCCGACATATCTTGCCTTGGGGGTTGTCTTCCCTGATTTTTGATATCCAAATCACTTTTGATGATACGAGCCAAAACCAAATACTAATTCGATTTTTGAAACAGCTAAAGAAGGTCTGTTTACTGGCCAGTGTTTTTCAGGGAGGCTTTATCCTTATACAGTCCAGGTGAGAATGAAGAGGGTAAAAATGCAGCTCCACTGATCATTACACATGCAAGTCTTTCTGAAGGATTCCCCAAGGATTATGACCTGATATGCACATTAAACCTGGTTATTTGATTTTATTGCTCATTTCACCTTTTTTCACCTTGTTTTAATTGGTGAAGAAAGTTTTCCCAGCAGTCATTTTTATAGAACTTTGATCATGCTCAAGTAAATTTACATTCATCTTTTAGCATGAGTTAATCTTTTATCATTAATGTGAATTAAGTCAGATTTAATTCTGTGGCACAATTTGATATGGACACTTTGACTAGCTTAAAAAAGATGGGTGTTTATTCAATGTGCCATCAGTCTAAAAGGCTGCGAGTACAAGTCAGCACTCAAGTGATACCAGTTTTTCCTTTATCAGACACCCTCATATCTCTTTCCCTGTTATCTTTCATTTTAATCATAATATCATTACTGCATTTCATTTCAAAAAACAAAACATCTCCTAAATGTATCTTAGGATGTTGGGTACACCCTTTTTAGATTGCTTCTGTCAACTTGAATGAACATTAATATTTTTGTCATATAGCACAAAACATATTGTGACAATAATGTGCAGATTCTTTAATTAAGACTTTAATTCTCTTTAAGAAAAGTTTACCTGATCTTTACATGGATATTTTCCATAATGTATTGCAACATTTAATACATTCATTGGCCTAATCATGATTTACTGATCAACAATATTTGTAAACCACATTTAAGCACACAATTTCTCAATTTACTTTGCATACTATAACACATATAGGCATGTGTTTCTTAGTCTGAACTATTGCACCTCTCTCTCATTCACCAACAGCCTAAAATTTACAAAATGACTGGTGGAAAAACAACTTTAGACAGAGGTTCCTTTAAAAAGTCTCAGAGTGATCAGACACATCACGCCAATTCCAATGCACATTGATATGACTTTGCACCAGCCAGGGACTTTGTGTAACCAGACTTTGCACCAGCTAGGGACCTTTCGGCTTGCTGCTGCTATGAAGAGAAAATCAAGTGTTAAGGTTAAATTCTTGCTGAGGTTTTGGGGTTGGGTAAAATGTGTGACTAAGTTGAAACCAGAATTATATTATGTAGCTTAAATATTGCCAAGAGGTGTTCTACATATGTGTATTTAAAAGCTTGATTTGCCTGTTGAATATTTGACACAATCCTGGATTTCTTCAAACCTGTCCTTAACTTCAAACCTGCTTTGAAGTAAACTTCTTCGGTGTGTAAAGGACTGAGTTGTCTGAAAGCTCATCAATCTTGCCATTTATGCAACCAATTGCAAACAGTGCAATTAAAAGAAGATTTTTCCAAATGGTCTCAATACTATGCCAAATTCCTGTATTATATCCAAATGCATGAGATCACAGTTATCTCTGATTACCTTGGCCATGTATGAAGAATGCCAAAACATGTGTTTGGCATTCAGTTGTTTTATTGATGAGAAACAACACCTCACTTACCTTTTCTGTACAGCAACAAGTACGCCAGTCTTGAGCTAAAAGTATAAATAGTATAAATTTTTACATATTCATCAAGCAGCTCAGCTCTTTAAAAGCACTTTTCATGTACAAATGATAAAGATGTTTTAACCTTCACCACCAACATCAACAGGAGCACATGCATTGTGGTCAAACCCTACTCTACCTTTGTGCTGTTTAAGGTTATGGTTAACATATTCCAATGCACCTGTATTTATCTCATCTCTTAATTAATTGGCAGTTTTCTATTCTGCACTTGTACAAATGAAACACTGAATATTCAACTTCCATGCAAGTGTAAACTTTTTAAAGAATAGTCTAATATCTAATATCATAAGATGACATTAAAACAGTGTGAAGTGGAGTTCTGTTCAGACACCACTACTAGACTGAAAGTCCTTCATTAGTTGTGAAAGCAAGGTACTTACTATATGTACACTAAAATATGATACTTACTGGTTAAGAGAATTCTGTGAGGCCTGTTGGGAAAGGGTTTAAACCATTTTAAAATATATTTATTTTAAATAGCAGAAAGCCAATAAAACAAAATAAGTATAGCTACCTTTGTGACAGATATGTCATCAAAGCAGTACCACTCATCATCCTCAAATGATTTGATTAAGGCATTGTAGTGCCCTCCACTTTGACTACCTTTATGGTTAATAACTGCATATAGGTCATAGTTACAGTCCTGAGAATAAAAATATGATCAGGCTCACAATCTGGAACCATTGGTTATTGATTCAGTCATGTTGGCAGTCTATTGAAAAACAACCAGCATACCTCCTTGAACTGTAAATTCAGGGGAATATCCATGCGGCAGTCATTCTTTACATATGACATTTTCATGTAGTCAAAGTCAAACCTTTTCAGGTGGATACTTAAGACAGTAGGAAACTCTTCTATTTCGTTCCACTTGAAATGAAACAGAAATAGACAATATGAAAAACTGTAAAATAAGGATTAGTGGGGGAAGGTACAAAAACATACAATAGTACGATGTACTGATTTCAAAACGAATCACAGTGAAAAGTGATAATGATTTGATCTTGTGCTAATCTGTCTTTGCAATGCTGTTGCATTTATTTGTATCCAGAGATTCTCTTATATGAAACTCACAGTCTCTGTTTCTGCTTTGTCATCACATAAGTCACAATATAGCCAGTTGT
Source organism: Distichodus sexfasciatus (assembly GCA_032718565.1). Classification (NCBI taxonomy): domain Eukaryota; kingdom Metazoa; phylum Chordata; class Actinopteri; order Characiformes; family Distichodontidae; genus Distichodus; species Distichodus sexfasciatus. Next base: position 4,836,406 of record JAVGVS010000017.1, on the reverse strand, counting down.
CTTCATCTAAAACTGTATGTTTGAAAAATGTATCCCACTCTTCCTTCTAAAAATATGGAATAACATATAATGTAAAATGAGATAATAGAAATCCTTACTGAAAATATACAAAATTAATATTTATTGGCACAACAAAATTTTTCAATATTTTTACCACACTGCACACTTCATTGTGCTCAGAATTGATGGCTAAAGGAATTGTGATGAAAGAGTGGCTTTGTTGGTACAAATGGTTTTTCTTCAGACATTTACTTTTGTTACTCATTTTCCCCTCAAAGACCTGAAAAACAAAATTAGTTTGTTGAAATTCAAAGTGTAGTCGTGTCAGTGGGGTTTAAAAATACTTCTGAAATTACAGTAACTGATGTAAACAGGTACAGGACATTTAAAATGAAATGTTAAATGGAATAAACCTACTTTTGATAGTTGGGGCCCAACTCCTTTAAGGATTTTCTGATAGTACTCTACTGCATCTTGCTGTTCACAAACTAAAAACAAGAGAACATTAACACACAGACAAAAACATTTGTGGCCAAACCACTGACAATAACTCACCATTGCTAATATCCAAACTTTGAGTGATGCCATTAGTACTGCCATCAGTCACCTTTAGTGTCTCAAAGGCCTCTTTAAGTTGTAGCAGCAGACCATCAGATTTCTGGCTGAATTATGTGTACATATATATGTGAAAATTTACATTTAATCAAATCTCAGACATGCGAAAGCAAAATAAAGATAATTACAAAAAACATACCTCTCCACTGCTTTTCTGAATTCCTTAGTCATGAAGAGACACTGCACGACTGAGCTCAGGTAGCAAGTTGCACCCTGATTTCGCAAGCCATTGTAGTGTTTTCTGTCCTGTCTAAATGAAGGTAAAAACAAACCTTAAAGGGGAACTTCGGCAATTTCGTCATCCGTATATGTTTGTATATGTTTTTAATCATAAAATTAAAAGTGAGTTCTAAACCACAAATTGATGGTTAAAAACAACACTGATAATTTCATAACCTGATATTGCCGTAACAGGTTATCATGCATCATATAATACCTTAATATTACTTTTGTTATCTGGATTGTTTAAAAGGGTTAAGGTTAGGGTTAGGAAAACTGGTGAACCAACAACAGGGTCATGGGTAGCTAAGGCTCACGTGGAGATCCAATAGAAGAAATACTGTAGCTCAAATTACTGACAAACGTTAATGATAGTTCTGAGGTGTCAGAAGATACAATGCATTCAGTTTGTTATGTTAGGGGCCGCGTGACCGCAGACCTACACTAGAGTTGGATGTCTCGAGACCGGTCTTGGTCTCGAGACCACTTTTACGTGGTCTTGGTCTTGTCACAGTCTCGACGGTCTATTGTCTTGGTCTTGTCTTGGTCTCGAATCCCTCGGTCTTGTCTTGGTCTCGCTGTCTTGGTCTCGCTGTCTCAGATCGACATAGTGGTCGGGAGATTTGGAGCCAACAGTATCCATGACACACAACGTAACGTTTGATAATGCAACATTATTATTATTTCGCCTTTCGCACGCTTCAAATGCAACCAATCAATGACATACATGTATTTTGTTGTGATTCAGACATTGACGCTCATCCAATCAAAATACGCAAGTGTAGCGCTAGTTAAACATTAGATCCAGCATCACAGTGAGCAGTAAGCCTAGTCAGTCGGTTACAGTAATGTCAGCAGTAGTAGGCTAGTCAGTAAGTTACAGAAATAATGTCAGCGAATTCTTCAGTGATAAAGTTTGCGTTCATAGAACACAAAGAGTTTTTTTGCAGCACAGGTTCAACATATATGCTCCACATATTTTTCTTTTTAATTAAAAGAATTACACAAATATTATATTTCTGTGAAACATATACTGTTATGGGAAATACACCATTTAAAAAGGAAACCATAAGGTAGCATTTTTCGATGCGGTAGCGTAAATCAACAGCCTCTGCTATCGATTTGTGCTACGGTAGCATTTTTCGACAAGGCAGCATAAATCGACAGAACAGGGACTACAGGGACAGGGAACCTTCACCAGGCACCTGGAGCATAAACACCCTGAAAGGTAAGCTAGCCAGTAGCCATCTACCCATCTTCAAACTCTTTTACCTACTTTTCCAACCTCAGATGACCAGATCATGCATATGTATTATAGTATTTGTATTGTATTGTATTACTGTATTATTGTTATCACGTGTTCTTCTCACACGCGCGGTATACACTATTTAGGAACAGATTTTTTTTTTTTGCAAGCTTCTCTGCAGACAACATTTCTGGTGAAGAGTGTAACTACATGCTAAGTACAGGCAGCTAGCTCTATCAGTGGCTATCGGCAAGATGTCAGAATCTTTTAAGCACTTGTCCTTATTCTTATTAATGCACAATTTGATGTACAGTTTTGGTATGTAGTATTTGTAGTTTGCATTTGATTCATGTGACGTGTGCGCATCTCTTTATATTGTTTGATTACAGTATTTTACTTAAACTGCTGTTGTTTGACTAAATAAATGTGACCATTGACTTTTAAATAACATCTGCATATCACGTTGTGTTGACTTAACAGGTCTAATCCATTTCAGCGAAGTTGATATCATACGGTGTAATGTGGCTAGTACTACTACAATGGGACATGATGCAATTTCAAGTTTATAATTGTGTATCTTCAATTTGATGTTACAATTTCATCTACAAATTAAGTATAATTGAAATCAGTTAGGCTACATATTTCCCATTCTTTAGACAGTTGTTGGAGGTGTTAGCTGTTTTGTCAGATGACTTTGGGGCCAGTCAGAACCTGTCATGTCAGTCTTTAACAGCACACAAAAGTTAAGTCTTTTTTTTTTTTTGGTCTCGGTCTTGGTCTCGCCTCGACTTTGTCTTGGTCTTGACTCGGTCTGTCTTGCTCTTAGTCTTCGTCTTGTCTTGGTCTCGATACCTCTGGTCTTGGTAGTGTCTTGGTCTTGGTTTAGGCGGTCTTGACTACAAGTTTAACCTACACAATATTAGGCCTTTGGTCATAATGTTATGGCTGTTCAGCATATCTGCCTTAAGTTAAACTGCACAGTAATAGTAAATGTTGAGTTTTTGTGTGACCCATTTGGGAGAGCTGCTAAATTAGACGTTTAATCCTGCTCCTGACTTTCCTCTTCAAACGTGTTGGAATGCTCAGGCCTGGTGAAACAACATTGTTTGGTTTTATGCCAGAGATTTGTTGTATGTGTTGAATTTCATTTTGTTTTCCAACTTGTGAAATACCGGTGGACTACTAATGAATAACACATTAATAAAAATAATGGATTAGTTATGTAAAAAAAAATATATATTGAACAGGTATCAGTGGTGTAAAGTATTTGAGTAAATGGACTTCGTTACTGTACTTAAGTATTTTTTGGCTACTTTGTACATGTACTGAGTATCAAAAATATAAGCAACTTTTACTCTCTACTCAACTACATTTTTGATTGAATATATGTACTCTTTACTCCACTACATCTGAACGGACACTTACCGTTACTCATTACATTGTGATGGTGCGCGACAAGTCGGCATCTTTATCTGCCATGGCTAATTTCTTGGGCGGAAGAGGCGATATCGCCATCTGCAGGGTGCTGAAGGTACTGGATGCTATTTACCTATATGTGCTAAATGAGGCTACTCCACGTGAACGTGAATTAGCAGCTTGCCAAATGCCAGGTGTTTCACATTAATTAGCGACATGGCTGCAGCCACTGATGAAGCCGAAGCCAGCACATCAAGCAATGCCAGCACTGACGACCATCCATGGCCCTATTTGAAAGAAATGTTTTCTTTTGCCGGTATTCAGAATGACTCTTACAGGATGCAGTGTCTACTTTGTTTGCCACGAACCACGAAAATAAGTGCTTTTAAGAATTCATTGTCAAATTTGAGGAAACACATTGAGGTAAGAGTCTATTTAATGGTAATTTAATGTGAATTTAGTCAAATGAATCTATACAGATCATGTCTGACTTTACAACGGTCTATTGATCTATTTTGTTCTGCTATTTTGAAATATTGAGGTGTTCAATTTCATTTCTATATTAGGAAATAAAACCTCATAAATAAACCCGTTTCTTGTTTTTCACATTTCTTGGTGTTCTTTGAGCCTACATTCAGTATGAGTAAAATACATAAGTTCTTTTAAAATCGGACACTTTAAGACTTTTACTCAAGTCTTATTGGAATTGGTGACTTGTAACGTAATAGGTCCTTTTTGATGAGTATCTGCTTTTTACTCAAGTATGGTTTTTCAGGTACTCTTTACACCTCTGACAGGTATAAACCGACTCTCGGCTCTCTTGGCTTGAATCGTTCTCTTAGAGATATTATGAGTATTTCAGGAGCCCTTGTATTAACGGAAGGACTAGTTGAGTACTGCATTTAGCAAAATTCCCACCACATATGGGCATTTGGCATGAGGTACTCTGCAGAAATGTAAGTGGATAGAATAAGAATTGTTAATTTGGTGGTTCATACTATGACCTGGAAACGATGATAGTATAGTAAAGTACCGAAATACTATTTAAAACAAATTGTTAAATTATGTATAAAAATACACATTCTTACCTTGACTGGGATTTGTCCTTTAGCGCTGTTTCTCGACTAAAACGACACCCCATGACTCGATGCGGTTGGAACGCACAAAGTTGTGACTAGTTTTGCGAGAATAGATGTCTGCGCTATAGCTTTAATGTTAACGACATTGAAACGTAAGAGAAAACACGGAAATCATACACCACGAATTTAAGTTCCCCCTTTCCAGTAGATATATAGCCTCGTCTTACTTTCACTTTTACCTTAGACCTACAGTATAAGCGATAGGGTTTGTATGGAAGGTGGTGGAGTATTGTCAATTTACTATAGGATATCCAAAATATTTTCGAACAAAGGGACACTTCATCTAAAATTTAGTTTAAATACTTAATAAAAGTAGTGTAACGCATATTGGCAAAAGTCATGAAATTAACAATAGGCTATACATGTAACAAAAAGAAAAAAACTGACATGCACTTTCAGACGCGGGGGTGATAATCAATTATTTAATGATCCCCAAATTTCCAGTAAAAAAACTAATTTTATAAGACTTTAGCTCCTGATCAAGTGACTGCATTCCCGAACTACGTGATCCTATACATGTCATACAATCAAGCAATAAAAGAAAACACAAATAAGTGTGCAAGTTTCCTCATTTTGTACATGTATATGCCGTATGTTTTCAAACTATGTAGAAGATCTGAGGCTTCCTTATACTCTGTATTACAGACTAATAACAGCTTGGAGAAGCAATTACTGGCAAGAAATTAACAAACTTTAATTAGTTCACATTATTTTGAAAAACAACACAAAAGGGATAAGGATATTTGCTAAACATATGTTCAACTTCCTGAAACATTGCACAACAGTTTGAAGTCTGCAGATTTGTCTGGTCTCTGCTCTTCCCTCATTCCGTTGTCTTCATGAGTCCAGTCCTCCAGGTAAGGACAGAATTATGAGCACTGTGGAACGGTCCTGGATTTGGTAATCGGAGAGCGTCTGACCGTCTTCCAGTTTCACGCTGGTGAACAAAATTGTGTATTTCTGCCCTAAAATGTTTACGAGCACAAGATAAAGACAAAATCGAGCCAACGCGTTTATATTGTGGTTTAGACTGTTGTTATTATGGTCCCTTACCTTTGAGGTCCAGAAATTTCTCCTCAAGTTTCTCTTTGAACTTAAGTACAGGTGTACTGTTGTGAAATCCGCTTCGCTATTTGCAGCAGTAATAGTTTCTTCTCCCCCTTGATGCCGGGGACTTGGATTTTGAAGTAGAAATTTTTCCCCATGCTGATGTCTGCCGGTGTCAACAATAGCAATGTTACCCAAAGTTTCACTTTCTCCTCTTTTGACAGAGTTTGCCTCTAGGGTTAACGCCCCTCTACTAGCATAACATGTAACTTATTTTCTTATATATGTGCAAGATGAGAAATAATAATTTATGAAAGTTAGAGATGCACGAACGTCACACTGCCAACTAACAGCTACATAATCATAAATAATCTCTCTCTCTCTCTTTCTTTCTTTCTTTCTATATATATATAGATGAGACAACAAGGCAACAGAATTTTCTTGTATGCCTTACACACAGAAAGACACGTGATTTCCAAGCAGAAAGAAACTCTGCCAGCTCAGTCAGCTTCATTTTTCTGCTGGAACAATGACGGAGATCGAGACCGAAAAGCGTTACGATCTGAAGGACACCACCCTGAAATTTGTTACAAGGAAGGATGATATTAGTAAGTATAAACTGTAAAACGGGATTTTGATTATTTCTGAAGTTCATTGGAGACAAGAGATAAATTCCTAAGTTATTATAGTAAAACTGCGTAAACGAATGTTGTCGCCTTTAATCTGTTTTAGCCTGTCATCTCTAAATAAATGCGTGGTTGGCCTTTCAAAACAATGACGAACTTAAATAATGAAGTCTAATGGGTGAGTCACTGTCATCAAATTGTTTGCGTTTCTAGCTCTTGACGACGATCCTGACATCCTGAGAGCGGAGATGTCCTGTGGCCATGCTGTCACACCTCAGTCCCTCACTGCCTGGTGTCGGAGTCTGCTGGACAAGGTGTTTATCTGACAACTTCACATTTCATATTGAGTAAAAACACGCATAACCTGTTTATTCGGTAAGAAACGAAAATATTTGCCTGTTACACATCAGCTGGCAGATAGAAATGTTACAAAAACTAAGTTACCCAAACTGCACGATGCGGAAAAAGTTTAAATTCAAGTCTCATTAAAATGTTAACTATCGAATTTAAAAAATCTTAAATTTCCTAGGAAGTATCAAGACATAACACTAATTTTATATTTAGAACTGCATTTCCAACAAATAACTTCAAAGCTCTTTGGAAAGAATTAACATTAGACAGTTTGAATGGCATCGTAATAAGTGTATCTGCATAGAAAAGTTGTTTAAAACTCATTTTTTTATTGTGCACTTTTACATTTGAGCAATTAGACTTCGCTGTAGTTCTTTAGTTTAGTCATGAAAACGAGAATCTGCAGTTTTTTCTTTTTGTAATAATGATCAAAAAATTGTAGGTCTAGCATGTAGCATGACTATTTGCCAGGGCCACTCAACAATGACTAAAAAATCATCCTGTACCTTATACTAAGGCTGGAACCTGTTCTGCTGTTGCTCTGGATAAGAAGCGTCTGCTAAAGGAAGTAAATGTACATTTATTTGATTAATGATATTGCTCAACTGCTGCACATGCTGCCCTACTTAAATGTGATTTTTTAATGCACAGGGCCAGTACAGAGTTCTTGTGTCCAGCCTGAAAGATGGAACACTTCGAAGTGTGGAGCAGATAATATACGTAGAAGTCTCGAAGGATAGCTCTGCTTACTCAAGAAAGAACAGTCACACTTTGAGGGAGACAATGGCTGTCCTGTGTCGGCAGCTGAGTACTGTGAATACAACTCGGTGAGTACTTCCTTCTATACTACACTAGTGATCCTGACATTTAGAGTGTAGTTGTCTCATTTTGGCAGCTCTATAGGGGTCGCTGCAGCAGAAAAACTGTCTCCATTTCTTTTTGTCATTTTAGACAGAGTAAATGTTCATAAGAAAGTGTCAGTCCTTTGAATGTACTGTATATTCTCAGTATGAGAACTGACATTTGACAATCTTTTATTAACAATTTCTCTATATTCCAGTGCCCTGGATGCAAGACATTTGTTGAGAGGGAAGACTTGACCAACCTGTGTGTGCAATGTACAGTATGTACCAGAGAGACTGGTAAGACCTATCACTTCTGCTGGCAGTGTATGAAAGAGTGGAAAGGTCCAGGGCCTCGCTCAGACAAGTGTGAAAACGCAGGCTGCGTCAACCCCCACATTGATAAGTTGTTGAGAAGTGTTCTGAATTAACACTCCCTTCTGTTGGTAACCTAAAGTGCCCCTCCCTGAGGGCTTGTCCTACCTGTGGCAACCTTGTGGAGCACGACACAACAGGATGCAAAAACATCATATGCAATCGTTGTCAGATTGAGTTCTGCTTCTCTTGTTTGAAACTTACTCCTAGTTGCCTACAAACAAGCAGTCATTTTATTGCCTGCTCAGGAGGGGTTGCCCTCGTCAAACTTCCATTCCAACATGGAGAAAGTAGGATGACATACATGTTTCTGCTACTTAATCAAGCTAAGAACGCATAGATTTAGACACTTCAGCAAAATTGAAAAAATCTTTGTTCTTCAATGTTAGTGTGACTTATTACAAAACATTATATCCGTCAGACAATAAAAGCATTACCACCCTAGAACTGCTTTGTTATTTTTGCCCATGTGAGTTGAATTAATAAATTTGGAATCATATGTTTAATACTGATTCTCATTTATTATATCACATTCATATCACCATCAGTCTTTGGATTTGCAAATATTAATCCCCCTAAAGCTCAAAAAATCTTGCATTTAGACATAAAGACTTAATCCACAACTAAATAGTGGATTAAGTGCAGCATTTCATACTCCTGTTTATTTCTTACTGAAGTGCACACTCCAAAGTTTTGGTTTCAGTTTGTCACTTCTTGTCCATAAAAATCCACAGCTGAGAATCCCGTCACAAAGTTTCACTGTCAGCTGCCCATCTTTGACATTAAAATGAAGAAAAACAAGTAATTTACTTAAATGTGTTAATGTGCAATTAAGCAAGATTTTAGTATGCTGACAATATTTACTGAAGACACTTATAGACTGACATTTTACATCCAGCTTTTAATTTGTTTCTCTTTCTTATCTAATAAAAAAAAAAATCATGAGAAAGGTTCTGATGAACAGGAAAAAACCTCCACTAAAATCTGTTTTGTGGTTGCATAATACCAGATACAGGTTTGACAATTAAACTCACTTATTCACAATGTAAAAAAAAACCAAACCTTTAACAGACAGGAGTCCATCAATAATATTGTTTCAAAACAAATGCTTATTTTGATGCCGATATGTGGCTAGATGAAATTTTAATAGATTTGCCACTCTGAGACTTCAGCTTTTCACCAAATGTTCTATGGGGAAAGGAAAAAGAAAAAATTGCACAATGTCATGACAGCCAATTTAATACAAAACACACGTCAACGACACAAATTCTCCAGTATTAAGTAATTTTCTTTAAAACTATATCAAGCAATAAGTGTAAAAAGAAGCCAGGAATTGAATTGCATGTTCTCATAATGTAAGTAGCTGCTGCAGTGAATCTTCTTTGCAGTTTTTCTTCATTGCCTTGCATAAAACAGAGAAACAGAGCCTGCAGAAAAAAGCCTGTCTTGAGTACCTAAAGGTCAAACAACCTGTCAATGAAGCAGAACTGTAGATAACTATACACATTCTTGCACAGCTAACCCTGAAACAACAACTGTTAAAAAAAAGAACACAGTAAAACTTCCAGAAATGTTTCATTAAAAGATCATCTCTAAATAGTCAAGAATCAGTCATAGAATTGCTCCAAAACTATAGTTACTTTGTCAAAAGTAGATTTTACTTAATTTGTGTAGTCGTTCAAAAATAAAAAGTGAGTAAAGAATTCCAAGAATTAAGTTTAAATGTTAAAACCAATCCCTATTTAGTATATAAATATGGTAAACTCAAACCTGGGTCATCAACTATTTACCCAAAAATGTAATAATTATAAAATGACTAACAACCTAATTCAATTAATTTCTTACCAATGGGGTTGTCTGGGCTAAGGGTGGAAAGAGTGAGAATCGGATGAAAGAGACTTGTCATAAGCACTCCTAGGTTAATGGCTCTGATACCAGCATCTTTGGATTCTGGTGATCCAATTGTGGGGAAAAAAACAATGTAGAGAAATGAATGCAGTATCACAACCACGTGAGCTCTCCTATGATCCCAAAAGAACCCATACGAGACAACTGTAGCTTTATACATTTGTATGTATTCTTCAGTCAGGAGATACATGTGGAATACTGTAAAACACAAGGCAGTAAGTACAAATCTTCATTGTTTCAAAAAGAGTAGTGTGTAAGTCCTAATAACCCAAAGCAAGACTGAACACTCCTTTAGAAAAGAAAAAGCTAAAAAGGACTGAACAAGCGCAAAGGCCATTACCAGGAACTGTAGCTGTTTTCTCTGTTGCTGGAGAAGGTCCTCTGCTCTCTTTCTTTATGACTTCACTTCCCTGAGTGCTGTCATTGGGCGTATTCCCAGTCTCAGAGACATTTTTTCTCTGTGTTAAATGTCTGGAAGAGGCTCTGCTTTCTGTGCTTGCATTTCCAGTTTCACGTCTTTGTCCATTGGTTCTGCAACTGAAGAGGTTACAGAAGGATCATCAGGGGCTGGTGTCTCCACTGTATGTACCTGAGGGGATTCTTCTAAATCATCACTAGTCTTCCTCTTCTTCCCCCGGGTGGACTTTCTCACTATATAAATAAACAGAAGAGAAAATTATGAAACATACCATGTACTACTACAACTAATAATAACAGATCTCAATTCCCAAAATCTACTTTTATAAGTACTGGCATATCAAGCATTAATTCATTTAGCACCTTATTTTGTGCATCTTATTAGATAACTTTGAGAGGTACTATTTTTGTATAGAGCTTACCTGGTGTTTGTCTAGCTCTCTTCCTAGGTCTTCCACCTTTTCTGGGGGTAGACTCCTTCTCCCCGTCCTTCTCCTGAAGCATTTGCTCATCTTGCTTTTCTCCCTCTTCCTCCCCCACTTCATCTACAGTCACAAAATTCATTCTGCGCAGTTCCTCTACAACACAAGGGTCTTCCTCCATGTCCTCTGGCATAGTCGATTTTTCAGCATGCTCATCTTTATCCTTCTCTCTTGCATCCACTTCCTCCTCATCCCCTCCGCCTCATCCAAAGTAACAAGAGTCTGATAGCATAAAGTTAGCATCAAAAGAAATGTACTCAACTACAAGCAATTAAGTAAATCTAAGCCTCAACAGATAAGAGTGACTGAAATTAAGCCAAAATAAAAGAAAACTGCAAAATACTGACCTCTGGGTTGAAGGAATCTTCGTCATCTTCCTCTTCAACAATCTCATCAAGTGTTACCAAACCTTGGAGTTCTTTTTCCAATTGTTCCTCCTCATTGTCTGCTTCATCCCCTCCCACCTCATCAACAGTCAGAAGTGCTTCAGGATTTTCACCTGCCTGTCTTTTTAGCAGCTCTTCCTCTTCCGCTTCATCAGGGAAATCTTCATCTTCAATAACTGCATCCAGATTCACCAAAGCATACTGGAATGGAAGTTCTTGAGCTGTGGACACTTTATTTTGAACTTCATGTGGAGACTTTGTCTCGTGGGCTGGAAAGTCAGAATCTGAAGAATGATTTTCTGCAGGAGTCTCAGATTCCTTCAACTCTGAGTTTGGAGGGGTTTTAACCTTTTTTGCAGGGGTAGAGGAATCACACTGGCTTGGCTCAAGCAAGTCATAATCTTTTTCATTTGACACGTTACCAGTTTCTTTTTCAGCATCACTTTTCTTCTCCTTGTCTTCTGGTGGAGGGTCTGATGTTAATTCTTCTGGAGGTACAAATTCTGCCTTCACTACTTCATCACTAGCAGATTCTAAAGTTTCTTGCAGGTTATCTGAAGTAACTGTGTCACTTTCAGCCATCTTCTGAGATTCGTCCATTTTTATCTTCTCAGGGACTTCCTCTTCTGTGACCAGCTTCATGTTCTCAGATGCCCTTTCTGTCCTGTCTGAGACATCAACAGCCTCCAGAGACTCAGTTACAGCAGCTGCAGAACGTCTGGTTCTCTGAGGAGGTCTGGATGTGGTCGGAAGAGTCTCGGCCTGCTTTGATGTAGTATTAGAGCTAGATGCTGAACATGGAGAAGGGGATTCATGCTCAATGTTGCCCTCAGATGTTCCTGATATGAGTTCAGAACTAGGTGCCAACTGTTCCTCCGTGTCATCTCCAACCTCATCTACAGTTACAAACTCATCCAGGTTGAATGGGAAAGGCTCCTCAAAGTCCTCCTCCACTTTTTGTGACTGGAATAGATTACACACTGAATAAGCCAAAAAAAAAAAAAAAACAATACCCAATACATCCACAAAATATGGGTGACAGAATTAACTTACCTTTGCTGTTCTCCTTGATCTTCTGCTCTCACTACAACTCTGTCCAAAAACAATCCAAATTAAGAAAAAATATAAAGAGGACAGTTCCAAGATATTAACAAAAATAACAAATTTGCAGAAATGTTTATTACAGATATACCTATCTCACATATGTTCTTCCTTATATTCTACTGGCATCTTTGACCTGCGGGACTACTATCTGGCGGATCTTACGAGAATCGTGGAAGTAGAACAGCGATCTTCCATGTCTACTGGTTGAAGGCTCCGTTTTTCCACACTAGTCTTGACTTTATGCCTGGTAGTGGCATCAGTTTCTGGTGATTTACTGTCTCTAGGTTGGCTGCTCGATTCAGAATTTTGGCTTCTTTTTTGCTTTTCAGTTTGACCCTTTTGGGTTTCAGTAGGAACTGTTTTTTTGGCCGCCCGATGGAGGCTTATCTGCAGTTGGCATCACTGATTTGGACACACTCTTGACACTGACTTTCTCTGACACAGCACTCTCTGCCTCAGCCCTCAGCCTGGCTTCCTCTTCAGCACGTCTCAGCGAGGACTGCAAACGACACTGATGGACTGCTGCTTCCAAAGCTTTCAAAATTTCTTGCGTAACAGGTGGAAAGTCCAACATCATATCAAATGGAGGATGTTCTAACTGGGGTTTGGATATTTCAGAGAGCTGGCTTTTGTCTAAGCCTGCAGGGAGTTTCAGGCTGAAGTACCTCGCTCGCCTGAGTCATCTGCAACTTGGCCAACATTTTCAGTATCTCGAGGTGACTTTAAAGTCTCCAGAACTACATGAGCTGGAATGACATCTGACATTAAGTCCAAGTTGGATACTTTAGCAGAGGTCTCTGCGTGTGGGAGAGTCGGACTGTCCAAAGATGGGATTTCATTTGCATCCACAGATGTTTTTTGTGGATGGTCAGATGCATCCATTGGTGCAATTTCAGGATCCTTTTATTGTGTCTGCAATGATTTTTTCATGCCTTTGGAAGTTTCAGGACTCTGTAGGGGTGTCCAAAGGCACATTTCAGCAGACTCAGAAATGTGTCAAGGTGTATTCTGAGCAGACTCAAGTGTTTTTCAAAAGTGTGTATTTTCAGCAGACTCAAGCGCGTCCGATGCTTTTGCGTCAAGGAGCAGACTCTGGATTTGTCCAAAAGTGCATTTTCAACAGACTCTGGTTTTAATGGCTTCTTCTCCAGCAGGCTCAGGGGTGTCCAAAGACACATTATCAACAGACTTGTGTGTCTCAGAGGGCGTACTTTCAACAAAATCAGGTGTGTCCAAATGTGCAGTCTCCGATATGTCCAAGGGGAGAGTATCAGTACACTCAATTGTGTCGATGGTGCATCTTCAGCAGACTTACAGTTGTGTCCATGGATGTTTTCAGAACACAGCCTCTTGTATCCACGGAGATGTTTCACTTATAACTGGGAGTCACATTTGCATTGACTCAGATTCTTGTGTCTCTCTACCTGGTTATGTTTTCATACGTTTCACATCATTCTTGTTTTTGTCATCAGTGATGGCACATGTTATTACATCAGAAGATTGTTCTTTAGTTGTACTGGTGTCCATCTCAAGATTTGCTTCATTTCCCAAGACTTGATCAGAACAATCCGACACTATTGCAACAACCAGTTGCTCATTAGCCTTTCTTAACAGCAACAATACAACCCTCAACGTGGCTTCATTTGACAGGAAATTACAGTTTTAGGTGTGTGTCAGTGGTAGGGGTGTGAGCTTTGATTTGTTTAGCCTTAACCTGTGCTTTGAGGTCTTCATAACTTGTTTTAATCCTAAAGGACAAAGAAACAAACTTGTTACGTATTTATAACAATCTCAACTAATACATAACAACAACATAAAATTTCCTTACGTTTAGGGTCTCTTACTTTCTTACTTGCCTGTCAAAACAAGCAAGCGTTAAACCTTAAACATTTTTTCACTCCAGACATTTCATAATTGCAGGAAAATAATGTAACATTATATATGAATGCAAGTACTCTAAAATGTAATCCAAATTAGTACCTGATCAACAACCTTGAGCATTTGGCAGAATCTGAAGGTGATTAAATTATTCTGTACAATGCATGAAACTTGAGGAATGCGACTGTGTACACTGCTCTGTGTGTAGAATCCATTCCAAAAATGATCTAAAACATAGAAAAATACAATTATAATTCTTAGCAGCTCTGAGGTATGGATACTAAAAATATCACTCCAGACATTTAACTGATACTGAGCAAAATGTCATGCATTTCTACCCTGCGTTGAGGCCGGTGCCTTATAAGACAAAAGGCGCTTGATAAGTCTTTCAACTTCATGCAATGGACCACTCCCACTAGGTATGTTGTGCGACTGTGAGAGCCTTTCAGGTAAATTAATAAGCCAGTTCTATTGGCTGAGGAAAAAGCTAACATAAGACGTGTAGTGAAATTATAACCCCCCAAAACCAATGATTATTTAAGGACCATGAAGGACTGATGGTTCAGGAAAAATAAACTATAACTTAATCCGATTTTCTAATGACTGTTGGGATCAATCTAAAAATTCTGCACTAAAACTCCAAGTCTTGACTGCTATTGCTGTTTGGCAACTGCGGCCTCTCTGCTCCAGTGCAAAGGAAAAGCAGCAAAACAATCAAAGATGTCAGATTTTTGATGAGATATTTAAATTAGCTAAAATAATCAGTGACTAATAAAAGAGGGAAAGGCAATATTATGGTAATTTGAAATGCACATGTAAACAAATCCTGTTAACTTACAGGCAACTTTTCCATTCCCATCAGTACTCTAAAGAGTGACTCCTGAAAGAGGAAAGATGGCAAAACATTAAAATCCACTAAAACCAGTAGGTCATCAATAGTTAAATACAATGTTCCGTGAATCACCACTGTGATTGGAAGTAACTTGTAAATACGTTGAATATTTTGCCATTAAAAGATAGTGATTAAAGAACAGGAGAATTAAACAGATGAGCATAAACAGTCTACACGCACCGTATATTTAAGATCAATTGGTTGTTTCATGGTTGAAATTTTTATTTCTTTCTCTTGCAGTTTTGCTGGAGTCTCCTCATACCTCTTCACAAATTCCTCTGCTGCTGCTGAGTTCGGCATTTCCAGGTAGGCCTGTTATCAAAAGAAATTATTTTGAATTATTTATATCCAACTACTAAACCTGTACTATGAAAATATAATGTTCATCTCCTGTACTGTCCTCGTATACACATATTGTTGTTTGCCTGAATCTTATTCATACCTTCTGCTGAGTGGCTTATTATGACTGGTGTAAAACAAAACCATGGGGTTTTGGCAAAGATTTGACAGGTCATCTTCAGCAGTGACTCCTGTCTCTGGAAGGTCAGTTATTTCTTCATTCTTCATCCAGAATCGCCTGTAGGACAGAAAAAGGAGCAGGAGTCAAATAAGCCATAATTGTCGAAATGGCTTAATTTTTAAAAGTTTCCACTTCGCCATCTATTGAAGAGATTAAACAAGAATAGGAAAAAGCAAACATATGGGTTAATGTGGCAAAAAAGTGACAGCTTACCTTCTTTACAAACTTCTTAACAACTGGAGCATCTCCTGAATAATAAAAAACAAATGTTAATCAGTTTCACTCACACACATCCACACACAAAACTTTATTCTAAATCCATATCTCACCTGATGCCTTCATGAGAGGTTTGGCCTTGACCATTTGTTTCCCTTTAGCTGCTGGTGGAACTTTAGGTGAATCTTTAACTTTAGTTGCTTGCAGCATCTTCTCCGTTACACCTTTCGGTTTAGACATCTGAGCTGACTGAGTTGTATTCATTGTGGTTGTCTCCTTTCTATGATGGGTAGGAATCAGCACAGAATCCGTGAAAAATCAATTCCACATACAATTCCTTTAGATTTTTGTTATCTGGTCTGGAATCATCAACAGAACGACTTACCTTTTACCTTTTCCAAGACACACTTGCACAGTCACACCATTCAGCATAAAGGACACTTTTAGCCAAGGCTTTGGCATCCTCTTCTCTCTCCATAGACACAGATGCCTGAGAAATACAAATCAGCAATTTCATCGACAGGACATTATAAAACAGTATCAGTTCTTATTAGTTTATTAACATTCCCTGTGCATGCTAATAACAAACGTATCGCTCTGTAATTCTTCATAATAAAACATTCAATGCACAGGGGATGTTAAACAACTGCAACATTTCTGAAGTTTCCTTCTGACATCCGACAACAAGGTCAAACTACAGGTTAGTCCATCTTAAACAGCAAATAAGTCAACATGATAGAAGACCAATATGAACCATACCTCCTTGTAGTCTTTTTAAGGAGAACAGCAGAGCGAACTTTGCCATAGGGTTCAAGAGCATCAACTACCTGTTGGTAGGAAGTTCCATATGGAATATTCTTTAACCGTATTGCGTAAGAAGTCTCAGGGCCGGATTGCTTCTTAGGTTTCTCACTCTGCAAAGTAGAAAAATTAAACTAAACTACTAGCAAAATCAGGGGCAGACATATGTAGAAAACACAGCACAGGCATTTTTCTATGCTTCAATAATCTGTTTATGCCCATCACAGAAAATGCTGCAAATAAAAATAAAATCTACAGTTAATTCTGGTAAAATACCTTAGATGAACCGGTCTTTGTGACAGAGGAACTGCTTGATTTGGAAGATTCACTTCTTTTAGAGGGAGAGGAGGATCGCCTCCTCATACTGCTGCTACCCTTCAGTGAAGAGGAGGAACTGTTTCTCTTCTTGGCTAGTTCAGCCAACAGCGCTGGGGCCAATGACTGCACCATGGCCTTAAGAGTACTACTGTCAGTTACTGAGGAAAGTTGAGCTACAGCACACAGAGGGAGACAAATACAAGCAAACTGCGAAATTAGAAGGTAGAAATTGAATTTAAAGTATTGAAAGCATAAATAGAATTTAATACAGCCTAATATTTGAGTACATAACTACCAGACACTGTTGATCACGTTACCTGATGACTCAATTATCTTTTTAGCCAGTCTTTCGCTGCTACTTGACCTTTCCTGATGACCAGGACTGCAACGACGTGGACTCACTCTACGGCTGCTCCGTAAAGGAGAGCGTTTGGAACTAGTGTAGACTGGAGCAGATCTTCTGCCGGAGAACAGAGACGCCCGCCGCGGTATGGAGAAGCAACCGCAGGTCTTCCTGTGGGGTGACCTGGACCGGCCTCGAGAGCGCGACCGCGAGCGACGGTACCTCCGAGAGCCGTGACCGTGAGCGAGCGAGATCTTTGACGACGACTGGATCCATGATGCCGTTTAGGACTAGGAGATCTGGAGAAGGAATGTGACCGTGTGCGCCGTTTTTTGAACCATCATGCTCCAATTTCAGCTCGGCCCTGTAAAAGAAAAGGTGTTGATTTAATAAATGCGCTAATGTCAACCTAAAGTTCATTATCAATACAAGTGCAATTTATAATTGTCTACCTGCTGACAGTAACAGTCTCAGATTTCCAATCAGGATACCTGCAAAGGTAACACACATACGGAAGTATTTATGTAAATTATAAAAACTAAACACTAAGCTGAATAGAATTTCTAAACAACTTTCAAGAGGATGTAATGAATAATATAGAAATCTACTGTTTTTCTGAAGGGCGTCTGCAGCTCTCCAATGTGAAGAGTTTGTGTTCGATGTTCGAAATCAATCCTGTTATTAAAAAGCAAAAAAAAATCAGATTCCCGCATTCTAAATACTCAATCGCAAAATGTCAAACTAGATTTAAACATACTATTTACTATTTAAAAATATTTACTTGATAAAAGTGCTACAGTAACCAAACTTTAGTGCCAACAATATGTGCAATGCATCAAAAACAGACAATCTCACAAAAAACAACCATTCATTAACAAATTGTTAAAAATATTTCAAATTAAACACAGCACACAGGGGGCACTCCCCCATAACACTTCTTAAGAGACAGTCCGATTTAAACCCAACATAAATCATTCTCTAGAAAAAACAGGTAAACAATGATTGTTAAACAGTCCACTGAGTTTTTCTTCTTTCAGGTCACTGTCATCATCTTCAACAGCTATCAATCTTCATCTTCAAGCGACAATTAGCTCCCAACTCAAATCTACAGCCCATTTCATCACAGTTCTTGATCATCAAGGAGTTGTTCAGAAATTCAGAAAACATGCAGTCTTTTTTGTAATGGCAAAAATCTAAAAATACTAATTCATGGCTCAGAATTGCCAGAAAAGTCCTCAATTCATGTATCTATCCTATCTATCTATTACAAACTTGGTAAACAATGATGACAAAATAAAAAACCAAATGTAACTATAAAATATAAACATACAATTACATTAAATTATGTTAAATTACATTTTCATTTTTGGCCATTTTATTTTATTATTGATTTTATAGGCAACACAGTGATTTAATACACATTTGTACACAAAAATGAAACACCGGGGAAGATACTCACCTTAATCTGGACACATTCTACATTACATAGCGAGCATGTATGAGGAAAGATTCTCGGTGTCGCAGCTGAGTAATCATTCATCATGGTGGGAGTTGGAAGCCTCTTTGCAGACATGGCAGACACAGGGGCTGGAGGGTATGCTGAGGCCCAGGAGACTTCTGGATTACTGGAGACCATGGGGATCAACGCAGGCCTTGGACCAAGCAGCGGCGGTATAGGTGCAGCAGTGGACAGTCTTCCGGGGACACTCTTCAGGCCTTGTATGTTCAAGCTTTGTGATGCAGGTCTTGAATCTAATATGGAAGTTTGCTGGAGCTTCGGAACCAAAACCATCTTATCAGGAACTTGTGCAGTTGGATTCTTGTGTTGATGTTTGGTAACGTTAACGCCACTGAACTGGGTACGCGAGACATCTCCGCCATACTTGGGTGTCTCTTTGGAGAGGTGACCACGTGCATAGCTGTCTGGCTTTTCATCTTGGTAACCAAATTTGCTAGAATGTCTATAATCAATGACTTTGCTTTGCCGGGACTCAGAGGCCAGGAGATCCGATGAAGACCTCAAATCCGTGTCGCTCCTCTTGGCCTTGCGCAGGCGGATGTCTCGTAAAATGAAGGGCAGGTTGTCCGGAGTCAGCTGATCATCAGGGTAGTGGCTAAGAAGCTCAAGATCCTCACTTGAGAGTCCAAAGCTGGCCAAAATGCTGCTGGCACTTTCAGAAGTGTAACGCCTAGGCTTGCATTCTGGAAGAGGCTGGCTGTCCAAACCACTTGGTCCTCCACTGCCGCCAAAACCTGAAGACTGGAACAGCTGGGAAGAACTTGACGAGTGGCCTGCACGCTGAGATGCAAAAAGTTTGTTGGGAGTCTTGTAACCAGACCAATCCACATCATCAGGTGTTCCCAGGGCACTGGATTTCGCATAGCCACTGCTGCTTCCTGGTGAAAGCATGTCACCTAGAAGATCTTTAGGCAAGCAAGGCTGTGTGTGTTTTGGTTGCTGTAGCATTTGCGTGAGCAGGTGCACTTCCTCGCGTGCTTCGCGAATGCTCTTGTCTAAAGTAGATTCCTGGTCCTGGGACACCTGCGTCTGACGCTGGCCCAAAGAAAAACTCATCTGCTGGTTGACCATCATTCCCCCAAGAGACGTGGGCATGGAGTCGGGGCCAAGGCGAGCTCCCCCAAGGTCCAGTCCAGACTGTGACCCAAGACCATACTGTCCAGTAACCACAGTTCTCTGGCCACTGGAGAATGGTCCTCCATGAGGATTATACATGGGATGGGACATGGTAACCTTGAGCAGATTGAGTAAGGTTAGAGCATGTGATGGGATGAGTGGATGAGTGGCTGAGTGACGTTTCCGGTGACAATTGCATTCAGCTGATGCAGTGCCAACTGAGTCTTTATCTGGGCCAACTGAAGGGAGGCAGCGGCAAAGAGTTGTGGGGTCACAAAGTTGCTCAAGGAGTTTGTAACAGGAGTCACACAATTTTCCAAGAAAAAAGAAAAGCTGAAAAGGTTTTGGGGAAAAAACACAGGACAGGGTTATTGGCTTGCCATCTTCATCTGCAGACAGAAAAACGGCAAGAAAGCTGTGAATCCCCCCGGCCCTACGACACATTTCAGTTTCTTCCTCTTGCATCGGGAGCCTACAAGGACTTTTCAGCTCTTCACTGAAGGAGGAAACACAATTTAGCAGGCTAATTACAGGACAGGCAAAGAAATATTTAAAATTAATTTGGCAAAACAATTTGCCCTTTTCAACCCCCATGCAAAAAAAGAAAATAGCCATACAAAAAAAAAATCAACTACATTTTTGATTGTATTCTTGAAACAGATTGGCAAATACATATTTGCACACAAACTTACAAAAATACAAAAAAAAGGCAACGAGTTAAATTTCAGAAAATTAAGCAAGAATTAGATATGTTTCTAATAAATGTAGTCAGTAATCCTGACTTTTGTACAATTTAACATTGACTAAATATAATCTCATTAGAAAAGCAAGTCAAGATCGACAGTTAAGGATCAAGTTCTAGGGTCAAGTTTATCAAGTATGATTCTGTATACAGATGCAATATTTCTATAAAGATGGTCAATTTAGTGGGCTTTATTAGCTACAAAATGTCATTATAGGCTAAAACAGTAAATGCAAATAAGAGTTGGAATACTGATAATACTTACTGGTCCTGGTGGGCCAACATCCAGCAAACTTCCAAGTTGACTCAACATGTCAGTTGGAAAATCTGCTTGATACCCTCCAGGAACAGGACTATCATCAGGACTATATTTTGGTGCATTTGGTGATTGTATTTTTATGTGCACACAACACTTCCACTAACAGATACCTGTTCTCACTCCAACTTATTATTTATACACCATCAGTATCCCACTTGCTGGTTTAATCCCTCCACATGCATATACATCAAATATGTGACTGATGCATCGAGGTATTATTTTATATTGTGAAATAGAAACATCATACATCATAAAACAACCTGACATTTTCACATGACT
Organism: Distichodus sexfasciatus; assembly: GCA_032718565.1. Taxonomy (NCBI): domain Eukaryota; kingdom Metazoa; phylum Chordata; class Actinopteri; order Characiformes; family Distichodontidae; genus Distichodus; species Distichodus sexfasciatus. Next base: position 4,815,290 of record JAVGVS010000017.1, on the reverse strand, counting down.
TTCCAATAGTTTCTTTAATTAAATACATATTACATGAGAACTGTTGCATTGTTTGTTCTTGCTAAATTTGTCAGTGATATTTGTGTAATTCACCTGCAAGCTGTACCTGTCAGGAACTCTCTAAAAATAGGAACATTCAAAAAGTTTTCTCAGACAGTACTCATTATCAGCATAACATAACTATTTTCTATAAATACAACTAATTTTACACTTCACTAACAAATTCCTTGGAAGATGAAGGTCCTCACATGCCTCTTCCAAGACACACAAAGCCCACCACCGTACCTTTATGAAAAGCTGCAGCATTTCCAGTCTCTCAACAAACTCAGAGCAGAACACCAAGATTCAGAAGTGCCAATAAAGTCAGTTAACTACAGTAGCAGAACTGAAATAACGTAATGAGCATTAGAAAACATGGCCACATTTAGACTATAATTATATGAAACCAGAAATAAGATTTTATATTTTATTTTTAGCTAAATATTTCTACACTGTCTACATAGGTTCACATTTTGGAAAATGTTCATGTAGCCTACAGTTCAAAACTGAAAGGCTGGTGTGTAGACGGGTTTAAGGGATAACATGTTCAGATCCAAAGAGTAAAGGTGGTTTCATGAAAGTACTAAAACAGTGTCACACATTAAAAGAAAGTTAAGGGATTATCAATAAACATGAATAAGCAGCAGCCTTGATGATAAAACTACCCAGGTGGTGATCTAGAGGTTAGGATACTCGCCTCTGGACCATGAGGTCGTGGGTTCGAATCCTACCTCCAGCACCATCAGCACTGGGTCTCTGAGCAAGACTCTTAACCCTAAATTGCTCTCAGGGAACCTGACCCTGACATTAGGAAAATGGAAGTTGCTCTGGATTAGAGCATCCGCTAAATGCCATAAATCCACACTTGACCCTAACAACGTCTAATCAACCACCTAAACAAAAGATTCAATTACTAAAAATGAAAGGCAATATCCCTTTTGTCAGCTGCATGAAATAAAAAAAATAATTATACCCAGTAAAACGAGAAATTCACGTGCATTTGTAGTGTATACAAAAAAACAGGTTCGTCATATAACTGTTCTAATCGTTATTTACATTAATAACAAATTAAAAACGAGACCACCAGTGTTTTGTAAAACCGACAAAGATAAAATAGCCGCTCTGTGACCTCCCCCATATAAATCATACTCACCAACCTGGTTTAGGATTTCCTACATTTTTCTGCAAAATGCAACATTCGTCTTGTTATAGCTTAGTTTTTATTGTAAATTAGCTTTGTTAAATTGATCTATGCTTTATTTTTGGTTTTATAAAAAGAATTAGCTCGGCAGATACGTAAAAATTTAATTGCAGGCCACGGGCCTACTCGACAGACTTCCACCCCGGACACACGCGAGACGGCAGACATTTTTTACACGATCGACAATAACATATTAGCACTGAAAGCTTGGCTAAATAACACAGTTGTGCTGTAGTATAAAAACCATACCTCTTGTGAAATACCTAAAGTCGTTAGGGTGAAAAATCCAGCATCTTAACTCATGGTAGTCGTTTCTCGTACAAGGATATACCTCAACTACTATCCGCGACTGCGTCCGAAAACGCACACTGCCATACTTGATTGTTTTCCGGTAACATGCCCATATGTCAAACTATGTAGTATGAGAGTACGCGTCTTCGGACACAGCCCCAAACAATCCCCATCCACTTACGTCACTGAGACAAGATGACATAGACCCGATCAATCGATTGCATATTGCATGGTCAGACTAAGTAATCGAGTTATATGATTTAATAGTTTTAGGCTCAAATTATTTTTCACGTACAATAATAAAACGTTATAACATTACGCGTTAGAAGTTTAATAATCGCGTATCAGTATAGCTTTGTAAGACAGCAAGCGTAGTGTTAAAATTTCCCTTAAATGTACTCTTGCGATTGATTGTAATGAACATATTTTTCTTTAATAAAATAGTCCATACTGATTTAATTGAGTTTTGTGTCAATTGTGAGTCAGGGTTATGTTGAATAATACGAAATAGAATGGAGGCAAGATATCCAAATTATGACGGCAGTATATCAAATGAATTACAATGGTGTTGTCGAATCATTTTAGAAGTGTTTACAGGATATGCAAAAAATAATAAAAGCTTGCTTGTGTTAGACATGATTTTTCAAAATGATTTATAAAGGTGTGCTGATGACTTGGATTTTCACGTAGAGTGTCAGAATGTGGGTGCGTTCGACATGGGCTTAGGTCTGTTTGCGGCCGACGTGACGTAGCACGAGATCTTCCGGCGGCTGCTGGGGCGGAGGATAAACCGACTGGCGTCAAGTCGGACAACTTTAACTGCTCGTAGTACGCGAGATCTGCAGTGGCCGAGCTCGCGGTCTTGGGGTTTTTCGTGGCAGACGAAATAGACATCGCGGAAATTCTGCTGTTCTTGCATGAGGAATACGGAGATCAGCGAAGGCAAATTAAGGGCAAATTAAAATATGCATCACATTTATAACCTTATCCCTGTAGTCTCCTTTGGTTTACTGAACAGGGCAGATTAAATCTTAAAACAACTCTTTACTGCAGGCTTCTTTTAAATGTAAGATTTTTTTCAAATACATGAGATAAGAAGAGGGGTGATTTTAGCCTAGATAAATAAAGCTTAACCTGCGAGGGGAGAAAGTAGCTGACAGCCTGTGTCCACACGATTTTCACACATCATTTTTCTTACATTAAGGCTGACAGTACAGTTCAACAGGCTAATAGAAAGTCTAACCTGTTTTGCTAGAATGGCCAAGAACTATTTATCTGAAGAAAATCATCCCAAAAAGTATTGACCCAATAGTGTTTGACCCAACAAATTGCCTCAAACAAGTATCAGCAAATAAAAGCTTATTGTGTATTCACCAGTCCTTAGCCTTTCTGCCTTTTCTGTGGACACAAACAGTGCCAATGTACCCTCAGAATAAGTTATAGTGATCGAAACAGTTTCAGTTGCCAAGGCTCAAGTGATGCAATTTTTGAGCCTTTATATAGGCCTAACCATGTACCCATAAACACAACATCTTTTCCACTACAGAATTGCATAATCTATTGACAATCTACTCATTAAAGTTAATTTAGGGAATTCTCCTGTGTTACAGTAGAAGATTGAATGGGAAACATGCACAGTAGTTTAATTTTGTGTGATTTGATGTCTTTATCTGATAAAAAAAAATAGCATATGGGCATTACCCTCAGTGTCAGAAGGGTTTGGCAAACTGTTACACACTGCTTATTTACTCAATAATATGTTGAGTGATGTTAACAGATGTTCTAAAATGTTCTAATCAAAGTAATATTATGATAATATATAGGGTGATGCTAGATGTACACTTTCAGAGAGAAAACATTTTTATATCTTTTTGTTCTAGAAAGCATACTTCTCGGAATAAAATGGAAGGGACACTGCCAGGAGAATGTAGATAAATCTATACAAATATCACCTCACATTACTTCTTTTACAATAACCAACACCTCATTCAAATCATTTTCAGTGAAAAAAACCCCAAACTATTGTGAATAGTGGACTTGTGTAAAAGATAGCTGGCAGAAAAAAGGTCAAAAACATTTGTTTTAAGGACTCAAAGTTTTTATTGTCATATGTGCAAAATACAGTGTACAGAGTACAATGCAATTCTTACTTGAATGCTTTCTTTACAGAATAGACGATTAGACAAATAAAGCAGTGCAACATTACAGTACCTAACAATAAATATATAATAACGAAAACTAAAGTGTACTATTAAAGTGCACATTTCTTTTATTTATTATGTTTTATTGTATTATTAATTGTGTTTATTTTAACTTTATTTTAGCAGGAGAATTGTCTGAAAACCAGTTCTCACTGCTTCACATAACATAATCCAAAAAAACAAAGTGAAAACATCCAAAACCAAAGAGAAAAGAAACAAGAAAAACAAAAAAACAAACAGATAAACAAAAACCCTGAGTCACTAAGGTGGAAAGAGCCCAGGAGGAGATTTATTTTATTTTATTTATTTTAATGGCTTTGTCGTGTGCTGTTGTACATTTTTATATAATTCATAAAAATGGAGAGGAGTGACTTACTGTTGGTATATTTACATTTGTGAGTGAAATGTTATGCAAGAAAAAATACCAAATTCACAACATAAAATACATTGCCTTCATCTTTGCTATAGTCATAGAAACCAAATAAGACATGTTTAAAAGAAAATTAAAAATTCCATTGAAATCTGGTGCATAATAGTGATAGCAGGATCTGTCCATAACTTAGCAGAATGATGACAAAACCAAAACAAATGTACCAAAGTTTCTGGGGATCTTTCACAGAATGAACATGCATAATTTTTTCTCAACTTTTTTCTTTCTTGAAATAGCAGGTAAAGCATCGGAACTTCCTGGGATACAAACGTCACACACATCATGCACGTCCCTAAATTTCTTCAGCCAATAAGGGCAAAGTTGTGTCGTCACGGAGGCGGTTCCCAGCTTGTGCAGCCGGTCAAGAAGCACTGCAGGATCTGTCTTAAGGCGCCTTGCTCTCGCAAGGTTTTTGTACCATGTGACACGATGACGCGTGGTGATGTTTTGCAGCGCCGACTGAAGACGGACAAAAAAATCTAACCATGATGCACTGCGTCAATACCAGAATGCTTTAAGCCAGCGCTGTAAGTGGCTGCATGAAGTCGAACGCACCCTGTTATTGCATGTTTTAAAATGAAAGTAAAATAGAATAAGATAAGATAAGATAAATCTTTATTGTCATTGTCACTTTTTTACAAAGGAGCAACGAAATTGAAGGTGCAGTCGACTCAGTGTGAGGCATAATAGTTAAAAGACAAGAGGAGAGAATATAAATAACAATAGTAATAAAAATAGTAATAAAGGTTCGCTGCAATATATACAAAAGGAATTGCACTTGTTATATATAAGAAAATTGCACTGGTTAAATGTACAAATTACACAGGTTGACTTAAGGTCTATTATTGCACATTGGGAGGAATTATATGAAGCAGTTTTTATTTCGAGTTAATGGCCACGATTGCTTTTGGATAAAAACTAAGGCGGTTTGTCCTTGTATTCATTGCTCTGTATCTCTTGCCTGATGACAAGACCTGGAAGAGGCAATGACTGGGATGTGATGAGTCCTATGAAATATCTATGGCTTTTTTGTGGCATTGGGAGGTGTAGATTTGTTCCAGGGTGGGGAGGGTACAGCCAATTGTTCTCCCTGCTGACCTGATGACCCTGTGGAGTGCTTTCTTTTCTGAGGAAGTGCAGCTGCCGTACCACACACACAGTCCGTACATGAGTACACTCTCGAAGGAGCAGTGATGGAAGGCGAGGAGCAGATTTTGGGGGAGATATTTTTTCTGAGGATTCTCAGAAAATACAGTCTCTGCTGTGCCTTCTTCAACAGCTCCTTGGTGTTGGCGCTCCAGGTCAGGTCATCCTCCAGCTCAATACCCAAAAACCTGAACACTGGTACTCTCTCCACACAGGCCCCCCAATGATAAGTGACTGAATGTGAGTTTTGTTCTTTCTGAAGTCAGTAACAAGCTCCTTCATATTTGTGATATTGAGGAGCAGGTTATTGACTCTGTACCACTTTGATACAGCTGTTCCACCTCATCCCTGTATGCCAGCTCACCCTCCTTGCCCGAGATGAGCCCGACCAACGTTGTGTCATCCGTGAACTTTATGATCTTGTTGCTGTGGTGGGTGGGGACACAGTCGTATGTGTAGAGGGTATAGAGTAGTGGGCTGAGCACACAACCCTGCGGCGTCCCAGTGTTGAGTGTGAGAGCAGTAGAGGTGTGGGGACCCAGCCTGACCCTCTGGGAGCGACCTGACAGGAAGTCCAGTATCCAACTGCGGGTGAGTGATCGAAGTCCCAGATCTGCCAGTTTGGACACCAGTTGTTGTGGGAGGATGGTGTTGAACGCCGAGCTGAAATCCACAAAGAGCAGTCTGGCGTAGCTCCCCCGTTGCTCCAGGTGGGTCGGGGCAGAGTGAAGGGTTTTAGCCACAGCATCGTCCGTGAATCTGTTTGCTTTGTAAGTAAATTGAAATGGGTCCAGGTCTGCTGGCAGGCAGGCGATGACATGACCCGCACCAGTTTCTCAAAGTACTTCATAATGACAGATGTGAGTGCCACTGGGCGGAAGTAATTAAGACTGTCCGAGATGGATTTTTCCGGCAGCGGAACAATGACGGAGGATTTGAGGCAGGACAGGACAGTGGCCTTGGACAGAGACTGGTTGAAAATTCTAGTGAAGATTCCGGCCAGACACACAGTCTGGTCCTGCAGTCTTCGTTGGATTCACCTTTCTCATCACCCGCCTCACTTCACAATCTTCCACCGTGAGGGTGTTGCTATTGTGGACAGCCGACTGTGATGGAGCTGCTGTTTGTGGCACCTCAAAGCGGGCAAAGAAGATGTTCAGCTCCTCTGCCAGAGAAGCATCTCCAACAGCGATTGAGGAGTTGCTGGATCTGTAGCTGGTGATGTGCTGGACACCCTACCATACTTGCCTGGTGTTGTTGCTCCTCAGATGGTCCTCTATCCTCCTTCTGTATGCTGCCTTGGCCTGTTGGATGCCTCTCTTCAGGTTCGCTCTGGCTGCACTGTAAAGTGCCTCGTCCCCTAGCCAGAAAGCAGTATTCCTGGCTCTCAACAGACTCTGTACCTCCCTCGTCATCCAGGGCTTCCTACTGGGATAAATCCTACTACGTCTGTCCCTGGTGACACTGTCTGTGCAGAATCCAGGACTGCTATGGTGTGGTGCTCCAGGTCCTGGTGATCAAAAACCTCCCAGTTGGTTCTCTGTAAGCAGTCCTGCAGCTATTGGGAGGCATCATGTGAACTGATTTTAAAACATTTATAGGTCCCATAAAAAAAATCACATCCCTTTAGGTACTAAATACACACACTGCTTTATCATTATGCACACCTTATATACACACACTGTAAGTTTAATTTTTAAAAATGGTCAATTGTGTTGGTATAAATTTACGAATATCAGAAATTGTGTCAGAAATCGTGCGCTTAAATGAGCCGTTTAGATTTCGCCACTACTTCCACGTCGCAGTAGGTGGTGACACTCCGCAATTTAGACCGGAAACTCGTTTTAGACTGTGCAAATGCGCAATTTCCGCTCGCTTCTGCTTTAGGCAACTGCAAGATGTTACATTCCCCTACTACTGATTCAGTTAATACAAACCACATTAAGGTATTGTTATGTTAAACCTGGGTTGCTGAAATAAATGATTAGTGGTTTTGGGCTGCACAAACTGCTGTTGGTCTCCTGCATCTGCTTGGTTTTACAGTTTAGTATATTACTGTTTATTTGAAAAGCATGTACTTGTTACTTATTAAAATTACGTATATATGCATTTTATACGTATATATGCATCAAGTCTTACTTTATTTCTGATTAATTGGTTTTACAATTTGTTGCTAGGTGTCTGTGTAACATATACAGAATATGTTACGCATATATACAGAATATGTTATATGTAATATAAGTCAATGTTCTTTTATAACTTTACCATGCTTATTTCAAAATTCCAAACATTTTTCCAACTTATTTGCTTTCCGAAGCTGTATATTATGTATTACATTCTTTTATAATAAAATTGTAATTTAAAGTGGGCGGCACGGTGGTGCTGCCGCCTCACAGTGAGAAAGTCCTGGGTTCGAACCCCAGGAACAGCCGCAGGGCCCTTCTGTGTGGAGCTTGCATGCTCGCTCTGTGTTCGTGTGGGTTTTCTCCGGGTGCTCCGGCTTCCTCCCACAGTCCAAAGGCATGTAATGTAGGTTATTTGTTGACTCAAAATTGGCCCCATAATGTGAGTGTGATTGTGTGTGCCCTGCGGTGTGTTGGTGTCTGTTCCCCCCGCAACCCCAGTTGGGATTGAGCGGTTCGGAAAATGAATGAATGAATGAATGAATATAATCTAAAGTTTATTTTATTTTAATATGGTTTGCACTTAAGACTTAATTTTAAAAAAAGCATACATCCAAACATACATCATTTCAATAAGTAATAAATACATACCTTTCATATAAACTTAACTGTAAAACCGTGCAGCTGTGGGAGTCCAACAGCAGTTTGTGCAGTCCAAACAAGTTTTATTCATTTATTATATGAACCAATTAAAACCTAGCGGGATTACAGGGACCTATGATGGGACTTCAAACTTGAAAGTTGTAACCCCAGGCAGTTTCTGTAAGGCAATAGCGAACGGAATTGATGTAATTACGTTGCATATTATAAAATGCGTTTCCGGTCTAATTAATAGAGTGACAGGGTTTTTTTGAATAACTCCACCCTCCTATCTGAGAATCTCCGCACACCAGGTAGAACTTCCTGATCTGCCATATTTTCTTGCAAGCGCCAGAGTAGGAATCGCAATGAAGAAGTCTACCGGCGAGTGCTGTGTTGAACATGGATGGATGGTTTTGTCTGTTAGCAGCAGCCATGTTTTCACACATCTAACAGCGGCTCATTTGCATTTAGGAATACTAACGAGAAACAGTCTGTTCTGAAAGTGACTGAAATAGAGGGGTAAAAAGCAGGCGAAAATGCTTAATCTGAGAGGTATTTTCAGCAAACTACTTCAGAGACATGTTTAGTGGAGCCACAGACCAATTTTAACTTGTTGAAAAAATGTATAATATGGGACCTTCAAGAAGTGCGGCAACAGCCTGGTAGCTGGGAACATTAGAAAGACCAACGCTCTTGTTGTGGCTTTTGTATTTGTGTTGCGGCTTTTGCGTTCGTGTTCCGGCTTTTGCGTTCGTGTTCCGGCTTTTGCGTTCATGTTGTGACCTTTTGTATTCGTGTTGTGGCTTTTGCGCTCATGTTCTGGCTTTTGCATTTGTGTTGTGACTTTTGGATTCGTGTTGCGGCTTTTGCATTGGCGTTGTGACTTGTATTCGTGTTGCGACTTTTGTATTGCATTGACCCTTCTGGGCCACTCTGTTAAGTGCTAAATTGTTAGCATGTTAGAAGTTCTGGTACATCCATTCAAGCTGACTTATTTAAGTTTATACTTTTCAAGATTAAACGTCTTGTAGTTTATTGGTTACTTGGTTACAGTAATTTACAGTTCATAATGTTTGTTAGAAGACGTGGGTGAATTTAAGTGACCATGCTATTTTATATATATTCAGTAAGTAACCAGTATATTGCAGCATTGTCATAGTAAATGCCAGGAGAATTATTGAGTCGGCTATCAAATGTATTTTATATACTTATTACTTGAGTTATTTATATAACTTTGTTTCTTGTCTTTAGACCACATTTGTCCAGTTATTGCACCCGTATTACTCAAAGAACCTGTATTCGAACCCCTGTGCATTGCTGTACTGCCAAATTGCCAAGTAAAGTTTATAAACTTCATTCTGGCCTTAGGAGTGTTCTTACTGACACCCCAAAGAGAGATCACCTTATCAGAGCCTTCTCTTTGCATTCTTCCAACATCCAACATTTAAATACAGTAGGTAATGTAATAATAACTATACATTTTAAAGCCAGTTGATCTCAGGACAACTCACTCTTTGGTTTTCGGTGTATTATTTAATGAGTTATTTTTGTTGCTACTCTAGACTGTGGCATGTCCATATAGCTGCTGAAAGGACAGATCAAGATGGCTCTTCTGTTATAGGCTGCTCCACATTTTAAACTGATTTACCAAGATGGTTTAGTGCCAAAACCAGTTCCAAAATTTATGCAAATGGCAATCACCAGTAATATGCGTCAATTCGAAGACGGCATTGATCTAAAATTATCCTAGAAATTGATTGGCTGTTAGTTTTGCTCATGACATCACACAGGTGGCAAAGTTTTTCTTTGTATTGGAAAGCTGGCGAAGCTTTACTGCAAAGTCTAGCAATAAAAGGCACTCTTTATCAAAGCATTATTTACATGTTCCAAATTTTCTCTAGTGAGATTTTTAAAGATGTTTCTAATGTCTAAAGACTGTAAGGTTCTTAGTCAACTAATGAATAATGTTATTAACTGTGAATGAAAATGTATCAAAGCAAGTATCAAACCAACAAAATGTGCAAGTATCAACAGTAAAACTGTTAATTTTCATATAAATTTTAATTTCGTATTTTAAAAAAATCAGTTAAAGAAAACCTGAATCATACAATTTTCATGGATTTTAGATTTGAAAGAAGAAAACATTTTCTAAACTACAAAATGAGGTGTTATTTGCATTTAAATAATTATTACCAAATATATTTTTTTATTAAATTAAAATACTTCTCTAGACTCATGCTTATATATTATGGGGCCACAGCCACTCATGATCATTAGGTTAACTTAAAATAGTCAGAGAGGTGTGAGTTAATGCAATTTGAACACCTAATTTAGTCATGTTCTGGTCTAATTTTGGGACTCAGATAAGTCATGTCTCAGAGAAGTAACTAGAGTAGTGTCACTGGACTTAGATAAGACATAAACTGCAATACATTTTGGCTACATGAGCAAAGTGTAAAGTGATGGCTTCGTTCGACAACCAACCTTGCATCAGCATTCTTTTCTTTCATTGGCTAAATTAATTCAAACAACCTTCAATTTAGTTAGATTTGCTGTGTTATAACAGAAATGTATTCATACAGAATTAGACATTCAGCTTGGGGATTGGTTGATTTTGACAAACATCAGATATAAATGTGTTTACAATTTTTAGCAGTAAAGATTCCACAATATTCTGCCAGATATAAATGATGTGTAGCAAGAGGTGTTCTCTAAATGTCATCAGATCTCCAGTACCAACTTGGTGTGTGACTTTGCTGTAGAGTCAGTCACACCCCATGTCTCCAGAGATTATGTTTCATATGGGGCCATCATGTGGTTCCCTAGAGAACCTGAGTTATGTAGCTGACGACGCCAAACATCATGCAGCGCCAGCAACAAATAACTCAAAGCATGCCAGCCGAGACATAAATCATACAGTAGGTGTCTCTATATGATTCACATGAGTAGGTTATAATATAGGTCTTCACCACCTCCAAATGTACAGTGATGCACACATTTACTTACAGCACAATATCATATTGCAGTGATGAATGTCTGATGCTGTACTCTTTCTAAATGTGTGTATTATATTTATTTATATTAGGAAGTCAGACAAGATATAAAGCATATTAATCTTGTATGTTATTGCCTTATTTTGAACAGCAGTGATGAAATGTGCACTTGGAATTCATTCCCCTCTCAGCATAAATAAATGTTTAATCACTGGTATCAGTTGTGGCTCTAAACCAGTAAGACATTAGAATCTTAATCCTCTATTAATCCAGCCATAAACCAATCCTAATCACTCAATTTCTCGCAGTACTCAATCTTCAATTTTAGCCATGACCTGCCCTACTCATTTGAACATTTTTACTTGGTGATAAGCAGAGTCATGGGGCATGTTCAATGGTTTGCATAGTGATGGAGAGTAATCACAGCAGGTGCCAAGAACAAACCAGCAGAGTAAATGCTACACAGAGAGAGAGGGTGAGAAAGAGAGAGATTGCCAATCACAAACCTAAAATGAATTAAGAGAGTTAACACCATTTTTCTTCCCCACAGCAACCTTTTGTCACCTGTTACTTTTCCTTGCCAGTGTTTGTCTTGCAGCTTCATGTTGTGCACCATTTGCCATTTATCTCTCTGGCAGGAAAAGATGTTTGGAGGTCTCTAGAGGCCTGTTCAGCAAACAGCTAATTGAACATAATGAAAACAATTGGACCCCAAGGCCTTATGGGAAAGCATATCACTCAGCACTTCCAATCTGGGCCTCACCACAACCCCTAAGTTCGTGTCAGACCCCGCTAACACAATTATCTCATCAGATACTTACTCTAAACCACAGCAGTTTGCACGCTAACCTCAAAGTCTTGTTATAGCCCTTTGATTCGTGTTAATCAAATGATAGCTGGCTTTAATAAGTATGTAGTTATTTTTGTTCACTCAAACACAGATAAGATTACAGTACGTTAAAAGTAATCGTGTTAAAGGAATAAAAATACAGTGCCTCAGAATGTTAGGTTTAGTCTTCCTATAGAATTATCTGCAATTATTTAAAATGTAGTGAAGTGTGTCCCACTCCAAATCCCTCCTCGATGTACTTGATGTAGTAGTTGCTTGGTAATTTCCAGTATGTGTTTGTTCTGGTTACAGTTTCTTCTAATGAACGTCTCCTTTACTTGACCTATGGTTTCATCACCTTGTCGAAGATGGGTTATATTCTCTCAGCACCTCAACGCCTTCTATTTTCAGACAAGCATCCATGAACATTTTCTTAATCACACACGCCTGGTTTCAGAAGTGTGGGAGGGACTTTGACATAAAACACTGTCTCTAAGAAATGTCCACCATCCTCTCAGCTGTATTTAAAGCTGTTTGTTCCCCAATAAAGCATTCTGTAACTGTCCCTTCCCCATTCCTCAATACATGTAGTTCAATATGTAGATGCCACATTGGTCTTACTTATGCAAAGTTTTATTTTATGGTTATAAAACATTGCAAAAGAAGTTAATTGTGCTACAAACTTTTGGGATCCGAGCTCAAAATCTTTAAAATGTTTCAGACAATGATGTGTACATAAAACATTACACTTATTTACTTTAGCACTGCAAATCCAATGTGTTAGACATTACGCAAATTTAAAGCTTAACCAGTCTAACATTTAACTCATTTACTGCACTTAAGATAATTAAGGCAAATCATAATTTTTGTTATCTATTTTATTACTGAACAGTAAAGACTGAAGAATAATTAAACACAATTACAAACCAGAGAGGCATTTCCACAAGAAAATGCAAATGTGATTGCTCTCTTGCAGTGAAGCACTCTGACATCTCTTCCTCCCTCCAGCTGTAATATGCTATACGTTATCTACAAGCTAAGATTAGCAGCCGTCCAAGTAAGAGAGAGAGACATTAGTGTGTGAAGCCTATGACATCCGGTGCAGGTGACATAGCTCCTTTCAGTGTGAAAGTACATGCATTCAAACCAGACTGTATATTTATACAAAACGCATTTTGGTAACATTCCCAATGGTCACAATGTGACATTTTATCTGGATCTGCGAGCTATTTTCAGATCTGGCAACACATCTTACCATCATTGTAACATCAATACTTAAAATGATATTGCTGCCAGAGGGGGAGGAGAGTATGCTGTGAGATCTCGCGAGAGCTGTGCGTAAGCTAACATGGCGGCTTCCTCTTGAACAAAAACAACGTTTAGCTTAAATTGCCAGCTTAACCAAGCCCTACAACAACATTTATAGTAACTATATGGGTGAGTTACCTTTATCCAGCCCATCCTGGAAGAAGAAACAATGGAAGAGCTACAGAATTATCTAGACGAGTGGCACGAACGCGTCATGAAAAATCAAACGGCTCCATCCTGGAGTGTAGCCAGGAACAGGTGGAATCGCTTGCAGCGGAGAACAACATTCTCAGAGGTCAAATCACTAACCGAAGATATGATGGAACTCTCTGAGGAAAATAAACGCATGAAAGAATCCATCTTGGATATACAAGCGCGTAGCATGCGGGACAACCTTGTGTTCTCCGGAATTCCAGTGTGCGGTGAAGAAGACGCCGAAGTCACGGTCCGGAACTTTATTCAGCATCAGCTGAAAATGCCACCGGACACTTTAAAAAGCATTGCTTTGCATCGGAGGAAGAAGGAGAGACGATCAACGTCCGAGACCCATCGTGGCAAAGTTTGAACACTATAAGCAAAAAGAGCAAGTGAAAACTCGAGGCAGAGAACTTAAAGGAACGGACTTTAGCGTCAACGACCAATTTCCAAAGTAGATCCTGGGTCGCCGCAAAATCCTATTTCCCATTAGGAAAAATTCATCACAGAGGGATCCCGAGCAGTAATCACAGTAGATAGACTCTACTTGAATGGCGAATTCTTCCGCGACTAAAAATGACCCCTTGGCTCTACTAAATCACTTCGTCTGAGTAAGGTACTCCTCCGAACAAGGTAACAAGTCCATTCATTCCAAAAAATTAAGGTACGGGCATTTAATATGGGCTACTTGCGCACACCGAGTGTCATAGAAATCCAGCTCTGGGTGGGCTACAGCTTTGAAATTTGGCAGGTAGGTCCGGGACCCCACCCTATACTCAGGCAAAAAAAATTGCGCCACTCTGTGCAAACCCCAACAGTCCAAACCCCACCCACTACTCAGGCAAAAAAAAAAATTGCACCACTCTGCCAGTTGGTGGCGCTATAATAGCAGTATTTTGCGTTTTGCCTAATAACTTTTGAACCGTAGCTTCCATTCTCAAAAATCTTACACCATCTTATTCCTTGGGTCAAGACGAATCTTTATAGACGTCTGTACACTTCGATTCGTCAAAAACTGATAATGCTGCAAACTGCATGGCCCCCGTAATCACTGCTTGCAGTTATATTTTTCTGTTATTGTAATGTATTGGTTCTGACGCACGCTAACACACATACGTAGGCATCCTCATTCTCATATACATATATGCATACTTACGCACGCAACTCTTCAGTTAAAGCTCATACACGCAGGCATACACACACTAGCATGCAACACACATTCCCCCCAACTCCCCCAACACTAAACTCACCACAATTTCCACATGTATACCTATCTAATATTATATTATAATTCTATAATTATAATTCTAAACAAAGAGCTGTAGCAATTTTAATTTGCAAAAAAATACATTTTACTTGTAAGGAAACTATCATAGACCCAGAAGGAAGATTCATATTTATAAGAATATAACTGCAAGCAGTGATTACGGGGGCCATGCAGTTTGCAGCTTTATCAGTTTTGTATGAATTGAAGTACATATATGTTGAGATTTGATATCTTTCATCTTTTTTCTACGTATTTACGGTTCAAAACTTATTAGGCTAACTTTAAAATAGTTTATTATGGCGCCAATAAGTGGGATATCGACTTTGAAGTGAAGCTTTGCAGCCATATAAAGAAATACCTGAAAATGGGCTTAATAATTACTATAAGAGAGTGTCTAAAAACTGTAAATTATAGTAAAGTTTCCTTATTCAAACATATGTCTTGCTGAATTTGTTTCAAAGTATTGATTTGCATAATATAGCCATATGAATAGGTAAATGAAAAATGTGCTCAATAACTATTAAAGAAGAATATGCTGAGAGCTAGATTTCTATGATATTCAGTGTGTGGCATTGCATTACTATACGAAGCCGAGCACATTTATTAAAAAAAATACAGTCAAATGAAAACCTAAATTAAAGATATACTCGATAATAATTAAAGAAGAATGTCTTGGGAATTTAAATAATACCAGTTACATGCAGATTGGATAAAAATCCAGAGTCTAGTTGACTAGTTATGCCGATTAAAGAAAAATCCAATACGGGAAAAATAGATACGAGGGTTTATTAAGATTCGTCTTGACCTAAGAAATAAGATGGTATAAGATTTTTAAGAATCGGAGCTACGATTCAAAAGTTATTACGGAAAACGCATAATAGCTTGTTAGCGCCACCAAGTGGTAGAGTGGTGCAATTATTATTTTTGCCTGAATAGTACGTGAGGTTTAAACAGTTGAAATATGGGCAAAGTGACGCAAATTTTTTTCCTCAGTATTGGGTAGAGTCAAGGACCTACCTGCCAAATTTCAAAGCTGTTGCCCACCCAGAGACGAATTTCTATGACACTCGGTGTATGGGTTTGCAGTCCTACGCCAAGCTGAGCCCATTTATTTGCATATTACATAAAAATGAAGACCTAAATTTAAAATGTGCTCGATAATAATTAAAGAAGAGTGTCTTGGGATTCAAATGATACCAGTTGCATGCAGATTGGACAAAAAATCCAGGGACGAGTTCGAAAAAGATGGGATTTCATTTTATGCAAATTAGCGAAAAATCAAATACGGCAGAAATAGATGCAAGGGTCTAAAAAATTCGTCTTAAACCAAAGAATAAGATGATATAAGATTTTTGAGAATCAGAGCTACGGTTAAACATTTATTCAGCAAAATGCTAATTTTTGGAAAACTGCAAAATAGCTTATTTTGGTGCAATTTTTTTGGCCTGAGTAGTGGCAAAAAACGTTTTTCCACAACGCGTTTTAAGGCAGAAAAAAAAATCGGCACAATAACAATAGGGTACCACGCAGTGTTCCACTGCATGGCCCCCTAAATATCAGTATACAACAAAGAGAGATGTATTGCCAGCATATATGGTCCAAATAGTGACGACCCACACTTCTTCCACCAACTCTTTGCTGAAATATCATCACATACAAACACAGAACTTGTAGTGGGTGGGGACTTCAACATAGTACTTAACCCAGAATCCGACGGATGCAGTAAAGCTGCTAGTATTCGCTCTTGCCAATCATCTGAAATAATAAAACTGTATATGAATGATTTTGGCCTATGTGATGTCTGGCGTTCTTGCCACACAATGCGTAGAGAATATACTTTTTTCTCGCCAGTTCACAACTCCTACTCCTGATTAGATTTTTTTCTCACTAGCAACTTAGTCTTGAAAGACATATGCGACACACAAATTCACGCTATCACAATCAGGGATGCACCGAAATGATTTTTTTGGGCCGAAACCGAAAAACCGAAAACGAGGAAACACCGAAAGAAATTATTATACCAATTTTTTGGTAATATTGCTGTTATGGCTGGGACTGTGTGTACTTAGTTCACTAAAGTCAAGCATTGCATCAAGTGCGCGTCCGCGCAATCTTTTACAATTCTCCCGTGATCATGTGATCTCGCAAACCAGTGGCGCGCCGGATCAGATACGGACCACAAACGCGTCCAGCGCAAATTGGCGGACGGCCTCGGACGGAAAGGAAATACTGCGCAGTCGCACGGCAGCGGACAGCATCCAGTGTAAAACAGGAGTAAAACAGTACACTACAACTGTGCACTGCGCACTACAAACATTATTAGTAGGCTTCCTAGTTCATTTTGTCATTGTTGTTGCTAAACTTTGTGTTTGTGTTTAGCATTGTGTTGCATTGCGGTGTTTAATCTTGTGTTTGTCATACTTTGTTGTGTTGTAACCTACAGACAACAATTAATGCATTTAAAGTCCATTTTTGAATGACATGGATTCAAGATTTTTGAGTTTTGTTTTTTTTTTTTATTTAAATTTGCTGTTTACAATTTCGTGTTTCTCTGCCTCCAAAAATAACTTTTCGTCGTCCATGATGTTGTGAAGGGATCGTCTGGAGTTGGCGCATGCGCTCTGTGTTGCGTTCTTGATCCGTATCCGTCAAAAGTAGACTTGATGCGCATCTCGACGGACTGCCGGACATGTGACGGAACAGAGACATAGCGGAGACGCAACACAGCGGATCTGGTGTAAACTGATGCATTGACTTTATTGGCGGCGATTAGCTGCGGCTGCCGTGTCGGAGACGCACCGCAGCGGACACGCATCCAGTGTAAAACAGGGGTAATCCAATCTGGCGCGTGCAGGTTGCGGTTGTTGCTTGCGTCATCACTGTTTCGGTCGCGTTAAAAAAAATTTCGGCCAAAACCAAAAATGCATTTTTTGGCCATTTTCGGCCGAAATTTTTCAGTGGCCGAATATTCAGTGCATCCCTAATCACAATAAGTGATCACGCTCCAGTCACTATGATTATCATTGATAAGATTAGTGCCCCACCTGTTAGAAGGTGGAGATTAAATACGTCATTACTCTCTGATTCAGAGTTTCTAAAAGTCTTTAAAAAAGAATGGAAAACTTCTATTGAAACAAACAACCTGCCTGGTATCTCGGCGTGTATACTCTGGGAGACGGCAAAAGCTGTAATACGAGGTAGAATAATTTCATATTCAGCACACAAAAAGAGGAAAAAAGTACTCGAGGCTGAATTAGAACAGAAAATGAAATCCCTAGAAGCAGCCCATGTTGCCAACCAAGAGAAACATCTTTTGAGTGGGATGAGGACATGTAAAATGACACTGCAGGAATTAAGAGACAAAAAAACACAATTTAACAGAGATTACGCCTAGACAACTTTGAACATGGTAATAAATCAAGCAAATTTTTAGCAAACCAACTAAAACAGAATACAGAAAAGGTAGCAATCACCTCAGTTACAGACCCCAGTGGAAAGACAACCCATGTCCCAGAAGAGAGCAATAAAATATTTAAGGATTTCTATGAAAAACTGTACTCACCTAATATTAACCCAACTGACTCTCAAATAGAAGAATTCTTGAACAACATCGACCTACCAAACCTAAACAATGAACACATAACTGCTTTAGAATTACCTCTCTCAATAGGGGAACTTTACACTGCCCTACAAAGTATGCCTAACGGGAAAGCCCCAGGTCCGGATGGCTTTCCAGCAGAATTTTATAAAACATTCTGGCCCATGTTAGCACCAATATTCTATAGAATGGTGAAAGAAATCAAAGAAACATCCAGTATTCCTCCGAACATGAATTGCACAGATATCAACCTTCTCCTCAAATCGGATAAAGACCCTGCACTCCCATCTAGCCATCCACCCATATCACTTATAAATGCAGATCTTAAAATTATCTGCAAGGCATTGGCTATTAGAGTTGAAAAAGTAACACCTTATGTTAGGGCTGGGCGATATGGCATAAAAATAATGCCGCGATAAATCTCACTCGAGCAAAAAAGTCGCTCGTCGGTAATCTACTTTGCGTGCGAGGACATTTAACACATTGAGAGGAAAAAAGACATTCGAGAGAGGAAAAATACAGTTTGCGCGCAATATTATCACAACCGCGCACTCGATTCTTAATTTTGTGGTCTCGAGTTTCACATTTGCGCTCGCGACTTTGAAATTTGCGCCCGCGGAATTTTTGCGGCAAGCGATTTTGCCCGCTCTAGTTTTGGCGTTGATGTGACACCATAAACCACTTCCAGTTGACAAACCAGTTCACACGCACACATGCATGCACACGTGGGCTGCTAGTGGAGTATGTTTAGCAGTTATTGCTGTTATTATTATTGTTGATGTTATTATTGTTATGGTTATTTTTTATTATAATTGTATATACATCGGTGTGTATTATAATTTGAGGTATTCATTAATTTATTTTTTTTATTGTTATTATTTACTCATTGGGCTAACTGCATATTAGAAAATATTGTAATGGGGAAAGAACAATGATGGTGATGGTGCTGGTAATAATAGTAATAATTATAATGCTCACAAAAAGAACCATATGTCAGTAAGAACAATGGAACCCATTTAAGACCCTAACCCTAACCCTTTTTCTAGTTTGGAGCGGATTGTGCATACATCTGATTGTTGCATCGTTTGGGAAAATAATAATAATAATAACAAAAAATAATTGTCCTCCGAAGAGGGTTGGTGTGGTGGGCTTAAAAAAAAAGAAAAGATATTGCTGTTTTGCAGTATGTATGTGAATTCATTTTCCCTCATATAAAGTTACAAATTAAGTGTTAAATCACACTTTTATTTCAAACTAAAACACTTACAATGAGTAGATCATAATCAATAAATACACATAAATAAACACATATTGTACCGCTGTTGGAGGTGAACACAGGTATATGAAATTAGACTAAGTTGCATATATACTGCTTTATTTAATGTACAGATTTCAGTTGGAGTGTTCTTCCAGCAGGTCGAGGTTTTTAACACTTTAAAGACCAATATGTTTGCATAACTCTAGTTTGTTATTGAACAAAATCACAAAAACTCCAAAAAAATAAATAAAAATAAAATACAATTCAAGGACTACATGATGGGTCCCAAGATGCTTCAACGACTAGCAGCAACAGTTCTGTTCAGAATAATAGCAGTATGTTTAAAAAAACTGAATTAAGCTCAAAATCCTTAAAATAGCTTTTATTTCCATACACACAAATGCACTGGGAATACTGCACATTCCACCCCATTCAAAACATAAGGCAAAAATAATCAATTTAGTTATTCTTTTACAGGAAGTTAATAAAAAGGAATAATAGGCTGTTCAAAAAAAATAGCAGTGTCTGCATTCTTCTTTACAAACTCAAACATTCACTGTATAAACTGAAAAATGTTTCAAGATTTTGCTTTTCTTTGAATCCCTGAACTAGTATTTAGTTATATAACCACTGTTTCTGAGAACTGCTGCACATCTGTGTTGCATGGAGTCAACCAACGTCTGGCACCTGTGAACAGGTATTCCAGCCCAGGATGATTGGACAACATTCCACAATTCTTCTGCATTTCTTGATTTTGCCTAAGAAACTGCATTTTTGACATCACCCCACAAGCTCTCTATTGGATTAAGGTCCAGGAACTGGGCTGGCCACTCCAAACATCAATCTTGTTGGTCTGGAGCCAAGATGTTGCTCACTTACTGGTGTGTTTGGGGTTGTTGTCTTGTTGAAACACCCATTTCAAAGGCATTTCCCCTTCAGCGTAAGGCAACATGACCTCGTCAAGAATTTTTATGTATTCAAACTGATCCATGATCCCTGGTATGTGATAAATAGGCCTGACACCATAGTATGAGAAACATCCCCATATCATGATGCTTGTGCCACCATGCTTCACTTTTTTCACAGTGGACTGTGGCTCAAACTCAGTGTTTGGGGGTCATCTGACAAACTGTCTGCAGCCCCAAGACCCAAAAAGAACAATCTTGGTGGTGCCATTTCTCTTGAGGCCAGTTACTGTGTTCTTTTGCAAATTTTAACCTCTTTTTTCAACAATGTGCGGGAGCTGCTTGCTGATAGCTTGGCTTCACATGGGCGTCTTCTAATGGTAATAGTACTCACAGGTAACTTAAGATCTTTTGATTTTCGTGGAGCTGATCATTGGCTGAGTCTTCACCAGTTTATTCTTCGATCCATTCGAATGGTAGTTTTCCTTTTTCTTCCACGTCTTTCAGGTTTTGGTTGCCATTTTAAAGCATTTGAGATCATTTTAGCTGAGCAGCCCGTCATTTTCTGCACTTCTTTATATGTTTTCCCCTCTCCAATCAACTTTTTAATCAAAGTGTGCTGTTCTTCTGAACAATGTCTCGAACGACCCATTTTACTCTGATTTTCAGCGAGAAATGCACTATATCCAGCATGGACAATATTTGCTGCCTTCCTTCCTTAAATAAGGGCAGTAATTGACACCTGTTTTTTCACAGAATGAATGACTTCACTAATTAAACTCCACACTGCTATTAATTTGAACACGAGCCCAGGAGCCCCCTTTCAATTAATGATTCAATTACACAGAATCAGCAGAATTCATGTCATAGTCGTTGGGTCTGTTGGTTTTCTAATACTCTACTACATCTACTAATAAACTATTTGCCATGTAGAAATATAATTTCTATCAAAAATAGTGATTGATCAGGTTAGTGATGTCGGACTGCTATTATTTTGAACATAACTGTAAATGTTATGTTGCAAACAAAGTTGTCGCGATATAAACACCATGTGTTTGTAAGTGCGCATGAGCCATTCGCTAAAACACTCCAGGCAAATCTTCTCTTTTATTACAGACAAAACTCATATTTTAGCTAATACCTGATCACAACAACCAGCATTGTACTCACAGTACAGATACAAATGTTGAGATTTTGAGCATTTAATCTGGAACACTTCATGGTAACGCAGCTCCGAGTTTCAAACAGGTGATTGTGGAAAATGTAGTTCTCTGCTAGAAGCCAAAAGCAGCTAATTTTATAGGCCAAAGTGACCCAAACCTTCAATATTTATTTTCAATTGATCAGATTTTTTTTTCAAATTTATAATGTTAGAGAGTATTCAGTAGCACAGAAAAAAATACTGAAAATGTATTTCTTTCTTTCTGTATTCTGATGGATACCAAATGGATAAAGAAGTGTTTCCGGCTGCCACTAACTTTATTTTTCTTCACAGTACTAAGCCATAGAATGCATAATAAAACACACTGTTCTTACTTTTTTCAGTATTTATATCTACAGTTTCAGCACTTTATACTACATAAAGGTACATAAAAAATATACATGCACAAGCCAGTTCATCAGAAATGTGCTGATTTCAAGACTGTCAGCATATGCACATCAAACTGACAAAGTTGAGAAGTGCAGGACTTCCTGAACACAACAACATAAGGCATGTATGACTAATATCTATACACACCCACTATAACAAGCCAAAAAACAAAAGGTATAGAAAACATCCCAAATTCTCTCAGGGGTATAAGGGGTAATTTTGATTTTAAAAAAAAAGAAACATTCAGGAATAAAAGCCAATTGTTTGTAAAATTTTGGACCTGTCTTTATTCTGTTCTT
The DNA here is from genome assembly GCA_032718565.1 of Distichodus sexfasciatus. Taxonomy (NCBI): domain Eukaryota; kingdom Metazoa; phylum Chordata; class Actinopteri; order Characiformes; family Distichodontidae; genus Distichodus; species Distichodus sexfasciatus. The sequence goes on along the minus strand of JAVGVS010000017.1, from coordinate 4,792,974 downwards.
TAAAAAAAGAATTTATCCAATTACTTGATTAATAGATAAAATACTTGATTACAAAAAGAGTTGATAGCTGCAGTCCTAGTCCTGGGATCAAACTCGTGGCTGATGGGACGTAGCGGAGTGTCGCAGAGTGTGTTCATCCATGCTCATCTGCTTCATCATTCATTCAGATGAGACAGCTGGTCTGTTTCTACCTCTGAGGCCAAGGAGCCACTCTTTAATTAGCAAGGCACCCTTGCAGAAAATTCTGCTGCATGCTTTGAATAGGAAAAGTTGCACCATGTGGTAGACAAATATTAAAATTTTTATTTGGCAGCTAGCAGTCCAAACTGATATCTTAACATAAAGGAACACATTCGTTTACGTTGAGATAAATTTGGGATCAATCGGACATTTTTTGTCGTTAGAATCAGTTTTTGTGTAGCTTATCCACTTTAGGCTAATTTAAGGAACTGAGACAACAATTCTAAAGCAGGGCTGGGTGATATGGCATAAAAATATTGCGATATTCTCTCTTTCTGGGCAAGAAGTACATTTCCCACATGCCCTGCAGAGCCGCATCACAATAATAGGATAGACGTGTGTTGATAATAATATAAACAGCTGTATTGTGAGTAGAATGCTGGCTGTTATTTATCAACTAAAAGATGAGTTTTGTCTGTAATAAAGAGGACGATTTGACCCTGAAGTGTAAGTAATATTGCGAGCATCCGCATCGATTGGTGAGCAACCAATTCATCTCTTTCTCTCAAATCGTGACATTCATATATATCTCTCTCTCCGTCCCTCCCTCCCTTAATGTGAGGATTTGTACTCGATATTCACCATATAGTGATTTTCTACATCACGCTTTGAACAAGCCACAATACATCGAGTATATTCTCTCTCTTTCTCTATACAGTGCATCTGGAAAGTATTCACAGCGCTCCACTTTTTCCATAATATCCTATGTTACAGTCTTATTCCAAAATAGCTAAATTAATCTTTTTCCTCAAAATTCTACACACACACAATACCCCATAATGACCAAGTAAAAAAAGTTTCTTTGAAACTTTTGCAAATTTATTACAAATAAAAAACAAAAATCAAATATTTACGTAAGTATTCACAGCATTTGCTCAATACTTTGTTGAAGCACCTTTGGCAACAATTACAGTCTCAAGTCTTTTTGAGTATGATGCCACAAGCTTGGCACACCTGTTTTTGGGCAGTTTCCCCCATTCTTTGCAGAACCTCTCAAGCTCCATCGGGTTGGATGGGGAGCGTTGGTGCACAGCCATTTTCAGATCTCTCCAGAGATGTTCAATCGGGTTCAAATCTGGGATCTGGCTGAGCCAGTCAAGAACATTCACAGAGTTGTCCTGAAGCCACTGCTTTGTTGTCTTGGCCTTGTGCTTAGGGTAGTTGTCCTGTTGGAAGATGAACCGTCGCCTCAGTCTGAGGTCCAGAGCGCTCTGAAGAAGGTTATCATCAAGGATGTCTCTGCACATTGCTGCATTCATCTTTCCCTCGACCCTGACTAGCCTCCCAGTTCCTGCTGCTGAAAAACATCCCCACAGCATGATGCTGCCACCTCCATGCTTCACTGTAGGGAAGGTTATAGCCAGGTGATGACCAGTGCCTGGTTTTCTCCAGACATAACACTTGCCATTCAGGCCAAAGAGTTCAATCTTTGTTTCATCAGACCAGAGAATTTTATTTCTCATGGTCTGAGAGTCTTTCAGGTGCCTTTTGGCAAACTCCAGGTGGGCTGTCATGTGCCTTTTACTGAGGAGTGGCTTCCGTCTGGCCACTCTACCATACAGGCCTGATTGGTGGGGTGCTGCAGAAATGGTTGCCCTTCTGGAAGGTTCTCCTCTCCCCACAGAGCAATGCTGGAGCTCTGTCAGAGTGACCATCGGGTTCTTGGTCACCTCCCTGACTAAAGCCCTTCTACCCCGATTGCTCAGAGTGGACGGGGGCCAGCTCTAGGAAGAGTCCTGGTGGTTCCAAACTTCTTCCATTTACGGATGATGGAGGCCACTGTGCTCATTGAGATCTTCAATACTGCAGCCATTTTTCTGTAGCCTTCCCCAGATCTGTGCCTCGACACAATCCTGTCTCGGAGGTCTACAGACAATTCTTGGACTTCATGGCTTGGTTTGTGTTCTGACATGCACTGTCAACTATGGGACCTTTTATAGAAAGGTGTGTGCCTTTCCAAATCATGACCAATCAATTCAATTTACCACAGGTGGACTGCAATCAAGTTGTAGAAACTTTTGGAGGCTGATCAATGGAAACAGGATGCACACTTTTGAGGGTCATGGCAAACGCTGTGAATACTTATGTAAATGTTTCATTTTTGTTTTTTATTTTTAATACATTTACAAAAGTTTCAAATACACTTTTTTCACTTTGTCATTATGGGGTATTGTGTGTAGAATTTTGAGGCAAAAGATTAATTTAATCTATTTGGGAATAAGACTGTAACATAGGATATTGTGGAAAAAGTGGAGCGCTGTGAATACTTTCCGGATGCACTGCATATATATTAGGGACGCACCGAATATTCGGCCGCTGAAAATGGCCAAAAAATGCATTTTCGGTTTCGGCCGAAATTTTTTAACGCGACCGAAACAGTGATGACGCAAGCAACAACCGCAACCTGATTGGATTAGAGTCAACATGTCTGCTGTGTAGGCGCATTTCAATATATCTAAGAAAGACACACGGAAAGCCGTTTGTAAAGCGCGCAAGGCCGAAATTTCTAGAGGGGGCGCACCCACAAAGACTTTCTCAACGTCGGGATTAATTTATCATATAAAATCAAAACATCCCGATCGCCATGCAGAGTATGCAGCACAGAAGAGGCAAGACCCTTCGAGCACACCCACTCTGTCTGTGGCGGATGTTTTTAAAAAGGCAAGAAAGTTTTCATATTAGTATTTTAATACACTATTTTGTTATAGGCCTACAGAGAATGTTGTTTTATCTTTCAACACTTTTTAAAGCACTTGTTCTGAATGCACTTTGTTCATGCACTTCGTTCAGAATATTAAAATGTACTTGAATTCACTTGTTTTATGAGAGAAGATATTTAATTGTATAATATTTCAGCTATCTTGCTTTTAGGCTATTCATGAGTGGGGCCAAGTAAAATATTTTATTTCAAATTTTATTATATACTGTGCATTGTTTGAATGCTAAATAAATATGTGAACCGATCTGCCGTAATAAGTCGGTGTTCTATATATTTAGATGCGTGCCGATTATGTTGACAAACATCAAAAATATTGATTTTTCTTTTTTGGTCTTATATGAAAGAAAAGGTCTTTAAAATTAATGTGGTCTCCAAAAAAGAAAATCGATATTTTTGTGATGTTTTTCAACATAATTGGCCCGTATCTAAATAAATAGAACGCCGACTTCCGACTCATTACGGCAGATCGGGTCACATATTGTCATAGTTTTGTAACAGATTTATTCTTTGAACTATGAATATTAATTATATATATATATATATATATATATATATATATATATATATATATATATATACATATATATATATATATATATATATATATATACATATATATATATATATATATATATATATATATATATATATATATATATATATGTGTGTGTGTGTGTGTGTGTGTGTGTTAAGAAATTAGTATAATGTTATACAAAATGCAGAAATGAAAATTCAAGTTAGCTAAATATTTTGATATAAAATATTCTTTATGACTTATATTAATGTTTGAGCTGATAGCCAATCACTTGTAGAGCAGAATTCTATTTCAATTTTCTACAGTGAATAATGCCTCAGACATGCTATGGTGCAATTCAAAAAGTCATTGTTCTTAGTGGACAAATGGACCTGATCCCTAAGAAACAGCTCAGGCTTGTTAAAGCGTATGTCGTTATGATCCACAATGACCCCATTCAACCCCAAGATTAAAGGTGTTCTATTTCGCTGTTCACCCACTACGAATGCTCAACTTCGGACTTGCAGATTCCAGTACCCTTTCCTGATGATGGCTGAATACACACTAACATTTTAGGAAATGCTGATGGAGGTCCTGTAGGTCTTGCTTCATCACTGAGACAAGATCCACTGACTTCAGTTTCCCCAAGTCATTCCCACCGCAGTGAATCAGCAGACTGTTGAGAATCTACCTCACAAATTCATGAGTCGAGGTATAACCGAGTGCCACTGCATTCCATCCAAGCCAAGCCACTCAACCTGGGCACAGGTGCCCAGATTTCTCCCTCAGGGTCATCCTCGCCTCCCTCCCCATGGCGAGGAAGGTCCCCGAGGATGAGAATGGTGGGCCTATCTAGAACAAAAAAAACCCCACACACTTAGTGACATAAAAGATTGCTCACAACCTCTACAAGCCCAGCCCATACTGCTTTTCTTTGATTCCACCAACTGAATTAACAGTCTTTTTATCATGTGCAGTACTTCTCAACAAACCATTTACACACATTTGGATTAAAAAAAGAACATAGACCACACCCATTTTAAAGTTCTATCTGATTGCAACAAACAATGCCATTTTGGAATGCACATCATTCAAAAAATGGAGCAGAGGAGACACCAAGATCTGAATTACACACAAGAGGTTAAGATGTACAGTTAGACTTAGGACTACAAGCCAAATCATTTTTTTGTATGATTATTTGCGACTAAGAGGCGCGGTAGCCTCTTGGTCAAAAGGGAATGCGGTGCAAAGCATATGGCAAAAGTTTGGTCATATGTAATGACTCCATATTAATTTATTTCTTATTAGTTTCAGCGCCATCTATCAGGCCTTTGCCTCTGATTCATTTTCTGTACTCTCTGTCTGTCCCTTCTAACTCCCCAGGACAGGCCTAAGCATTTCTGTTTTTCTTTCTCTCTCTATATTTTTAAATCACAACAGCCTAAATAAGCCAATGACTCGGTATTATTAAGACTCAATGTTTGGGGTCATGTTCATGAAAAAGATGCTAGCAGATATGTCCACAGGACAATCCAAATGTGGCATATGTAGTTTCTTAACCCACAGTCTGTTTGCCTTGACTTGTACTGGAGGAGACTATGCAGAAATTCGCAGTACTTCGTTGGACGTTTAATTGTACCTGAATATAGTATATGCTCTCGCGGCTTACTTATATTTATCGCGTATTATAAGAGCTGCTGCCATAGAAATAGAGCTACTGGGGCAATCTAGCACAACATTGCATGTAGTAATACATTAAATTAAGTGTGGTCACAGTAGCTACTTTACACAGTGTGTTTACCCATTGAGTTAAATGCATGCAAAGCCTTTTAAAGGATTTTTTATTTTACTAGGGCACAGTTGATCGGGGCATCAGCACATGCCCCAGTAAAAGGTCCCAGCAACACCTATGTAAGAGTTTTGTTAATTATTGTACCAAGAAAATGGGCAAAGGAGTAGACGAGCGCTTAAAAACTCACCACAAATTTTCTCAGCGGACCCGTTTATCACAGCAACAAGTGACTAGCATAATTGGAACGCTCAGATTACGTTATATATTCAGCGAGAACAATTTAACCAAGATGAATAGATATGAATTTCCATGCAATCAGTTGACTGGGGCCAGCACTAGGGGCTAACGACATCCATGCCAGCTAACTTGACATTATAACTCACCACCCCCACATCAAGCCGCTTCGTTACAGAGCAAGACGCTTATCACTCAGGGACAGCTCCCACGGTCAACGACGGCCGACCAAGTGGAGATAAAGCCCCACCTGGGATAAAACACTATGCAGAGCCCCACGCTCGGCGACAAGGCACACTACCTCTTCCCCAGCTCCCCTGTCCATAACAACATAATGTGCTTTCTCCTTTCTCCCTTTCTATCATGACTTCACACAGAGTTGTCCTGTGCCTTTCACCGACATCCATGACGAGCACCTCCACGACTTCACCCCTCCTGACAGCGATTTACCCTGGACGGAGCACTTCACTTCTCGACTGCCATTCCATAAAGGAGCCCCCCGCCTCGTGGTTAATCCTGCTCTCTAAAAGGCGTAATTATTCCACGCTTTTCCATGACACTCGATACAGTCACTACTTTTATGCACTTTTATTCCGCCTATTTTGTAGTAGCCGCTTACTCCTGCGCTTATAGCGGTGTGCTTTGCTTGTATACACATTCTTGAAACATGCACTCGTTTGCGAGTTCTGTCCAATTTTCAGGCTGCTCCCGTTCACAGATTTTTCATTGGGGTCACTTTTTGTGCATTTACTGCGCGGCCGCCGCAACACAACCAAATTCGCTATGATTTGAGACCCCAAGGGCCTTTTCGCATATCTGTAACCATCATTACCCGCGCTCGTCTTTTTCAACCTTCTACACGCCATTTTTCCCAGACACCTATTCATTTTTTCCTATAGAGAATATGACTCACCGGCATTCGCTTTTTTCACACTTTCATCCTCGCCCTTCCCACTGACTTGCATTTAAATCTTCCTGCTCAGCCACTTCATGACATGCCACAAAACTTGATATTCAATCACAGCTCTTACCACCCACCACATCATGACAACCAACATAACCCGCATTCGTCTTTTTATTTCTTTTATCGTCCCTTGTTTTTTTACCCCCATTCACTTCAATGCATTTTATTCAAAGTCGTCTTACTGGCTGTAGAAATCTTTTGTCTCTCTGCAAAATTTCCTCGACCACCCACCAAGATGGGCTCTGACCAAAATAGGGGCCAGCACTAGAACGTTCCGGGGGAGACTACAACACAGTGGACTACAACTCCAAAGGTGCAGCAGGAAGCTTACTTACTGGTTTATGTTTCATTTATGCAGTATCCCAGTGGACTAGTGTGGACTTTCCCAGAAGCGACATGTGTGAACAAAGGAATGTGACTGCCGGAATAAACAAGTTTTATACTGTTCTTTCACAACTACTGCAGTTACATATTCACTGTGTTGTCTCATAAGTAACTGGTTCACTTGTAATGACATTTTAATCATGTTAAGGGGCTGTCCCGAGTGGTTAGCATTATGGTCGCCAGGGTGCAAACATTTGAAGCAGCATAAGTCGGTGTAGGAAGCACCAGTTTTTGTCGTTTATGCTGCTGTCCGTGACACAAAAAAGAGCTAAACATTAAATGTGACCAAAGCATCGCTAAATGTCTCCCAAGATAGCTGGATCACAATGTCACTTAAGGTCTATTAAATTCATAGTCTTGAATTTATTGATTATATAGTAAAGTACACTGGGCGAATCTCAGCATTACATTAATAATCCCATCAACCCAAAGCTAAAGACAATTTTCTTTTTAGACGCAGAAAATTAAAGGTACCTGACTATTCGTGAAAGTGCAAGGACTATTACCCTTGCTTTCTGAAGTTGTTTTCTCTGTGGCAGGGGTAGGACCTCTGCTCTCTTTCTTCATGCCTTTAACTTCCTGAGTGCTGTCACTGAGCGTCTCCTCATTCTAAGATACAATTGTCTCTGTGTTAGCAATGTCAGGAGAAGGCTCATCCAAAATAACCAGAGTCTGATGGCGCAATACATAGAAGAAATGTACACAACATAAACCTTTAAGTAAAACTTTCTTAAGTCTCAAACACATAAGAGAGTGACTGAACAGCTTTCAAATTAGTACAGAAAACTGCAAATACTGACTTCTGGGCCGAAGGAATCTTCGGCTATCTTCCTTCAACAACTTCATAGAGTGTTAGCACCAAGCATTCTTCTTCAAATTGTTCCTTCCTACTCAACCACTTCATCACTCCACCCGATCAATAGTCAGAAGGGCTTCAGGATTTCAGCTGCCTGTCTTTTTAGCAGCTCTTCCTCTTCATCAGGGAAATTCTCTCCATTCTTCAATAACTGCATCCAGAGTCACCAAAGATACTGAACGGAAGTTCTTGAACTTCATGTGGAGACTTTGTCTCGTGGGCTAGAGAGTCAAAATCTGAAGAATGATTTTCTGCAGGAGTCTCAGATTCCTTCGGCTCTGAGATTGGAGGGGTTTTAACGTGCTTTTTGCAGGTAGAGGAATCACACTGGCTTGCCTGCCAAAGTCAAGTGAATCTTTCTGATGCTATCAGCTCTTTTTTTCAGCATCACGCTTTCCTCCTTGTCTTCTGGTGGAGGCCTGATGTTGATTCTTCTGGAGGTGTTCTAATTCTGCCTTCACTACTTCCATCACTAGCAGATTCCAAAGTTTCTGCAGGTTATCTGAAGCAACTGTGTCACTTTCAGCCATCTTCTTGGAGATTCGGCCCATTTTATCTTCCTCTCAGGGACTTCCTCTGTGACCAGCTTCATGTCCTCAGATGCCCTTTTCTGTCCTGTCTGAGACATCAACAGCCTCCAGAGACTCAGTTACAGCAGCTGCAGAACGTCTGGTTCTACGAGGTCCGGATGTGGTCAGAATAGTCTCGGCCTGCTTTGATGTAGTATTAGAGCTAGATGCTGAACATGGAGAAGGATTCATGCTCACGTTGCCTCAGATGTTCCTGGATATGAGTTCAGAACCAGGTGTCAACTGTTCTCCAGGTCATCTCCAACCTGCCCAGCAGTTACAAACTCATCCAGGTTGAATGGGAAAGGCTCCTCAAAGTCCCCCTCCACTTGTTGTGACTGGAACAGATTAGAGCAGAAAAATATAAGGGACAGTTCCAAGATATTAACAAAAATAACAAATTTGCAAATATTTATTGGCAGATACACTATCTCACCTTATGTTCTTCCTCCTTATATTCTACTGGCATCTTTGACACAGCACTACTATCTGACCGGATCTTGTGAGAATCAGTGGAAGTAGAACTTGACGATCTTCCATGTCTACTGGTTGAAGGCTCCTGCTCTCACACTAGTCTTGACTTCATGCCTGGTAGTGGCACTGCTTGGTGATTTACTGCCTCTAGGTTGGCTGCCCGATTCAGAATTTGGCTTCTTTTTGCTTTTCAGTTTGACCCTTTTTGCTCAGTAGGAACTGTTTTGGGCCCCGTGGAGGCTTTATTTGCAGTTGGCATCACTTCGATTTGGACACACTCTTGACACTGACTTTCTCTGACACAGCACCTCTGCTCAGCTCTCACATGGCTTCCTCTTCTGCACGTCTCAACGAGACTGCAAACGACACTGATGGACTGTTGCTTTCCAGCTTTCTAAAATTTCTTGCTTAACAGGTGGAAAGTCCAACATCATATCAAATGGAGGATGTTCTAACTGGGGTTTGGATATTTCAGAGAGTTGGCTTTTGTCACAAGCCTGCAGGGAGTTTTCAGGCTGAAGTACCTTGCTCACCTTCAAGTCATCTGCAACTTGGCCAACATTTTCAGCATCTCGAGGTGGCTTTAAAGTCTCCAGAACCACATGAGCTGGAATGGCATCTGACATTAAGTCCAAGTTGGATACTTTAGCAGAGGTCTCTACGTGTGGGAGAGTCAGACTGTCCAAAGATGGGTTTTCATTTGCATCCACAGATGGTTTTTGTGGATGGTCAGATCCATCCATTGGTGTAATTTCAGGATCCTTTTGTGTCTCTGCAATGATTTTTTCGGCACACTTTGAAGTGTCCAAGGACTCTGGGGTGTCCAAGGGTGTATTCTGAGCAGCCTCAAGTGTGTCCAAGGGTGTATTCTGAGCAGACTCAAGCGCGTCCGATGGCACCGTCAGGGCAGACTCTGGTGTGTCCAAAAGTGCATTTTCAGCAGACTCTGGTTTGCCCAAAAGCTTCATCTCAGCAGGCCTAGGGTAACCAAAACGATTAACCGGACTTAGGGGTATCTGAGGGCGTACTTTCAGCAAAATCAGGTGTGTCCAAGGGTGTATTCTGAGCAGACTCAAGTGTTTTCAAGGCTGTATTTTCAATAGACTCAAGTAGGTTCAGGCAATCATGGCAGACTCTGGTGGGTCCATTTGTTTAGCCTTAACCTGTGCTTTAGGAGCCTTCATAACTTGTTTAATCCTGAAGGACAAAGAGAAAACAAACATTCACATTATTTATAACTCAACTAATACATAACAAATTAGCACAAGAAGCACAACTTTGACATAAGATTTCACTGCATCATGCAAGTCTGCTTTTTTACTTGCCCGTCGGGCTAAGCAAACATTAAACCTTAAACATTTTCACTCAGACATTTCATAATTGCAAGGAAAATAATGTAACATTATATGGTGCGAGTACTCTAAGAGTAATCCAAATTAGTACGTGATCAACAACCTTGGGCATTCTGGCAAGTTTGAAGGTGATTAAATTATTCTGTACAATGGCGGAGAAAATTTGAGGAATCGACTGTACACTGCTCTGGCAATAGCAGCAGAACTATTTCAAATGATCTGAAAAATATGTAAATACAGTATAATTTTAAGGTGCCTCTAGGTACGGATACTAGCGAAATATCAACATCTAGACAGTTAACTGATACTGAGCAAAAGTAATACTATTCTTACCCCTGCCGTTGGAGGGCCAGTGCTCAGTTTTATAGGAACCAAAGCGCTTGATAGTCTTTCAATCTCCTTTAATGGACCACCCCACTCAGGTATGTTACCGACCGTGAGGAGCCTTTCAGGAAGTCCTGAAATTTGTACTGCCCAGAAAAGAACACAAGGCATTAGTGAAGTATAACCTAAACCAAAGTGACTATTTAAGAAACTATGAAGGACAGATTTTATATTACAAAAATAAAGGGGAGTATGATTTCTATGCTATTGATACAAAATTCCACCAGATGTTGCCATCGCTGCCAAATATTGGAAATTCATACAAAGAAATCAGAACATTTAAGTGTTGCTGCTGAGCTCATAATAAATAAAGTGAAATGACCCAGGGAATAAGTATTGAACACATGAAGATAACAAGGTGCAAAATGGCATAGAAAGCCAGATCACCTGAAATCTGTCAGTATTGAGAGAGAAATTGATATCAGCTGCTTTAGTCCTAATTGATGGCCTACAAAGGCTTCTCATTACGCAGGAGGCACACAGGAAAGACTTCATGATGGGTGTGCCAAAGAACTCTCCCAAGATCTTCGTAACCTTATCGTTGAAAAGCATTCTGATGGGAATGGTTATAGAATGCTGAATGTTCCTGTGAGCACTGTGGGGGCCATTATCCGAAAATGAAAGAGCATCAGTTCACCATAAACCGGCCACGATCAGGTGCTCCACGTAAGATGCCTGTCCGAGGAGTCAAAAGAATAATCAAGAGAGTTCTCCAAGAGCCAAGAACCACTCGGGCAGAACTTCAGGAAGACCTTGCATCATATAAGCAATTATAAGCAATGCACTGAACCTCCATGGCATCCATGCACGCTCACCACGCAAGACTCCACTGCTGAACAAAAAGCATGTAGAGGCTCGGTTAAAGTTTGCGAAACAGCATTTGGAGAAGCCTGTGGATTCCTGGGAGACTATAGTATGGTCAGATGAAAGCAAAATTGAACTTTTTGGCTGTCATTCCACACACCATGTTTGGAGAAGAAATGGCACTGCCCACCACCCCAAGAACACCATACCAACAGTTAAGTTTGGGGGTGGAAGGCATCATGGTTTGGGGCTGCTTTTCAGCAAGGGCTGCTGGCAGACTTCATATTATTGAAGACAGGATGAATGGAGAAATGTACCGACATTTCTGGATAAAAAAATCTGCTGCCATCTACCAGAAAGCTGAAAATGAAAAGAGGGTGGACGTTTCAGCAAGACAATGATCCCAAACACAAGGCCAAGGAAACAATGAATTGGTTTCAAAGTAAGAAAATCAAGTTGCTTGAATGGCCCAGTCAATCACCTGACCTAAATCCCATAGAAAATCTATGGAGAGAACTGAAGATCAACGTTCATAAAAGAGGCCCAAGGAACCTTCAAGATTTTAAGACCGTTTGTGTGGAAGAATGGGCCAGAATCACTCCTGAGCAATGCAGACGACTGGTCTCTCCATACAAGAGGCGTCTAGAAGCTGTAATCACCAACAAAGGCTTTTCTACGAAGCATTAAAGTGTTCAATACTTATTCCCGGTCATTTCACTTTTTATTTAGTATTATGACTCAACTTGTATACTTAAATGTTCTGATTTCTTTGTATGAATTCAATATTTGGCTTGATGGCAACATCTGGTGGACATTTTGTGTCAATAGCCCACTTAGAAATCCCCTTACTGATAAAAATGTTGATGTCAAATACTTATTGTCCCCGGCCAAGTGGCTAAATCATCAGTGACTTTAACAGGAACACAATATTTATGGTAATTTGAAATACACATGTAAACAAATCTTGTTAACTTACATAATTTTTCCATTCCCCATCAGTAATTTCAAAGAGTGACTCCTGAAAGAAGAAAAGATTGCAAACATTAAAATCCACTAAAACCAGTAGGCCATGAATAGTTAAATACAATGTTCCATGAATCACCACTGTCATTGGAAGCAACTTGTAAATACGTTGAATATTTTTGCCATTAAAAGATATAGTGATTACAACAACAGGAAATTAAACAGATGAGCATAGCTGAGTCTACCACTTAATCGCAGATATTTAAGATCAACTGGTTGTTTCATGGTTGAAATTTTATTTTTCTCTCTGCAGTTTTGCTGAGTTCCTCATACCTTCTTCTTCACAAATTCCTCTGCTGCTGCTGAGTTCGGCATTTCCAGGTAGGCCTGTTATCAAAAGAAATTATTTTGAATTATTTATATCCAACTACTAAACCTGTACTATGAAAATATAATGTTCATCTCCCTGTACTGTCCTCAGATATTAATATTATTGTTGTTTGCCTGAATCATATTCATACCTTCTGCTGAGTGACAGCTATGACTGGTAGAACAAACCATGTTTAAAAGATTTGACAGGTCATCTTCAGTGACTCCTGTCTCTGGAAGGTCAGTTATTTCAACTACATTCTTCATCCAGAATCGCTTGCAGGAGGTAAAAAGTTACAGTAATAAATAGAAATACATGAACGCTTTATTTGTATCGACAATTTGTAGCTTATTCAAACTAACTCACTATTGTGTCGAAATGGCTTAATTTTAAAAAGTTTCCATCACCGCCCATTAGCAGATTAAAACTGAATAGGAAAAAGCAAACATATGGGGTAATGTGGGCAAAAAGTGACAGCTTACCTTTCTTACAAAACCTCTTAACAACTGAGCTGCCTCCTGAATAATAAAAACAAATGTTAATCAGTTTCCACTCACACATCCACACACAAAACTTTATTCTAAATCCATATCTCAACGGATGCCTTCATGAGAGGTTTGGCCTTGACCATTTGTTTCCTTTAGCTGCTGGTGAACTTAGGTAATCTTTAACTTTAGTTGCTTGCAGCTGCCTTTCTCCGTTACACCTTTCAAGTTTAGACATCTGAGCTGACTGAGTTGTATTCATTAGGTTCCCTTTCTATGATGGGTAGGAATCAGCACAAGAATCCATTGAAAAAATCCAATTCCACATACACCTTTAGATTTTGTTATACGAATGGAATCATCAACAGAACGCATTTACCTTTTTTACCTTTTCCAGACACACTTGCACAGTCACACCATTCAGCATAAAGGACTTAGCACTGGCCAAGGCTTTGGCATCCTCTTCTCTCTCCATAGACACAGATGCCTGAGAAATACAACTCAGCAATTTCATCTACAGGACATTATAAAACAGTATCAGTTCTTATTAGTTTATTAACATTCCCTGTGCATGCTAATAACAAGCATCATCTGCTCTGTAATTCTTCATAATAAAAACATATTCAATGCACAGGGATGTTAAATAACTGCAACGCTTTCTGAAGTTTCCTTCTGACATCCCATAACAAACTACAGGTTAGTCCATCTTAAACAGCAAATAAGTCAACATGATACAAGACCAATATGAACCATACCTCCTTAGTCTTTTTAAGGAGAACAGCAGAGCGAACTTTGCCATAGGGTTCAAGAGCATCAACTACCTGTTGCTAGGAAGTTCCATATGGAATATTCTTTCTTAACCGTGACATGAAGAAGTCTCAGGGCCGGATTGCTTCTAGGTTTCTCACTTCTGCAAAAGTAGAAAAAATTAAACAAAAACTACTAGCAAAAACTGTAGGCAGACATATGTAGAAAAACACAGCACAGACATTCCTTTCTATGCTTCAATAATCTTTGCTTATGCCCATCACAGAAATGCTGCAATAAAAAATAAAATCTAAGAAGTTACCCTGTTAAAATACCTTAGATGAACCGGTCTTTGTGACAGAGGAACTGCTTGATTTGAAGATTCACTTCTTTTTAGAGGGGAGAGGAGGATCTCCTCATACTGCCAAGTTACCCCTTCAGTGAAGAGGAGGAACTGTTTCTCTTCGCTAGTTCAGCCAACAGCTTGGGGCCAATGACTGCACCATGGCCTTAAGAGTACTACTGTCAGTTACTGAGAAAGTTGAGCTACAGCACAGAGGGAGACAACACAAGCAACCAAGTAAATTAGAAGGTAGAATTGAATGCAAAGTATTGAAAGTATAAATGAGAATTTAATACAGCCTAATATTTGAGGCAATCATTGTGACACTGTTGATCACGCTACTCTGATGACCTCGATTATCTTTTAGCCAGTCTGCTACTTGACCTTTCCTGACGACCAGGACTGCAACGACGTGGACTCACTCTACGGCTGCTTCGTAGAGGAGAGCGTTTGGAACTGGTGTAGACTGGAGACCGCGATCTCCGCCTGGAGAGGTGCGAGACCGCCGCCGGTATGGAGAAGCAGCACGAGTCTTCCTGTGGGGTGACCTGGACCGGCCTTGAGAGCTGACTGCCGAGCTTACTGCATTCCGAGGGCTTCGTGACCGTGAGCGAGATCTTTGACGACGACTGGATCCATGATGCCGTTTAGGACTAGGAGATCTGGAGAAGGAATGTGACCGTGTGCGACGTTTTGAACCATCATGCTCCAATTTCAGCTCGGCCCTGTAAAAGAAAAGGTGTTGATTTAATAATGCTTAAATGTCAACCTAAAGTCTATTATCAATACAAGTACTTATAATTATCTACCTGCTGACAGTAACAGTCCCCAGATTTCAATCAGGATACCTGCAAAAGTAACACACATAGGCATTATTTATG
This sequence comes from Distichodus sexfasciatus, assembly GCA_032718565.1. Lineage (NCBI taxonomy): Eukaryota > Metazoa > Chordata > Actinopteri > Characiformes > Distichodontidae > Distichodus > Distichodus sexfasciatus. The sequence goes on along the minus strand of JAVGVS010000017.1, from coordinate 4,777,899 downwards.
TAAATTATAAAAACTAAACACTAAGCAGAATATAATTTCTAAACAACTTTCAAAGAGGATGTAATGAATAATATGAGGAAACCTACTGTTTTCTGAGACGTCTGCAGCTCTCAATGTGAAGGTTTGTGTTCTGATGTTCAATCCAATCCTGTTATTAAAAAGCAAAAAAAGTCAGACTGCTGCATTCTAAATATTCAAAATCGCAAAATGTCAAACTAGATTTAAACATAAGTTTAAAAGCAGGAGGTATTTCTGCAGAAAAGAAAATGAAATGGAAAATGCAATCTGCACTTAGTTTTCAGTTTCTGTGTGAGAAAATTAAATAACTCTACTCTGTACTTCTAAATATTTCATTTATGTATGAGTCATTTGTGAAAATTCAAAGATAAAATTAAAAGAACACTTTGTCTTTTCATTATCCCTTTGTCTTTTCTTATTTATATCCTGCGGTATGTTTCTTTTAGTGCTCATAAATAAAATGACAATGTTATTAAGGAAAGGAAAAAGCTATCTTGTATTTGCATTTGCTTTGTCTTCACAGAATAGCTAAAATGTTCACATCATATTTTTCTGTGGCTAATATAGGTGCTTTCTGACAAAACGATTTAAAAAAAAAAAACTCAAATGGGTAAATTAGTATACTAAAAATATTTGAATTTCCATTTGTGCTAATAAACATCGCTGAGGCTGAAAGAATGAAAAAGACAAGTCAACAAATTTGGCGCCTATCTGCTGCTCTTTTAACCTTCATTTCACCATTTGCCTTTTCATTTTCGAAATCGTTTACGCAAATGTTATACTACCAGGGCAAGACAATGGGCAGGCCAAGATGTAGCCGCTTCTGGTACTGTCACTCTTTTGTCAGTGTAGTTAAGGATTTTAAGGTGACTTAGATTCACTATCATTCATGCTAATGGCTAATTCCGCTGTCTACCTCTTGCATTTCCATTTGACCATTCTCATTATTTTATTTTCTACAGGAAATACCTCCCATATAAAAGGGCTATATTGAAAAAAACTTTAGTGCCAACAATATGTGCAATGCATCAAAAAGAGACAATCCCACAAAAAAACAACCACCATTCATTAACAAATTGTTAAAAATATTTCAAATTAAACACAGCACATAGGGGGCACTCATAACTTGCTTCTTGAGACAGTCCGATTTCGACAACATAAATCATTCTCTAAGAAAAACAGGTAATTCTGTATAAAGTCATTAAACAGTCCACTGAGGTTTCTTCTTTTCAAGTCACCGCTATCATTCTCAAGCCAGCTGTCTTCATCTTCAAAGCACAGACAGCTCAACCTAAATCTACAGCCCATTTCATCAAAGTTCTTGATCAAGGAGTTCCAGAAAACATGCAGTCTTCTTTGTAATGGCAAAAATCTAAAAATACTAATTCATGGCTCAGAATTGCCAGAAAAGTCCTCAATTCATGTATCTATCTATCTATCTATTACAGAACTTGCATTAAAAACAATGATGACAAATAAAACCAAATGTAACTATAAAAATATAAACATACAATTACATTAAATTATGTTAAATTACATTTTCATTTTTATTATTTTGACATTTTATTATTGATTTTATAGGCAACATTATATCAATACACATTTTGTACACAAAAATGAAAACACCACATGAGGGGAAGATACTCACCTTAATCTGACACATTCTACATTATATAGCTAGCATGTATGCGAGGAAAGATTCTCGTGTCGCAGCTGAGCACTCATTCATCATGGTGGGAGCTAAAGCCTTGCAGACATGGCAGACACAGGCTGAGGGCGTTGAGGCCCAGGAGACTTCTGGATTACTGGAGACTATGGGATCAACGAGGCCTTGGACCAAGCAGCGTGTATAGGTGCAGCAGTGGACAGCTCCGGGACACTCTTCAAGCCTTGTATGTTCAAGCTTGTGATGCAGGTCTTGGAATCTAATATGGGAAGTTTTGCTGGAGCTTCGGAACCAAAACCATCTTATCAGGAACTTGTGCAGTTGGATTCTTGTGTTGATGTTTGGTAACGTTAACGCCACTGAACGGGATATGCCACACATCTCCGCCTAAGGTTTCTGGGTGTCTCTCTTTTTGGAGAGGTGACTGCCAAGTATGTAGCTGGGTTCGGCTTTTCATCTTGGTAACCAAATTGGCCAGAATGTCTATAATCAATAACTTTTGCTTTTGTCGGGACTCAGAGGCCAGGAGATCCCCGATGAGGACCTCAATTCAGTTTTTCGCCTCCTCCTGGCCTTGCGCAGGCGGATGTCTCGTAAAATGAAGGGCAGGTTGTCCGGAGTCAGCTGATCATCAGGGTAGTGGCTAAGAAGCTCAAGATCCTCACTTGAGAGTCCAAAGCTGGCCAAAATGCTGCTGGCACTTTCAGAAGTGTAACGCCTAGGCTTGCATTCTGGAAGAGGCTGGCTGTCCAAACCACTTGGTCCTCCACAGCCAGCTAAAACCTCAAGACTGAACAGCCAGGAGAAGAACTTTGACGACTGGCTCGCACGCTGAGATGCAAAAAGTTTGTTGGGAGTCTTGTAACCAGACCAATCCACGTCACTGGGTGTTCTCAGGGCACTGGATTTCACATAGCCACTGCTGCTTCCTGGTGAAAGCATGTCACCTAGAAGATCTTTAGGCAAGCAAGGCTGCGTGTGTTTTGGGTTGCTGTACGACGGCGCGGAGCAGGCACTTCTTCGCTGCAGCCATGAATGCTCTTGTCTAATGTAGATTCTGCGTCTCTGGGACACCAAGCGCCTGATGCTGGCCTAAAGAAAACTCATTTCGCTGGTTGACCATCATTCCCCACGAGACGCAAGGCTGGAGTGGGGGCCAAGGCGTAGCTCCCCAAGGTCCAGTCCAGACTGTGACCTAAGATTACATAATGTCCAGTAACCACAGTTTCAATACTGGAGAATGGTCCTCCATGAGATTATACATGGATGTGACATGGTAACCTTGAGCAGACGGAGTAAGGTTAGAGCATGTGATGGGATGAGTGGCTGGAGGATGCCAGACAATTGCATTCAGCTGATGCAGTGCCAACTGAGTCTTTATCTGGGCCAACTGAAGGGAGGCAGCGGCAAAGAGTTGTGGGGTCACAAAGTTGCTCAAGGAGTTTGTAACAGGAGTCACACAATTTTCCAAGAAAAAAGAAAAGCTGAAAAGGTTTTAAAAACACAGACAGGGTTATTGGCTTGCCATCTTCATCTGCAGACAGAAACGCAAAAGAAAGCTAGAACCCCCGCCCCTATGATACATTTCAATTCTTCTGCATCGATAGTCATATGCATTTCTCAGCTCTTCACTGAAGGAGGAAACACAATTTAGCAGGCCAATTACAGGACAGGCAAGAAATAATTAAAATTGCTTTGACAAATCACCCCCAATTCAAAAAAAGAAAATAGCCATACAAAAAAAAAAAAAATCAACTACATTTTGATTGTATTCTTGAAACAGATTGGCAGACACATTTACAAACAAACTTACAAAAATGTAAAAAAAAAAAATAAAAATAAAAAGGGGGGGGGAAGGAAAAAAGGCAACGAGTGAAATTTCACAACATTCAAAAGTCAGTAATCCTGACTTTTGTACATTTTAACATTGACTAAATATAATCCTCATTAGAAAAGGAAGTCAAGATCAGAGGATAAGGATCAAGTTCTAGGGTCAAGTTTATCAAGTATGATTCTGTATACAGATGTAATATTTCTATAAAGATAAGGCCAATTTAGTGGGCTTCATTAGCTACAAAAATGCCATTATCGCCAAACAGTAAGTGCAAATATATCTGATATATACTGATAATACTTACTGGCCCTAGTGGGCCAACATCCAGCAAATTTCCGAGTTGACTCAACATGTCAGTTGGAAAGTCTGCTTGATACCCTCCAGGCACAGGACTGAGTATCATTTTGGTATATTATGGTGCATTGGGTGGGTGACTGTAACTGAATGTGCATACAGTATTTCCACTACCAGATAACCGTTCCCATGCCAATTTATTATTTATGCATCATCAGTATCACACCTGCTGGTTATCATTCCACATGATTGAGACTTTATCTCAAATATGTGACTAAAGGGAAACATCCCTGTGGGAATGGGAATACATCATAAAATGGCAAAACAGAAGTTTTCACCAGAGTGTTTCAATAGGTTTCTTAATCAAATACATACCACATGAAAGCTGATTCAACTAGTACACTGTCCATCGCTAAAAGGATTTGCCTATGTTACTACCACAAACTGTGGAAATAAACACTCTACTAAAATATTAGATATTATCTCAACTATTCAAACCTAACAACACACTAAGAATTTATTTCCACTGAATTAATACATTTAGAATAAAACTTCTGCCTATGCAACCAGTAATATTGTTGATGTAAACTATCATAATCATAAATGTCATAATCCAGCCTAAAATAAGTCAGAATGTATATTAGTCACAAAAAGTTTATCACTAAAAAAGAAATAAAGCAACTATTTCTGTAATCTAAATCTATTTGAACGATGCACGTTTTCTTTTACAAATCTGTATAATAAGTGTAGATTTAAACCATCACAGAAGTTGTTTTTCCAGTTCTTGTCAATATTTGTGTAATTAACTCCAAGGTGTATTTCCAGAACTGCAAATAGGAACACTAAAAAATATATTTTCCTCATACTATTTTTCAAACATCACATGCAACTATTTTCTATAAATATGCTTTTTTCTATATTTTAAACAACCATCTGAAAGGTGAAGGCCCTCACATGCCTCCTCCAAGACACATGAAGCCCATTAACGGACCATTATAAAAAGCTGCAGCAATCCCAGCCTCTTAACAAACTCACAGCAGAACAACATGATTCAGAAGTGCCAATAAAGTCAGTTAACTACAGCAGCAGCATTGAAATAATGTACTGAGCATAAAAAACATTCATTTACACTGCAATTGTATAAAAATCAGAAATGGTTTTTATCTTTAACTAAATATTTCTATACTGTCTATATAGTTTCACATTTTGGGAAAAAATGTCTATGTAGCCTACAGTTCCAAAATTTCCACACAGCCAAGGCTTGTGGTAGACGGTTTGAGGATACACTAACATGTCTGATACTGTAAACAGAAAGGTGGACTCATGAAATGCCACAACAAAGAACAGTCACACATCAAGAGAAAGCGGCGATTAGCCAGGTAACTCGCCTTCTGGACCATGAGGTCGTGGATTCGCATCCACCTCCAGTACTACCATTACTGGGCCTCACCCGAACTTGCTTCAGAAAAACTGGTTGTCCCAAATTAGAAATGAAGTTTCTCGATTAGTGTCTGCTAAACGGCGTAGCTGTAAATCTGACAATGTCTAATCAACCAGACATGCAAACATTTAAACTACTAATCAAAGACTATGAGCTCTTTTGTCAGCTGCAAGGATTAAGCCCAGTAAAACACAAGACATTCACGTGCACTTTTAGTGCGCTGACCAAAGAAAAATGGGTGAGGTTCGATCCAACCAGATTCAATTCCATGACCGATCTGGATCGTTAGTTATTTTGCATTATTATCAAACGAAAACAAGCTCGCTGTTGTTTTGTAAAACCGACAAATGTAATGCGACCGCTCCAGACGTTCTCATACATCTAGCCAACCTTTTATGCTTTACCTTGTTATGCTGCGCTTGCAAGTATATATGCTTATAGACTGTATAGATTATAAATTGTTTTGTTAAACACAAACGATGTTTGATTTTGTTTATGAAGGGCGTCAACTCGGCAGGGACGGGCGAATTAATTAGAGACCCCGGACCCAAATTTTGACAGGCTTTCCATACTGGCCACAGGCGGGGATTCAGCAGACATTTTTACATGCTCAACAATAACATTAGCACTGAAAGCTTGGCTAAATGACACAGTTGTGCCTTAAAATCCATACCTGTTATGAAATACCTGAAGTCGTTAGGGTGAAAAATCCAGCATCTTAACTCATGGTAGTCGGTTTTCGTTCACGGATATTCCTCACTCGTCCACCACCACCGCCACAAGAAGAGTCGATTTAGACCGGAAATTCGCTTCAGACTACGCATGCGCCGAAATGCGTAATTTGCCGCTACTTCCTTACGGCAACTGGATTTGCGTTATGTTTTTCAAACTTGAAGTCCTGTCAAGTGCTGCCATTCGTTCCGGTTTCTTTTTTAATTAAGTCGCATTTTAATTGTCTTAATTACAAACCATATTAAATTTAAACGTCACGGTTTATTTTTATTCTGTTTTATTCTTGAATTAAATCACTCATTACACAGCGTATTGTACAAAATGTATTGAATAATGTGTGTACGCGGTAATATAAAAATAAACACTCACACAGGTATAACAAAACAATTAGCCCAAGAAAAAGTTGAATTAAAAAGATGTATGTTTCATGCACGTGCATATGTTTCATGTGTTTCACATTCAAGCACGTCACAGTTGTGGAAGCTTCGCGGCGGGGGCGATGTCGGCTTAACGCAGGTGTGAAATCCGTTTTTGCTAAACAAAAGCGGCTATCGCATATTATTATTATTATTATTATTATTATTATTATTATTATTATTATTATTATTATTAACGAGTTTAAGAGTGCCGAGGGTGTTATTGTAGTAGTGGTAATTATAGTGTTAAACTATCGACAATGGTGTCATCGATGCTAAAATCTCAAAGAGCAATTATGATCGCGAGTATTTCAAAAACATCAAAAATGACTCAGAACAACATATACTGGTAAATTGTCTCTCTCTAATTGATCTGCTCAAATAAGCAGAACTGAACGACTTTCATGCCAATCCGCCAACCTCCATGACTTTTGACCTTGCACGTTGTTGCTAGGTGGTAGAGCTGGGCGATTCATGACTCACCCGGGTTAATCACCCAGATCCATAAAATAACTCACGAGTCATGGATCTGAGGTCTCTATTAACACGAATCCATCAAGTCCTAACTACACCATGACTAAAATGAAAACCCCATCACGTACATACCTCATAATAATTTTAAACTCATTACGAGATCAATACAGCCATAGTAGCAAGTGTAGCTGCTAAAAATGTCATAATTTATAGTTTGTTTGCACCACCACAGTCAAAAATGCCACCAACTGCCCCTCAGTTAGCATACAGGTCCAACCCAATGGTTGACTGATTGACAAACGAAGTGATCCTGCTGAAAAGCGGCATTATGGTATAAGCAGATTAAGTAAATAAACAAGACGTTTTGGAATAAAAACTGCTGGAATTAAATAAAAAGGTCTCTACATTAACCTATGTTATTGGGAAAAATAATGACCATGAAATAAAATTTCACAATAATGAGCAAGTTTTTAAAGCAGAACGCAATATATTTCATAATAATGAGTTGGATTTCAAAATGTGTTCAATTACTTCACAGTATCATTGTCATAATATTTATCCATGTCTTATTTATTCATAGTTATTTATTTAATAAAGTTCTATTAATGTATTTAATTTTAACCATTTGGGAGTTCTATAATTTAGAAGGTCAGAACGGTGTTGAATTTCTTAAAACGGAAGTTAACAAAGAATGTGACCTGTAGGGGTGTGCAAAAAAAGCGATTCACAAAAGAATCGCAATTCTATCTCTACCGATTCAAAATCGATTCATACAAGACACAAAAATCGATTCATATTTCCCATTTTGTAACGGCGCGAGTTTAATTGTTCTTCCGGATAGGAGTTTGCCAATCCTATAGATGGCGCAATGCCGGTTTCTGCTCAGATAGCAGCATTTTTATTTATTCTGATAATGGCACTTTACAACTAGTGCTGGCCGATGAAACGATAAAGATAATTATCACGAAATAGCTTTTCCTTGATAGAAAATATAGACATAGTCGATATAAAGGCGATAACACTGCACACTGCAAACTGTGTCGAAAGTATGTTCATACAAAGACTGGTCATACTAGAGCTGAAACGATTATTCGAATACTTTGTTTAATTCCTTTCACTCGCTAGAGCATGCGCTGCTTGTGTTTCACACGGACGCTTATTAATGACGCACAACGTTTTCAGTGGCGAGATCAGGACAAGACCTGATCCCTCTGTATGTGAAAGTATTTGTGAGATGTTCTGTTTACAAAAACAGAGGTAAATGCGTAAAAGCACATAAATGACTTTTTTCGCGATGTAAACGCGCTGCATTTATGAGCTCATGCGTGAGCACCATTACTCACTCAGTTCAGTCAAAACATCCCCTTTGTTACAGGCACAATGCATATTTTAGCTGATAAATAACCACAACAACCAGAGTTCTACTCACAATACAGCCGTTTATTGAGATTGTCCCATAGATTTTCCATAGTTTATTCTGGAACGCGCGTCCAACTTTTTAATGTGACGCGGCTCCTGTGGGCACGTAGGGGATTGTGGGAAATGTAGTTCTGTTCCAGAAAGGCCAAAAGCAGCTCATTTTACAGGCCAAATTGGTTCAAAATGACCCAAAACTTCAGTATTTCTTCATTTTCAATTGATTAGATTTTTTTTTCAATTTAATAATGATGTAGCTTAATCAATAGGAAAGAAGAAATGTAGAACATTTATTTATCAAATGAAAAAAATCAGTTACAGTTACAAATAAAAAGGTGGTTTGACAGTGATTTGACTTATATCGTGATATATATCGATATTGTCTGATATGAATTAAAAAATCAAGATACGATTTTTTCCATATCACCCACCCCTATTTACAACCAAATATAGCAGCTCTTATTTGGTTTTATTTAATTTACTTTTATGTAAAGTGTTAATTTAAGTTGTTTAATTTAAGTTGAAGGTTTGCAGTTTATATTTGCAACAGTTTATATTTTTGTAACGTGACTTTAACTATTATCTCAGGGCTGTATTTCCTATCAGACTGATGGAAAAAAATGGACGTTTTGGATCAAGAATCATTTTGAATCAAGAATTGGTTTTGAATCGAGAATCGGTTTTGAATCGAATCTTGAGCCCAAGAATTGAAATCGAATTGAATCGTGAGGTTTTCTGAATCGTGCACCCCTAGTGACCTGCAGCAACAACCCAGTAACTGGTAGTGTAACAATAACTATATATTTTAAAGCTAGGTGATCTCAGGACAACTCACTTTTTGTTTTTCTGGGTATTATTTAATAAAGGTATTATTTCTGCCGCTACTCTAGACTGTGGCAATACGTCTATATAGCTGCTAAAAAGACAGATCATGATGACCCTTGTTCTGTTACAGGCTGGTCCACATTTTAAACTGGTTTACCAAGGTGGTTTAGTGCCAAAATCTGTTTAAATGTTTCAAAATTTATGCCAAAAGAGGTCACCAGTAATATGGGTCAAACTGAAGATTGCATCCATCTAAAATTGTCCTAGAAATGGATGGGCCATTAGTTTTGACTAATGGCCCTCATGACATCCGGTAGGTGGCAAAGTTTTTCCTTTGTATTTACAAAGCAAGTGAAGCTTGACTTTTAAAGTGAATTTTTAAAATAAAAAAATATTAATGACCAGATCTACTTCTCTAGGTTCACGCTTATATGATATTATGGGGCCACAGCCAGTCATGATCATGAGGTTAACTTAAAATAGTCAGAGAGGTGTGAGTTAATGCACGTTGAACCCCTAATTTAGTCATGTTCTGGTCTAATTTTGGGACTCAGATAATGTCATGTCTCAGAGAAGTAACTAGAGTAGTGTCACTGGATTTGGATAAGAAATAAACTGCAATGCATTTTGGCTACACGAGCAAAGTGTAAAGTGATGGCTTCATTCGACCCCCGCTAACCTACCTTACATCAGCATTCTTTTCTTTCACTGGCTGAATTGAGTCAGACAACTTTTAATTAGTTAGATTTGCAGAGTTATTTTCAGAAATGTATTTGCTTCATACAGAATTAGATTGGGGATTGGCTGATGTTGACAAACAACAGAAATAAATGTGTGCTTACAATTTTTAGCACTAAAGATTCCACAAAATTCTGCCAGATCTAAATGATGTGCAGCAAGAGGTGTTCTCTAAATGTCATCAGATCTCCAGTACCAACTTGGTGTGTGACTTTGCTGTAGAGTCAGTCACACCCCATGTCTCCAGAGATTATGTTTCATATGGGGCCCCATGTGGTTCCCTGGAGAACCTGAGTTATGTAGCTGACGACGCCAAACATCATGCAGTGCCAGCAATAAATAACTCAAAGCATGCCAGCCGAGACATAAATCATACAGTAGGTGTCTCTATGTGATTCACATGAGTAGGTTATGATATAGGTCTTCACCACCCCCAAATGTACAATGATGCACACATTTACTTACAGCACAGTATCATATTGCAGTGATGAATATGTCTGATGCTATACTCTTTCTAAATGTGTGTATTATATTTACTTAGTGTCTCTAGTTTCTCTAAATTTTAAATTTCTGACCAGAACAGGAAGTCAGACAAGATATAAAGCATATTAATCTTGTATGTCATTGCCTTATTTTGAACAGCAGTGATGAAATGTGCACTTGGAATTCATTCCCCTCTCAGAATAAATAAATGTTTAAGCATTGGTATCAGTTGTGGCTCTAAACCAGTAAGACATCAGAATCTTAATCCTCTATTAATCCAGCCATAAACCAATCCTAATCACTCAATTTCACTCGGTACTCTATCTTCAATTTTAGCCATGACCTGCCCTCCTCATCTGAACATTTTTACTTGGTGATAAGCAACGTGTCATGGGGCATGTTCAGTGATTTGCATAGTGATGGAGAGTAATCACAGCAGGTGCCAAGAACAAAACAGCAGAGTAAATGCTAGACAGAGAAAATGAATTAAGGTGATCACAATTTTTCTTCCATCATAACCACACAGCAACCTTTTGTCACCTGTTCCTTTTCCTTGCCAGACATTTGTCTTGCAGTCATCAAGGCTTCATGTTGTGCACCATTTGCCATTTATCTCTGTCTGGCAGGAAAATATGTTTGGAGGTCTGTAGAGGCCTGTTCAGCAAACAGCTAATTGGACATAATGAAAACACTGCACCCCAAGGCCTTATGGGAAAGCATATCACTCAGCACTTCCAATCTGGGCCTCACCACAACCCCTAAGTTCGTGTCAGACCCCGCTGACACAATGATCTCATCAGATACTTACTCTAAACCACAGCAGTTTGCACGCTAACCTCAAAGTCTTATTATAGCCCTTTGATTTGTGTTAATCAAATGATAGCTGGCTTTAATAAGTATGTAGTTATTTTTGTTCACTCATAAACACAGATAAAATTACAGTACATAATCTTATTAAAGGAAAACAAATACAATGCCTCAATATGTTGGGTTCAGTTGTCCTATAGAATTATCTGTATTTCTTTTTATGTAGGGAAGTGTGTCCCACTCCTAATCCGTCCTCAATGTACTTGATGTAGTAGTTACTTGGTAATTTCCAGTATGTGTTTGTTCTGGTTATGGTTTCTTCTTAATAAACGTCTCCTTTACTTGACCTATGGTTTCATCACCTTGTCGAAGATGGGTTATATTCTCTCAGCACCTCTACACTTTCTATTTCCAGACAAGCATCCATGAGCAATTTTTTATCACACACTCCTGGTTTCAGAAGTGTGGGAGGGACTTGTAACACTGTCTCTAAGAAATGTCCACCATCCTCTCAGCTGTATTTAAAGCTGCTTGTTCCCCAGTAAAGCATTCCATAACCGTCCCTTCCCTATTCCTCAATACCTATAGTTCAATATGTAGATGCTGCATTGATATAAGGTCTAACTTATGCAAACAGTTTTATTTTATGGTAATAAAAACATTATTGCAAATAAACGCTTAACCAGTCTGAGTTTCAACTGATTGAATACACTTAGGTTAATAAAGGTAAACAATCATTTTTGTTACCTGTTTTATTATTTAACAGTAAAGATTGAAGAATGATAAAACAATTACAAATAAGACCTAAATGTATATTATACATCTTGACACATTTATTTACAATGTGTTTAATTTATATTCAATTAAATCATATTTAATCAAAAGATAGAAGTGTATTTTTTCAAAATGTAAAGGACAAAAGGATCACTGCTTATACTGTAGCTGAAAACCTAAGAGCTATAAAGAACTATAAATAAATGCATTTGTTCAGTGTTCTATATGAAAATGGGATGTTACAATTGAGACTATGCAGGTCATTCAGTCTCCTCTGGGCCAGTTTGTCCTAAATTCTTTGTCACTGCTTAATCACAGCCATTTATTCCAACAGTCAAAAGCCATGACGCCTCTTACAGTGACAGAACTGTATTGCTATAATTGATTCACGGTGGAATATTTAGGTTATGGATGTAACCTAACTCTTATAAATTTCTCTCTCTCTCTCTCTAAATGCATGCACACATATACACACTCTACACAAGGAGATTGTGTAGAATCTTCTGTTTTAAATACATCGTGCTACTTTTTGACTGGTGTCAATTAAAAAGTAGTATTACATTTCATCAACCATTGGATATCTCAGAAATGGATTACTTGGTGCCACTGTTTCAGAAGTATAGAGTAAGCAAAATATTAACATACTGTAGCTTCGTCAATTGATTAAATCTTGGCAAAATAAACAAATTGCTTGGATTATGAGCATAGTCATGAACAGATATAATGACAAGATGGATAGGATACAAGCACTCAGAGAGAGAGAGAGAGAGAGAGAGAGAGAAAGAGAGGGAGGTGGCAAACACTTTGCCCATTTTAAACAGACTGCCAAAACACATTTATCTATATTAATCTGCATCAAGGCTCTTATACAAAGTCACAAGATCATGGTTATCTATCTGGTATACAGGGTACAACAGGTGTAATCATTAACAGATGTGTTTCTGGGATAACATGGATTGTCAGCTCTTTTAATAGATAGAACTTATAACACTAGCTAACCCTAGCTGTTAGCTGTTAGCTAATTTTTTAATTGTAGCAGATTCATATTATTAAAAAAACACAAATCATTTAAAACCCAATTAGACTCAAATGGTTGATGATGTTGTGGTCATATATAAAGGCCCATTCAGAATGTTTCAACTCTATCTGGCATCTAGTTTATTGCCTGGATTTATGAGTATGATCATGTGTTTTATATTACTGTTTCACTGAGTTAACGCCTAGCTGTTTGAAATGGATGCCCTTTACCCAGTGTGGCTATTCTGAGTGGAAAGCACATCATTATTGGGAACAAACAGATAAAATAGTGTGTTATTTATTAATGTCATTTTAAGACATTCAACCAACATCACAATCAATGGCATTTTAATTCTGTAGTGCAAATCGGACAGTGCAAATGGCACAGCACAGAGCGGTGAGTGGGAATGGAATGTAAACAGCCAATAAACAGATAACAAAAGAATAAGTGTGATGGTGAAGATGGAATGTAAGAGAATGTCAGTCAAATGTCAGTTTGAGTGTTTCACGAGGCCCACACGACAGTTTTGAGGAAATGTCAAATCTGTGTTCATACAAATCACTTCAATTTCAACATGACAATGAATTACACTGACTCCCATCAGAGACAAAATCACATCACATTTTACAGCCGAAAAATAGCAGAAGTTTGTAAACTATTGACTCCAGTATACTAAACGGATACAGTTCTATTTATGACCACCAGAGGACCTAGCCCATTAAAATCACAGTTTGTACACATTCTGCTTATGTTACAAAGTTGACAGAGTCTGACTAAATTGGCAGAGGGTCATAGTCAGTTCAGCCATATTGTCACCTGTGATATGTCCCTTCATGAATCTCACTAATCTTAAACTCCGTTTGGCACCCGTGCAGGTTGACATCACTGACTCAAAGTGCGCCAGTTGCTAACCAAGACAAGAAAGAGGACTTTTGTTAGTGCTGAAATAGAGGTGGAAATGAGGAAAAAGAGATGGAGTATCAGGGCAACAAAGCCTTTGCTTCCTTTATCATCACTTACTTCTGAAAGTGAAGGAGATGCAAAGTCTGTACATAAAAGTTCCCTAAGCAAAATGCCTTTCATATTGTTTATGCAAAAGTATGACTTATTGAGACAAAGTTGGTACTGCCATGAACTCTGCAGGATAGAGTGGATCTATAGAGGTGGGCATTAGGAAGAACACCCCTTCAATAATCAATTCATGTACACCCATGAGACTCCTAACATCTGATAGTTATATCTACTCTTTACTTATATTGTTTGGAGACTAAATTTCCTGTATGTATTAAATGAAGCTGATCCTGTTTGATAAAAATTATGTGAGGTAAGCAGTACTGAAACTGAAATTTGGGCCTGGTAATGACATTCCTATCAGTGGCAAAATAAAGACACAGCAGGTGTCCGTCTGATGTCTATTAATTCAATCTCCTACACACACATGATAGTTTATAATAGAGCTTACTCTAGGAGTAAACATCTTGAAATTACCATAGGAAAACTACTTTTATACTGGATTAAAAACTAGAACACTAGAGAAAACAAATAATACAAAGTCCAGGTCATACTAACATATTTTAAACTAGCTTACAAAATCATAAGCATGTAAGTTGCAAGCATAGTTTTGTGCTAAGTTAAACATTGAATGTACTTCACATATATCTATGACAACAATAACAACCATGACAATGACGACGATGATGATCGTGATGATGATGATGATGAAGAAGAAACTGCAGAACATGATCATTATAAGCTATGGTAAAATATACAATGTAGACAATTATATAGAGCATGCACACAAACATATGAATGAATAAATGAAGAATGATTGATGAAGGGATGGATAAATGGATCAATGGGTAAAATGACGGATGGATAAAATGTACCCTTTAAGGCAGTTAAACAACATTTGCTGAATATTCAAATATTAGAAATAATATGTATTTTAAACTATGAATGCCCTTTTCTAATATAAGCCCATGTTGTTAATAATCTTCATCACCCCCTCGGATAAAAATGTGAACAGGCACATTCATGTACATTAATAATCGCTCAACAATGAGAGTTCAACTTAAAGTAGCATCAAAACACACACACACACACACACATTAAGATCACAGTAACTTTGCATTGCCAAAAGCAATGTTTAAACCAGCACATCTTACCGTTTAGGGGCTTCAGGCCTTGCTAGAAGTGCCAGATTATTGTTTTGTTGGTTTGTACTGTCACTGGCAACAGTTTGTGCCATTCCATCTTGGGAAGTGAGCTTTTTATTGCCTTTTAGCATTTCTTCTGTCCCAGGGTACCTACAATTTGTACACCTGTTGCCTCCTTTCTCCTTTTGTAAACTCACCTGAAGTCTCTTAAAATCTCTAAAATCTCAGAAGTTTCCTAAATCCACTTTGAAAGGTCAGTGCAAAAGAATCCTGTTTGCAGAACTCTCAGGTCCAGACTTAATCTGTTAGATTATGCAGATGATATGCTTAGAGATTTTAATCTTAAAAACACCTATCAACTTTACCTGCTAAGCAGAATAAATGTTAGTCCTGAGCAGCATAGAAAGAGAATTGTTTTTCTCAAAGAATAAAATAAAATTGCAACGCTTGAGTCTTGAGTGAGGAATTGCTTCATTCTCAAGTCATTTCCAGGCAAAAGTCATTTCGCAGTGGAAAAAATTGTTGTTGTTGCTAATTAAATATTTCCCTAAAATCTTCCCTTGAAAGAAAAGTCAGAATGTGTTCCATAATTGCAAAAATCCATCAAGTGATCAAACATATATTCTAGAGCTCCTCATCCTCTGTCTTCCCCGGGGGACAAAACTGCAGTGAGAGACTGTAGTGGAAGTCCTGTAAGAATTTCAAGACCAAGATCATGCAGCCCCCTGCCACCTACAGCAGTCAGCTGGTGGAACCAAGTGTCACATGCCAAATATGTCCGCAAAGAGAAGGGCAGGAAATGGGAGAGAGAAAGAGAGAGAGAGAGAGGGAAAGAGAGAGATGAGAAAGAACCATAGAAGGCAAATGTGATATTTCTTGAGAACAAATAGGGCAATGATGCAATGATTATATCTCAATCTCTTCTTACACCTATTCTTATATTCTTAAGTGCAATAAAAAAAAGTTAAAAGGAACATCAAACAGAGACATTTAATGTGATTGCTGAAGAGAAAAAAGTGGGATGACTTACGTAAAGTAGGAATTAAAGCCAATTTAGCCCCACCCCTTTGGACTCATACCCAGTGTGCAGAGTGATAAAGCCTTAGCAAATTTCCCCAGGCAGTGTTGGAATGCATTTGCATCCTCAATGGACTAGCCAGCTGTCACTGGGGGCTCAAGAAGTGGAACGACCAATCACTTATAAGCCTGCTTCTCACAGCTTGCCTCAAACATATACACAGTGGCAGAGTTCATTTACATTCACATTTATTACATTTAGCAGATGCACAGGAACAACTTGGGATTAAGGGTCTTGCTCAGTAGCCCAACGGTGGTTCCTGGGATTTGAACTTCCAATCTTATGATCACCTAAACAGTCACTCCAAAGGACAAAATACAGCAGTCCATG
This sequence comes from Distichodus sexfasciatus, assembly GCA_032718565.1. Lineage (NCBI taxonomy): Eukaryota > Metazoa > Chordata > Actinopteri > Characiformes > Distichodontidae > Distichodus > Distichodus sexfasciatus. The sequence goes on along the minus strand of JAVGVS010000017.1, from coordinate 4,761,399 downwards.
TCCTTAATCAGTCAACCATGTCTTTATTGTTAGTTTTTAATATTTTATGTAACCTCATTCTCTTCATTAATTCTTCTTCTTCTGCTACTTCTTTTTCATTCACGTAGAGGCACAATTCATGGTTTAAATTGAGTTTCTTGTCAATAGCCCAACTGCAACCCACTTTTTTCCCCTGTGTCAGTTCAAGTTCTGGACTGGGAAAGGTGCCACCGAGGTGCACAAGAGCAAGGTACTGTCCCCAAGCACTGCTCCCCAGGCATTGCCAAAAGCTGCCCACTGCTCCAACACGGATGGGTCCAATGCAGAGGTCACATTTAGTGCACCGCGTGCTGTGCTGTGTTCACAATGACAAAATTCTAGCACAAATACTGTAGGAGGCGGTCACAACAAGTGTGTGAGATAAAAGTTAAAACGTTGTAGTTACCTATTTTGGTCACAAGGGCCCCTACTTTTTTGAAAACTGCTATTAATTTCCTGAGGTTAGCAGTTCCTGACTCGAGCTGATGTGATCAAAACTATAATCAGCGGAAATGTCTACAAACAGCAATGTTTGCACACCACAAAATTTGAGAATTGCCCATTTAATAAAAAATGTATTGAACTGGTTATCTAAAGCCATTCTGAAGTCAAATTTAAGGTGACAGAGCTAGGTCAACATGAAGGAAATCATGTTGGAATATTATGTCATTCCAGATCAGTTGCATTATGTCCACTGGCCGTACTGAATAAGACCTGTGTTTTTTAAGCAATTCTATCCTTCTTGTACATAAGACACTGATAATCCCACAACCTAAATCAATGTTATAACTTCTAATGCCTGCTAAGCCAGTACCGGAAAGTTAGGATGTCTTTGAAATAAAATAGCATCCTCTTTTATGCTCACGGTGTAACACATATTACACAACATTGAGCCTTGTGGAAAAGAGCCAGTTATTATTAGGCATACCATCTATTGTCCTTGGCAAGATGATCAACAAAGGACAAGCATACCATGCTCTAGAAACGGTGGAATATGGCACTTTGACTCTTTGCACAGTTAGCTTCAATTTACAACACATAAAAGCAAAGCATAGGGTAATTTGTCTGTAACCTTCAAGATCTTAGTTTTATTAAATACCGGTGTGGGCTCACATGTTCCAGTTAAATGTGGAAGAATGTAAAATGTACGTGTGTGTTCAACGGAACAGATGAGAATAGACTTTCTATTAAAACTCAGCACAGTCATTTGTTTCTCTTAAGTTCTAAATAAGTGTCCTTGCATTTTATTTACATGATTGTTCTATTCTGGCCGTCATATTTGCGGACTGCTCACCTCAAAAGCAATAAAATGTAAATAATAAAAACAACTTCAATAATCAGTCAATAAAAATGACTAATGCTAGTTAAAAGAATACAACAACATTCTTTTGGTTGAGGTAGATAAATATAATCTTTTAAAAGTCCAAGTCAGGAAAACTTATGTTTAACTGCAGAATTATGTGGAAAAATCTTTAGCCTTTAATAATTTGTGTATTTGTATCAAAAATGGATTAATATGAATTTTGCACTCCAAATATGAGAAGGGGGGGGGGGGGGGGGGTTATGTCTAGTTTAGTACTTTTTGTTTCCTTGTTTGTCTTGTCTTGGCTCCGCTTCCTGTGTTTGGCTTTATTACTTTCACCGGTGTTCTAGCTCTGCCCCTTGTTTTTGTCTGTGTATATAAGTTTGGTTGTGTCAGTCGTGCTTGATCGGTTCACCCTCACACTCACCACTCTCTGTGTGTATATTGGACGTTGTGTTTTTGGTAAATAAATCACCTCAGTGTTAACTCCTGCGTTTGCGTCCGACTTCCTTGTGTGAGTGGAACGTGACAGTTTGTGGAGGGGAGTTCTGAACAACTCACACCTCAGGACCCTTAGCAAAAAGTAGTTTATTCAAGTGTACTACGAGTATACTTACTATATACTAAAACTGAGGCAGTATACTTGAAGTTTACTTTTTATATACTATATTTATATGCTTAAGAATAGTATAGTGAAGTATACTTGACTTATACTGATAAGTATAAAGAAAAGTCTACTAAAGTCTAAAAGTATACTTCTGTAATCTTTATAAGGTCATTTTAAGTATACTTAAAGTATACTTTTATAAACTTAAAAATGTTCCAATTTAGTCCAAAGAAGTATTAAATTAGTATACTCTCCAGTACACTACAAGGTACATGGTCTGTAGTATACTTGCTATACTTATACTCAAGCATACTTAATAAAATGAACTTCAAGTATACTATTTTTTGCTAAGGGGAATGAGGAAGGCTTCATAAACAATTAACATGTTTGATCACATTAATAAAATATGTGATCCCATGAAAAAACAATACATCTTTTTGTTTTCAAACACTGTCCCTATAGGAATTACCTGCACAGGAGAGAACCATTACAATTTGTATTTACATTTACAACTGTCACAGGTGCATAACATGAGGCATGGTTAAGTTGCAAGCCAATTATTGAAAAATCCAAACATAAAATGGCCAAGAGGGCCACAAATAAAAACTATATAGGGGAGCAGGAACAAGGAACAGGATTAATCAGACAAGGGAGAACCAATAGGAAAACAATCACTAAATATAACTGCAAGGAGTGATTACGGGGGCCATGCAGTTTACAGCTTTATCAGTTTTTGATGAATCGAAGTGGACAGACGTTGAAATATGACACGTTTCATCCTTTTATCTAGGGTGCTACGGTTCAAAACTTATTAGGCAAAATGCAAAATAGCTTATTATAGCGCCACCAACTGGCATAGTGGTGTTTTTTTTTTTTGTCTGAGTAGTGGGAGGGGTACCAGACCTACCTGCCAAATTTCTAAGCTGTAGCCCACCCAGAGCCGGATTTCTATGACACTCAGTGTGTGACATTGCAGTCCTATGCCAAGCCCACCACATTTATTTGTATATTACAGCCAAATGAAGACCCACATTAAAAATGTGCTTGAAAGTAATCAAAGAAGAATGTCTTGGGGTTCAAATGATACCAGTTGCATGTAGATTGGATAAAAATCCAGTGTCTAGTTCGTAAGAGAAATTCAATATGGCAGATAGATAGGCAATAGATGCGATGGTCTATAAAGATTCGTCTTGACCCAAGGAGACCCAAGGAGATTTTTGAGAAACGGAGCTACGGTTCAAAAGTTATTAGGCAAAACGCAAAATAGCTCATTAGTGCCACCAACTGGCAGAGTGGTGCAATTGTTTTTTTTTTGCCTGAGTAGTCTAGTTCACAAGAGATGGTTTTGCATATTATGCAAATTAGCGAGAAATCCAATATCGCGAAAATACATGCAAGGGTCTATAAAGATTCCTAAATCAACCAACGAAGGGAGAACCAATCAAAACTAGAGGCTGGACTGAAACGCAGGTTGGATAACTAATGAACACTGATCTACCAATAGGACACGCTGGGAAGGCGGCACAAGGACAAGACAGAAACGAGACGCGAGACAGAACTTAAAACACTAAAACCAACTAAACAGCGGCATCTCCTGGCCGCTCAGCAGAGTCGAGGGGGTCTGTAGGGCAAGGGGGGCCATGACAACATTTAGCAGACACTCTAATTCAGAGTGAAGAACATCAGTGCTCTGTAGTAGACTTTGACTTTGACTTTGACATCTGCTTTTCATATCTGTAAACCTCGACATAAATCAACAGTTGCCTTCACATACCTTTACTTGTCAGATTACAAGGCCGGAGCTAATATTTATACAGGCCACAAGGATACATACATGAAAGCTAATAGGTAAGTAACCAAAATACACTTTCTTTTTACTAAAATTAGGATTTTAGCATTTAGTAAGATAAGCATGAGGAGCTTGTCCCCCATAAGTACATTGTTTAAATAATACACTTGTTTAATGCTTGTGTTTATTTTAATTTCCACTTGCCAGTCCTAAAGATTTCACCCAGGATCCACACAACAGGTAATTTCCCTCAAATTAAGAATAACACAAACATTCTATATTTAAGTAAGTTAGCACCTGGTAGAAAAACATAAGTTCATGTTTGTGATATTAATATGAAGCTTTCAAATACAACAAAGTACCTAAATATTTATTTTCATTGTTTTATTTGGGCTTGTTTGAAGTTCTTTGCAGCATTAGTGTAGCAACAAAATAAACAAGACAATTCTATGTAATTATATTTTTTATCTCGCAGAAAAGACCTTCATATCTCACCAACAGCACAACAAAAACACATTCTTTTTCAAAGTGATGCTGTTTGTTGTTATGTTGAAAACTAAAACTAATCCTTTATTTTGCTAGCATAAAGACCCTGGTTAAACACCCCAAAACATTCAAACTAACCACCAGGTAAGAGCCTTAAGGTTGCTGCATGGTTTCTATTAATATATTAAACATTCATCTGAAATAAAATAATCATATCTAATGGGAAACATTTATTCCTGTTATTAAAGATGCACAACATAAAATATTATATCTCATTTATACATCGCTTATTCTATTTACAGGTAAACCAAGCCTGTATACTTTATGTCATACCCAGTGGAAAACTACACCTTCTTTATTTCCAACTTTTCTAACTCATTTATACTGCCATGTTCATTCCTAGGCCCCGAGAGTACTTTAATTTTCTCTCTGCTTCTGACTCTAATGTTTGTTGGTATATTCCCCTTTAACATTTGGGCCCTTTGGAGAGGTAGGAAGAAAATAGTCATTGCTAAAATCTCTGCAAGTTCTGACATACTGATCCTTAGCTTGATTTTCACTTCTGTGGTTGAATGTACAGCTTGGTTCCTCTTTTTGATAAACTACAATTTATCAAATAACTATCTCTTAAAAATTGCAGTACATTTTCAGTGCTTAGGCTTAATGGCTCAAATTCAGTTCTGCACCTGGATTTGTGTTGAACAATATTTGGCTGTGGTATGTCCAATTTTCTATTTAAGGCTGAAGAGACACAGATACAGACTAGTTTGGATAATTTTCACCTGGTTTACTTCATTTGGTTACGCTGCACTGGTAGCCTCTTTCTACCCAAACATTCGTAGAGTGACATATACAGTACCCTTGACTGTGATGCTTTTGGTGATATTATTTTGTAGTCTAAGCACTTTGGCAATGCTAAAACAGCCTACTCCAGGTGAGAGGCAGAGGAGACACAAAAGGAAAGTCAAGGCCTTCATCACCATTACATTGACCCTGGCTGTATTAATTGTTGGTTACATTCCTGAAATGATTGTATTGGTTCTGGAAGACAGAATTCCTATTGGAACATTTTGTATAGCTAGTTTTGTTGTTTTTTTCCTGACTTTGCCTTCATTTGTCCTCCATTCATTACTCTATCTTGCTCGATCAGTCAAGTTACCATACATTTCTGAATTCTAAGAATAATTGTGAAAGGAAATGTGTGCAATTGATTAAGAAAAATATTCTATATTGTTTGATTGTCATGTTATGCACATATAATTTCCAATTATATTCAGTAGTTTTATAATATTCAATATAAAGCTACCTTACGTAAGAATTTTCTGATGCATATGGTGTGATTCTGCTCAAAATGCTAAGCAGAAATAAATAGGTGAATTTATTTGTTTTAAACAAATAATATTTACTGATATAAATAAAGTTGCGTGCAACTTAAGTCTAGTGGACACCCAGGGATTAGGACTGAGGTCCTGGAGTCTCCTAGTGTTTCATAGGTCATTGGGCTAAGGTCTAGGGGACACCCAGGGTTTAAGGCTGAGGTCCAGGTGTCTGCTAGTGTTTCACAGGGAAAAGCACTAAGGTCTAGGGGACACCCAGGGTTTAAGGCTGAGGTCCAGGAGTCTGCTAGTGTTTCATAGTGCAAGCAACTAAAGTCTAGGAGACACCCAGGGTTAGGACTGAGGACTGGGAGTATCCTAGTGTTTCATAGGGCATAGGTATCTTTTAACATTTTCCTTCTACACTGTAAGACATTTTTGTTAAAACAGGAATCATATCAGTGTGTTCTTCTACTCAGGAATGTGTAAAAAATATACTTTCATGTAGTATTTTATTATTCATGAAATGACTAATAAATAAATATTAAAAATACTTTAATGGGTTTCGCTGCAATATGTCATGCATAGCACCCTTTTGGTGGAGAGATGTGGTTTTTCATCCTTATTATGATCTTAAACAAATCTACCTTTCATTCAGGTCTGTGACACTACAATTTTACTACATTTGCATTCTTTTTGAAAACATCGTCAACATAATCTGTCAGTGCTCTGTCCCAGGCACTGTCCCAAATCACTGCTCCTACCTAAAACAACTAAATTTCCTCCCTTAAAGCTTTACATAGGTAATGTCAAAAATACCCTTAGGTGTATTCATTAACTCATATCTTGCTTTCATGCTTTCATTTTACATGCACACATAAACACAAGACAAAACCTGGTTCAGCTAAAAGGGTACAGTGGCAAATATTTGTTGTAGTTTTATTATTCTGGTGCAGAGGATTTGGCTTTATTAGTCAGTTTTTATACAGGCTGTATGCTAGTGCTCTATAGGCCTGGCTGAATTTTTAAAATTAGATGGAGGTATATTATAAAAGTACATTTATTGAAAATGGTATTTATACAGGTGGGTTTTATAAGATATGATTGAGAAGCTTTTCAATCCGAGGCTGGCCCTATGACTAAAAGGCCCTGTTTACGAGTTCAGTCAGTTCACAGAAAATCTGTAATAATTTTCTGTTGTCAAATTTAAAAGTAAAGTCTACAGTTATAATTTGTATTATATTATGAAGATTTCTGAGTGTTGCTGAGTAAAATAATAATTGTTTGAGTAACAGTGTCATAGTAAGAGTTATTCCAATGTGGGCCACCAGAACAACGTTATTACATGTTAGCATGGAGGTCTCTATGCCAAATCACAATCAGATGGTTCTGCTCAACATTTTATACGTGCCAAAAACAAGGTAGAATGTTAATTGTACCAACCTGTCTAGAAACACTGGTGCTCATTATGTTTTCATATTATTTTTTTCCCCTTTAATTTCATTAGCATATTGGGGTTTTTTGGCATCTATTACAATATAAGCTTTATACAGTATGTGTCTTTGGCTTTCTTCAGGTGTTGCTCTCTTTTGTGTGGATGTGTGACATATACTGTACTTGTACACACTTACCAACCCCACTCACACCCAAAATTGTTATTTGCCCTTATACAGTCATTTATACATTTTATTCACAATTGATTTTCTACTTTTGGTCTAATATTGTGTATTTTTAAATTCTCATAAATTCTCATTTAATGACTACAGCCCATCTGTTGCCACAAACAGCTTGTGCCAGTCATTTTCCATAGCTTAGCGTCTAATGTGGTCTGATCCTATCCCCTATACCATGTTACATATAAGAGGAAGTGTATGAGTATTTAAATTACTACTATATTAGGAGCCTATATTCTGAGTAGAAGGACCTGCAAACCTTAAAATAACAATATTATATCTTAATTTAATGTGCATGATATAGCGTCACTATTGCGGTAATTACTATGTAAGTATTACAAATGCAATATGTGTTTTTAATATCTGCAAGAATACATTGTGCCTTATTGCTATTTTTTCAAAGTAGATATTTAACAATATTTATATTTACATCATAAATACATTATATTTAATTCCATTTTTTAAAATAATGTCATTAATTATGTACACAGTAAACATTTGTCAGAACATGACATGATTTAAAAGGGCAGTCAGTGACTGGCACCGTCAGTGGCACAGATCTCTAAACCTTTCGTCCTACAGCCACAATCAAAGCTCAGTAAAATGTATTTCAACTTGACCTTGTTACCATCTGCCAATGGATCGGTCATTTCTTCATATGACTGTTTAGATTCACATCCAGGAGCTACCTTTACACGCTCGTGTTTATTGTTGAATATCATTGTGTTTTTACCAGTGAATATCTGCATTCTTTGGCTGGAGAGAAAAAGAAACGATGCTGTGGGATGCCAATTATATTTGTGCTCCTTAACTGCCAACTTGGCCGCAATGGAAATCTTCACAGATATTTGCTTTTTTCTTTATCTTCTTGCTGATGTTTTTCATAGTAAGTTAATCACGCTCATGTGTGCATACCTGAGTGGGGGCTTTACTGTGGGGCGTCCTCTCTTCCAAAGTTGCATCTGTTTGGAACGTTACCTTGCTGTGGTCCATCCTATTATCTATTTGAGGGTTAAAGTGCCCAGGTACAAGTTAGCCTGTGTATTTTTAGTTTGGTTAACAACCTTAAACTTTGGAACTGTAATAGTTACCTACCACCCATATTTTCCTGTTCAATATTTTGCTTGCATCTTCACTGCAATGCTGTTAACTATGACAACTTACAGCCTTCTTATGTTATGGACTCTGAAAACATCAAGACCAGGTGAAGGAGACAGAGAAGGAATGCATCAGTCAAAAAGAAAGGCTTTTGTTGTTATCACATTAATCCTGGTCACTGTAATCATTGGATATATTCCCTTTCTGTTATTATTTGTTACAAACGGGCAATTGTCTTTTCATGCATTCTGTTTGGGTATAGGTATTAGCTTCTGGGTCATGGTTCCAAGCAGTATTGTTCACCCTCTGCATTATCTTTACAATGTAAAATCTGGCATGTGTGTAAAGATCTGGAAAAAGTATTTAAAGTGAAGATGTAATTTATAAATTGAAAAATGTAAATAGCAGATTATGAGCATATTGGCAAATCTAATAAATATACATTAATCTGTGGTTTTGATCTATAAAGCCCATCCCCTTAAGCACTTCCTCTTCTAGTAGTAACACTTCCAATATTTAGCAGAAGTGACAGATTTATTTATGTGCCTTCTCTCTTACTATTATCATTTATTATTTCTAATATATTTTTAGGTACATGAATTTATAACAGTTAATATTATATTATAATATTTTTTGAATAATCATCACATTTATTGTATGTGTTCTCAGGAATAAACACTAGCCAATGTGTCAAAACCAAATGCTAACTTCATACAGTGTTAACTGTATATTTATTAATGCTTACTCTAACCGCACATTTAGGGATGAGTCACAAAAATTCTCTTCTTTTATAAATCATGTTTTAGAAAGAGCTTTGGTTATCCTCAAGAATAACTCCAAACAAGATGTATGTCAACAGATGTTCAGTAATTGACTTCCATGCTTTGCATCTGAATATATTTTCACCAGTAATGATTAACAGGTGTGACCATTACATAATATCTGTGTTGCTGTCAGGGCCCCCCCTCTGAACTTCTGCCGAGCGGCCAGGAGATGGCGCCATGCTCGGTTTTGTTTAGTTTTGTCTCGTGCCTCCCTGTCTGTCTGGTCCTTGTCCCGCCTCCCTATTGTGTCTGATTAGTTAATCAGTATTTATCAGTTACTTCACCTCGGTTGTTTAGTGTTTAGTCCAGCCCCTTATTCTGATTGGTTAACCCCTTGATTGTTTGACGTGGCTTGTTTAGTGTTTGGTTTCTCATAGGTTGTCCCGGTTTGATTCATCCTGTTCCTCGTTTCTGTTTCCCTATATAGGTTTCCCTGTGTTCCTTTTCTGTCCACCATTACCCTACCTGACGTGTTGGTGTGCTTCGTGGTTGGTTGTTAAAGCAGAGTGGCCCGTGTGGCTCTTTTTTGTTCAGGTTTTCAATAAACGGCTTGCATTGGTACCATGCCTCATGCCATCGTGATCGTGATAGTTGCCTACATGCAGTTAATTCTTTGAACGGCACAAATGTCCCTAAATTTTAGACGAATGTTCCATCAAGAGCGTCATTTCTCTGGTATTCCAACACTAAATACAAATTAGCTATTTCTTCTGGAATAATCGTAAAATTAATATGCATGTATATTTTTAAAGAAAGTGCCACAAACGACAGACATTTGACACTACCCCAGCAGTACCACTGAGAGTTGCCAAAGGGATTTTATTTGAATTATAACTGAGTCTTTGCTCGTTGTGTTTTTAAAATATTTTTGTCTTATCTAAATATGACTTCTGCTTTTTGTCATTACTTTGTCAATACCCAAACTAAAAAACGTTTTGTAACCATTAATTCTTTGCAAAAAAAGAGAGATAAATATCAAATATTATCACATTAATTCATTTTTAAATACTTAGATACTTCATTAAAAATATAAATGATGAACATGAACTCCTATTTAATAAAGAAATAAAAATATTTTATATGACATGCACAAACATTAAATTTTAAATCATAATATTTTAGTTGCAGTGGGTTTAGGTTATGGTTACATTAGGTTTAGCGTTACACTAGGGCTAGTGAAAAATTAGAATTACTTTTACACTAGGGTTATAATAGTGTCAAAAATGATACTGTAAGGGGGTTATGCTTACACTAGGCTTACACTGAAGTTATTTTTGAGTTAGGGTTAGAGTTACATTAGATATAGGGTTATTGTTACACTAGGTTAAAACGAGTTACACTAGGATTAAGCTGAGAAGACAATTAGGTAACACTAGGTTTAGTATTTCAGTTATATAGTGTTACACCAGGGCTACCCTTCCAAAAACAAAACGTTTGTGGCAGGTTTTGTGGCACAGTGGAGTTTGCGAGACAATGCTTCCACAAGTTTGCCATTGTCAATGTCCTTGCCAGTGATTTGCCACAACAATTTGCCAATAATGGGAAGCTTGTAGTGAACTTTTGGGGACAAATTTGCCAGTAATGGGAAGCTAGTAGTGAACTTTTGGGGACAAATTTGCCAGTAGTGGCAATCTCGAGCGCTTGCACCACCTTTGGCCAATAATGGTAAACTACTACTGAACCTCTAGTGACAGATTTGCCAGGAGTGGCAGAACCAGTCTACCACTATAACACGTAGTTTATTAATCAGGAAATCATTTCTGGCAGAAACATATTTTTTATGGTTACAGTTCTGGTTATGGTTGTGAGATTTGGCAGATGGCAGATGATTGTAAGTAACTTACAATACAACAAATTACAACACTGCATTAATATTTGAAAAAAGTCAATAATATTGAGTTTTAAATGTCTATTATTTCACAGCTGCATTGTGCCGTAATACTTTTGGGATATCATCTGAATGATGTAGTGAAGGCAATGACTATATATCACATGGCTTTAGCTGGATGGATGGATGGATGGATGGATGGATAGATAGACAGACAGACAGACAGATAGATAGATAGCATAGTAACAAAGAATAGAACTATAGAATCAGTTGTCTGCCACACGTTTTTTACGAAGTTTGCCAGAAGTCCACCGCAAGCTTGGCACAAACCTAATTTGCATATGAAAATATGACCTTGCTGCATATTTTTTTAGCCAGAAGCGTAAAACTGTAAGGGTACAGAGGAGTTAGTGTTACCTTAGATAAAACTCTCTCTCTCTATCACTCTGAATCAATTTTACCCTTAGCCACTTCGAAATAATTGCTTTTTACTTGGAAGGCTTAATGTTTTTGAATAATGTATTTGAAGATATTTTATATAAATCATGATGATATCATGGAAAACAGCTCGATTGCATGAAAACTTTCCAATTTGTCAACCTTCCGTAACACGTCAGTGAACTATGGTGGAGAACCAATGGGATTATGCGGCTGTAAATAACGCGATAAGAGCGCCTGTGGAAAGCCGCGACGTCATCACAGGGGGCGGGGCTCTAACAGCGGGGCAGAGAGCGGAGTCTTCTGCAAGAACTATTTACCACACAATAATGGCGGTAGGCAACATGTTTTATTCATTTCTGAGCATTTTATAGCCTTATTATAATCTTTGTATAATGTTTTACGTATAATTGACATTGTGTTGTGCATATTATATATTTTGCATATTTAGATAATTAGTATTTCCAGTCGGAATTGCAGCTTTGTGTGCATCCGACCCAAAGTTGGTAACATTTCATCAGACCAACACTTCCATCATCTTTTCATGTCATTTCATGTAACATTTGTTTTTCTGTAGTATGCTTGTCTTAACGATTATGGCTAATTGTATTGCACATGCGCATGTGCACTGAAAGAAAATGGACATTTTTTTGTTTTGAATCTAACAGGTGCACAGGAAGTTGTTGAACTCGGTGGAGCGGTGCGTGGACGAGGCCCTGGAGGGCATCGCCAGCAGCAATGGGAGTCTTGTGTTGCTAAGGGGTCACAGGGTTGTGCTGCGCTCAGATCTGGAGCTGCTAAAGGGGAAAGTGGCTTTGCTGTCAGGAGGAGGCTCAGGACACGAACCCGCACATGCAGGTCTCTTCTGCCATTTTATCAATGTCCCTTGCCAGTCCTCTGCCCTCTCCATTGTCGTCTAGTTTTAAGAAGGTGCTCAACTTCAGTTCTGGGTACCCAACATTTCCCTAACACACCTGAACCCTTTTGTGAGCTGTGTCAGGTATGTTGGGGCTGAAAGAATAGAAACTGTTCAGTGGTGGGTCTCCTGGACTGTGTGAGAACAGATGAAGCAAACATGGAGAGGGCAGGAGAGGAAACTGAGGAGCAACAATAAACATTTGTATTTCATGCATCCTGTATCTTCAAATGCAGTGTCTGTTTTTTATTCTTGGCTTACTGTTGAGGCTTCACAGTGTTACGAATTTCACAGTGATACAAATTCACTTCGTTTTGTCCTCCTTTAAGGCTACATCGGTAGAGGAATGTTATCTGCTGTTGTCGCTGGAGCTGTCTTTGCCTCTCCTCCTTCTGGCAGTATTCTGGCCGCCATTATGACCCTCTGGCAGAGCGGTGCATCAGGCATTCTGCTGGTGGTAAAGAATTACACAGGTGATCGCCTGAACTTTGGCCTAGCCGCCGAACAGGCACGGGCACAAGGTGTCTGCGTGGACATGGTGATTGTGGCTGATGACTGCGCCTTTGCCCAGCCGAGCAAAGCAGGGAGGAGGGGGCTCTGTGGAACGGTATTCATTCATAAGGTGATGAAGTTCATGAGCTGCTCATAATTTAAAAATTTTCAAGGTTCTATCAGCATTCAGTGCTTTTCAAAATCAAATGTAGTATCAAAAACTGCAGTTTGCCATTAGATTATGTAGAACGGGTTTGGTGGGGGTTTTTTTCATTTCTTAATCATTCTCTCTTCTGTATAAATTATCTAGCTGGCTGGAGCCCTGGCTGAGGAGAACTGTCCATTAGATGTAATTGTTACCCGGGTGACAGAGGCAACAAAGAGAGTTGGTGATGGCAAATTACATGCACTCTCCATTAATTTTGTCAGTAAAACAAGGGGCACCTTCTGTAATCAAGGTGTTTGATCTACTTTTTAGGTACTCTTGGTATAAGTCTCTCACCATGCAGTGTACCAGGATGCCAGCCATCATTTCAACTTCCACCTGGAGACATGGAACTAGGACTAGGTAAGTGAATTTAAAAAGTGCTAGAGGTCAAGTTTATCATGTTGTGTTAAATTATTAATAAGCAGTTGGAGTTATTAAATGATTATGTAACTGAGCATGCTTGTGTCACTCTAGGAATACATGGAGAGCCAGGTATTAAACGGTCAAAGGTGAGTCTAAAGATGTTATTGTGCTTTCAGAGTTATGGAACGGGTTAATTATTAATTATTACATTTAACTTAATCAGTGTCATATATAAACCTGGTGGTGTACGATGCTGTTACTAAATGGATTGGTGAACTTTTAGATGGCCTCAGCTGATGAGGTTGTGAAGATTATGATTGATCACATGACTGACTCCTCCAGCCAATCATGTCTTCCCCTGTATTCAGGTAAGCTACACAGTACAGTTAAGTGTAAAGGTGATTGTTTAGTTCAAAAACCCAGCTGTGACTCTTTGTGTGACTTTGTGTTACAGGAGACAGAGTGGTTCTCTGTGTGAACAATCTCGGTTCCTTGACCTGTTTGGAGATGACTGTCGTCACCAGAGCTGCCATTAACTGTCTAAGTGAGACTAATATGGGAGTCTTAAAATAGCGTTCCTCTTTTTGCTGTGTTCAGCAAATGTAGTCTTAAAAAGCACCCACTTAAAAGTCAAGGAGAAATGTCAATGAAGACAGTTTCCCAATGTCTTCCCAACTGAAGACAGTTCTAACGTAGTTCTTTTCTAATTCTGATAAAGCATTTAATTCTTTGTAAGCATTTGATGTGGATGTGGATGTTTGCAGCGGAACGCAGAGTCCTGGTTGTCAGGGTGATGTCGGGCTTGTTTATGACATCACTAGAGATGGCCGGTGTGTCTCTGTCTCTGATGAAAATAGATGACGAAATGCTCCGACTGTTTGGTGAGTTTGACTAAATTAATAATTTGAGTGTCAGAATGCTGTGAATGTTCTGCTTGTCCTAGCCCAAAATAACCTTGTCGTAACCTGAAATTAAGCAGATTGTGCTCCATTTTGTCCCAAAATCATATTATTTATGTATTATTATAGAGCACACACATAGCATAAGTTTTACAAAGTGGTAGTTAAAGTGTACAACTTAGTTGAGGGGAAAATACAGAATATGAATACAATATAGCACCTGAACTGGAAAAGACTAGAGCTGCTTTCTTATTAAGTGTTTTTTAAAGTGTTTCATAAAATTTAAGTAGGTTTTTTCATTATTATTAAATTGTGTTACCTATATACCACCACTTAAACACTCATTCAAATGCTTCTGCAGATGCTCAGACCACAGCCCCAGCCTGGCCCAACCTCAGCAGTGTATGTGTGAGTGGGAGGAAGCTCTACATGAACCCTGTAGAGAGACCAATAACTTCTCAAAAAAAACTTGACCAAGGTGTGGGCCACCTCTAAACCCATACCATACTCTCTGTTTCACATTGTGTCTTCTGCTTTATTCTGTCTTTCGTTTGCATTTCTAGCATTGTTGATAATAGGGTTGATGTTGGATAAACTGTTATTATAATTTATGCACAGTACATTTGTATAATCATAACAGTTTGCTAATATCTCAAGTAGATATAATGAGCTCATTTATGCAAATATGGTGTCAGTAGTTGGTGTAAAAAAATATGTTAATGCAAAGTCTTTACATACTTTCAGGCCCTTTCAGTTCTGAGGTTCGTCCAGTTTTGGAATCCGTATGTAAAACACTCCTGCAGCAGCAAGATGAGCTCAATGCTTTGGACCGTGCTGCAGGGGATGGAGACTGTGGGAGCACACATGCACTTGCAGCTAGCGGTAAATTACATCTATATATAAACCGGAACGGCCCACGTTTTCCACATGAGCACATTTGTGTTGACCCTGTGCTGTGACTTTTGCAACAGCCATTCAGGAGTGGCTGCAGACTGGCATTGTTCCAGGTAGTCCCTCTCTACTTCTCACAGCTCTTGCTGGACTGGTGGAGGAAAAAATGGGCGGGTCTTCAGGAGCGGTATGATGATGTCTTTGCTATGCTGAAATAAGAAGAAAATAAAACCACACACTTTGAATTTTACTATGCATATACACATAGTCAAAAAGGAAAGTGTAAATATGTTGCTTATATCTATTGCTTTTTTCCCTCTCAGCTCTATAGTCTGTTCCTGACAGCAGCTGCCCCCCACCTAAGAGAAAACTGCAGTGGAGCAGACTGGGCTAAAGCAATGCATGCTGGAACCGAAGCCATGAAAAGGTGACCATTTGGATTTAGGCCTAAAGTCAGGCAGGTGTGGGATGGAAGGATCAGGCGGGAAAGATGTAAAATTTAAAAAGAATACAAAATAACCACAACTTGTACTGAACTCACAAAGAAACAAAAATACACCAAACAGACACTAGCCAGATGCAAAGACCAACTGCAATGAAATTTTGATAGCCATTGCAAAGAATCACAGGGTTGCATCTAAAAAGTAAGCATGCAACCACTGTAGCCCTTTCACTCATGATCATATCGTCTCGCCTATGTTCTGACAGGTATGGTGGTGCTGAGCCTGGGGACAGAACTATGGTGAGACTGTGACCACAGACAAAGCTTAGGCTTAAGTTAGGATCAGAACATAGTGACTGTATGTCTGCTGTTTTTTCCCTGCAGTTGGATGCCCTGTGCCCTGCTGTGGAGGAGTTGATGAAGTTGTCTACAACTGCTTCTAGCGGCCTTATGTCTGTATTACAAGCAGCAGTAAAGGTGCAGCTCGCTAGCAGGAATGAAACTGCAGCACATCTCTTCCTCTGTCTTGCTCTTTTTCTCTGGCATTGTTGACTTTAATGCCCTGTGGTTAAAGTTTAGCCTTTGTTCATTTGTAGAATATTGCAACACATAAATGTTGACCTATTTAAGAGTTATTTGGAACGTTTCAGTGTGCAGAAGTATTGTTTTAAGGTGTAGTGCTTAGTGATATTGGGATTTGGAGGGACATATTGATGTCATGATTAATAAGGTTTATTGTTCTTCCATAGTATCACTTATTCCTTAATAATTCTGATGCTGACATTTTTATCTACATAGAAAGCAGAGGAGGGGGCAGAGTCTACACGTCACCTCACTGCAAGAGCGGGTCGAGCCAGCTACATTGCATCTGAACACCTGACCCAACCTGACCCTGGTGCTGTGGCTGTAGCGGCCATTTTCAGATCTGTTTATAAGTCACTCCAGGCGAAGAAGGAGTAATCTGCTTTGGTGTCATGCTATGACCAAGGACCCCTACTTAATTACCTAAGAATGCATAGTCAGATCTGGGAGGCACTGTAATACACTACACTATACACTATAATACACTAATCCTCATTCAGTTGTTCATGACAAGCTTAATCCCATTTTTTTAAAAATATTTTTGCATTGTCAAGAACCAAGAAAATCTTCTAAAGGATAAAGTAATTTTTTAATGACTGAAATAGGATTATGTACTAATAAAGCATTCTTACAATGAAAACTTCAAGTAAATAATTAAATACTTATTTGTAATTACTGCACATTTTCTATAAACTAGTGAAAGTGAGTGATTATTTGTCATTGTGAACATACCACAGCACACAGTGCGCCACAACAAAATGTGACCTCTGCATTTGACCCATCCATTTTAGACCATGCAGGATTAAACACATTTCTTAATTAATGGGGCAAAAAAGCACCTTAGATATAAATCTGATTCTTTATAAAACTTGCAGAAAGAATACTGTAATGTATAAAACTAAACTCAAGTACAAATGATAACGTGTATGTGTTATTTGGATAGACAAGTGCAATGTATGCTGTAATTAAAAGCTGAGAATGTGTCACCCTGGTGTTAACCCATTTTATGTGAAGTCATAAACATTTGCTGTTCATGTTAATTTTCATTAAATTAGATTCTGTTATTAAATGAATTAGAGTGAATCAGTGACTCAACAGCATTGTAAACATTGCTTCAGTGTGTTCAGAGTCCCACCATGTGTAAACTATAAAGCTGGATTCAACTCATGACTGAAAAACTTAACGGCAACAGTCTCCCTGGAGCAATTTGATAGTGCCAGGGGTAGGATTTGAACCCATGATCTCTCGGTTCAAAGGTGAGTGGCCTAACCATTAGACCACCAACAACCCAAACAAAGCAAAAAATAATAAACAAAGCCAAAGCCCATGGAAAGGTAAGGCATAACAACCTGTTGGCACTGACCTGTAAGATGCCTCAGTTTTTGTAAACATAAACAGGAAGCGCAGCAACCAGCTCAGAGACTTAAAAAGGTACGTCACTATGAGAAAAAAGCAGAGTGTGGTTTCGTATGTTTTTCTCTCAGTCTTTTTGCTCTCACTCAGCCTTTCTTACTTCCTGATTCTCGTTTACACAGCAGAAAGAGGAGGCAGGACTAGACACAGCACATGCTGTTAAACATCTCACACGGACATACCTGAACACTCTCAACACCAAGGTACACTTATTTTATCTTTATGTGGCTTTGTGTGTAGGTGCCAATGCTAGGTTCACTATCTGAGGCTCTCTTGTAGTTAATAAGTTAGATTGTTAGTTTAGTTTCTCTTCAGATTAGTAGTTATGAAATCAAATGTATATATTTGCAGGTTGCTCCATCTGAAATGTATCTACATCTATTATGTAGGTAATATTCTTTGCATGTATAGTATAATATTTAACAGTTTGGTGGGTCTGTTAAAGTGTAATCAAAATTCAGAAGTATGATGACTTCTTAAGACGTCGTGCCCAGATTTCCTATAGGGTTTATGCTTTTATTTACACTCAATAAAGGGGAAGAGTTCAGTTCACCATCTCTATTATACTGCGAAATCTAGCGCTAAAAGCATAAAAACATCTTTCGAGGGGAATTATTGATGTCTTTTCTTGGTGTAGTCCTGCAAATATGCACAGGAAATGAAGCTTTGAAGATGGTTTCAACTGAGTTTCTGTTCTGACTGTGCAGAGGCATATCAATGCCCTTATCTTCCCACACCTGAAATATAAAGGTAGTGTGTGCTGTGTCTTACACAATGTGCAAACTGAACGAAAAAAAGTGATTACAGTAGTCAGCGGCGAGTAATCAATGAGAAAACGTCTGAGTTTCTTTCTGTTTCTTTCTTTCTGTCTCTTTCATTCTTTCTTCCTTTTTTTCTTTTTTACTGTTGCAGATTTCAGATGGAGTTTGCCTGCAGTCACGTTGTTTGTAACTGGAGGCCTGAGAGCCTGACAGAGGGTGAGGTAAACTATGCAACTCAAGGTCAGTCACTTATTTTGAATAAAAATGCGAAATGTGGTTGCTCAGTAAAACTAAATGGGGAAAAACCACATGGTGACAGAAAGGCTGTATTTGGCGTTGATGAACATCCTGTCAGTTCTGACATATTAGCATTTATATGGAACAAGAAGTTCAAATTTAGACTGCCTGACCAACACATTTATACAGTCTTCATAATTATACAATTCTGCTTGTAATAATGCATTCTGATATTGTTCCATTTATTATAACATTAGATTGCGTGTTTGCAAGCAATAAAACAGGCTGTGCCAAGTACTTAAAAAGCATAAATAAGTATAATTCTCTAAATGGGTGACTGGCATCAAAACCGTGAACGATTGCAGATGCTCCCAAACAGGTGTGTGAATTTACATTTTGTATATATTGGAATTATATGATTTTTTTCCCACAGGCTTTTCTTCAACGCTGCCCTGTGGTTTGTCCAGAACCCATTCAGAGCATCCCTATGACAATCGCATTGCTGTCATTCCAAGACCAAGTGAGTTATTGCAGTCTATTTTAGAAATGGACATTTTTAAATAAAAGATATACTTAGTTTCAGTGGATGTGTATTTATTTTCATTAAGTTTTTGTTTGCTTTTCATCAAGGAGACAACTTTACTATGTAAACCTAACTTACTTAATAGCAACGTCATGGCTAAACTCGTAGCACAGCCACACTTCTTTCATTTTGTACTGGCTTGTTTCTGACCTCATGTTTATGATGTAGACTGTGGTTGTTCTTGATAAAATAGTTACACTGGGAAGTGTATCAGGCATACTAGATTTGTCTCTGATTTTTATAGTCTTCAGTATTACCAGTGGGTGTGCTGCACAAAAGTGACTAAATGGTAAATGGCTAGCTCAAACAGATTTTATACAAATCAGTGCTCTTATATCACTGTTTGTTACATGTAGTTCAGGGCAGTTGATAGTGCAACGGTTAGGGTGTTTGCCCCATGATCAGAAGGTTTGAATCCCAGAACTGGTGAAACTATTACTGAGGTACTCATAAGCAAGGTACTGCTCCCTGGGTGCGGGTCATATTTTGTTGTACTGCACTGTGTGCTGTGCTGTGCTGTGATGTGTTCACGATCACAAATAATCTCTCATATATTTACTGTGCATGACTTTATTTATTGACTACAGCAATCTACTGAAGGGGTGTTCATGCTAAAAATGTTTCAATTGCAGTCCCTTTGAAATGCTTAAAGTTCAAAAGAAAAAAAGTCCACATTCACATCCTTCTGTGGGTGTGAAGAACGCAGTAACGAAATGTACATGACTTGTTCCACTGAGGCCTGAAAAAAACATGCTGTCATTAGCAAAAATGTGCCGCTGTGTGAGCAAAAATGTTACAGTTTTTTAATATCTTTTTTACTGTCTACAGTATCTTCTTTAACCCCACCGCCTGTACCGCCCCGTAGTTCCTCACCTAGGGACACTCAGCTAAACTCACTACCACCACCATTACCTCCAAGAGGTGAGGAAGCTCATGCCAACACACACACCTCTATGTTTGTTCCAAATTTTTGATTTTACATCGACACAGTTATTAGTAAGTTTAATTCATGTGAAATAAAAGAAGTTGCTTAATTTTCTGGTATAGTTTAGGTTGTATGCAAATCTTTCACTTTTTTGTCAGGGCTGGAAGCCAAGGGACAAACACGTCTTAAGGCCAACGTAAATGTTGTGTCACTCAAAATTGGAAATCTTGTTGACATAAGTAAAGGTGAGTATGCACATTTCCAGCATTTAGCAGACACTCTTATCCAGCATATCTTCCATTTCTTAATAACAGGGACAGTCTCCCTAAAGCATGTTCTCAGTTGTGGTTTGCAGGATTTGAACCCAATCATATGATCACTAACACAGGGTTTCAGTCACTTAGACCACTGCGCCACTTCAACTGAGTGATGAAAAATGATGGTGATGGTGGTGTAGTGGCAGGAGCCTGGCTTATGGACCAAGAGGTTGTGGGTTCAAATCCTACCTCACACTACCACTGCCGGCTCAATGAACAAGACCCTTAACCCCAACTTGCTTCAGGGAGACTGTACCTGTACTTGGAAAACAGGAA
This sequence comes from Distichodus sexfasciatus, assembly GCA_032718565.1. Lineage (NCBI taxonomy): Eukaryota > Metazoa > Chordata > Actinopteri > Characiformes > Distichodontidae > Distichodus > Distichodus sexfasciatus. Next base: position 4,740,714 of record JAVGVS010000017.1, on the reverse strand, counting down.
GACACTCTGGAAAACAATGTCCAATAAATGCTGTAAATATTTTTTAAAAAAAAGGTCTTACTTTAGTAATGAGACCCTGTCTTAAATAAAACTCATAAGAATACCCCTGTCGTAGCATCCAGTATACAGAGCACCCAGAAGCCAGTGCATTGTGGGAAATGCAAGGCAGTGATGTCCTCAGTAAGCAACTCCACCCCAAATGCAACAGTGAGTGTCAATGATGGCAGTCATTTGATATAATATATGGGTATTATTTTGCTTTCATATGGATCCATCATTCCATCCACTATCTGAACCGCTTAATCCCTTCCGGGGTTGCGGAGGGACCAAAGCCTATCCCGAGAACTTACTGGGTCAAGATGGCGACCAACCCTGGGCAGGCACCAACACACCGCAGTTTCATATGGCTCTGTGTCTGTAATAATTTCTATATATACAATATATTCTTCTCGATCTCAGACATGGTGCTGTGAGTTCTGTGGAACACAAAATGTCCTCTCTCAGAGTGAGCTGAGACTGGGACGTTCTCCTCTGAGGACTCCTCCCGGCAGAGACATGCTTTACGTAGACGAGGAGATAGATGGAGACTATATGAACCTGGACGACATGCTGGTCATCTTCTGTGTGGATATTTCTGGTAGCATGAGTGTCACATCAGAGGTTACTTTGCGTTACTTTGTCTTCATACTTTCTTTTTCTTTTCATGCTTTCTTATATCATTTCATTGTTTCTTTGTTCTCTCTCTTACTTCAGGTGTCTCCTGGAAATAGCATGAGATCACCCACATATGTTTCACGGCTGCAGGTAACTGGTAGTTCCACTGACCAGTGCACCATAATGGTGGAAGAGTGGGGGATATAAGGGCGATTCTAAGGGCCCTTTCCCAATTAATTTAATGTTTATTTTCAAAATGCTACTATATTCTTTCATAAGGCCCACATTTTCTAGCAGCAAGATGGTTATGTCATTAGTATCAGAACTGCAGCTGACTAACACACTTTGTATGTAAAACTGACTTGAGAAGTGAAACTAGGGAAACTATATTAAAACCTCTGAAGCCATCCTGCAAACATAGCACTTTACCAGCATTTTACTCTAATTTTGTCCTGTCCCTCCAGCTGTGATCATATACTGCATCCCACACAGGTAGACAAAGGACGAAAATAAAGTTAACTGACTATTGCCATCTTTCTTTGTTTTGGGATTTACAGAGTGTTCAGGAAGCCCTCCAGATGGCACTGTCTTCTGTGCTAAAAACATCTCCTCACCGCCGAGTAGCACTAGTCACCTTTAATGATGAGGTAAAGTTTATTTCTAATATATCAAAACAATATGAACAAAAGAGCATGTAAGGATAAAATCAGGAGATAATTATTGCATTAAAGCAAGTGCAAGAAAAGTAACTAAAACATTCCTAAAAATTCCCTTTGTATACATTTTAAAGCAAAAGGTGTTTGTAATTGTTATTTTCCTAGTTTGCTGACAAAACCACTACTTTCAGTTTCATTGCCAATAAGAACTGAACCAATGTTTTTATCTTTTAAAGGCACACTGTGTTTCCATTCAGGAGGTCTTTATATAACATGTAGGAATCTCCTAAACGGTAATTCAGTGTACTCTTAAAATGTAAAAACTTAAACTTTAGGTACAGTTCTTAGTATGCATGTTCTCATATGAATGTTGCTGTTGGCACAGGAAGACTAGCACATAAGTCCAAATTGTGTTTGCATTATAAGGTAACAGTGTACGGAGATGGCACAGGAATTCCTCTCTCGCTGCGAGACTGGGCTCTGGTGGACTACGATCACATCAAGGAATGTGGAGAAAAATACTCCACACCACACTGTATTGCAGAAACCTTCCAGTGCCTTACACAAAGGGTCAAGGAGTAAGATTAGTTTTTTGGGGGTCTATATTATTTTTTTGCATAGTTTTTTAAATTTGCATCCAAAAGATTCTGTGTTTCTTAGATTTCAAGCAGCATGATGATTCTCCATTGTTATAAATTTTGTCCCAGATTAAGAGAGCATGGTGCAACGGCACTGGGCCCTGCTGCACTCATCTCTGTTGCTATGGCCTCTCAGTTCACTGGTTCAAAGGTCAGCCTAATGTTCTCCCATTTTTGAGTGTTCCAATGTCAACTGTCAGCTGAAACGTTTTTTGAAATGTTCTTGTGTTGCTACACAGACAGTCTCGTGTTTCTTTTAGGTTATCATTTGTACAGATGGTCGGGCCAACATTGGCTTGGGACAGATAGAACAGGAATTTGCCCACTCTCCTGCACCGTCACCATATTTCTATAACCAATTAGCTCATTATGCAGCAGATAAAGGGTAAGTGGCAAAACTTGTCTTTTTTCATAAAATATCAATTAAGATATATTTGGTGCACAAAATCTTATATATGAAGTCTCCACTGGAAGTTAACCTGGAAGGGTCTTTTTACAAAATAGATTAGAGCAAATTGTAAAAATAAAAAAGCAAAACATTTACTTATTTGTCTCTAATTAGATAAGAAGATTTGGTTACATGTTAATTTATCTGTCTTTTACTTAACTCAGAATAGTTTTAAGAGGACAACAGTTTATGTTGGTAGTTGTCACCAGTTGGTAGTGTAACATTTAGGGAGTTGGTCCCGTTCAAGGTCACTGGTTCAAGTCCCAGACCGGTAAAGGTGTCACTGAGGTACTCATGAGCAAGGTACCATCCCCATGCACTGCTCCCTGGGCGCTGCCAAAAAAGCTGCCCACTGCTCCTACAGTGGGTACTACAGATTAGTCTTATGCAGAGGTCACATTTTGTTGTAGTGCACTGTGTGCTGTGCTGTGTTCACAATGACAAATAATAATAATCACTCACTCAAATGTTGGAATAAATGTACTGGTACTCATAACATGAGAAAATTTTTGACAAGACCTGTTTTTAATTTAATCTGTGTATATCATAAGCGTTAATCCAATTCATAGTTCACAGTGTGAGTTGAGCTCACTTATGCTCTTTTATTGTATTTAACCAAAGGTGAATCAGTGGCAATCAGTGGCTATCCAATATTTTGCCCATGGTAACGTGTTTTTTGTCACATGCAGAGTAATTGTGTCAGTGATGACATTTGAGGGAGAGGACTGTCGCCTGGCGGAGGTGGGGAAGTTAGCAGACTACACAGGAGGCAGGGTAAATGCTTCACACATCAGGTTTATATCCATCATCACTTTTTTCAGGTTCTGCAGTTCCTTTCACAGTAAGGATCAGTGAGCACACACTCTAGTACAGATACATGCATGCACCACATCTATCCTAATGTTTAGGGTAACATTACCACTGAGGAACTCATGAGCAAGGTACTGTCCCCAAGCACTGCTCTCGGGGCGCTGCCCATGTCAGCTGTCCACTGTTCCTTCAAGGATGGGTCAAATATAGAGGTCACATGGTGGTTTTGTTTCGTTGTGGTTTCGTTTTGTTGTGGTTCACTGTGTGCTCTCCTGTGGTGTGTTCACAATGACAAATAATAACTTTCACTGTTCAAGTCTTGAATACACACATTAATCCCAAGTTGCTCCAGGGAGACTATCTTTGCAATTAGGAAAAACAGGTCACTCTGCAAAAGAGTCTGATTTCTTAACTGTAACTGCATTCCTTAAATAACTTGTAGTGTGGTGCACACAGTATATGTCACATAGTGTTCTCATAAAGGGAATGTTTTCAGACAAAAACAGATAAGAAATTCTTCAAGGTACCTAGAAAGATGACCTAAATATTCTATTATTTACCAGTCTGAAACACACACGTATACATATTTGGTCAAACCTCCAGAAAGATATATCCCTCATAACTTTTAGCTAAGATAGGCAAGAGTGGATTTTTAAAAAACATTTTCAAGAAACCACACTACATAATCAGAATAAATTCTTCCTAAATCTATTGCACAAATGCCCAATACGTTCTGTTTCATTACTAAGGCCTGCAGTTTTTAGATCTAAGGTTAAGATCTTCATCTGACGCTCATCTTTCATAGGTAAACTTAATGTACTTTAACTCTCTGTTTCTCTTCTTAATTATTTTCCTCCATCCTTCCTTCAGATTAATATAATCAACATCAGTACTATTGGGACAGAAATTCAAACTGCACTTGCTGACAGTGTCTTAGCCACCAATGTTATAGCAACTCTGCTGGCTCCTGATGGCGTGTGAGTATTTCTTACACTTTTATTCCTTCTCAGAGGTTATTCTTTATCATACTAAAATCAGCTTAGATTTTAACTCTGGCCTTTTTCTAGTTATATAGTTAGGCTATACAAAGTAAATGTAGATTCCTTTTTTCATCTCACAAAAGACTAAAATCACAACAATGTTGGTATTAGTTACACATTTTAATATGACAGAGCCATACACAGTTGTCAGCAATTCTAACTCAACTATGTTTATAATTAAAAAAAAAATAATAATAATCATAAATTGCAATGTATTGCATGTGGCAAGTCAAATTGGACACTAACTCCTAGATGCTAAATAAAAAGGAAGATAGCATCATCCCATTCTGAATTGGGACAGAGTGGTCTCTGAAAAACACTCCATGCTCCCTACTGCCCACACTTTACTTAAATACAACACATTATGCTTTATTCTCTAAAATTAATACACTGACAAGTTCGCCTTCTCATTAGTACATTTCTAGTGATATTTCTGTTGAGTATTTTCATCTAAACTCTCATAAGGGATTTTATAACTTTTTGTTTTAGATATTTCCCTTTTGAGGAGGACCATCACAGACTGGTTAGGGAGATTGGTAATGTTACCGATGGAGTGGAGATCACTTTCCAATTTGCTGTGAAACCAGACAGAGTGGAAAGTAAGTGACAGACATGCGCTCTTCCTTCTTGGTGTCACACTTAAGTCAACATAGTAAAGTTGACTGTGAAGAACATATGTGACCCGATCTGCCGTAATGAGTCGGAAGTCGGCGTTCTATTTATTTAGATACGGGCCGATTATGTTGAAAAACATCAAAAATAGCGACTTTCCGTTTTTGGTCTTATATGAAAGAAAAGGTCTTCAAAATTAATCTGGTCTCCGAAAAGGAAAAACCGATATTTTTGAAGTTTTTCAACATAATCGGCCCGTATCTAAATAAATAAAACGCCGACTTCCGACTCATTACGGCAGATCGGGTCACATATGTGTGTTGTTGTTTTTTTTATTTCACTTTTTAGTATTTTATTATAGTTAGGATTTTCTTTGAGTTCCTTTTATCTTTCATTTTTATTAAGACAAATGCATCTAGTTAAATGCTGAATATAGTTTCGTTGGTTAGGTTTCCAGAGAAGAGACAGAGTGCCTTTCCAACTACAGCTTTCATTCAAAACACGCGATTTAAAAAATGTGACAAGAGTCATCACTCACCAGAAACGAGTGACAACCAGCAGGTAGCATTATACGCATCAGCCTCAATGTACAGATTAAAATAACAACTTTTGGTTTGCTTAAAAGTATGATTTGCTTTCTGCCTGTTTAGCTGGGTTTGGGCAGGAAGTCTGAACATGTCTGTTCTGGGCGTTCACTGCGCTCAGCTCTGTGCCAGACTCACCATGGAGGGCAGAATACACGAGGCGCAGAGCCAGCTTAAAGCACAACAGGACCTTCTCAAGGACATCAGGTTGGTTGAATGTGTATGTGGTTGGGGTTTGTGTGTGTGAGAATTGAATGAGTTCCGGTGTGTGTGCATGCTTGAACACAGACTGTGTGTGTGAATGGGTTCCTGTGGTGTATGTGTGTGTAGATGAGTTCTGGTGTGTGTGTGTGTATGTATGTATGTTTATGGATGAATTATTTAGATGTTGGTGAGTGTGTGGTGTAATTGTTTAGTGTGAAGATCTGTTTGTGGTCCATTGTGTAAATGTGGGTGTGTGTGTGAGTATGTGCACATTTTTCCTGTATGTTTATAACACGTCTTACAGTGAACAGAAGCCAAGTCCTAAAGAGGAGAGTATCTATGGAAACTGGATCAGCACAATGAGCATGATCTGTGATGATCTCACCCACGACACCCAGGTCAGTTTTGTTGTTTTTGTAATTTTATTTAACTAGACTTTTCTTTTTAAATTACATTTATCAAAGAAAAAAGGACTGCAGTCACTGTCTGCTTACGTTTTTGTTCTGTTTGGGCAAAAAAGCATGACTTTTAAAATCTGAACTGGGTCTTCTGAATAGGAGTCATTACTCAAATTTTTGCTGACAAGCCAAGCATCTCATTGTTAACACAGACATGCACGCACGCACACACACATGCGCGCACGCACACACACACTGTCACAGACCTGCAGATACACAAATGTGCTCAAACTAAGACTATCTGTTCTCATACACAAGATGAAAATCAGCTGTGCAGGCTCACAGGTCACGGAGGCAATGTCACTGAACTTTTACCTATTTAATTTTTTTCAGCAGATCAGCAGAGAAAATTCCACTCTTTCAGCAAGCAGAGTACCAGCCACGGTAAGTTGTGAAAGACACACTCTTGTTCTCTCTCAACATACAACATATTGCTGGCTGGCTTAGCAGTTTCTGTCGTTTCAGGGTCTGTCCGATGAGGCAGCAAAGGTGGTGTACCAGATGAAGAGGGCAAAAAGTATTGGGCAAAGGAGCCCAAAAGCAGCAATGCTGGAAAGCTGAGCACAGTGTTACTTCATTGAGCAGAGCAGTGAAGACTGAAATGAACATTTTTGACAAGACCTTCTAGATTACCCCCACCTCACTTTATAGTTTCTAATTCCCCTTGCATAAAATCCAGAGTGATGAGTCTATAAACATTAGAAACTCAGTGCTGTAGACCGGACATGGATGTATCTAACGGAATGTATCTATAGGTAGTTATGATTTGTTGAAAGCAAATAGCCAAATTTAAACATTTTTACATCACTGTGAATCCCTTTTGAATAATACGCATTTAAGACTGGTTACCCAACTTTTTAAATCTAATCTCAGTACCATCATAGTTAAACAGTTGTTCCTTATTTATTTGTTAATATTTTATTGTCAATGAAGTTATTCATTACATTACATTACACTTGGGAGACACTTTTATCCAAAACATCTGCCATTGGGTAAAAAACTGTAACGCTTGCGACGATGGAAGAACTAACAGTGGGTACTAAGTGCTAAGATCTATGTGTAGGAGGTAACTGAAAACCAGTTCCGACTTAGAACCGGTTCCAATTGTTTAATTCCATCGGAATTGTACACCTCCAATGTTATCGATTCTTCTTAATGATTCTCTCATTTCCCAGCACAACGCTGACAGGTGTCTTCTTTAGGTTTTGCGTCACGGCACATTACGTCACACTTTCTGCGACTTGACCTTCAACCACGAGAAATCGTGACAAATAAATGATGTTTTCGCGATGTAAACACATGCGCTGCGTTTGTTAGCGCGCACAACTCTCACAGAGAAGTCCAACATCCACTAAAACGGTACAGTTCAGTCAAATCCTCCAATTTATTAAAAAGAAAACGTTGAGATCCTAAATAACAAAAACAGCCAGCGCTCTACTCACAGTACAGCCATTTACCTAATATTTATTTATTCCCGACGCGCATTCAAAGCGCTATTGTGCCGCAGCTCTCATACGGAACGTCCTCATGGCAAAAATGTACTTGGCCCTAACCTTATTTTTCTTCATAGTACTAAGCCATATCATGTCTCTGCGTAAAAAAACTTTGAATATGTATATGAATGTGTTCATGTTCACAGTCTTGTGCAGACATCATTTTGGGGAAATTAAATGGTTGCTTTTGGTGCAGAAGACTGTGTAGAACTACTTTTTTGCACTCAAAAAACGTCTCAGGAATCAATAAGAGAATTGAGAAAGAATTGGACTGATAGGCAGAATCAACAATAAAATTGTAATTAATAAAAATGTATCACTTCCCACCCCTAGAAGGAGGCTGAAGGTATCTTCAATAAGTTTGAAAGGGGTAATATAGGATGGGGAGTGATCTAAGAGAGTGAAAGTGAGTGATTATTTGTGAACACACCACAGCAGAGCACACAGTGCACCACAACGAAATGTGACCCAATTTTGACTTATCCTTGAAGGAGGGGCAGGGCAGCATCCAGGGAGCAGTGCTTAGGAATGGTACTTTGCTCATGAGCAGAGGTGGGCAAAGTAGCTAACTTCATTACTTAAGTGAAAGTATAGATACCACTAGTCAAATGTTACTCCAATACAAGTGAAAGTCATACAGTTAGATTTTTACTTAAGTTAAAGTACTGAAGTACTTGTTTTAAAAATACTTAAGTATTAAAAGTACATCTTCTTTCACCACATTGTTGCATTACTGCCACAACACTTATAATACCTAATGGCTCTGACTAGCTTGTAGAAGCTGTAGAATATAGAACTGGTAGAATGTTACAGAATGAAACACAACTTAAACTGATAAAGAAAACCAGTCATTAGTTTATTTTATAAATTAATTGTAAGACTACACACCCCCACAAAACAGCATGGTAGTGTTCTGACGCAGCTCTGGCAGTGTGTGCACACATCTGTATATGTTAATCAGGAGGACAGTGCAATAGTTGTAAATGTAGCCTGTTCACAACATAAAATCAACATTCCATCCTGCTTAAAACCCAGCTCTACACCTCTAGCTTCATGACTTTCCAACAGTAACAATGTTAATCAAGACAGAAAATGGCAGAACTGTCTAAACTTGGTTTTATAGTTCCAGTCTACAGGCGTGACGTAACCCTACTGATTACTGATAGACTGTCACCTGCCAAACAACCAATCATGTTTTAGAAAAGGGGGAATAACATCCACTTTATCCACAGATTTTTAACTTTGATTGAAATGTAGTGAAGTAAAAAGTACAGTATTTGTCTTTAAAATGTAGTCATAAGTTTCCAAATAAAATACTACTCAAGTGAAGTACAGATACTCAAAAACTCTACTTAAGTACAGTACTCAAGTAAATTTACTTAGTTGCTGTCCGCCTCTGCTCATGAGTACTTAAGTGGTAACTTTACAGAGTAGGTGCTGTCTGAACAGGAGAGTCTTCAGGAGGCACTGGAAGATGGAGGATACACATTTTTTTCTGGAACTTGGCAGCTCATTCCACCAGTGGGGAACCACAAAAAAGAACAAACTGGACTTAGTGTGCCTTGCGCGTAGGGCCGGCACAGCCAGACGGTGTGGGTTAGAGGAGTGTAGGGAGCGAAACAGAACGTAAGCTTGTATGAGAAAATTGAGGTAGCTGGGAGCAGATCCAGACCTCACTCTGTAACCCAGTGCGAGACGTGACTTTTTAGACTGATTGAAGACAAGTCAAGCAGCTGCCTCCTGGACGAGTCCGGATTTTTTTAGATACCAGGATGTCAAATTTCTAACGTAACAGGATGTTTTTTATAAATCAGAATTGTTTTACTCTGCCCATTCTGAGTCATCTGCTGGTGGTACATTGTGTCTGCTTACAATGACATTTTATTTAGTGCCTTATATTAGCACATAAAGAAACACTATAGTTTGTGGACAGTCACACAAGTGGCATTGTGTTAGTTTTAGGTGAAAGTTCAGTGCTGGTTTGAACCAGATCCAGCAAGGTGGAGTGTTCGTTTATAGCAGCTGAACACTTGTACATTTTAATTTAAATGCCACTAATCCAGTGAGGTGGGTCTATCAGAGATAGTCTACAGACAGTATGTTCCCATTTAACGTTTGTCATGTTTGTTTTTCTCTCTCACTAATGACTTGTTGGTAAAGTGTACGTTGGATTCACATAGCTAGTGATAGTGTTTTTACATGTAAGTGTAGTCAAACAAAAAAATCTTAACTATGCAACTGTGCTGGTAGACATTTCTAAATATAGCCTGGCAAACCCTTTGAGACTCATGTAAAATACATGCACAGTCATTGTCAAGTCATAGTTACCTTTCAATAGATTTCAGTTAGATACTTTTAAAGCTGTGTTAAAATTAATGTTTTTGGGGCTGTGTCACTGTAAATATGCAGGTTTTTTGTGTAACATATAGAGAATCCTACAGTGTTTTAAACAGATAACCATGTACCCACATGCACACTTTCTTCTCACAGTGGCATAATACACCAGAATCTCATGCTTTCTAGATTTTAGTTATCTCCTTTATCCCAAAACAACTTATTTATGTCATCTGCTCAAGGTAGCTGAAAGAAAAGCTAGAAAAGAAACAAGCAGCCTGGTCTCTTCCTGTTCTTTTGAAGGACACTAAGGAAACCAGATATGGTCAAATAACACCATTACATTCCAGCATTTCCCAAACCCTGCAACACTGTTTAGGGACAGTCGCAGAGCCTTTTTGCAGGTGCTCTTAAGATTTCAGGTAGTAACAGAGTAAGGCAGGTGAGTGGAGAAAGCAAACACGAACAGGTTAAAACCAGCTGGGCATGGGGAGGGGAGACTCCTTCTAGTAGCCTTCACACCCTTTACACTATATAAGGAGGAGCTGGAATACAGGTGAGCAACAGACAGAACCGTGTACAAGACCATAACAGCAAGAAGATAACTTCTTTGGAGCAGGTAAGTCCATTTGTTTCTGTATGTGGCAACTGCAATGCTGTGATCACAAACAAAATAGGGTTAGGGTTATTGGGCATAGTGGTTGGTATTAACTGCAGTTAACTATTGTATATTAATGTGTTTGATGATTTGTCATATGTGCACTTTACATGATGACAGGAAAAAATGTTACTGTCCATTTAAAAAAAAAAATGAAATAATAGGAAATAAACAACGTGAAAGTATTGATTTCATTGTGACATTTACTGAGCTTTGATATCTCCTACAAGTTTAAACAAGACAGCTTGACTCATTACATATTCCTGAGGAAAATGACCCAAAATAGTTGACTCAAAAATAAAATGCTATTGTGGGAATAGTTAGACTAGTTGGCATGATGCAGAAGTTTTTGTGAATTATGAGTTAATTATGAGTCAACTAAAAATTTTCATAATCAGTTTAATATCTAAAGCAAATATTGTATATAGTCAGATGCCTCTCTCTGAAGTTTAAGATCTGCAGCAACTTTTTTTAAAGCAACTTTTAAAAAAAAAGGTTTTATTTCTTCATCAGCGTCAGGGTCATAAGTTATGTGTTACTGAAACTTATGTTTTGCTATTTCTATTTAAAGATAAGAAGAAGTTTTGAGTGCACAATAAAGTTTGCCTACCATTCAATCATGTAAAGGCATTTGTGAAAAACTATCACCATCCATCTACCTTTCCTGCATCTCCTTTAATGGTTTATAATTCTCTCTCTCTGTTCCTCTCTCTCAGCATCCTTTTTATCATCACTTACATTCCTCTCTTTCATTCTTCCTACATCTACCCAGAGAAGTAATGCCATTTCTGGGTAGCTTCCTCTCTGAGGAGCAGTTCCAGTGCTCCATCTGTCTGGATATCTTTGACAACCCGGTCTCCACCCCATGTGGCCACAGTTTCTGCATGGTCTGTATTGGGCGCTACTGGAAGGGAGTGAAACATTGTCAGTGCCCACTCTGCAAAGAGAGTTTCAAGAAAAAGCCTGAGCTACACATCAACCGAACCCTCCGTGAAATCACAGAGCAGTTCAAGCAGATGAAGGACGATCCAGGGACATGTGAAGCACTGAGAGGAGGAGCGTTATTGGCAAGTGTGTTAGATGAAAGGACTCCAAAACAAGGAGAGCTGCCCATAGATCTTTTTATTCAAATGAAGCAACAATTCCCTGTATCCATTCTTCCTAATGAAGCTCAGTCACTTAATCTTGAACATGTGATGACAGAGGGAAATGATTGTAGATATACCCAGTCTCAAGTGTTTATGCCACGACTGTCTATGAGAAGGTACACTTTGAGTGGGGCTGCAAATGCCACGAAAGTGCCACTGTGCCAAAAACACCACCATAAACTTGAGTATTTCTGCAAATCAGATGGGGAGTTTATCTGCACTGAGTGTCAAGATACAGAGCACAAATCTCATAACATCATCTCTGCCGAGAAGGAGTGGCTAAACAGCAAGGTATGGAAACCACAAAAGCATATCAGTTATACTTCCTGTGTTTCAATGTTTACAAAAGAAAATCACCAGAAGCAAAATAATTTGAGAAGAAATATGGAAATCCAAGATGAAAACTCTTCTATAGCATGTGTTTTAAATGTCTTGAAGTTCAGTTCCAGTTTTTACCATTTCAAATATACTTTATTTTATTTAACACAGGCTCAGATCAGCATCACAGAAGCAAAGATACAGGAAATGATAAGTCAGAGATTGAGAAAAATAGAGGAAATCAAAGTATCACTGGAGGAAATGAAGGTAAGCAGATATCAACTCTTACTGACTTTGTTTATTGGTATAAACCGAGCCTCATGCATATTAATTGTGTTGTAGGCCACATGACATCAATTTGTTGATTTACGCAACCAGTATGTTGAATCAGAACACAAACTGTGTACCATTTAACATGCATTTCAATGTTTTCCAGTTACTAATATGATGACTAACTGCGAACTGGTTAATATGCAAACCAACATTTGAATTTTCCTTTTAGATAACTCTCATAACACACTATTATTAATGTTACTTTTTGATCATAAACATTTTGGGGAATAATGAACACAGAATGCATGTGTTGATTAGGACTTGGATATTGAAGTATCACTGTAGTATTTTAGCCAGACAAACATATATAACAACTGTCCTACATTTACTGTCCTCCATTTTTACTCCATTTACCCAAACTGCATCTTCTCCATGCTACATCTCATCCCCTCTTTCCTGTGCAGGCAGCTGCACAGAGAGAAATACTGGGCAGCATCCGTGTGTTTGGGGCACTGCTGAATTCTCTCGAGCGCAGTCAGGCGGAGCTACTGGAGGTGGTCGAGATGAGTCGGCGCTCTGTGGAGCATCAGTCAGAGGATATGATAAAAGAACTGGAGCTGGAGCTTACAGAGCTGAGGCAGAGGAGTGCCATGCTGGGCAAACTGGCCCAAGTAGACGACTGTATCACTGGACTGAAAGTAAGTTTCTAAATACACTACAGTCTTTGTGTCTTACACTTAATTCTATATGCAACATCTCTCTGTCCTTCCTATTCATTTCATTGTCCTGTGACTGTTGAGTATCTGGATATGCTTCAGTTGTAAGAGTGATGATCTTTGTTGGTTTCTTGGTGGTGTAAGTAAGCCAGTGTTAGGAACCCTTTTGCTGATCTCCATTACTTATTGAGGAATTAGTTGGACATCAAACAATGCAGCACCTCCTTTGTCCACAGAGCTATACTAATCTCAATGCTGCCCTGCCAGTTAAAGACTGGACTGGAACCTCGGTGAACTGTGACCTTGGAACAAAATCCACGTACATTTCAGTCTGTCAGATGTTACAGCGCTTCCAACAGGAGATTTGTAATCTACCAGAAAACTGTAAGTCCACTGGACTATACTGACATCTAGTGGATAAACAAATATTTGGGCTACAGAAAAAAGGTTTTGATTGGATGTAATTGGTGCATAAGTGTCTTTTTTTCTGTAAATTTCACATTGTCATCAGTTTTATGAATTTTACCTACAGCAGCACTAAATATGTTTGTTGATATATCCTCTGAAATGACTCTCACACAGACCTTTCAACAGTAACAGATCAGTCCCCTGTGAAACCAAATCCAAGTATGTATTAGTTCATTAGGTAAAAAACCTTAAAATACTTAGCCTGCAATCTTTCATATCTTTCAGGTAAACATATTCATTTAAATAATATTTAATTTCATTTTTTTCAGAGATGAAGAGAATACAGGAATATGCAAGTATGGGTCAACCTTAAGATGTCTCTTAAATTATAACTAGTATTTCTTAACATCATCCATATTTGAAGCACTTCCAACACACACAGTAAAATTTAATCAGACCCCTTCATTCTCAACTAACGTATAATTTAATGTCAAATAAACCAACATTTGCACTGTTAAAGGTCATTTGTGCTTAGAGAAGGTCTTCTACGTGTCGTGATTATAATCGTTAAAAAATATTTATAATAGTTTTACTAAAGAAAATAGGGACAATGTCCTTCCACTAACAAGTGGTTGTTTGACTTACTTTTACCCTTCTATCAACTTAAACTAGTCTGGCCGTTGTTCCATCAATAAAACATTTTCACCTGAGGTTTGTGGCTCAGTGGATGTTTTTAGAGATAATTGTGCATGAAAACCAAAGCACTGTATATCAGCAGTTTCTTAAAATACTTCAACCAGGCCCTCTGGCAGTAAGTCACTTAAATCACCTTTCATCGCCATTCTGATGCTTGAATCAAACAACAGATCCTCTTGACTATGCGTAAATGCACTGCTTGATATATTATATTATATTATATTATATTATATTATATTATATTATATTATATTATATTATATATATTATATTATATTATATATATATATTATATTATATTATATTATATTACGATTTTTTATTATTTATTGTTTTTTATGATTCCTTAAATTAGTGGATGTGACCCTGGATCCAAACACTGCCCATCCTCGTCTCATCCTCTCAGAAGGCGGAAAGAGAGTGAGGTGTGGCGACAAGCAGCAACATGTTCCTAACAACCCTGAGCGCTTTAACCGAGTGGTGTGTGTGTTAGGTCGAGAGGGATTCACAGGGGGCAGACACTATTGGGAAGTGGAGGTGGGTGGCAAGACAGACTGGGACCTGGGTGTGGCCAGCCACTCTATCAACAGGAAGGGTAAGATAACAGTCAGCCCCAGCAAGGGATACTGGTTCCTCAGTCTACGAGACAAGACCAACTATGCCTTCAGAACAGAACCATCCACCACCATTTCCCTCAACCTGAAGCCCCATAAGATTGGAGTGTTTGTGGACTATGAGAAGGGCCAGGTGTCCTTCTACAATGTGGAAGCTAAGATGCACATATACACATTCAATGACACATTCTGTGAGGCCATTTACCCGTTCTTCAGCCCCTGCACTAACAAATCAGGCAAAAATGATGCACCACTTGTAATTACACCTGTTTTGCTCCCAGACTAAAATGCTTAATGGTGCTTAAGACTGTTTTTAAATTTGTACTAGTAGAAAAGTTTTTTTCTGAAATGTATGCAAAAATGTATGTATGATTATAATAGTTATTTTTGTACAGCTGAATTGTAACTAATGCATAAACAGTTAACATGTGTGGTGTGTTGATTTTGAAATAATAAAGCAACATGTTTCACTCAACAGACACACCTTCTTAACCAAAACCAATTATTATTCAAATAGAACCTGGAGCTTTTCTATTAAAGCTTTGTCCCTCATGGGGATTGGTACTCACAAAAATGCCTTTACAAAACCACATAAATCTCAAATTCTCTCTCTTTTAGGGGACAATCAATCAGTTCCTCACAACCACTCAGGAACCTGCCTCCAGTGTTTTTCTAGTCAGCACTGCTTTCTGAGAACATGGATTTTGCGCTTTTGAACTTCGAGTTCCCATAGAGGCCCTATACAAGCCCGATACGCAGTTTACGTAAAACTCTTCTAACGTTCGAAACGCATTATTATGGTACTGCTCGAAGTCCGCCTGCTATTGTCATGCGGATGAATACTTGAAAAGACCGTGCTTCATGCTTTACAATTTATTCATTTAAGAACACGCGTAATCCAAAGGTTAAAATCTCGACGGTCCTCGTAGAAAAATCTACATTCCATGTAAGGCAGTCCCATGAAAGTGAGTGATTATTTGTCATTGTGAACACAGCACACAGTGTACCACAACGCAATGTGACTTATGCATTTAATCCATCCGTGAAGGCAGCTAACGCCCGGGGAACAGTGCTTGGGGACGGAACTTTGCTCATAAGTACCTCAGTGGCAACTTTACCAGCCCTAGATTCGAACCTGCGACCTTATGATCAGGGGGGGAACACCCCACCGTTACACCACCAACGACTATTTTAGTTGACGGATTCTTTTAAACACCAAATAATTAACGAAAGAAAACGAAACTCGTTCAGCAGGAAAATGCGAAATAGTGCACATGGATTCTCAAAATCGATTGTCACAGAAATCGTTGTGACAAAGGCTTCGCACAAAGGTTTGTTTTGTAGTTTCTGTCCACTAGGGAGCAACGCGCTTAAATGTGAGTGTGTGCATGTAAGTAGGTCTAATGTTTACACTCAACCCCAATCTATGACGAACTATAGAAAAGAACCATAGGCAAACTCCTGTCTGTATAAAAATGTTGGAGAATAAATGTTTCTACTTTGTTCTCTTATGAGCCTTATTTGCATTTGCCTTATAGAAACGTTTACCGCTTCATTTGGATTTGTTTAGTAGCTTCTAAGGAGCCGATAGTTCCCTTTTTACCTCTGTCACTCCCAAAGAAAATCCTAACGGTATTTTTCCTTTTGCACATCAAGCTTGTCAGAGCATGTCTGGAGTAACTGTCAGCATCGAGCCCGCGGGTCATAAAACACTGCTGCAGAGGATTCTTCACATTTCCACTAGGTGGCGAAGCTCTGTCTGAGCTCACCTACATTTTTTAACATCACACCTACACCACCATCTTCCACACACCCAACACACACGCGATAGTCGACACTTTTTTCCTGCAAAGCCTAATTAAAATATATGTTATTATAGAGAAGTACACACACACACACACAGTATTTCAAGACTCGATGTAAGCAAGATTCAAGAGGGTAGCAGTGATTGGGAATGGTACTTCGCTCACAGGTACTAAGATTTGAACAACTGGTAACCCTGTGATCAACGAGCAAAGTCCTTAACAGTTACACTAGCACTGCCCCTCCAAAAATACAGGTAATGTAGGCAAAATAATATTTAATGTTGATTTATTTGTTTTTACTACATCTGTAATAGAAATGGCCCAATTAATCTATTAAACATAAAATATTATTGTATCAGAATAAGAGTGCTGGTGGTATGATGTTTAAAAGTAGCTGAAGTCACCCAGTAAAAACCTGAAATATTTTTAGAAGATAATAATTGTAATTTTAAATAATGCATGGTTATTCAGAGAGAGGGAGAGAGAGAGTGAGAGGGGGGTGGGAGGAGAGAGAGAACAGAGAGCATACCTTAAATGCATTATTCTTTATTACCTACCAGCATTCCTTGTTAATGAAGTTAAGAATGTAGATCTGTGCTATCATAAACTTGACAGTGAATGCTTGTCAAGGATGACAGATGTAAATGTCAAGAACAGTGATGCAGATCACTCCACCCATTAGTGTTATGACTCTCAAAAGTAGAGAAAGGCTTATCTGGTTCATTTTCATTGCTTTAAGATGAATCGGCCCTCCTAAGTAAAGCAGGCCTGAAGGCGTGGGAGGTAAAGCTGGAAAAAGGGCAACAGGTTGCTGATCAGGTTATGCTTGATCAGGCTGACATTTACTCTTCTATCAGGTTCTCTGACTTTGCAGATTCTCAGAAGTGCCAGTATACCTGTTTGAAATTAAAGCAAAGTATGAAAGCAAAAATGTAGTCCTTTAACAGTCTGGGTGTGTTTGAGTGTGTGTGTGTGTGTGTGTGGACATATGTGTGTTTGTAAGTAATATAGCAAATAATGGAGAATGTTGCTTAAGAAAATTAGATTATAATTCATATTCTTTGTCATATGGAAAATCTACATGCAATATCAGAGAAAAAACAGATGGAGTGGATGTAAGTATATGTCATAAGACACAGGGGTTATTAAAAATACACTTAGGTTTCTTTGCAACCTTGACAACAGATTTGTGCAAGTGATATTCTAAGGATGATAATAAAGGAGAACAGAAGCAGTAACAAGAAGTGTGAAGGGGGGTAAAGAGGAAGAAATATGGGGTAAACTTTCTGCCCCAACCACCTAGACAGCCCAGGCAACATACCACTCATTCTGCACACCTACACAGTTCTTCTTTCCTTCTCTGTTTTGTTTTTTCTTCTCACCATTCATGTTTCCATCTTTGTCCACTTTTCTCTGCATTTGCTCTGTTAAAATATATTTATTTTTGTATTCACATTAATATATTAGTAAGGTCTATATAAGTAGACCTAAACTAATAAATTCATGTGGTGGTAATGAATTGCCAGCGTGTGCAAAGGTGTAAAGTGGTTTCAGTGAAATGGGTGGGGTGATTTTAAAGCCTTTAATTGTTTTTGTTTTGAGATTATTAGAGTATCAAGGAATCTAATGAGAAATTTTGTTATTGTGGTGTAGATGGAACCTGCACTTTGGGTTAGAGTGGTAAAATGTAATGTTTCGGTCCCAAAAATGTGTTTCTTAGTTTTAACTTATGTGGAATCCATAACGCATTAAACGGTTTATCAAATTTGCTGCCAAACCAAATTATTTACAGATATTTCGGCTTATATATTTCGGCTTATATTAAGGTTTTCGACGACATGTAGCCTGCTATATATTAGATATTTTTACAGTGTTATCTGGGGGTTTTATTCATAACTGGTCCTTTGTCACCGTGCCACGCCTTAAACCTAAACACTTTTTACAACTGAAATCCTAAAAGTTTGACTTTATGCTATCAATCTTAACCGCTTTTCCTAGGTCGCCTTATTACCCTTAGCCGCTCCCGCCTTAAAGCGGAATGGTGAAAGGGGAGGGGAGGAGGGGGGGCAGAAAACCGGTCGAACAGGTAAAGCCTCGAGGCCCGGGTTTGTTGTCACCGTTATTTCCACGCGCATGCGCGTTAACACCTGTTTCCTCAAATGTGTACCTGCGCTTCAAATGCACCTTTGAAATCCGCCGTGTTGCGTTTCGAGTGAACGGCTCGAGCGTTTCCTACATCGTTCACCGAGAAAATCAGGACGGAGCGTAAATAGCAAAAAACATAGAGGGCCGCTTTGAGTAGAGGACACCTTGGGAGCTGGAATTTACGGAAGACAAGGGAGGGCACGCAAAACTGGACAAATCGCGGGAGACGCCACGGGAACCTGTAGCCTATAGGTACAAAAGTTTGTGGAAGCAGTCAGGAGGGAGGAGAAACACTTTTTAAAGTGTTTATTTTCTACAATACCCTACTCATCTGTCGCCATCCTCTAAAACAAAGACGTTTTAGGATATTTACCTGCTTAGTCTGGTTTCAATTTAGTATCCAGGTAGTCCACGGCCCCTCTATTGTAGTTCCAGAGGAAAGATAGCGGAGAGCAACATGCCAAGAGCCTTCCTGGTGAAAAAGCAGAGCATTTCTCCCGGCAAGAGAAACTGGAGCGATTTACCTGACCATGAGCGCGGAGATATTTACATACCAGGTGAGAGGATACAATTATTACATTATGCACATTTTTGAGAAGCTTTCACTCGATTGGCCTAAAACGCGAACTACGAATAACGGTTAACGTGAAACCTTCGCCTCAAGTAAACTCCACGATTTAGCCCTTTACTCCCTAATATAGTGATGATTATAAGACTAACAGCCCGAAAAACATTTACCCAGCAGCAAAAATTATTAGTTACTGTAATGTTCGACTTAGGCAGGCCTTTTTTAACAAGTTGGATATTATATGTAGTGAATACACTTAACATGTTTTAATAAAGTTTAACTATGTCATGCGTCTAATTTTATTAACACAATACGTCTTTAAATGTATGTATTTTAAAATCGTATCTTTGCGTGTGGTAAAACACCCAAGGTGTCGTCACCACCCGCATTGGTTGACCTTCAGACCCAATTGTCTTCCTTATACACTGTAAAATTCATTGCGACACATTGCGTTGCACACATTCAGACTAGCCTACACGAAACGATACGTTCAGAAATGCATTTAATACCACCTTACTTATGAGATAAGGTATTCGAGGTGTGACTTATAGGTCAACCTAAGATGCTAAGAGAAGATCTGGCGTTTCACAAACCAAAATACTTTTGGCCGCAGAAGGAAAACTGATCCATGATAAATCTTGAAACTCTTCTAGAAAACCAGATAGAAGTTTTCGGGGTGAAACAGCACTCAAATGACTTGCTGATTCATCTAACGGAATACTCACAAAGACAGCCTTTTCTTTGTCAGCACCTTCTCCTCGTTCATCCCCTTTGTCACCATTAACAATTAGACTAATAATTTACAAAATCTAAGCTGCAATTAGAAGCTAATTTCCGAAGAGATCAATGAGGCGTAACCCGATTTCCCCTGCCTTTCTTTTAAAAACATTTGGGATTTAATGAATGTTATTGAATTTGTAGTTTATTTATAGTAACATTATGAATAGCAACTATTAGTCTTTAATTTAATTTGTATCAATTCATTTACTTCTTAATGGTTTTATTTAAATTAGTTAATTTAAATTTATTATTTTTTATTAATTCATTCATTAATTTAATTAATCAACTAGAATTCTTAAAATAGGCAGTTGCAATTTAATTCACTGTAGCCGTGTGTATAGCTTATTTAGGTTATCAAAGCGAAGCCTTTCGTCTTGTCATTGTCATCCAAGATAACATTTATTATTACATTTTGTAAGAATTATAAATTATTATGAACTACGCAATGTGGCGAATCTATATTTTCCCCTACACTGCCGATTCAATTTATTCATTATTTAGAATTTGACTGTGGTTCTCAACCCTAACCTTGAATTGGTCTTGTTTTATTACCCTATTTTTCTATTGGTTTTGTAAGACGAATTCTCCGTGTTTACCGGTGTTGTCGCCCATGGCTCCGAGTTAATGAACAGTGAAGGAAATAACGGACTTCGCCGCGCTGTTTCCCGCTACACCTTTAGCAAACATGGCACAGCCTGTCCAGAAGTAAACTCACCAAGACTCAACACCAGGAGATTCTCTATCCGCACATTGTTTTACCTTTCTACATTACCTTTAGGCAGTGTGGTTTCATGAACTGTGTTAAAAGTTGCGAGATAAGACATGAATATTAGGTTTGGAACTGTGTGCAATTACGCCCATAGAATAGTTGCACGTTGTACCGAGCCATTATTCGCATTTATTCTGTCTTTTACAAATGTAAAATGCTCTGAATTCTTTTACTTTTTATGTTTATTAACGGCGATATAGATGACGTAAAAGTATAAAATGTGAGTTGTGACTACAGCAAGCCTAAAATTTTATTAATCCAAAAATGCACTATTTTTGTTTTATGATTTGGAAAATATCAAGAATGCTTTATTTTGCAGCACAAATTCATCAACTGCATGCCCATACAAGTGTACTTAAGGATTTATAATAAAACTTTACTCTTAGAGTCTTATAGAAGGAAGAACAGGCTTCTAGGTTGTAATGTAAATAAGGGTC
The DNA here is from genome assembly GCA_032718565.1 of Distichodus sexfasciatus. Taxonomy (NCBI): domain Eukaryota; kingdom Metazoa; phylum Chordata; class Actinopteri; order Characiformes; family Distichodontidae; genus Distichodus; species Distichodus sexfasciatus. Next base: position 4,719,448 of record JAVGVS010000017.1, on the reverse strand, counting down.
ACATGGTCTCAAACTTATCCACATTTATTGCTGTGGTTTTACATATCTGCTTCAAACACATTCAACATAGTTGTGAGTCAAGGGAGGGTTGACAAACAGATAATGATAAATCGAACTTAGAAAGACAAGAAATAAAAATCAGTGCATAACTATTAACAACATAAGGTGGGCTTGTGTGGGGTTATTGATCCTCTCATAAGGCTGTTTAGAGATCTTTTTATAGTAATCTGAAGAGACACAGAAAATAAAAAGGAATATTTTTTAGTTAGCGACATATAAACAACAAACAGATTAATCAGATATAAACCGATGACCATTAATAGTTAAGCGTGTATTGCACATAATATATACACCACTGCATTCTGAGTATACCGTTACACACAGCAGATGGATGACATTTGCATTAGAATTTGCAAATCATCTGATTATGTTTTGCCAGTATCAAAAGATTCATTGTACACTTCACTGTTTACTAAAAAACTGTATAGCAGAATGGTTTCACTTTGATGGCTAATTAGAATGCTTTACATATAGGTACATTTTCGGAATATTAGAAAACATGATACTTTACTCAGTGTTCTGTTTGCAGGCTTTGTATTGTGCTGTATGCACCCTAGTATAAAGAGATCATAAGCCTGTGTCTCTAGCTTGGCTGGTCAGACTGGTAATGCTGTAACAGGAGTGGCTGACTTTAGGACAGGACAATACCTTTAAATGCACACACACACACACACACACACACACACACACCTCCCTGCCTCCCACCCACTCACACACACACCCTCCCCAAAGGCACAACTGTCCCGTTTCCTGAGAGACATTTGTAACATCCAGTATGAAATATTTTTAAAACAAACTGACATTCGTATTGGAGACATATACAAGAAACTACAAGAGTAATGTGTAGTTTGCTTACATACTATGTGTAATCACATCATTGTTGTTTGAAAGAACTGAGACAAACAGTCTTTCTTCTTTTAAAATTAATCTTAACCAAACATGCCTGGTCATTTCTGTGACAACTGTGCTGAAAAAGGTGGCTACAAAAAGATGAGAGTAATTTTTGCCATCATTTTTTACTAACAAAGTTTCTTCCATATTCTTCTCTCCAGTATCTGTGTCCCCTCCTGTTCTGTCAGAGGAGACAGAGGCTAGCACAGCCGAAGTGGCACTGTGTCTGTCAACTCGTAAAGAGCACATCATGTGCATACAGAAATTCACACAGGACCCCTACACCATAGTTTCTACAGCAGAACTGCCCTCCAGTACTACTCTAGGACAGCGCCATAGTCCAGAGATAGAGCACATCAGAAGTTCACACAACAGCACTTATGTGCGCTCCAAGATCAAGGTGAGGCCTTCTTGTTAACCGCAACACTCTCAGGATAAAAAACTGGTTAGATCTGCATTGTTAAAGTGTTAGTTGTCCCTCTGTTTTGAGAGTGAAATAAACTTTGGTATGTTGATTCACACCATGTTCAAAAAGAATTCAGCAGCTGTAATTGCTAAACGAAACTTCCACTTGAAAATGAATTGTACCAATTTTTTCTTTTCTTTTTTAAAAAAAGGTGACCACTGGTGAGCTTCCTGTTGAGGCTCCACCCATCACTGCAAATATGACCGCCAGTCCTCCAGCAGTTGTGGCAAACACCTGCCCCACCACTAGACCTGCAGTATCCTCAGCACCTGCACCAGGTGGACACTTTGTGTGTGAGGTGTGCCAGAAGATATTCCAGTTTCAGCGTATGCTCAACAGACACCTGAAGTGTCACAGTGAACAGAAACGGCATCTGTGCACATTCTGTGGCAAAGGCTTTAACGACACTTTTGATCTCAAGAGGCATGTTCGCACACACACAGGTACATAAAGCATCCTTCTGATAGTTTTATACTTTTATACTGCTGAGCCAAGCATGTTCATAAAGTAAGGATCAGGTTTATTTACAGCTTTGTGTAATGTAATAAGTATACTGATAGGTTTGTAAGTACCGCTACAGTATCAAATTTGCTTCAGTCTCAAAGTCACAGGAGAAAGCACAAAGCTATTACCTATTACATGTAACACACAGAATGAAAATGTAAATGTACATTGTTTCTCTACTGTCTCACTCTTATAGGTGTTCGTCCATATAAATGCAATCTCTGTGAGAAAGCCTTTACCCAGCGTTGCTCTCTGGAGTCTCACATGAAGAAGATCCATGGTGTGGCACAGCAGTATGCATACAAGGAACGCAGAACCAAGCTTTACGTCTGTGAAGAGTGCGGCCATACTGCGGCTACCCAAGATGCTCTACTGCGTCACCTCCACAGTCAGCATCCAAACAGTGCCTTCTTGCGGGCCAAAGCGGCACGCAGACAGTTGGGGGGAGCGGGCATCACCGGGCAGGAGGAGAACTCCTTACCTGGTTCACCTTTGTCACTGAACAGCGATGATACCACAGGGTCAGGAGGAAGGTAGAAGGGCCATTATTAGGGAAGGAAATGAAAGGACAAGGATGCACTGAAAGGTTAAGAGCAAAGACTTTCCATCTGTAACGACAGACTAGTTCCACCATATTGTTGAACTGTTGAGCATGTTTAAAGCAGTAAAAAGTCACAGTTTACACTTCCACTATAGAAGAGGGCTGGTTCTTCCCTTTGAAATCGGTAGAAGCTAAAACAATATTATATAATTGTGCACTAGTTCAGTTTACATTGTGGCCTTTTCTAATTTTGACTACAGTTGGACAAAAACAACACTATTTGAAAAGAGAGGAACATTATTCCATTGAAGATGTTATGTTTCAGAAAAAAATGAATATCTTACTATGACAGTGTCTGTCTTCTGTTTTTCGTGTCATTTGGAGAGAGATCATTAACAATGGAGTGAATGTTTGGTCAGTAATGTGCTATTTGTAATATATACTGATGTATTGTAAAAACAAGAAATTTATATTTATCAAGGTGGTTTGTTTTTTTCTGGGTGGAGTTTATCCTTTATTCCAGATTTTATATTAATGTGAAATTCTCTGTGTGTATGGGTGTACATGTTACAGGTATATTTTCACTTTTTGGATATTCTTTCTTTTCTTTCTCTTTTAAATTTTTTTTTTAAGATTTGTGTTAGTGGCTCAAAGCACAAATGACATTTAATTAATACCCTGGCAGCAAATACTGACAGGGAGCATCTTAGCCTAAATGTTGATACAGATTATTTTGCCAAGTCTTATTTTACAGTTTTTTTAAAGAATGAGCTTTCTATACATGAAAATAAGCATCTTATTGTACGGATTTTGTAAGATGTGGGAAGATAACATCTCTTATGTTTGGGTATTAAGCAATGTATGATAGCATGCTTTCTATTAAATTGTTTTGCTTTTGAAAAAGCCATTAGCAAAAAAAAGATAAAGACTGTACTGTATGTGTGTGAGAGTGTGTGTAGGTTTTGGCTGATTGTGGGAGCCTGACCGTGCCCTAAAACAGATTAAACCTGAGATTTATCAAATTGTTGTCACTTTTTAAAAAAAAGTGACACAGGAAAAAAAAAATTCTAGGCAAGTTTCAGATTTTATTTGGAAAAACTTAAACCGGTTTTAGCTGTTTCTGAGAATATGTTCTCTAAAGATTCTAAAACCTGAAGATTTATCCGATTTTTGTGACTGTACGAGCGCAAGTTCTCACAAGGGAAAATGCTTTATAGAAAAGTTGCTGTGTGTGTGTTCGTGAGTGAGTCAGTGGGTGGATGTTGAGCAGCGGAATCCTGATCCTTGTTTGGTCTTGTTGGTGGAATTCACAAGAAGAATCATGAAGTGTTAACGGTACAGGAGTGGCGTCATCACGCCCGTTATCCACAACAAAATTCGCAATCTACGACCTTGCAGAACAGTTACCACAGAATTATTGTGGACTCCTAATCTACCTAGTCTGTAATGGGACAATACAACGCTCCAAACAAGGAAGTATTTCGGCTCGGCTGTATTGTAAACAAACAGTAGTGCACCACCTTCTGTCATCGCACTAAAATTACTCCTTTTTTTCTGCTGTTTTTACTCCTCCGCATCTGTGCGTGGTGCTGTATACACACTGGGACTTGCAAGCCGGAGCAGAGTCGCGAGCTGGTGCGTCGCATTTAAAACCACTGGCGGGCAGCAGGGACTACAACGGTTTTTGTAGGGTAAAGTCTTTATTTCGGCATTATTTACAATAGCGTTTACGATCATCACTCCTGCATGTTTATTATGGTGAAGTTAAAGGGATATTTGTAGGGCAGTTCTAAAAATCGAGTAACATTAAGCTCCTGAATAATACACCCTAGCTAATTAGCGAGCTAGATGTAGCCACTTAAGCTAACCGTGGTCATTAGCTTGACAGTGTATCACGCACACAAGCAAAACAAGCAGAAGGTCAGTGTAATATCACAGGACTCCGAGACTCTCATCAGTGCCACATTTTATGCTTAACGTTAGTGCCACTAGTTATGAAATACTATTTACGGGATAACTATTTCGTATTTTATTACTTAGGGTGTAGCCCTTTTCCTATTCAGTTCGTTGTTTGCTCAACATTATTTAACGTAACATGCAGTGTTAGGAACTAAATATATTGCCCGAAATGCACTGGATTTGGGGAGGAAAACGGGGAAGTGTCTTTGCCATAAAAGTATTGAATTAGGAAAGAAAAATAGAAAAGCGACTAGAAAAGTTCTCGAAGTGGAAAAAAGGGCAACGTTATGTGTGTTTTGTGCAGGTTTTTTACGGGTCTGAATGATGCCGTCGGACGCGGTTCGTCTCGGCCGGAAGCGTCCGGTGCCCACGTGCCCCAACCCTCTGTTTCTTCAGTGGCTCACCGAGATGCGCGATCACGCCAAAGAGAAGGGCATGAAGACGCAGTACGTTTACCAGAAGGTGAGCTGCAATTTTAAGATTCACATTCATTTTGTGCTTTTTTTTGTTACTACACAATGTTTAGTGTCTAGTTCTGCAGTTCTTATTCTACTCAGGGAAAAGTAAAATTGTATTTTTTCTGCTAACATGATTTTAAATACTCGGTTTTGAACATAAGTAAAACTTTGATAATGTGGGGTTTATTGCACTGGTGTAGGACCTTTTTTAAACCCCACTTTCTTAAATAGAAACCACACTTTCTTGAAATTTGGGTACATGCTGTTACATGAGACAGCTTTTTTTCAACTAGATTAATCATCAGAATTAAGAAACGGGTGATATTTACTTTAACAAAACATGACATTGCCTCACTTGACATTGCACATGTGATGTGACCATTGCACACATTACATTGCCTGTCACTGGACTAAAATCAGCTCTGGAACAGTGTTCTGAAGTTGTCAACCACAAGATGGTGCAATGTACTTTGCACCAATGTAACTTTATTTCTATACTCTGTTTCATTTAAGGCTATTAACTCGTTGAAGAAGTATCCATTACCTCTAAAGAACGGTAAAGAGGCAAAGATCCTACAGAACTTTGGAGACGGTATCTGTAAGATTTTGGATGAACGACTTCAAAAACACTATCGTGAAAACGGTAAAAATGGAGGGTGAGCGAGTATATTTATCATTGAAGCTAATCTAAATCAATTATGTGGCTTGTTTATTATGTTTTTTATTTGTTCCTTTATAGGTGTCACTTCCCCAGTTCACTCCAGTCCAAGTGAGTTGGTTTCATCTAAAAACAACCTGGATCCAAAACCCTCATCTCATGCCTTCAAGAACAATTCTCGAAGTGATGGAGAAAAGATGGTGTGTTAACCGAATAGCATATTCAATTTGTATTAAATATGTTTGGTCAGTGTAATATATTCTTATGGTTTTTAACAGAACAAGGCAGGATGTTGTGCAGAAAGTGGAGAAAAGGAAAAAACTGGAAAGAAGAAGAGACAGTATGTGCCCCAAAAGAGATCTGGAGGCTATGCTGTTCTGCTCACATTGTACAGACACTCAAAGGTACAACAAACATAATGTCATGTGTCATATGGCATGAGCATTAATTTATGCAAGTTATTTATCCATAATGTAATGTGTCTCCTTTGCTTCTTAGCTACCTGGCTGTAAAGGTTTCATGTTTAAAAATGAACTGCAGACTGAAGCGCAGACACTTTGTGACAAGTCTTTTACTGTGGTAGACTATGTTTCTTCAAAAACAATTCCATAATCAACATTTTATATACATTTTTCATCTGCTGTGATGAGAAAAATACTTTCTTTATACTGCAATTTTGTCTGGTTTGTATAGCCTGATCTAGGCAGCAAATACACAGCATGGTCCTCAGTGAGCACTCTTATACAGAAAGACTTGCTTCTAAAGACACACAACCCAGCCAGGTAAACACTCTTGTCACACATGTAGAATGTCTTCTCTCTCTTTTTTTTGGTCATTTTTTAATATATTTTAAACTACTGTAAAAAAGAAACCCAGAAAGAGACATTCTGACATGCAAAAGTCCATACCAAAACAAACCTTTTATTTCATGTTTTTTTGACAGGTATTTGTTGACTGAGCAGGGTCTAGCTCTAGCAGAGAGACTTGAGTCTGAAGAATGGGGGCAAGATGGTGCAGGAGGAGAGGGGAAAAAGAATGAAACTCAGGACCCTGGAAACGTTCCGGCTACTGTAGACTTGACTCTGGATGAGAACAAAGAAGATGAAGGAGACATAGATAACTGGTGAGATGTTTTGCTGTGATATTTGGCGCAAGATAGTAGCGGTCAAAATGTGCTGTGAAAACAGCTTTTGATGCCATGTTTAAATTATAGTTATTGGTACAGTATTCTAATATTCCAATAAAAAACATTTTGTGTATGTGTTAGTGTCGGGACAGTGGGGCCTACCTCAGCAAGCTCAGTGATCCATACAGATGGTGTTACATCTAAGTTTGATCTCACAGGGCAATGCCAAGCTTCTAAATCAGTAAAGGCTGCAGGAAGTGAACAGCTTCTCCCTGGCTTTTATGACATTGTGCTGTGTGTTGACTTTATTGAAACCACAGGGTAAGTTCCAATCTATAATAATTTCTTTATTGGATTGCAGAGTTTTAATTGAATTTCTTATGAGATTTTTTTTGCTTGGAAGTGGAAACACAGCTCGTAAACAAGAGCTGGTGAAGGAGCTACAAAGGAATGGTGTGACCTTTAACATCAGAAAACTGAACGTTGGAGACTTCCTATGGATAGCTCGTGAGAAAGTCTCACCTGTGCCTGGTAATTTTCTGCAGTTTGTATAGCTTTGCATTCTGTCTTGCGAATAAGCTTTATATAGTTCAGTTACAGTGCTATGCAAAAGTTTGGGCACCCCTGATAAAAATAACTGTATTAATTCATAACTTGCTAAGCTTGAGAGGCAGCAACTTAATTTTAACATATTTGATAACTTATGGAAATAGCAACAATTCAGTAGTGAAATATTTTTTATTGGGCCAACAGAAACAATGTAATGCTCATTTAAACAAAAATAGGCAGGTGCATAAATTTAGGCACCCCAAAGGAATAATCCCATTAATATTTCGTAGAGCCTCCTTTTGCTGAAATAACAGCCTGTAGACGCCTCCTATACCCACTCACAAGTTCCTGAATTCTGGCTGGTGGTATTTTGGACCATTCTTCCAAAATGCCTCCAGTTCAGTCAGGTTCGATGACTTCCGGGCATGGACAGCCTGCTTCAACTCAATCCATACATTTTCAGTGATGTTCGGGTCTAGGGACTGGGCTGGCCATTCAAGAACATTGTACTTGTGCCTCTACATAAATTCCTTAGTAGATTTTGAGCGGTGCTTTGGATCATTGTCGTGCTGAAACATCCAACCCCGGCGTAACTCCAACTTTGTGACTGACTCTAGAACATTCTTTTCAAGAATCTGCTGATATTGGGTGGAATCCATGTGGCCCTCAACTTTAACAAGGTTTCCAGTACCTGTGCTAGCCACACAGCCCCATAACATGATGGACCCTCCACCAAATTTTACTGTTGGCAGAAAGTTCTTCTCCTGGAATGCTGTGTATTTTTTTCACCATGCATAGCGCCTCTGGTTATGACCAAATAACTCCATCTTAGTCTCATCTGCCCACAGTATTTTTTTCCAGAATATTTCTGGCTTGTCCAGATGCTCTTTTGCATACCTCATGCGACTCTTCTTTTTGCACATCACCCTTCCACTGAGCTGTTCCTGGTGCAAAGTGCGCTGGACTGTGGAACGATGTACAATGACACCATCAGCAGCCAGATGTTGTTGTAGCTCTCTGGAGGTGGTCTGTGGTTTGTCTGTGACAATTCTAACCAGCCTTCACCTGTGCCTTTGAGATATTTTTCTTGGCCTACGACATCTTTTCTTCACAAGGACTGTTCCTGTGGCCTTCCATTTCCTAACTACATTTCTGACTGTTGAGACAGACAGTCCAAACCTTTGTGATAATCTTTTGTGCCCTTCTCCTAATTCATAAAAATGCATTATCTTGGTTTTTAAGTCAGTAGAGAGTTCTTCAAAGGTTCCCATGTTGCCACTCTCTAAGAGGAAACCAAGGACAAGTACCACTAGCAATTTATATATGTTAAACCTTTTTTTTTTACTGGTTGCAGCTGTCTTTGTAGTTTAAGGTCTAATGAGCTAATCAAAGCAATTTAGTGCTGCAAACTGTCAGTATTAAATGACTGCAGGTCTTCAAAGTAATGCAAGTGAGAGGGTGCCCAAACTTTTGCACATCCCATTTTTCAAACTTTATTTTATTTCATACAACTCAATAATGCTACATTGAGAATTTTGATTTGATAAACATCCCCATGTCTATATATTTCTAGAAAAAAAAAACACATCTTGCTGTGATCTTCTCTTATGAAGAGCTAATTATCATGCAACCTCAGAGGGGTGCCCAAACTTTTGTGTTGTGTGTGTTGGATGGAATTATTAAGTAATGATAACTTCAGTAAGTGATGCAGTGGTGCATAATTGTAGTATATAAAGTTTACATGTTATTTTACATCATTTTAGAAGAGTACATATTAGTAAAACATTAATCCTTTTTGTATAGATAAAGTGATAATGTGCTTATTGTTAGGAATGAATTTTGAAAATGTGGAAGAAGTACAGTAGTCAACACCATCTAGGATTTTTATTAATAGTACTAATGTGAACTTCACAAACATAGCTTAATTTAGCTAGCAAATGGGAGGTGCAAATTGTTTTATTATTAGACCCTAACAATTTCCTCTACATTTGAACGTTAAAAGATTATTCCAGCAGGTGGCGCGGTTAATCTCTAGTTAAGAGCAGCGCTACATGGCTTTTTTAAGTCTCTCTTGTGTCGTAAAAGCAGACTTGGCCATTTTACTATGTTATTTTAATATTTGTGCCTTTGTATTGTTTACTGTATAATCCATTTAAGAAATAATACAGTGTACCTTTTGTGCAGCAATGTATTAAATGCTGAATTTAATTAAAGGTCAGTTGCGCCCACCAGTGGCAAAAGAGCTAGTTCTTGACTATATCATTGAGAGAAAGAGGATAGATGACCTGTGTGGCAGCATTATGGATGGACGTTTTAGAGAACAAAAGGTATGATGACTTTTTCTAATAATCCAGATATTCTGGTGAAGCATTATATGAGCCATTGAAACTTTGTTAATTAAATATATTTATAATTTGTCTCACTTTCTGTTCTCTTCATCATTCACATTCTATTTTCTTCCCCTTCTCAATTGCCCTCCCCCTACTTTTCCTTGCCTTAGTTTCGTCTGAAGAGGTGTGGGCTGCGTAACCCCATCTACCTGGTAGAGGAGTGTGGGTCAGCAGCTGCTCACCTGAGTCTGCCAGAGAGCACTTTACAACAAGCTATTGTTAACACACAGGTGTGCACATCCAAATGTGCCTCAAACACTACAACTACAACTATATGAATTCAAATATTGTTTATCACACACTAATAATATTAACTCATGATTTCTGTCAACACTGATTTTGAGATTTTTAAAAGCTGTACTTGGAAATATTTAAATCTATTTATATTTGCTTTTGTTAGGTTGTGGATGGATTTTTTGTGAAAAGAGTCCAGGATGTTAAAGAATCTGCGGCCTACCTCACAGTCATGACCAGACATCTGCAGAAACTTTATAAGGTTGAATTTAATCAGTGCCTACTGTACTAACCATAACTTACAAAATTCTTGAACTGCATCTTTGCATTTTTGTTTAATTTAGTTACATAAAAGCTGATCATAAATGTTTTCTTCATATTGTGTTGGTGTAGTATTCAGGAAATGTATCTCTGTGTAGAACATACAGTACAAATTTGGTTTCTTTTTTAGTTGGATGTAGTTTTGTCCTGATTAGTCTTATTTCTCCATCAGAACTGTACACTGTTCTGTCGCTCCAGAGAGTTGGAGGGAGATGGAGAGTATGATGTGGAGAGCAGCTGGAGAGAAAGAGAGAACCCCAACTGTTCCCTCATCTCCTTCACAGAATTCAACTATGGAGCTGTGAAAAACAAGGTAGCACTGAATTTTCTTAGGATGGGTTCTTCTGCTGTTCTTCCAGCAATCATTAAGTAAGTATCTCGTGTTTTTTGTTGCTCAGTCTCAGACAGTTAGGGAGGTGTTTGCTAGACAACTGATGCAAATCAGTGGAATCTCTGGTGATAAAGCAGCTGCCGTATTAGAACACTACAGCACAATGAACAGGTATGAGTCAGAATGCGATGTTTATATTTTCTACAGGCCAACATGGAAACATTTTTGTATAGATGTGACTATTTTAGAGTGTTTGGGCTAATATGAGTCTGACATTTAAGTATGTGTGATGAATCAATTGATATAAATGATATAAACCTTGACAAAGTTTCAACTTCTTCTAGTTTGTTGGATGCATATGCCAACTGTTCAACTGAAGCAGAAAAGGAGAAACTCCTGTCCTCCATTAAATATGGCAAACTTAAAAGGTTAATTTATATAACACTTTACTGTTCGACTGCATGTATATTATTTCCATGTTTTAAACTTCATTCTTGTGCCTTCCTTTAATGTTAATGATGTAACATTATGGTGTATATACAGTAGGACTCGTGGATGCATTGCAAGATCTAATGAACTCTATTGCTATTTTATGTTTCCAGAAATCTCGGACCAGCTTTAAGCCGTACTGTTTACCAACTGTACTGCACACATGGACCCCTGATGTAAATGTGCACACAACTGTAATCTGGTTTTCAAAACTGCTGTGCAATTATGATCTACTCTATTTTTAGAGTTATTATGTCGTAAAAAATAAAGACTTAAATAAACTTGCCATTATTTGACTCGCTTTATATTTCGGTCGTATATTGATTTAGCAAAAAAAAAAAAGTTCGAAGAGACTACTTTTTGTGCTGCCGTGCAGCATTTATATTTTCGTTGTGTGAGCAATTAGTTGCTCATTTTTAAAATCTCAGTGTTTAAGGAAACCCGCTGAGTGCAGCAGGTCTTAATCACCGGAGCGTTTTTTGATACTCGAAATTGCTTATTGCATTGGATAAGCAGTTGCATGGCAAGATCACAGCCGGAGCAGACAGACTGAGAAAAGCCAGGTGTGTGACGTCAGCGCGGTGTGTAGTACGGCGCCGGGGTGAAAACGTCCACCGGAGAAGAGACGTGATGACGTCACCTGTATCCCCCTCAAGGAGAAATCACGTCGGCAAAAACAAATCACGCTCTACGCTGTTTCCGTAAGGCATAAAATAGATGGAGGGCTCGCGTTCTGTTTTCTGTTCGATCCATACTGTTTAATTTAAACTCATAGATGCGAGAATTTGAGGCTTGCACAGATGTTCAAAACAACAGCCCCGCCATATGTTCTGGATAGCCAATGTTAATTTTGCATGATGATCAGAAGCACTGGACAAATTCGTGGAGACAGTACAGTTACGGATCGCGTAAAGGGCAAAATATTTGAAAAAGGAGCGCAAATGCAGCATGTAAGGCCGTTTTGCTCCGCTCGTTAAATCGGATCGAGCCAGGCCACGGATGGGGTGATTTTTTTTCACCCGGAGAGCAGGTCCCAGACCTGAGCCACCGGACCGCGCGTGTTCCCGCAGCTGGGACAATGCAGGAGGCGACGGTAGACGGAGAGGAAGCTATTCTGAACGGGTCTGGCCGGGAGGAGGTGAGATGCGTGACTCGAGGAAGACTTGGGGCAGAAGGATGAGGGATGATTATTAGAGGCGTGAGCACAGACCTGTCCATCACATCTATTATTGTTGTTGATAATGCGCCTTTCTTGGTTATCTTATCGGTTTATTAAACGCAGGTTTATCATCATTGCTTTATGCACTACGATAACACCCAATTTAATTGACAAAGAATGCGGGAATCGATGTTTAAATAGTCTCGTCCGTGTGCGTAATCTCGTCCACAGCATCTCCTGTTTCCGGCTTATGGGCTTCTGCATTGCAGAATTGAATCCGCTGCCCCATTAGGCTCCATCTAACCATCGCAGCTCGTATGTCTCCTCTTGCAGTCCATGCAAAGTGAAAATGACTGTCACTGTGAATTGTACATTTAAAATAACCGGAAGTTAAGGGCCTTGAAAGTCTATACAGAGAGACAATGAAGGTCCGTCAGTACCTCTGGGCTGCAACGTAACCAATGTTTAATGGAAACTTATAACATCATCTTTCAAGCGCTTGCACGTGTAGGGCAAACTTGTCTGTACAGTTTACATTTTATTCAGAGTAACTTCTCAATTAGTGACAGTCTCCTTGAAGCAACTTGGGGTTAAATGTCGTCCTCAGTGAGCCTAAGTTGATAGTGCTGGATGTAGGATAGATCCAGACTGCAAATCACAAACTCTTGGTTAACAACTGAGTTTCCTATCTCTAGACTATCCCTGAGCAAGATGCATAAACTGTCCAGTAAAGCAGTCCCTGCAATTGGGAAATGTAAATGTTGCTCTGGAAAAGAGTTGACAAATGTTACATATGCAATGCGTTTATAACAAAGTAAGAATCAAGGAACCTTACCTCTCTCTCTCTCTCTCTCTCTCTCTCTCTCAAGTGGCAATTAAAATGATGTTAAAATTGTTGAAGAAAGGATTGTGGCAAGGAAGAATAATGAAAATAATGTGTGTGTGTGTGGGTGTGTAAGGGAGACAGAGAAAGAGAGTGAGCAAGCAAAATAGAGTTGGATATATGCAATGAGAAGAGAATTGCTTGTTGGTGGGCTATTATGCTGCCAATGCAGACTTGGCAAGAAATGGAGAGAGAAAAACTGACATGCTGACAGCGCATCTGGACCGGACAGTTAACCTCACTCACACACTCCTATGTGAATCACTTTTGTTAAAGTGATTTTGTCTGTTTTTAAAAGTGGGACTACCTTTGTGTTTTCTATGCACTTTTACGTACCTCTCGCCTGTGAGGGTAGGAATGTAAGCTGAATAATATCCAACTGTAAGGCAAAAACTAAATAAATACAGTTAAAAAAAACCAAATAATTAATATTAAATCTGTATATTAAAAATATTACAGTGTTGGCCTTCTAGTTCTTTCTCAACCTATGTCTCTTTCATCTCCTCTGTAATATGATCTAAATCTGCTAAAATCTAAATGCTTTAGCTTCACATTGCATTGAGGTCATAAAATGGCTGATGCTCTCAAATTTCAGCTTAAATGACAGCATTTGTTATACAAGCTGAATGGTTCCTAGTCAATACTTAATTTGCTGCATTGCTAACTATTATATTTTAAATGTGTGGTGTTAATAATGAACTGTACTAATGGAGAGCAACTACTGTGCAAGAACAGTACTATCAAAGCCAGTTTTAAACTAACCAGGAGATGGATTATCAGGATTCAGTTTTGTTTAATTGTTGTATTGCACAATACTAATGTGTGCACAGAACAATTTGTTACAGGCCAAATGTGATACACAAATATTTTAGTTCTAAATAAATTCATTTAAAGTTTTAATCACCAATAAATGTGTGTGGGAATGAGAGCTCGAGAGTAAAAGTAGTAAATGAATGCTAAATGACTGTCATCAAGTTAGAGAGACAAAATGCCAAATCCTATTTAACCCTCCTGTTATGTTGCAGGTCAAATTGACCCGTTTATATATATATATATATATATATATATATATATATATATATATATATATATATATATATATATATATATATATATATATATATACACACACACACACACACACACATATATATATATATAAGTGTGTATTATATATATATATATATATATATATATATGTTTTAAGTATTTTTTCAGTATGAAACTTTTTGTGCTTGGCTTAATAAGGGTAATCAACAATATAAATATAAATATAAATATAAATATAAACATATAAATTGTTCATTTCACATGTGTGCATACATGGTTTCTGACACTTTTGGAAAATTAAACATGCCCCGGGTCAAATTGACCCAGGAAAATCACTGGTGTTCCTGAGAAAGGAACATAACAGAAGGGTTAAAATACACCTTTTGGGGTGATTTCTGACACTCTTCCTCACCCCAAATCTTTAGCTATTATGAGGGAAAGCAAAAGGATTTCACAGAAGTTAAAGAGTTAAGTTTCTCAAGTTACTCTGTAAACATAGTATCAGTAATTCTTGTGTCAGAATTCTGTTATAGTAATTGGTTGCATTGCAGAAAATTCAGTTAGTTTAAAGCACACATGTATTAATAAATGAGAAGTGGCCGTGTTAATTTCATAAACTAATGACACTGTAGAGGTGGCATAGGTAGATGTTTCTGTACAGGGAAAAAAGAATCCTCCTTATTAATTAGAATTACATTTCTTAAAAGAAACCATTTAGAATGTATTAAATACTGTCATTACTTTGTAAGGCTTACCTTGACAGAAAAAAAAACATGGTTTATGTTTTCATCCAGAATTCAAGTTTTCATATATGAATTTTACATTTAGAATAACGGCAACTAGCAACTTCCACTTCCTTTTTCAAGGAGAGTCTCCCTGGATCAATTTAGGGTTGAAGGTCTTGATCAACAATCAAACTTTTTGTGTCATTTTCATTCTCACTAGTGGCCAGGCCTTTATAGTTCTGCCTGCACTATGTCTGTGTTTTAGTCCTGAGGATTATGTCTGTAGAAAAGTGGAGGAGCGCTGCAAATAAGAGACATAAAATAATCATAATAATTTTAATATTCAAATTTCTGAACTCATATTCATATGTTTTGTCATATCTGTCTAATTTGCCTGCAGTCAGTTTACTGATCAAATATTTCATTTTTGAATATGCAAATTGTTATATAACATATCTTTCTTTTCTTTTTTCTTTCTTTGTGTCCCTGTTCTGCAGCAGCGTCCAGTGAAGCAGTCTCTTGCTAGCTCTTTGTGTCGCGAATCACACTGGAAGTGTCTGCTCCTCACACTACTGATGTATGGATGTTTTGGCACATTGGCCTGGTGTGGGTTATGCAAGGTTCCAGTCTTAGCCCCAGCAGACAATTCAGCACCAACAATGCAGCATGGGGAACTGTCAACAACCTCAGCTGCTGTTAGCACCTACAGTCTCGATGTGCTAACTCTAGACAGCCCCTGCTCCAGTGGCTATATCTACATTCCTCTTGCCTTCCTGGCCATGCTGTACGTTGTCTACTTAGTGGAATGCTGGCACTGCTATTCCAAGACTTCCATGTTAGCTCAAGCAGAGGTTGCAGAGGTGTATGAACGTGTGCAGCGGCTTCAGCAAGCCACACCCTGTATTTGGTGGAAAGCCATCAGCTACCATTACGTTCGAAGGACCAGACAAGTAACGCGCTACCGCAATGGCGATGCCTACACCACTACGCAGGTGTACCATGAGCGTGTCAACACACACGCAGCAAGTTCCGAGTTTGACTATGCAAGGCTAGGTGTTAAAGACGTCTCAAAGGAGCTAAGGGGCCTCTTGGAGCACCCAGCAGTGCGGCTGCGCTTTACTAAGTGCTTTAGCTTCTCCAGTGCCCAGGCGGAGGCTGCCTACCTTACACAACGGGCACGTTTTTTTGGGGAAAACGAGGGCTTGGATGACTACATGGAGGCAAGAGAGGGCATGCACCTGAAAAATGTGGACTTCCGTGAACACATGTTGGCCTTCCCTGATCCCTCACGACAACCTTGGTATGCCCGGCGGAAGGTGTTTTGGCTCACCTCAGCCTTGCTACTATCATGGCCTCTTCGTGTCATAGCAGAGTATCGCACTGCATATGTGCATTACCATGTGGAGAAGCTGTTTGGCGATGGAGACGACAGTGGTAGAGCAGATGGAAGTGAGAACGGAGGAATTAGCGAGAATGGAAATTGCCCTTCCGCTGGTGGCATTGGGTCAAGCTATCGGGCAATCTCACGGGTCAACACTGTTGACCTGACAGAGTTAGAGTGGCACATTCGCTGCAATCAACAGATGGTACCCAGCTACTCCGAGGCTCTGCTGATGGATCCTGGACCAGATGGCAACCAAACTACCAACCCTCTTCCAGCTGGGTCAAATCCTCCGGGGGGTGGCCCTGCCCTGCCTGTGGCATTTGCCTCAGCCTACCTGCTGCAGAACTGCCCCCGCTGCCGCCGATCCACTAGCAGTGCCTCGCTCCCCTCCAGGCTGAGAGGCCCAACAGCTGCTTTGCTGAATGGCACTGTTGCTGGGATGAGGGCTAATGCTGTAGGAGGTACTGCTGGAGGTCCAGGCAGGCTGGTCCTGAGCAGAAGTGGCTTTTCATTGGGGCGACTCCAGGCTTCCCGGCCCGCTTCCCTGTTCCACTCTCGTAGTGTTGGTGGAGGACTAGGAGGGAGAGGGGAGGAAGGAGGGGGAGGTGGGGGGTTTCTTGGTTTAGGGGCAAGGCAAGATGAGGAGAGTAGAGCAGTACTTGAAGGAGAGGGAGATGAGGAAGATGATGATCAGGGAAATGAGGATACAGGTGCTGTGGACAGGGAAAGAGAGGAGGAAGAGGAGGAGGAGGAAGGAGAGCAGCATGAAGAAGAGGGGGAAGATAGAAGAGAGGGTGAAAGTGATCGCCCTCCTGCTTACCAAGATGCATTTTTCTTTCCGGTGTTAATAGTACATGGGGAGGAAAGTTGTCATTCAGGTCAGGACATCTCTTAAAGAGAATCACCTAATCCCAAAAACAGACAACTAGGGTATGGGTTAGTAAACACAGAGGTATCATGGGACTGATAAAGCAGGACAAACCTGTATGACCAGACAGACCAAAACTGTCAATTAAATTGCATTAGTGTAGCATAACCGTTAGTCTCAAGACCATGTTTTTTTGTGTTAAGAATTGTCCTTAAAATGGTATTCGCCATACCATATCATGAAGATCACTGTGCCGCAATGCTTGTTCAAAACATACAGTTTACAAATAAAATATATGGTTTAGGGGTTACATTTCTAATTTTGTTTTTTCCTCCTACACCAGGAATATCTTCTTGAAATTGAAATGTAATCTAATCTTCAGGTTTAACAATGATCATGATCACAGCCTTGGGTCACCAGTGGATCCAAGATTGATACACAGACCTCTCTAAAACTTCAGCTGTGCATATAGCTCAATATTGCTTAAGATGAAATACTAATAGCTTATCTACATATGCAGTATGACCCCTTTTTACTGCTAAAAATGCAGTATGGAATCAACACCACCCTATTTGTTGGTCACTTTTGCCTCCTTTGGAAGTAACCTGGTTTGGATTGTTTTTTTTCCCTGAAAAACACAATATACTTCTGTGGAACTTGGATGCATGTCATTAAAACATGCTTTGGATATTTCATAGCATGAAGCAGGTCTTCTCATTTTAAGAGAGAAGGACATATGGGGGTAGGAATATTTCAGTGGAAATGGGCATAGTATTGCTCACTGACTGGCAAAAACACTATGGAGGCCGCCACAGATTAATGTAGTGGTCACAAAGGAACATTTCAAAACATTTCACTGTTCAGAACATTTCACTGTTGTGCAATCAACTGAACAATCAGATTTTTTTGAACATTTGTTAAAAAAAAAAAAAAAGCTTAATTTTCAAACTTGGATGTGACATATTCACATCATGACATGTACATTCATCGATCACGTTAATTGATGTCATAATATTACATTCTGTCCAATCTGCTATTATAAAATGTTATTATATAATAAGTCATTAAACAAATAATCAATAAACTTGATTTTGGTGCACAACTATATCTTGACCCCATGTTTGACCCCATCTAGTTTGATTCACCTTTGAGTATTTTTAATCCTCAAATTAATCCTCAAATCTTATCAGCTTTTCATGTGCCTTTGTAGTATTTTGCCACTCAGTCACTGTAGCAGAAGGTTTTTCTCTTTTGGGAATTGTGACACTGGTGCATACTTTCTAAAAGGGCATGAAATGGTAAAATATCTTTAATTAAATGGATATCATTAGCTGATCTGTAAGTAGAAAGCTGTACAGAGTTCTCCATGCTAGGAGCTATACTGATTCTTGCTTGTAGTGTAGAGATTTAAAGGGGTACTCCACAAAAAGATGATAATTATGGCTAGGCCAGCCATGCTAATTGCGCCTTCACTGTTTTCAGGTGCAGGATTCCTATCAACATCGTGTGTTTTTGTTGTATATTCTGTTTAAAGAGTTTAATTGGTATTTTATTGCTTGTCTGTCACCAGTTTTGCCTCATTAAGGGCTTTGCTCTGCAACAAAATCTTGTATTAGTGGGAATTTTGTTACAAATATGCAGCATGTTGCCTTCCATTGTAGCCTCATGGTGAGCTTGGTTAGTGTGCCAAGATATACTGATTCCTATAATACCACATCGTCAGTGGACACAGTGTATAAATATTTTGTATCCAACACACGGTTCTACCAAAGTTATTTTTGCACAAAGCTCATGAGCCATATTTTAAGCCAGTTAATCTGACATGTAAATGTTGCATCACACTATTCATTTTCAGGTTTTCCCTTTTGCATAATTTATGACTTTATGTCCTCCCAGTGCTTTCTGTTTCTGTACAAGAGTTTTAAATATTATCTCCACATTATGGGTTGGCACGCTTGAACCTACATTCTACTGTAAGAAGTCTTTGAGTACTGTCAGTTGTCAGAAAAAAAAAGAAGAAACTAATTGGCGCTACATTGGCGGAGAAATCGCGGTAGCAGCGAGCTTGGTCAAGCAGCTAATAAGTAAAGTGATCGGGGCAGAATTCTAACGTCAATGTTAATGCCGTTTGTGTATAAACCTGTATAAAACAAGTGTTTAAGCAGGACCTTCACATAAGAGTCGATTGTCGAATTTGTTAATATTTCCATTTACAGAAGATGAGTTTGACAATCGACTTTTTTGGACTTTCACTAACGCGGCGGAAATCAACATAGTGTTACGGTGCACCAGACTATGGAGGATATTTTCACGTTGCTTATTAGCTGCCTGGCCAGGCTCGCTGCTACCGTGATATCTCCGCCAAGGTAGCAACGATTTGTTTCATTTTTGACTAATGACAGTGTTCAAAGACCTCTAACAGTAGAATTTACAGCTATATTCAAACGTGCCGGCATTGCCCTCTAATACTCAGTGTGAACTTCAAAACTTTTTTCGCCAAAACATCTTAAATGGTGTGTTGAACTTTCCAATATGCAAGTAAACTATGATTATGAATTTGTGTTTGACCTGGATGTGAGTCACTGTGCAGTGCTTTTGAAATGTACAATACTTCACAGATGGACAGAGATTTGAACATACTCTCATAAACGTTTTCAATTATGGGTACATGCCAAGGCCAAAAGAGCACAGACTCTATCTTAAGGCAGATTTTCTACTGGCACACATAATGCATGATTAAGAAAAGAACTCTGTTTCTGCAATGCTGACAGAATGTTGTGTTGCTACTTGAATGTTAAATGATCAGTGATGTTTTAATGGTAACACAGATCACACTAAGAATGTATGCTGTATCACAAACATTTAGATGTGTACTTGTGTCCACAGTTGTAATATTCATATACAAATCCAGGCTGACAAAATCACATTCCAGTTTATAGTTACCTTTAAGCATAACAAAAAAAAATGAATTACAAAAAATCTGTTTGTGCATCTGATACAAAGGCTGGCAGCTGAGTTTCAAAAAGGTCATATGCCTTGTTTTGATGCATTTAGAGTACATCCTTGATATTAAAGATGTATTTCACTTTCTTTGCTCAGTCATAGACAGTTCACAGTTCAAGCTTTAATTGAAGTTGAATTTTCATAATTATATGGCAATGTAGTATTAGTATTTTTTTTAAGTAATGTTAGTGAATATGCAGTATGTTTTGTCTCAACTGGGGTGGCTAACCTAAGCAACATGTCCCTTTAAAGAGCTTTCTCAGTCAGCCAACAAACTGTTCCATTGCCTCAAGCATCAAATAATGCTTGAGAATTGCTCAACTGTAGCAATTCTTCTTAACTGGTTTGAATAACTGGTTGCTAGGAATATGATCATTATAATTATCACAGTGACTACTGATGATACACAATAAAAATCAAACTGTATGATTTAAAACATTTGCGTCATGTCATGATGACTTACCATGTTGCTTATGGAGTGTATGATCATTGCGTGATTTCCCAAAGTTAAGAATCTTTGAAAAGCAGGGTAAATACATTTTGGGGATAAGTGCTTACTTATGTTAAATGGTGACTTAAGATAAGTAACTTAAGGGCTCCAGATGTCCTTTCGCTACCTGCAACCTGTTGCAGAGATGGGTCTAAAATACAGGTATTAGAGTTTTCGGTCGTTACGACGGATTTCCGTTCATCGGAATGTAGCTGTGATGAAACACTGTCTATGAAGTGATATTACCAGGAGGCAAGATATTAAAATAGCAGGTATTAGATGGCCCACTTCGATAGCTTTCTCTTTTTTAAGCTACCACCCCTCTTCGGAGGACAACTTTATTTTTAATTACAAGTTTCATTTGGGCACAATGCCAAATGACGCAACAATTTAAATAAACATGCACAATCCACTCCAATCGAACATCCACATAGAAGGGAGGACATGAAAAGGGGGGGGGGGGGGCAAGAAAGAACAAAGGGAACAAAAAAACCAAAACACAACAAACAAAAAAATTATACAAAAGAAAACAAAAACATACATGGGGGGGACAAATCAAAAACAAGAACCAAGACAGGACTATGTATAGCCTAAGACAAGACAAAACTGACGATAGCTTTCTTATTAGAATGTTGATTATGCAGCTCGCCGGTCAGCTGTGTAAACACACGCGCAAGTGAGTTTGAGCACCGGTCGCCACAAGTTCTTCGCCAAAGTGGTTCTTCACAGTGATGCCATAGGAGAACCATCTTTCTCCAACAAAACTTTTACCCATTGGTCCTTTGCAGAACCATGTATCATGAAGTGATCATGAAGAATTTTTTATGAATATGCCATTAGGCCATTAAGGTCATACTTTAACATAAAGTATAAAAAAAGCAATGAAAACAATACTTAAAGAACTGTTTTTTTGCATTCAGTTCTCCAAAGAACCTTAACAGCATAAAAAGGTTCTACATCATAAAAAGGTTTTCCAGAGCATTAATGAATGTCCTGGGTTCGAACCCCAGGGATGGCTGTAGGGTCTGCATGCTCTCCCTGTGTTTGTGTGGGTTTTCTCCAGTTTCCTCCCACTGTCCAAAGGCATGTTGTGTAGGTGACTCTAAATTGGCCCTGTAATGTGTGATTGTGTGTGTGTGTGTGTGTGTGTGTGCCCTGCGGTGTGTTGGCACCTGCCCAGGGTTGGTGCTGGGATAGGCTTCGGTCCTCCCGCAACCCCAGTTGGGATAAAGTGGTTCAGAAAAATGAATGAATAGGGAGACATAATTGTCAAACAGGAGACACAATGTCCTTTTTGTCTACTTGATTTTCTAATTTCTAGGCATTTTCAATGAAGAAAAAAAAGATAATTAAATCTTGTCTTCTGCAAATTGTAATTTATTATGTGAACAAGCCCTTTCTTACAAACAAGCTTTATCCTCCTGTGCTTATTTAAGCATTGTTACATTTTCAGTAATGCATCATTTTTAATGGAGCTGCAAAATTTGTTCTTGATACTAGTCCAGCTTCATTCAAGGTTAATTTGTGCACAAGCAAAAATCACTGAATCACTGTAAACTGAATTTCTGTGCATTTGCATTATTATTATCAAGCAAACTGTTGGCTAGTCTTAGGAGGCTTCATCAGGTTCTAAAAGGTCCTGCACCTTAAAAATCACAAGATAGGTTTACATATCAAAGTGTTGTGGATTTCTTCTTAAGAACACGTCTTAAATTCAATGTAATGGTGTTCGGAAGTCCTTTGCTGATCAGTTGCTTCTGCAGCTGCAATAAAATGTAGTGCACAGAATACAAACGTAAATCATAACATATAAGAGTAAATATTGAAGCATAAGATATATATTTAATACATAAAAGATGTCTTACTTGCAGCACTACGTTCTTAATCTCAGAGTCATTAAGAATTTAACTTGTAATCGAGTCACAGTTTCTAAGGAAAATCATTTTAAAGAATCATAATGTATTTAAGAAGTCATAAAATGGTTTAACAGGTGTACTTTGTTAGAAATTAATTTTTCCAGAATTCTAAACAAACAATAGGCATAACTTGATAGGGTTAATCTTTCTTCTCATAGATTTCCAAATGTATTTAGAAAAGCCAGAGAATGAGGAAATAATAATAAAAGTAACTCCCTTCTTGTATGTAACCACATTCTTTTCTTAGACAAATTTTCCCTGCCATGCTTTAAAACAAAATGTAAATATTGTCCTGCATGAAGTTTACATAGTGTTACATGCAAAAAAAACAGAATTAGTTCACTGGTAGTTCTTCAGCTGTTTTTGCAGAAATGTTTATGAAATGTCAGTGTACTTACTAAGGCTGGAATAGCTGGGTGTGTCTGTACATGGAACAATTAGACTAATTAGAATAATATTTGGCACAAAAATAAATACCACTTAAAAGAAGATTTTTTCTTCAGAACTAACCTCAAAATAAACCAATTAAATACTGTTATTACTTTGGACGGCTCACCATAACAGAAAAAGGGAAGATGAAGATCACAGTCCTCATCAGTCCACTGGCCAAAGTTATTAAGGGATGTGGCAGTACAATGTTCTACTGTGTTTGCATTATCTGGTTGTCCAGATTTCCAGTTTTGATAAGTGGAATTGCTCAGGTCAGACCAGATTCTTGTTCTATAAAGGCCAATGAACACACTATTCCCTCCTGCTAAAGAAGTGATTTGTTGATCTTCTGTTGCATTCCTGATGCTAGCCAGGTCTGTGTAGTGCTGTCTGCAATACTGACGAGCATTAGTAATAGTCATGGGCGTTGTGATGATTATATGCGTGGTAGAGGTCTCTGTAAAATAGAAAGCAAGCAATAAAACAATATTCTCAGGACCTCCCCACTCTGATGTCTCATGTCGCTGAGCCTGTGTGATTTTCTCGTGATTTTAGGCCCGATCAGATTCAGCAACAGTTTCAGGATCAGGCCATTGGGTTGCACAGTTCGAGCGATAATTAAAGGATGGTTTCAGGCCATATTAATTGCACACTACAAGTAGCTACCAGTTATTTCAAACATCATACAGTATGAGCTCAATTTAATTTAGCTCAATTTTCATATGAAAAGTCTTTTAAATGTTGGTTGTTTGAACTTACTGGAGTAGCAAATGAAGGATAATGTTCTGTTACATGGAAGGTCATTCCAAAGCCCACCAGCCACTTTTTCTGCACACATCTCATTTCCACCAGCATTATTTGGTTCGTTGTTCAACACATTTGAAGTCTTCCTCCAGTTACTGTAATCACGTTCTCCTACACCATAGAAGGTGTCATCATCCAAAAACAGTGTTTAACACATCATCAAATAGTCCAATCCAAGCCATCCCATAATAACTGCCATTTACAGCAGCAATCAAACTATTTGTGTCATTTGTATTCTCAACAGTTGCCAGGTCTTTATAGTGCTGCCTGCAGTATGTCTGTGCTTCAGTCCAACTCATGGTCATATTTACAAAGTGATACTGACGAGTAAGACTGGAGGAAAGAGGGAGGAAAACTAAGAGGAAAATAGAGACACTTATTAAGGGAAAAGTCATTTTAAAAATGAAGCAGCTTCACAAATTTTGAGTTCCTAAAATGTGAAGTTGAATACAAATTGTAAAAGACATTTTAATATAATACAGTTTGACAATAAAGATAAGTGTGTAGAATAATTTATATAGTATTAAATATATATATTAAGCCTTACTTAAAAGAAGATGCCCACTCGGGAAAAGAAGCATGACTGCTGATCGAGATCCAGCACACAAAGAACTCTGTATTGAGACAAATGTTAGATATGCGTGTGTTGCTCCCTTCCTCTCGTTTTCTTTGGGCACAATAGATGCCAGCTTTCAACCTCATTATTATTCATGACTTCAAGCATGAAACGAGAACTCATTGGCAGGCAAAAGTGTGAAGGAAGTTAAGCAATCAAACTTGAACTGTTCTTTAGAAAATGTGACACTAAGGAAAAGAAAGAATGTGCAACTTGATCAAATTTCTCCTGTCAGTTGTAATGAGGAAGTTCCTGTAAAATAAAAATTCTGCTAAGAAATAAGATGGCCAGATATATCAGATTTCCATCCGCATCTCTGACTGCCTGACTGACATTTTCTCAAGGATGACGGCCCACCACCCCAAGTTGAATCCCTGTGAGACTGACCGTTTATACATCAAAGGGAAGAGACAGCCTCGCCATTTATTTGGAGAACTCAGTTATCATCCCCTCTAAGAAGACAAGAAATTTTGGTGTCATTGCTAAATGAAAAACTGTCATTCTATTCTCCCATTGACAACATTTCCAGGTCCTGTAAATAACTTCTTTACATCATTAGAAGGATTCAACATTTTCCCACCAATGATGCTACCCAGTTACTCATCTATTCTCTGGTCTTCTCTAAACTGGACTAGCTGGGAGACTAAACTTCAGTGTTATTAAATTTTTGCATGCCATACTTCTACTGCGGAACCTACGCTGGTTCTCTGTGGCTGATACATCCTAAACACTTGTGTAAGCGACCACATAATTATCAGGGGGCTTTATTTTGAAATTCAGGAAAAGGCGCAAAGGTAGCGCGCGCAATAGTAGGGCTTATGGGAAACAAGTCTTAGGACCACGCAGAGACTATATTTCTTACACTTCTCCGCATGAGCAGCATGGTATGTAAAAGGTTTTTCTCTCAGGCTTTTTATGGTTGTGTACTTAAGATTTGTTTGTACTTAGTAATGTGAATCGCTTAAGAGGCTGAGAGAAGCTAAGAAGTTAAATTTGCACCCTCGGGAAGTGGAGCGAGGTATGATATCTTTACGGTTGTACTATAAAGTGATACCTTTGTTTAACTTGCAATGTTATTCTCTGTTTACAAGGCTTATTTATGTTTGTGTAAATTCTGAATATTTCATCGTATTTAACTTGCACGTTAAATTATTGAGGTTGTTAATATTTGTTTTTGAGCGACATTCGTAACTGACTGTTTATTCTTACTTTGGTTTCGCGCTGTTCGCAAAGCGGCAATAAATTCGTTACACCCGTTTGGAGAGTCTCTACTTTATTATCGATTCCGGGGCCAGCAACAACTTGCCTTCAAAACCAAGAATGGACTTGCACCTCTTCATTTATCGGCACTGATCAAGCAGAGTGTCACTTCTTGTTCATTCAGGACATAAAGTTTTGCTCATCTTGAACTTCTTTTCAGTCCTGCATCTGTCTTGGAAGGAGCTTCCTCTTGCTGTCAGAAATTACCTTACTGCTTTCAAAAGTCATCTAAAGACAAACCTCTTCAAGGAGCACCTAGGTGACTAACAACTACTCTCACTTATCATTTGCTTATTGCTTATAACAAATGGGAAATAATATTTACCACATGCTACTTGAATGTTAAACAGTGATGTTATGGTTACGTAAGTCTCACTGAATATACACAAACATTTGTATCACAAACATTTAGATGTAATATTCATTAACATAAATACTGTTCATAATCGTTGACTGGTTAATGAGTACTGATGATGCGCAGTATTTTTAAAATATTTGCTTATCTCAGGATGACCATGCTACTTCTAGAGTATTGTTACTTATGTGATGCTTCGGTCATTTCCAAAAGTTGAGCATCTTTAAGTGGGGTAAATCATTATGTAACCCATATTTCAAGAAAATGTAATTTAATGTAGTTTGCTATTACTGAATGTGGCTTAAGATGAAGGTAACAAGTAAAACTGTTATGAAATGATGCTGATGCATGTGTAAGTCGGAGAGACGACAAATCCCCCCCCCCTTATTTGGTATTCAAATAACAATACACATAATTGACTACACAACTGATAAGTGCAACTTTGCAGCACTATGATGAACAAAAAAAAAACGTACATTTTTGATCAATTAATTTTATATGGTATTCCAAATTGCTATTATATATACATATATGCATACACATACACATGTACACATATCTCTTGGTCCCTTAACTCCACCTCCATAGCCAAGAGGGCTCGTCAGAGTCTGCACTTCCTGCGGAGACTGAAGAGAGCAAGCCTCCCCCCACCGTTCCTAAAGACATTCTACACCAGCATCATTGAAAGTCCTATCTCCAGCTGCATCACTGTTTGGTATGGGAACTGTAAAGTTTCAGACTGCATAAGACATTTTCCTGACCCGCTGCTACAGCAGAGCCAGGAACATAGTGAAGGACCACTCTCACCCACTACATGGACTCTTTGCACTTTTACCGTCTGGCAAATGGTATTGTAGCCTCCAATCCTCCACCAGGAGACTGTGTAACAGCTTCATACCACAAGCCATCAGGACTCTGAATGCACATTAATATCAGAGCTCTCTTAAAATACCTCAAACTACCTCACACGTGCACTTTACATACCTACTGTCTATTGTTTACATCAGGCACACTCAGATGCACTAGAGTTACTAAAATAACTATACTCCTTCCCTCAATTGATGTCTGTAATTCTACATCTAACCTGTGCAGTATAATAATCATGTGCAATATCAGTCATTAAGGTTTACATCCCCACCTTCAGTAGTACTGGAGTGTTGTGTATTTATAGTTCTGTCTATTTATTTATTGTGATTGTTTTGTATTGTGATGCTCTTGCACTCCGTCTGTCATAAGCTGCTTGGATGCTGATGCTGCCAATGTGCCTTAAAACATTACCAAGCAATACTTGTTCACATTCCATCTCGTCACTAAATGTCACTTGTGTACTATATTATTGCATTCGTTCTGTATTTGTGTTGCTTGTTACACATTCTGTCCTGTTAAATGTAATGTTTCTGTGTTACTATATGTTGCACCGGGGCCATGGGGAAATCACACTTTGTACTTGTATAAAGCGACTGATGACAATAAAAGTACCTTGAACCTTGAACATATATATATACATACACACATATACATGCATAAATACACACATACATATACACATCAAAACATTAAACAAAATGAAAAATAAGCAGTTTTGTTTACCAGGGCTTAACCACTGCATATCACCCTCAATGCTTCTAGTACAAGCCTAATCGATCAAATACGTTGTTTTTTGCTCTTTAATATAGGCAACAAATGGTTGCCAAATATCTTGAAATCTTTTTACTTTTCCGCTCAAAATGTATGTATATTTTTTGTATGTATATATTTTTCCTAAAGGTAGACAAATTAACATTTGTTTATTCCATAGCTTTTTCTTTGGGCTGTGTTCACTCTTCCACATTAATGAAAGTACCCTTTTACCATTTAGCAGGCTAAAGTCTATAAATAATTTCTGACTTTTATTGTACCTATGGCCGGAGAGACAACAAATTATATATATTTTTCTGACTCCTGTACTTATTACAGTTACTGCCCACGTGGTCCAAATTATTGCCAGAATGATTGTTGCGCCACCGTGTGGTCAGTTCTGGTATTTGCTGCTACTGTGTGCGCGTGTGTGGTGGTGTGCGTGTGAAGTTCACTCTTGAGGTGTGGAAGTGTAAGAGCTAAGGTGAGTGATTAAAATAGATCAAACGATGAAAAATTATTGTACTGTTGAGTGATCTGGACAATAGGACAATACGCTGAATTGTGTAACTTAATTTTGACTTTGTATATAATTCAATAAAATAAGTCGGTACCAAAATTTCTTATCATGGTATTAAAATTATTTTAAAATGTGTCATTTGAAGGGTCTGTTATTGGGTCTTCATACATTTAGGGTGGTCGGGGGAGCTTAATGTGGAGACTTGTGGAGACCGCCAGCTTTGAACTTTTGCCGGGTTATAATACACTGACTTTATTATGCTAAATTTATTTTGCGCCATGTGTGATTTTCAAGACTGTTTTCAGTCATAACGGACTGTTAAGATTTTTAAGATTATAGTCCGGAAGACGAATAAGGGTACACCCCATGAATCAGGTAAACGGGCTGTAATTTTGGCTTTTGCCCTCGTTTTGCTCTTTATTTAATACCGTTCGTAAACATCGTCTCGATGAGTAGATTCTCCTTTAAGCCTCAGTAATCCGATTTGTACCACTTCAAGCTCGGAGCACAGACTATCATCCTGCCGCCTCACACTTTGACCGCCGTGGTTCAAGCCATACTGGTTTGTCTCGATTGTTTTTTTTTGTTTTTTTTTTAATTCTGTCATACAACGCATATACTCCAATCACTAAGTTAACGTCAACGAAATGTAATGAAGTTTAGCATTGTGCCTCAGTGCACGGTTTTAAGTCCGCAGTCTGAAGGAGTACCAATTTAGTGCCGTCGTTAAGCCCTAAACATGGGGATAAAATCACTGTTGTTGGGGGAATACTAAATCACTACTCGCATTCCCAGCACAGAGAGACAAGGGTAAATAATAACTACATAAAATATCGATTTTAAGATTACACTGGCTACTAACACGTTTTAGAGTAATCCAGATAAGAGGTTCTTACCTGCTCGGGCCTTTAGCTTCGCAGTCTGGTGCAAACAAGTATCAGTTTACACTGCATGAGCTACACTATAAAATAATTTAATCAATAAGTAATGTTAACATACTCCTGTAATTTATATCAACTTAAAACAGCAATACATGCAATTGCAACTTTTTTCAAATGTTAACTTTTATACGTTGTCGTTGTTACAATGGTGTTTTTAAGTCAGTTCACGAAAGTGAATGTTTGAAGATGCCAGATTAACTCAAAACTGTGAATTATAACTACGGCTGTTTAAGAATGTGTTAAAACGTCACATGACTAAAAAAATCCTTCAGGTTCAAGTTTTAAAAACTTAAGTTCAATTGCTGTAACGTTCCAAATAAAATCAAACCGTTTTATCATCTCATGATTTATTTAGTTTAGTTTTAGCTTTGCATGACGTTTTAACAGCCACGAAAACCCAAATAATGAGTTCATGTACAAGGATAAACTATGGGACTGTTTTGCTATAAATACGTCGGATTTTTTGCACGACTTTCGCTTCGGCATATTTCGATCAGATACTTTGTAAACAAGTCGACAATAAACCCATTTCATTGGCGTTTCTCAAAAAATAAAGTGAATGACAACGAAATGTTGCTTCTGTATTTGACCCATCTGTGAAGGAGCAGTGGCTGGCTGACGTAGCCAACGCCCGGAGAGCAGTGCTTGGGGACGGTACCTTGCTCACGAGTACCTCAGTGATACCTTCAGGTTAGTTATTTTATTGCAGGACGCTCATTTTTGCTACTTTGCTCTCCTCTCTCTGTCCTTCTGCCGGTAGAGGATGACCGATGCGGCGCAGATGCAGCAGGCGCAGGCCAACTCGGTGGTGTCCAGCGTGGAGTCTCTGCTGGAGGACGCGGCGCGCGTGCAGGCGCAGTGTCGCGTGCGTAGCGGTGAGCTGGCCGCCGCCGCGGAGGAACTGCGCCAGGAGACGCAGGGCCTGAGAGAGCAGTGCCAAATCACGCAGCTGGACATGGCGCATCTGCGCAGGCGACTGGACGAGCTGATGGACACCAAGCATGCTTACGAAGCGCGCGAAAGACAAGCCCGAAAACTCAGCAAGCAGCTGTGACGGCGAGAAACGCATGACATGCTGGTGGACCTTTAAAGACTACAGATGAACCTATAGTAATGAGAGTAAATTGCGTTAAGAGGTGTTAGGAAGCCGTCATCCTACATTAGCTTTTTGTCTGAGATCCATTTGTCTTCAGAGCTAAATCAGAAGGGAAAAAGAAAAGTCAATTTTCAAACAGTATACAGGCATCACGTTCTTGTACTACCCTTATTTTTTCAGTATTTTAACAACGTGGCTATAATTGCAATAGGCTGCAGCTATGTACTATTTCATTGTAAATATTTCAGTTTGTCCCACCTAAATGTATCAGAATAAAAATTTCTTTAAAATCCCAAACATGTCCCACAGTCCTTGACTCTTTGTGCCCAATTGCACATTGTAAATTTGGTTTAACTATTTCTGTCTTTTGTGTGTGTGAATGAATCTAAAATAAAAACTAGACTAAACGTCTAATCAGATCATTTTCATTTAATAAAAACAGTGCAGAAAGAATTTTTTATATTTAGACAATATTTGGTGTTTCCCACAAAAATAGAGAAATACATGTACATGGCC
Source organism: Distichodus sexfasciatus (assembly GCA_032718565.1). NCBI lineage: Eukaryota > Metazoa > Chordata > Actinopteri > Characiformes > Distichodontidae > Distichodus > Distichodus sexfasciatus. Next base: position 4,688,839 of record JAVGVS010000017.1, on the reverse strand, counting down.
ATGTACACAATATTGGTGAAAACAGTTGCATAGAAAATACAAAGAAAGAGACAGTGGATGTAAAGTATATTGGTTAAACAGTGATAAACATATAAGGCAGCACGAGTATTTGTGTAGGGGACAGCAGGAAGGACAGTGTGTCTTTGAGCACTTTATAGCTGTGGACAGCAGCATGGCTTTGGCACCCAGCCCACAGCACACAGGTCTTACCATAGATCTATGGCTAGATTTATGTCCCTGTCAACCCAAGCTGTGCTACTCCACATAGGCACTTTTTTGCAGCCTTCTTGTGTGTACAGAAAAAATCTCACTAAAATGACTGTACAATAGTATCCACAGCAACCTGGGTGCACATGTATTTAGACACACTTAAGACCAATCCAGTAAGGATTAATTTTTTAGAAAATCAGTAACAGGGGAAATCTATGTGAGAGAAAACGTGAAGCTACTTGACCGATGGAGCAGTGCAGATATTTGGGCTTGTAGTTATAAAAGCGGACTCTAGGGGGAACTACTGTTGCGTATTCAGGCAAACATCATACTATTGTTGCCTAGAAGTTACAGTACAGTAACGTAAATGCATCATATAATGTTAACGGGATTATACTGCATGTAATATTTCATGTTTCCTTTCAGATTTTTTGTCCTTGTTACCAAACGCAGGACAACAACTTTGAAATGGTAATGCATTTTACAACATGAAATATGTCAGACTCAAACCAGTAGGTCACATACAAAATAAAAAAACACACATAAGGGAATCAGCACTGTGTAAGCTGTGTCCACATGCACTGTGTAAGCTGTGTGCACATCAGTACAGATCAGAGAGCCCACTCTGGCAACCACTCTCTTAACTGCCAGGCTAGTGTTGCCAATCGCAGATCAGTAACCATAGCAACAAAGCCTTGATCCCGTTGATGAGCAAAACTAAAACCACTGACCAGCAAAGCCAGTGGCTAATAGACAGTATTGTGTGTGCATGTTTGTGTGCGATTGGGTTTGGTAGACATTAAATTTCCATTTGATAGAGCACGAGGCCTGCTTATAAATGCATGCGCCTATGTGTGTGTCAGTTTGTGTGTGTTTACTGAGGTTGTCTTTGGTGGTTAAAGATGGGTTCCGTTTCAGATGAACTGGCTTGTGGATCATCTTGCTGTGACCTGTATTCCGAGCCACGCCTGCGCTGGATCACCACCAGGGCAGCTATAATCATCCAACAGAAAAAATTCACCCATACTGCTGTCTAAAAATGAGAAAAGGAAGAGAAACAGACATAATGGTATGAAAGATAGTCAAAAATGCTAATTTTATGTATTTTAAATGCTAAATCAAACATATAATCTATGTGTATAATCTATGATATACTCAAGGTTGTGAGGAAAAACAAACAAAGGCAGACCTGAGAGCAGACAGTTTTATATCCTGTAGATAAACTACAGGATATAAAAAAGGAAGCAAAACATTTTGCCCGAGTAGTGTGAAAAAACTTTCTGGCCGCCAGTGAACTAAAGCCTATAATAGAGAAGTAGTGTTTGAATGTGTAGCTACTTCTTCACTAGAACAGTAGAATCTCATGTTTTATAAGAGGCACTAAACAGACTGAATACATATACCATCACTGATTCTCAGATACTAGACAAACACAAGATTTTCCTGTTGGAAGATCTTTCCCAATCTTTTTTTTGCACAATTAATGTCATTAAAGAATATTATTTTAATCTAATTGAATTAAAAAATCAGGAAGACATGCTATTTAATTTGTGTGTAGAGTCATTACAACAATCCTGGATGACATTGTAAGTTAATCATTAGCAAATGATTTGTTAATTAGCTAGAAGTGGCAGTCATTTATTTACACAAACACACAAAAGGCTCTGTGATTCCCTAAGTATTACAAAAGCACAAAGTTAAATATTTAATATTTTTCTCATAGCTCCAAATAAAAATAGCACTCAAAAGTCTTACTATCACTTGCCAAAGACCCACTTTTTAATTTCCATTTTTATACCCAAAATGAGACCAATTATAATGGGAAAAATAATGACAAAAACAATTGTCATAGTTATGTATTCAAGAATTTGCACTTATCACAAACCTAAAGACATTTTACCTTATTTTACTTTTAACACAGAAAATAATATTTTAAAATGATTTAAAAAAATTTAACCACTTTAATATATCACGTAATTTCTATATATTGAAAGTATGTGAATTTATCTCACAGACATTCTGAATAAATCACCTTAATTCACATTAGGTGCCGACCAACTGAACCTGGTTAGATAAGCTTTTTCAACAAAATAAATACATGTTTCAAAACTGGTCCAAATGTTTATATTATAATTAAAATATTTTCTACATGACAAAATGTATGAAACAGCCAACACCATTCCAAGTGGTAGACAAACATAACCTGCAGTCTACCTACATGTGTGATGACTAGCTACTCTTGTCTCATGGGATGCTGCTACAGCCATAAACATGGCATAGCTGCATTGTAACCATTAGTGTCTCATGTGACATGCTCCATTCTTGTGCTATTTCAGTCATTTATAACGCAGATCACTGGTTTTCTGTCTTGGTCCACTGTGTATCAACACTAGAGTCAGAACAATAAATCTATGTATCAATATTATTGCTGATATGAGCAACTTGCATATAAACTGGCCAATAAATAGCCTAACAATTAAAAAAGAAATGGAAAGACAAGATGAATACTTCACCCATGTTATGAGTGTTGTCATTGTATACTTTGTTCACTAGAGCGCATAATGCAACATCACTGATGGCCTTTTTGTGCCCTTATGTATTTGACGCCTACTTATTTAAACCTTATTATATCTCCGTGCATTTATTACAATAAAACACACAACTTTATAAACCATCTTAAAATTATCTTGGAGAGGAAGAATCTACTAATGCATCTAGCAGATTATTAAATTCTCCAATGATCAAAATTAGCAGTCTAAAAAATTTCAATATCAGTTAGGCTTTTACCAATACTGCTACAAATCAACTGTATCACATCAAAGTTGGGAATCCTTTCTATTTGTGTAGAGAAGCATCAAAACAGAAAGGATATGTCTCATCTTTGATAACTCCTGCCACATGCTGAAATTGTGTTTAAAAGACTTAAATCACAAATCACTGCTAACAGCAAACTTATCAAATGGAATTCATTATTGTAAATATCTATTTTCCATTTGCTACATTTGGAAGAATGGCCAATTAAACCAACTGTGTAAAAATAATACGTGGCTCAGTACAGTACCTCAGCACTCAAGAGTCTGGAGTAGAAATGGCTACCAATCAGAGGTTCTGCCCATGACTTGGCCTGTGCCTCATCACACCTGCAAACACAATTCAGTCAAGTCATAGAGCTGTTACACTGACCAAGCACAAGTTTTTGTTCAAGTACAATGAGCTACTGGATGTGCATCAGTAGACTGTATGCATTTATTTCTGATGTTATTTTAATATGCTGCAAACATCCCAACTTATTATAGCAGCCCTCAAGCAATTAGCCAGAGTCATATTATCACCGAGTTATTTTGGCCTCCGAGATCACCGATTCACACAGTTTGTCTCGTCCAACTCGAAGAATGCAACCCGTCACAAGGAGGAAAAAGAGGAAGACCCCAATCACAATCAAGGTGAAATTCATCCATATTCGCTCTCTTAAAGCAAAAAAAGCAAGATAAAATGTTTGTTTTTAATACAGTCATGAATTTTCATTTAACAGTTTAAAGCCTATTGAAGGTTGTCTACTCAAATTGATGCTATGCATGAAAGGATTAACAAGGAATATCTCCAAAAATATGCTCAGCTAACATTGGAATATTTTGTTATTTTAATTTCATAAATTACTAGGAAATTAATCTTTGGCCACTGACCTTTTGATCTCTTCTCCCATGCAGCTTGAGTAGACCCAAAAGAGGGTGGCAGAGAAGCAGAAAATAGCCACACAAACCGATATGGCTGTCACAAAGTAACAGACGGAGGGTGCGCTGGACGAAGTCACATTGATACTGATGTTCGAGAGAGGTTTGACCGAACCGTACAGCATACACCTCCCTCCAAAATCACCCTGCACATGTGCACAAGTGAGAGAGCATGATACTCAAAAACAAAGAAAATTAAAGAAATAGAGGAAGTTAAAAAGGCAAACACACAGGTGGTTTATTAACACAGCATAACTTGGAGTCAGGTCCAGTGAGGCATTAGAAATCTGTAGCTTCTTATATGGAAGAACATTGCTTAATGCCAACTTGTTTGTGATTTCCCTCTGTTAATCTGTGAAATCTGAAACTGCTTCAGTTTTCTCTTAGTTTTCATTTCTTTTTTAAATCATCCAAGACTGTTGTTACTGAGAAGAGAGGAAACAGTTGGTCACATGACCAACAAAGTGAAAGGGGAAAGTGGCTGAAACAGCAGAATGTTTTTTAATCTTGTTGCATAATGTTTAAGTTGCTTTTTCTCTTTTCTAATATGAATTTCCAATCTCTGATGAGATTATATCTACTTTATTAAAATATGTCTGTATTTGTTTTGTTCTTTATTTTTTCGGAAAAAAAGGCAATGCGATCGATACATAATATTCTGCACGTCTGTTTTTGCTTCCTCAAAATGTTAAAACATTTTTACTTTGTAAGATACTGCACTTCTTAAAAATATTGTCATTCATCAAGTAGCATTTAGTATTAGATATACAAGTGATTTAGCATTACTCAACCGTCTTCCTCACAATGAATAAAAAAAGTCAATAAACACAAGTCATATGACACACGAGATTCGCTTCCGCGAACTTACTTGGTTAACTCAAAATGTATGAAAAGCAAACAAAATGAGGAATAAACCACTACACATAATTATGAATGCATAATTTATAACGACAACCCAGAATGAACGTGAATTAGTTTGCGATCAATTTTCAGGTCAAACGCACGCAGCAAGACTGCATGACTGCGCACCCGAACTAAAACGACTGTAAGGCAGTTGCACGCTTCTTAGTGGGACAAAAAGTGGGTTAGTGGGTTTCTCCACGTCGTAGAACCAAACCAAGCTTTGCGTTGTCGAAACCGGCCATATCCAAACACAGTTTACGCGAACTTTAGAGGCTACACTTTGGAAGGTTCGCGTGCAACACAAACAATAAAAACACGACCCGCACATAGATTTTCTTCGACATTTTGGTAAACTTTTTTACCTGGCAGATGGTGAGGGAGGCAGAGGTAATGATTCCGCAGATGAAGCAGCAGACGTACAGCGCCGTCTCCAGCAGCAGCAGCCACGGCAGCGCCATCGCGGAACCTCGGCGAACGCGGGCACGCGCACAGCCGCGCGACACCGCCGCGTGCGGCCGCGGGTAAGAAAAAAAAGCCGTTACACATCGTGTGGAACTGTATATAATAATAATAATAATAATAATAATAATAATAATAATAATAATAATAATAATAATAATACATGAGCAAGCATCGTATATAATATTGCTTTATGACTTACAAGAAACTAAACCTCACTTTACGAATGTATTATTATTATTATTATTATTATTATTATTATTATTATTGTTGTTGTTGTTATTGTTATTATTTGTCCACGGATCTAATTATTTTGAATTTGTCCATGGATCTAATTTCACTAGACACTAAAGCTGTCTAAAGCTGTTATGTAAATTGAAATAATAAATGTACACTATAACTGTACTACAATGCATCATGAACAGATGGCCCAGAAAGCAAAAGCAATTAGCAAATCCAATCATATTTTATCTAATCAATTTATTGTACATATACAGGTTATTATATTCAGATAATATTATATTCATATGAGTGTTGTATTCTTTTACAACTTGACTATTATTATTTTCAGTTCACTTGTTTATTATTTATTGAATGAACTATAATTTTTTTATTTATCTACTGCTTGTTTGTTCCCCTGCATTGAGCCATGTATGTAAATTTAGTTCTTTTGCCATAAACTACCTTGCATATGAGATTGATGTTCTGTATATGAAATGGGTAGACTTGCAAAAAAAAATGGGATCAATACATTTGTGTGAATCTAAATTTGATTTCATAAATACTTATGGTAGGATATTGTCGTCATTCTGGTCTAACTCGTGCTCCATGTCAGGCGGTTAGACTTAATCAGTCAGTCTTGTGGAGGTGTGACTCTGACATGGATTAGCCCAGTGTGTGAACCCACTGCCCCACCCTGATCCCAGCACTGGATATGACGCTGTTGGAAGCAGCTGCTAACAAAAACGCCTTTCTGCAATTTAAATGTATCCATAATAAAATACTGCTACATTGTGTTTCAACATCCACTTTTAATTGCAGTTAGCACTATCACAAAAATTCACTTTTTAACAACAATAAACACAATATGCAAATAGCGTGACAAACAAGCAAAGCTGAATATAAAATTACAATGGAAAGACCATCTACTGGCCCACAACTGTTTCCATTCATTGTTCGAAGTAAGGTTTCTGCGAGTATATAGAAAGCCTTTCAATATAGTTTCAAATAATGTTTAGCTCTAAACAGTTCTGCCAAAATACTACCTGTCAGTGACCTCATTCATAAATTGTACATTCACTCAGGCCAGTGACCTCTTAATTTGTGCCATGTTTCTCTTAAGCTTGGATCTGAAAGGCAACAAACCAAAATTAAATCGATACTGTCCACTGTTTGATTATATAAGCAGTACTGTGCAGTTCAAGTCAGGGCTTGTATGATATTTTAGTGTGTGTGTGTTTGTGTGTGTTGGTATGTGCATATATTTGCCAGTCTGTGTGTGCCAATGCTGATCCTCAGGCAATGTGTGCGAGTGTGCATGCCAACACTAACCCTCTTGGGCCATGTGTTGTTTGTGTCTGTATGGAGCCCACATTAATCCTTAGGCTATGGAGTGTGTGTGTGTGTGTGTGTGATTGGCCATGCTGATTTTCAGACCATGCGGTGTGTGTCCATGGGGCAGCCCGGTAGGCGAAAACTGTCAGGCACTGGGCTGTCCAATTTACAGATGATTTTGTAGATGGATTTCTTCCAGCAGGGGTCAGCATCACGGCCACTCTGGATGGCAGAGAAGAACTCCCTTAAAGCCAGTTCAGACACCTCCACAAATCTGTCCGGCACCTGGTCATTAAAAAAACACATTAACAAAGAGACAAACCACAACATTAATGCAGACATTTCAGACATTGCACAAGCATGCTCTGACCTGATAATCATTGCTCTTGTTGTAGTGCATGTTGAGGATGCGGAAGAGCTCAGAATTTCGGCTGAGACGCAATGCCCCCTCTCTTGCTGTGGCTAAGCCCTCACGTGCTGCCTGTCGGGCAAACCGCTCCATCTGAATGTAAAAAAACTCTCGGAAGTTGCTGAACCATTTAATCAGCTGAGAGGTAACACAGCGGTTGAACTATGGAGAAAAAACACAAGGCCAAGATAAATCATTTTACACATTTTTTTGTGGGTTAAACTATACATGTATTAGCCAGAACACCATTTAGACTAGACCAGACACCCTGACTGCTGTGTATAGCTGCAAATGCGAGCAGTTCAACTGGAACTGGAAAAGCTAATTAATAGTTTGTAGTGTATTTCAGAGGTGTATTAAATAGCCATGTTGTATATTTTGTTTTGTGGCCAATTCATTTCATGCACCTGTAGAAAATTGACCAGCCATCCAGTAAATGTGTGAATGCCCAGTAATAATTATACAGCTGTGACTAATGGTGTTTTGCATTATCATTTGCAGTAGCATTGTGTTGTAAAAATGTGCTCCCTTAGTAATAAAGGCATACCTTCACATCAGGGAAGTACGTTTTTAGTGTGCTAGAGCTGGGGTAGCGTGTGTAGAAGAACATCAACTTGGCCTTTTTCAGATGGCATGGAGAAAGACCTTCCTGAGAGTGCACGATGTTAAGGTATTTTGATATAACATACATATGTTTAGTATAATACAATTACATGACAGTCAAAAGCTGCAGCTGTTGATTTAAATAATATAATGTAAAATATAAAAAATGTACAGTGGTCAGCAAATATTTTCTTTTATAAGTATATTGTCTTTTACATGTCTAAAGGCTAAGATTCGTATTTATTTCACTGCTATTATTAATATACATGTTTCCTGTTTGAGCAACAAATAAACTTCTTTAAAACATTAATTATAAAAATGCTTAATTAAAGCACTTTAATTTGTTTTTAATTTTCACAATAATAGAATAACTATAATTGTGATATGCCTGCATAAATCATCCATATAATCATGTTATCATCCATATAATTATCAATTTTTACTTGTATTAGTTGAGCTCTAAGGAAAATACAAAATATACATTCAAAACTAAAATATAACAGCACCTAAAACATAATTATATATATGACCTTGAAGTAGGTAATTACAGAGTCAAAAAGTCAAACAGTTATCAATATATAGTAAATTAACATAAGGATATTGAACCAGCACCAAGGTAAAGGGCTGCATCTCCTCCATCTGCGACTCCAGCTATTCCCGCCCTCATCCCCTCGTCTCTCCCCCTGTCAGTGAGAGGGGGATTTAACTGGCCCAGCAGTGGCAGGGGTGCAAATGACGGATTGTGAGAGCGAAATTCCATGAAGGGTTCATTGGAGAGGCCATCTTTGTGAAGAGGAATGCTAGAGAGAGAACGAGCAAAGAGATGCTGCATGGTGTAGTGCAGGAGAGGCAGAGGTAGTGGTGGATGAGGAGGGTTTGGGGGGCAGGACGGCAGGAAGGGGTCTTTGTTCCTTGGAGGTAAGAGAGCGGAGAGAGGGGGTTGGGGTAAAAGAGGTAAGCCAGGGCTTGGCTGAGGGATCAGTGGGTTTCTGGGTCTGCCTTGATTCAGGGGGTTCCTCTTATCTTGAGGTCTCTTTGCAACCAGAGGCAAGGCTTCAGCTTGATCTAACACATGTGTTGCGGTTCCACCAACCCTTGACCTTTTGTCTGGGATTGGATCCAGTGACCTATTGGTGGCTGTTTCCTGGGCTACAACTGCCGCCGAGGGTGGGGATGGGTCAGATTCAGCATACAAGCGGACAACTCTGTCAATGACCCGAGCCACAACGCTGGCCAGCTCCTGCTTCAGGGCCTGAGCAAACTTCTCACCACCATGAGGGTTCTCCCATTCGCCTCGTACTAGGCTACAGCCCAGCCACACTCCTCCTCCATCCAGCTCCACATCCAGGTCCACAGATGCTTGAGGAAACACTTCAGAATCCACATTCCTACCTTCATGTTTTTCAACAGAAGAACACAAAGTAGGAGAAAGTGCACCAGCAAGATGGTCATCGCCCTCCCCTTCAGAGAACATCTCTGTTACTTCATCCAAACCACCATCCTCCTCTCCTTCCGTTCTTCCATCGTCCTCAATCCGTTGTTCCCCATATGCTCTCCACACTTTGCGCTGAAGTTCTAAGAGTCGTCCTTTGGTTTCCTCCAACTGGAGCTTTAGCTCGTGGCGCTGACGCTGCCTTCCCTCCCTGCTCTCTATCCTTCTCGCTCCCTCTTCTTTACTCTTCTCCTCCCTAACTGTGTGGGACCCACTCCTCCGTCTAGGCCCTTCTCGTTCCGTCTCCCCCTCTCTCCTCACCACAGAGTCCACTCTGAGTCTCTTCACCCTCAAAAGGTCCTGGCTCCAATCTCCGCACTCAGGGTCCGAACCTCTTCTCCTGTCCCAAGGTCGACAACGCAAAGTCTGGATTATTCCTGCACTGCCGTGTCTTCCCGGCATGTCCCCATCCTCCTCCTCATGGACGTCCTTCGTAGCCGCCAGTCCGGTGAACGAGCACTGACGCTGCCTGTAACCACCCCACCTCTGAGATGCGCTGTTGGGGTGCAAAAGTGGAGCAATGATAGGGTAGGACGCCGGACCGCCACCTGGGTAGAGGGACCCAGTGGCGGTAGCTTCCGGAGGGTTGCGGTAAAGATCAAAGGGACACACCTCAGATGCCTGCTGCTGGAAAAGATCAGAAGGGGAATCCATCACCCTTCTTTAGGTTTGGGAATCTGTACAGAGAAAGACAACATCCAAAATTATGTCACTGTATAAAACAGAATGTGATCCTCCTATTGTTATCTCTACCATCATTACCTCCCTTTTCTCCTCTCGCCTCATGTATGCGTTATCAGCTCATGGACAGCTGTACCACTGTTTATTCAGATTGTTGACACTATATCCCTCATCCCTTCTCTATCTCTCTTGCTCTCTCTCTATGACACACATACACATTGCACAAACACAGAGAAGGCGAGAAAGAGTAAATATTTTTAATGAGATTTACTACAGTGCTCCAACTCTTGCTTGGGTCACAGCTTTACAAATCTCACTGGGAAACAACATAACATAAGTTCATTTGGTTTAACACAGATTTACACGGATGGATAAACCGATACGGATGGACGAACGGATTGCGATCTAAGATCTAAAGAGCGAACTAAAAGGCACTTTCAGAATAACCTCAATCATTTTAAATCAGATTACTCCATATTGCTACGTCGCGATTTTTCATTTAGGATTTTTTTTTGCCCACAAAATGTCACAGATGGCACGCGATTATTGGTTAAGCTGTTTAACTGGCATGAAGGGATAATAACGTGCCGGGAGTAAATTACACTGAATTTATTTTAATTATCAGCCGGGAAAGTAAGTCAGGACAGCATTTAAGTTTTCTCGGGCTGAGTTGAGTCGGGGTCTTTAACGCGACCGCGTCGATCTTCTCCAAATGCTGGTTTCGCCGACCGACGCACCGATCTGACGCCTGCTGTCATCGCGCCGCGAGTGTCGCAGATTCAGAGTCGGATAAATGAGCCGTCTGTTTGTCAAGGACAACAAAAAATCACCGCTATTTCGTGGTTAACGACAAACGGTAAAAGACAACTTACGCTCCCTCAGTCCAGCCGCAAACGTAGTCCGCTCGGTCGCCGTGATTCTCCCGCTGACTGTTTATTCGTTATGAAGCGACCGACCCGCGCGCCCCGGTGGTCACGGAAAGTGCAAGCGAGTTTCCTGTTATTGCAATTCCTCCCGGCGCTCGCTGCTCACCGTCTCCGTGCGTGGCGCGTGCGTGGCGCGAGGGCGGGACGTCACTTTTCTCAATTCGATGTCCAGCGCACGCGCGCGCCCGTACGCGCGCGGAATCGCACGTGGGGCGGATCAAACTAATGCGATGAAACTAGTATTTGATTTTCATTTATGCCCAAATGCAGAAGAAGAATTCTAAGGTCTTTGATGCACTTACTATGGGCACTCTCGAACTCACTGATTGTGTTCAAGATTGATTTGCACTTAATTTAATTTTATTAACATTTATTTGAAAATGCTACAGTAGAATTTTAAAGTATTTTACACGTATGCTATTATACACCTTCCAGAGCACAGTGGTGTAGGTTTAATCAACTACAGAAGAGATTATTTTTCTCCCAATGAAAATAGGAGAAATAATGCCACAAGAAAGGTATTCTAAAATGCCGCAGCACAGTTTTAAGATATTTTATACACTTAGGGCTGGTTTCTTGCTCATGGATTAAGCCTAGTCCTGGACTAAATTGCAGTACCAACGGAGATTTACCATTCAAAGTCAAAACTAGTCTAGAACTACTCTTAAACCTCGACTGGGAAACTGGCCCTTAGAGTACAGACCTTCCCCAACACATGTATTGTGTAGGTTCGATGGACTACATATGTAAGATTTTTTTTGTTTAAATAACATACTTAATTGAACTAATTTAAATCTAACAAATACTACATAAACGGTACTATAAACTTGACGTAATCAGATCAAGTTGTTTCAAACGTTCAATCGAGAAAATATTTTAATGTATTAGAAAACTATATCTAAACTATTTAATATCTAATAACACATTCTTCCAGGCCGCAAGCTCTAAATGTACCGCGGTCCCACTACCGTAAACAACATAATATTCGCACACCCATCTATTGAACGACGGCAGATTTCATCCGCTTTTTGGCTTAGAGCGGCTAGCTTCACCGCAGTGGCACACATCCGGAGGGGGAGCTCTAGCAATAAAAATACTGTTTGATCCCACCGTTAATCCAGTTAATCCGTCGTCTTTTTTCACTGACCATCAAAGTGGGATATTATCGTGCTACCTATACATTTAAAAGTGTATGGGTAACATCCCCGTGTGGCTGCCACGTTTTTAGATAACTTTAGGAAATATTTTTCTACCTCACGTAGACAAAGTCAGTGACAGGCAGGGGGTTCCTGCTGGAAAAAAACACAACAGCCTGTTCCATCAGGTCAGGAGATCCGTACATGTCAGTGTTTTGACTACAGCTGCACGATACTGGACAGGAATATAAATGCAATTTTGTTTTTGCGATATAAAAATGCATCCTTAATGACTTAGGGAGCTTTGATCAGCCAACAAAAATGGGGTGATTAGGGCTGCGCATCTGCGTAGATAAAAATAGTGTAAAAGGCTGGTTTAAAACACTAAATACTTTTTAACGTGAACCATAATTTCTTGAACTTCGCTGAAACACACGTCTCTTGAAGATTAATAGTGGAAAATGAGAATTTGTGTCAAACAGCAAGAAAAGAAGTTTGACGTGTTTTAGTTCTTTGTCTTAGAATTAATTACTGGTGATTATTTATGTATACATAAATAATGTATACATTACGATGTTGAAACGATATTGAGCATCTTTGCTTGTAACCAACTTGTAGGCATAATGCTGTGATATCTTCACGCAAGCGTTGGCGTCAGAAAAACTTGGCAAACCTGTTTGAGATAATGTTAAAATATTAGGCTGACTGCATACTTTCCAGCTGCATCTGCTAAACTAGAGCATCACACGTTTCTGGCTCTGGCAAGCAAAAGCTCTTCATCCCTCAATGTGAGAGTAGTCCTCTTTTCGCACTCTCTTGCCCCCTTCTCATTTCCATTGTCACATTCGTTCCTCTCCCCCACTTCAGATGAGTTCTCCACCAACCGGCCAGTCCACAATAACCAGCGGCCACTGTTGTTATGGAAACAAGAAATGTGACACAAAGCCTTTTTAATAAAGAGAGCTGGCAGCTAGAGATCTGAGTAAACAAAAACATTTGAATAGATATCAAAAAAATGCCAGAGCAAAGGTTAGACGGAAATAGAAAATGGCCCGGCACACTACACCCATGATGAACATGTGTAAGGAATGATAAGACTAAAAGAAGCTATTCTATCTTATTCTATTTGGTTAGCAGCATATTAATGTAGTACATTGCATAAATGTCAAATATATATATATTTTTTTACAGTTATTCATGTCTTGTAATTTGCAGCAATTTGCTTTGCAGGTGTTGTCTAAGCTCTTGTGAGACAGGCTGAGGTCTAGATCTGCCACCAAATTGTGACAACTGCACATTGGACCCTGAATCCTTTGAACTGGAGCCAAATGACTGACAGCATCCCTGTTAAAATTTATGAGTCATTTGAACAAAGAACGCCAAAATGCATGCAGTTGGGTTATGGAGGTTTGTGCTCAGCATTATAACAATGCCACCTAACTCTGTCCTTTTAAACCATAGGAGACTGAATCAAAATGCTTACTTTGAATGAGCCACGATCAAACATTTTACAATATGACTCAAAATGTACCATGAATAAAATAGTGATTGTCAGTGAGAGAGATAGAAAGGGGGGGGGGGTCGATGGACAACCAAAGTGTTTGCCTATTGATTCCCGTTGAGAGAAAGTGTATGTGCGTGTGTATGTGTGCACTCACCCACAAAGCCTTGGGCAAGGTGACAGAGAAAGGGAGCTAGGGAGGGAGGGAGAGAGGCATGTGGAGGGAGGGAGGGAGACAGAGAGAACGGATAGAAAAGAGGATTTGGTGTGTAGAAGAAAAGGACAGTAAAACCGGGTGCACTGTATGTATTATTTGTTTTTGTGTGAAAGTGAGTAGTTTCACCATGTATCTATGAGAATTAAATTAGTAGCATATAGGAGCATTGTACAGGGAAACCGACATATAAGAGCCCATAAAAACATCCTTTTCAAGATTCTGAAGGCCCTGGCCTTATTTGTGCAATGGAGAACAATGTACATTGTGTGTGTGTAGAAAGAGAGAGTTTAATGGAGTTTTAGTCCACTTATCAGAGCAAACTGATTCTTTGATCTTTGACCAAAACGACTTTTGCGATGCTGTGAAGAACCTTACTTGCAGTAATGTACTGTAGCACTTTCTAGCCCACTCTCTCTCTAGCACACAGACACACACATACAGTGTGTGTCACTGACTCTATCTCAGTCTTCACACACACACACACACAGTCACACACACAGTCACACAAATACACACTTTCCCTCACTCTCCCGCTCACTCCCTCCCCGGCACTCAGGATGCAATTATCCTCTTTGGCTGGAGTGTTTTGATGGCATAATTGCCATGGACACTGAGGAGGGAGAGATCGGAGGGAGGGAGAGAGAGAGAGAGAGAGAGAGGAACGAGGGATGAGAGAGGATAGAGAGGGGGGGAGAGGCACATCGAGTACCGACACTCTCAGCATGCTAATGCCAAAACACACTCCACCTCTCCATTTTCCCTCTTTGTCTCTTCCTCCATCTCTCTAAACACACACATACACAGACAGATGCACGCACAGGTGCAGTAACCTCTCTCCAGTTCATTCTACATCTCTCCACTCTCATAAAATCAGCACAGCAACACAGAATCAGAGAGAGAGAGACAGAGAGAATATAGTGGGACATAGACAATAAAGACATGATCCAGCACATCCTCTAGTTATGATTACACTTTTGGTTAGATACCAATATTTCCAGCAGAGAAATATGGGTATCTAACACAGTTCACACAGCAGGTGACACACTTTTTTATCCATCTTTCATGTCTCAAATACTAGTTAAGAGTTGTTTAGAGCTGACGTTTAATAGAGACACCTAGTGGCAAATTATAACATTTTTCTTGATAAACAATCTTTTCTTATTTGCAAAAGTCAATTCTACACAAAAAAGATCATGGTTTTTAAAAAGCCTCACTTGAAATAAAGTACAGACTTTGATTACAAATTTGTGGACATGCCATTTCTTGTGGGCTAGATTTTAAGGCAGAAAATATTTAAGGATCATAGTCATGGTAAGTGTTAACAATTTTCAAACATTCTGTATAACAGATTCTTTAAACTCACTAATGCTATAAATATATGAAGAAAAAAAAGAAATCAAGCGTTGCAAAACTCAACCAACCGTCTCTATGATCTTTTGTGTAACCAGTACATGTGGGTGGAAAGTGTGTGAGAGAGAGTATGTATGTGTCATGTGGGTTGCTGAAGAGACACACTTCAGCATAAGAGTTTGGCAGATGTATGTGACTGTGTGTATGAGAGAGAGAAAGATAGAAGGAGTGAGAGAGAGAGAACTGTGTAGATTCTCAGTCATCCAGGACATGGTAGTCTAGAAAGAAAAAGAGAGAGGATAGAGAGAGAGAGGATTGTTGTGTAAATTATTAGTAACTGTAGGCCTAACAATAGTGTTAAAATCTGTGTGTATGTGTATGTGTGTTTGTGCCTGCACATGTGTTTTATGTGTTGTTTTGGTCAGTAACAGTCTGTAAGGAAAGCAGTCGCTCTGCATGCTCCAGACACTCAGCTATCTTCCTCTTCACTACCTCCCTCTGCTGAGGATCCACATCTTCTGCTCACACACACAAATAGAGAGACAAAAATGCTTATCTTAAAAGATGAACAACTTTCCACTTCTGCACTTCATTTTAAGGTATGTTTTTAGAAGTCTAGACATTTTATCTTTTTATCTTTTACACTGATTAAAACATTGTATATTCAGCTATTTCTGCTTTAAATATGACAATATTTATATCTCCCACTACCCTCTCCTTACCTTGCACTATTTTCATGAGGATGTCCACTGCTGATCTGTATTTCAGTATTGCTGTGTTGTACTTGCCCTCGTTCTCACTCTCCTGGGCTGCCTTCACCTCACTGTTCGCCTGAGCCATCCAACCTGAATCTCCACCACCTTTGGCACCATCTGGAACAGTCAGCTTGAGGGACAGGAACTCAGAATGGTCAGGGGATCTATGAGGCATATCTGAAACGTGGTATGAAAGCAATCAAATCAGATATAATAAGAATCTAGCTGGATAACAATTGTGGAAAAGAAAGAAGCTTAGTGGGTAAAAACCTTCTTTAGCACATGGGTCAAAGATGGCTAGGTCTGTCTCTGAGAGAGCGGACCTAGCCTCCTCCACATGCTCCTCCAAAACAGAGTCAAACAGTGAATCAAACTCCTCTGATTCATCATCTAACAAACCGGTAGGCCCCACGGATGAAACTGCAGTTTTAAAAGGAAAAAATTATTTAAATTAGCCAAAAAAGTAGACAATTACATGTTTGTACAAATCAACAACTATAAATAATTATATACTGTATATAACTATAATTTTATTTTTTACCTCACACCTGTATTTTCCTTCTTTTTGTCTTTTTTTATTCTCCTTCGTATTGGAATGAAACATCAAGTCAAATTACCTTTCTTGACCAAACTGATTCTGATCTAATATAATAAAATACTTCTAAAGTAGAGAATACAACAAACTAATTTCTTATTACCTATAAGTGACAAAGACAATAATACAAAAATATCTTAAAATAGCCATCACTGAAATTGCCTGCATAGCTGTGAATAGCCATCTAGGTCATACTCAAATCTAACAGCCTTTGCTAATAACTTTTAACATTTACTTAAAAGTGTATTACATTCACATTTACAGCATTTAGCATTTTATCTAGGCCCAATGGTGGTTGACTGGATTTGAAATCCCCAATCTTAAGATCAGCATCACAGAATTTTAGGTCATTTAGATCATTGTGCCAGCGTCCCATACCTCTATTTGTTTGCTCTGGGCTGATATTTAGTTCTGCTCTGTCTTTTTCATTATGTCTTTCTTGTACCGGACTGTCTTCCATATCACTCAGAGCCTCAACTGCCACTTCGGGCTCGACCAACTGTTTTTCTCCGAGGCTGGACTCCAGTTCCTGGGCCTGAAGGGGGGCCTCCCTCCCTGCCTCTTCCTCTACATCAGTGTGTTTGGGTAAGGGGATAAGAGGAGGAGGTAGTGATGACGAGGAAGAGACAGTGGATAATTCTAAAGGTCTTCTCACTTCTCCTCCCTGTGTGTGTGAGAGACAGAAATCAAATTCATGGTAAATTAAACCAGCCGTGTGTGTTTGAGTAGGTAAAATGTGTTCAAGTGTGTCTGACCCTGAAGAATTCTTTAAGCTGTGGACTGTTGAAGAGTGCAGGGATGTTGGTAGTAAAGTGCAACATGGCTTCTGCTGCGCTCCTCCTCTCTTCAATCACTGGTTCTTCAAACCGTCCTGAGAAAGAGACAGTGCAAGAAAATGAAAATTTTCACATTAAGGTAAATAATCACAAGAACCACCAGGCATCTCCTTTTCCCAAGATGACTCTCGATTTTATTCCTACCGAATATTTGTGCTCTGGGAAAAGAGGGAAACTCTTCTTGTCTTCTAAACAGGTTTCTGTGAGTGTATGAAAGCTCTCCGTGGAGCTTCTTCAGCTCAGAGTACCTTTTCCATACCACTACCTGTTAATCAAAGCATCACAACAACCAGTCATTAACATGAAGTGTGCCCCTGTACTGTTTCTAAGTACAGTATACTGTAGAACACAATATCAAAGGTTCGGTTTCTTTTCTTCCAAAACAACCATATTCAGAATAGCCATATTGAATGTCAAGCTGGAAGTATCTTTCACCAAACAGCCATAACATTATGACCACTGGCAGATGATATGAATATCACTGATCACCTCAGCAAATGTATATTTAGCCTTTGAAATTTATGTGCTGAAAGCATAAAAAATGGCCAAGCATGTTGCCAAATCCAACAAAAGAGCTGCTGTAGTTCAAACTGCTGACATTGTTAACAATATTTCTGATAGAAAGGTGTCGGAAACTCACAGTGCATCACGGTTTGCTGCTTAGTTTTAGCAACACTGCCATCTTCAAGTGTTATGTCATAGTTTACATTTAAAAAAGTCAGGTAAATTTGCAGGATCACAACCCACCTCTCTAACATCCTCCGGTCTTTTCTTTGACACAAACTGGTGAGGTGTGGAAGAAAAGAAGGACAAGCAAAGGTAGATTATTTAAGTTAGTAATCAGCTACTCCCCAACTCTTTTATTATGCGTCAGATACATTTGTAAGTTTCTCAGTACTGCACTTGTAGTGGGTTCAGTTGGTCGACTAAAAAACAAGTTTTTTAATTGTTTCAATTCAATAAACCTAAACTAATCTAATCCGATCTAATCTCATAAAATGAATCATGTGTCAGGGGGAGGGCTGTGAAGACTCAGACCCAATGAGCTCAATTCAGAGGTGGTTATGGGGGTCTCCTCCTCCTCCTCCTCCTCCAACCACCATGGCATTGGTCACGAGTCTTGCTGAGCCACCTCGAGAACAATGACCCATTACTAAGCCCAAGAAGGAGTCCAAAAGAAACACACTAATGTATACTGCAAACATGTTTAGCATCACTACCGCTAGTGTGTCAGTAATACAATTATGGATATAAAAAACAACAAACAGTACAATAAAGTTAACTCCAAGGATAAAACACTTTTTAGGAAGTATTTAAAAAACAAACTCTTTTTATAACAACGTATACTGAGTTTCTATCGGATGACGGGATGCTAAACAACCAACTATAAACAGAATCAGATGGCGTTAGATAAATCAGAACTTGTTTGCCAGTGTCACGAGTACGAACCCTCGCTGTTATTTTATATTCCGTGTGTCCTTTTTCGTGTGACCGTGGATCGGTAACAGTGAAGAAACGGTAGTATTCCTCTTTCTTTGTCTTCTTGGCCATTGCAAGTATATATACATAAATGTGTTTTAAACGCAACAAAGTCGCATATGCAGTGCTCTGAAAGAAAAGCTTCAGTTCGAGGGTTTTGACAATAACTTCCTGATTCATGACGTAGCCGCGCACGTCGGCGATAAGTAGCAGCCAATCGGCAAGTGAATGTAAAAACGTGTCTTTTAAACACAAATCAGCTGTAAGTTTAGTGTCAGTGTTACAAAAAATGAACGACATAAACAACACCTAAATGCTTCCTGGAATATATTTGATAGTAAAAGGAATTAATCACTTTAAACTACTGTGCACTTTTATGGATTGTTTTAAAGTACGTGCTACTACGATTTTTTAGCTTTTTAAGCAACGAGTTTATTGTCGAAGATAAGCCCTACACCTAGACAAGATAAATATTTTTTTCAAAAGAGACTTTAAAAACTATTTTCAGAATTTAGGCGTAAAATATAGACTTTCTTTTTCATGTACAAGATAAGTATAAATATTTCGTACGCTTCTTTGTTTCTAATTTTCTTCTTAAAAATGAACAAATTAGGGAAATGACGCTATGTGTGGCTTTTATTTTGTCTTCGCGCACTTTGCGTGAAATAAACAAAAGTTAAACGTTGACTTTTATTGTGGCGTTTGCACAGCGCTTCCGGCAACATGGAAGAAGTTGTGACTGACATCGTCTCTCCGGAGGATTTAATGGTAAATATGGGGTTTAACGGACATTTGGTATGATGGTCATTAAAGCCAGTCTGTTGACTCTTGAAAACAATTCATGTATATTTTTTGAAAGCCAGCGTGAATCAGGACACCCTGTTGGCCTTGTTAGCTAGCCGGGTTACATCATCGTTAGCTAACATGGCTAATGTGACAATGTTTCAGGATGACAAAATAGAGTTTGTTTTTTTTAACTGTTAACTAGAAAACTCTCCAGTAAGATTGTTTGTCCAACAAAATCGCCCAGAACCTTTGCCCCGTCAGATTATCCTGATTGCTAGATTTTGGGTCATTTCTTGTGGTAGAATTGTGGTTGTTTGAATGCTGTATTTATACTTTGAGATATTTATCGCTATAAAACATTTGCTATACCGTTTGTAGTGTAAGTCTGTTATGAAGTATTTATGCTCTGTGAAGGCTTATATTCTGAGAAACTTTTATATATAAATATTTAAATACGGCATTTAAAACTAATATAGTTTATTGTCTTTGATGAACACTAAATCAGTCATAATTCCAGACATTAGTGAAACCTCTTGATTGCTGATTGTTTTTCTCCCCTGATTGGCATTCTCCCTTTTGGCAGAAATTTGAGAAAAAGTACAACTCCGAGCTGGCAAAAGGGCATGTGTCCAAGGAAACTAAATTTGAGTATGCATGGTGTTTGATCAGAAGTAAATATACCAACGATATTATGAAAGGCATTCATCTGTTGGAAGGTAAGTCATTTACATAATAGTTATACTCAAATGAAACTGTTGTGTTTTGGTCAGGTACTAAAGATGTTTTGTTATTCAAGTTAATACATATAAAGTATTTGTTGGTGTGATACTGCATTAGAATGTATGTACTTTCATTGTATAAAATTCACTGGCACAGAGCTGGTCCACAGCACCACAAAAGATGACCAGAGAGACTTTCTGTTCTATTTGGCCGTTGCAAATTACAGACTTAAGGTGAAAATATTTGCTTAATTTTATCATACTGTCTTGGGTACTGGATATATTCTTTACTGTTAATGAATAATGTTACCATGAATAATATGAATGCTTTTTAACTATCAACTTTGATCCTTTTTCAGGAATATGAAAGAGCACTAAAGTATGTTCGCATTCTTCTCAGGAATGAACCCAGAAATAAACAGGCTGTCGAGCTGGAGAAGCTAATCAACAATGCACTTAGGAAAGGTGCTGTTTCTGTTTTAAAATCAGCTTCATTTGGAGCAAAATATTGTAAAGGACTTTTGCATTGTAATATAATTCAAGAATTGCAGCAATATCCTATACGAGAAGGAAGATAATAAAGGGGATGTTTTTCTTCCTCTTCGTTGTCTTGAAATTCTGCATTGGACGGTGCTGATCTGTTTTGGGGTTTTTTTGGCTTCTTTTCTCTCCAGATGGTTTGGTTGGAATGGCAATTGTTGGAGGCATTGGCTTGGGTGTGGCAGGATTGGCAGGACTGATTGGGTTGGCAGTGGCCAAATCTGTGAACTCAAAATAAGGAACGTGTGTATTTTTATATCTTGCCATGTGAGAGACTGGATTGTCATTAATCCATCAAGGTGGATTACAAACTGCAGGGGAGCATAAGGAAGTGGATGGAGATTAAAACAGTGCCATGAATCCTGTGCTGTTATCTTTTTCTGTTCTCCTTTGTACTTGTGTAAACCTTACTTTTGCAACAGAAAATGAAATTAAGTATTTTAATAGTTTAAGACTAAACTTTTGTTTTGCATTTTGCCCTTTGATTTGTGCATGATTACAATTTACAATATATTTTCTTACAGTTTTTGAAGAGTGAACAATTTGTCACTTTGTGCAGTCTTACATTTACTGGAATTTCAACACCAAATGAACACTCCATACAATACAGACATTTTCATTGCAATACTGTGTGTTGCAGGTATTTTATCTGTACGTGTGTGTCTTTGTCTCTAAATAGGCTTGAATGCTGTTTAGGATGCTCATAATACTAGAGCAGAATTGATGAAAATGTTTATTGCTATTGTAATTATGGGGCACCTGAGTGTCTCTGTCACGTTACGTGCGCGTGTTTGAATGTGCACGTGTATGTTTTGCATGTCGTGTAATGCTTCCTTTATCTGAACAAAAGTTCAGATGAATCTTCTTCCTCTTTCACAAAGGCAGGACATACTTAAAAGGGTTGTTTTTTCTATAAAATCACTAAATAATAGTGATTTTGAACTAGTGTGTTTTAGCCTCAAAAGTGTTTTCATAACCTTAGTTTGCAGCACTGTATGGTGATAGATTCAGTAAGTGATTCAGTGAATGAAAAGAATATTTCGAGCTTGAAAGAAAGTAGTGTTTCTCTAAATATACAGGCATTTCAGACAAGCTCAATTGCCTGGAACATTCTGTCACATAATTGACCCTAGAACCTTTCCATAATATTGATCTAAACTTACTTCAGCGTGTGACGCCTTTTACAACAGGACAGATTATGACTGCCATTACTAATGTGATTTTATTGCCACAAGTTGGTGTTACTAATTAACTATAGTAAATGTAAAATGACAGGATGCCTAACCAGACTTCTTTGAAGAAACCAGTGCTGTTCACACTATAGAGATAAATGTCTTGCATATCTTTATGAGCACGTACGTAAGTAACAACACCCCATCAAATCTGTATTTATTTGGAGAAAACTGAATTTGGTCGTAGTGAAAGTCCTAGTCGTTCTTTTCAATCTAAGAAAAATATACTGAAAGCATTGTGTGACTGTATGAGAAATCAGCACTTAAAACCAGACCTGTAGCTACGTAATTTTTTTCTCTTCATATTTGTGTAATATAAAACAGCTACTGGATGGCAGTACTTCTCTAACACCATATAAGAGGGTCCTTATAAAAGTCAGCATATTCAGATTCATTGGCTGTCCATGGTATGAAAATCATCATAGATCAAGAAAAAAAAAGTCATAAAAACAAGCCCCTGTAAATACGATGGCCATAAACATGACCTTTATAACTCAACACAGTTCATGCCACATCGTTACAAGCCGAGGTACTGAGAGCAGTGTTGTTTCGGAGTCAGGCTGTACTAGTGTACATGAGTTTACAACATTAAGAAATTCTGTAACAGTAGATACTGATCATATAAGTTAGAGGAGACAAAATAATTTGAATCTGAGTCTCTTGCACTCTATTTCTGTACTTTTTCGGACAGCAGGAGGAAGTGAGCACATGGGAATAGACTGTATATGTTGACTTAGCTGTCTATGTTTTGCTCATTAATTCCTACTACCCTGAGACACAATCAGTTAGGGAAGATTAAATGTTTTGAATTTGAATTAGGTTTTTCCCCAGGGAATATCAAATGAGTTAGGTCATCTTGATAATATTTTGCTCCACTGACAAAAGAAGGCAATAGATATAAAGATGGTTCATTATGTTCAAATGTTCAAAAAGTCTTTGTGTAAATAATGGTTCAAAGATTTGACCTTTATGTACTGTCTTTTAGTATGGTCCAGTATATGGAATATATTTGCATTTAAAACCTCTAAGAAGAAGCTTAAGTGAAAAGAATGCACAAAAAGACTAATTTTGTTTTTCTCTTCTTGTTGGGCATTAGTGCCAGGCAAAGTTGTTTGAAACACAACTTATTTTGGTCACAACTAAAAAGGTTTGTTTTTGTGCACAAGCAAGCTTATTTCATCTGTTTTCATCTGCTTGGTTTTACCTGCTTTTAATTTCCTTCTAAAAGAGACCTGCACAAACTGAGCAAGCTGGCTCAGTTTAGCTCATCTAAACCTTGTCACAGTTTCTTCATCCCTACTGAGCAATAGCAAACAATAGTAAATACCCTTTACACTGTCCTTAGATAATATTACATTTCCCTGTATTAGGGTTGGCATTAATTGGCAAGTTAAAGTGAACTGCAAGTTGTGTATTTAATAAAAGACCTCCAGACTCAAACTTAGAGAAAACTGATACAACAGTTTCTAAATGTAACTTGCAGTCTAAAGGGTTAATTTGAATCTCTGCTATAAAAATTTAGTCAATATATCATATAACATTTGTTATCTGGTAACAAGGCTACTGTAGCAATAGATTCTATGGACAAAATGTTCTTTAATATTGGAAGGATTATAACTATAATTTCTCAATTTAACGATTGTTCAATTCTTCCACAGAACATGTTACAGGTTTGACTAATGTATATTTATACAGTACTTTACAAATTACATTGTACCATAAAATAATGATTATTCCCAATTTCACATTTGCAGAGATCTGCTTGTTTTAGGGCTTTAATGCACTTTTTACTCTTGTTTTTTATGCTTAACACGTTTGTGTAACACCTGGTAGTGTAAAAGGTCAGTGAATTTAGTGATTGTTTTTATTTGACTAAATGCAATAAAATATATTGCATTTACTCAATATATCTAAAAAAACAGACATAAAAGGAATGTCAGGATGGGTATGTCAGTAGTTTGCCTTGATAACTTGGGTGTGTCATACTGATTAAAAATCAACCATGGTGGGATTTATTTTGCAAGCCCTTCCACGGAAATTACACTTTGCAGTCCAAACAAAAGGAAAGAGACAACATGTAGTAAAATGGGAACTGTAAATTTGTTCATTAAAAAAATCACACTTAGTTTTATGTCTAAGTTTTAGCCATTCACTTTTTTTTACTAAAACAAATAGGAACATTTGTTTTAGATTGTAAAAAGAATGCTACAACATTAAAAAACATAAATACATCATCCAGATGGTGGTTAGGCTTTCCATTGCATCAAGCAATAAGAATTCTCCTAG
Organism: Distichodus sexfasciatus; assembly: GCA_032718565.1. Lineage (NCBI taxonomy): Eukaryota > Metazoa > Chordata > Actinopteri > Characiformes > Distichodontidae > Distichodus > Distichodus sexfasciatus. Next base: position 4,664,439 of record JAVGVS010000017.1, on the reverse strand, counting down.
TCTTCAAAGTGTAACATTTTATTTTAAAAATGGATTTTAATGTTTTCCATTTTAACTGAGCAGATAATTGGAATGACTAAAATATCAACAACAAAAACACCTTTTTGTGTTTCTCACACATTCACTGTGGACTCACTGTACTGCCAAGGTCACAGGCCGAACATTGGACTCTCATGACGCTTGCACTCTTTCGATAACCACCTGGTGAGTTTCAGGATGTAAAATGTGATGGAAAGCGTTCACACAGAAGGGGAGGGAAAACAGAACATGAATCATTGATCTGCTTGTCTTATTGCCCACACCTCAGTGATAATTTCTCATAGGTGCCTGAACTCTCTTCAAGCAATCATTTATCCATATGAACTTGTGAAATACATAGATCATCATTATTTGGATATGCGCTGAAACATTAACAGGTGAAAAGTGAGAAGGACTGAGGATTACACTGTTCTCCCCAAATTCATTTGTGCGCTGAGAAGGCAATTATGGATCCAATTGTTGAAGTAGTGGCTTTGCTGCTTGGATTTCTGGGATGGGTTATGGTTGGAGTTGCATTACCAAACCGCTACTGGAAGACTTCCACCGTGGATGGAAATGTCATCACTACTTCAACGCTTTATGAGAATCTATGGATGTCATGTGCAACAGATTCAACAGGAGTGCACAACTGTCGTGAATTCCCGTCACTGCTTGCTCTGTCTGGTAGGAACACAAAGATATTACACAATGTGTTATTAAAAGTTACTAAAAGAAAAACAGATGATGTTTTTAATGTTCATAATAAATCATAAAAGAATCATAGTGAATCGATCATACATAAAGACATGAAAAGCTACTTAAAATACTTTAGTTGATACATACATTTCACAGAAATCATAAATACATGTCTCAAACGCTTTATCCCACAGGATACTTACAGGCATCAAGGGCTCTTATGATTACATCTGTAGTGATGGGTTCATTTGGTCTGGTGGCAGCACTGATAGGAATGCAGTGTTGTAAAGCAGGGGGAGAAAACTATGTCCTGAAAGGCAGGATTGCTGCAGTTGGTGGTATCTGCTTTATTTTACAAGGTAAAACAGCCTTAAAACAGATTATGTAGCAACTGTGATAGTGCAAGTTGGTAATTCTTGTTTTCCAAGATAATTCAAATAATTATGGATTTTATTTGCCCTTTCACAAAAGGCTTGTGCACAATGATAGCTGTCTCATGGTATGCATTCAACATTACTCAGGAATTCTTCAATCCACTCTTTGCAGGCACAAAGTAAGTCATTGGTGTATTCAATATGTTCATATTTTGAGGGAGTGCTGCCCTCTGCAGTCTTGACAGAAATATGGGGAACAGTGTTGGGGTGTAGTGTTAGATGTGTCCAGAGTGTGTTCAATTTAAGTACTGTTTTCTTGGTGCAGGTATGAGATAGGAGAAGGTCTGTACATTGGATGGTGTTCTGGCACTCTTGCTATCTGTGGTGGAGTTTGCCTAGTATTTGCCTGCAAATCTAATGCAGATGACAAGCCGTGAGTCTCTTTCTTACTGTTTGTCTCACTTACACAAATTAACATCTTCTTCTTATTCTTCTTCTTCCGCTTCTATACATATTCATAAATATATGCATTTGTAATCTCATCTTGTCCTTTCTTTTTCTCAGTGCTTATCCTTACCAGCCTTCCAGAGGAACCATATACTCAGGAGCAGCATCAAGAAAAGACGCTCAAAGCACTTATGACAAAAATGCATATGTCTGATGCTCCAAGACAAGTGAACCAAGCAATCCAGTAGCCTATGTGTCAAAGGGTCATAATGTAAAAACACTCAGCACTTACTGTATATTGACATCGATCTTTCTTCATTTGTTAAGAGTGCAAATATGTACATATTTAGACAAGATTGAAGGCGTACCTTTGTGTAAATCAAATACTGGGGATGCGCCAGATTTGCCATTCAAATTGGGGTTAAAACGAAGGCAGACCATTTAGAAAAGGGCTTTACCTTTGTTTCCTTGTATTTAAATCTTTTGTACGGAAAATGCTGTGAAATTTTGTCACTTTTCTACTGATTGTACAACAGTATATATTGTCCAATTATACTACATTCACAGCGCAATACAGGAAAATACATTAAATATTTCATAAGAATATTTCATATTTCATTTTCATAAGGTAGAAAAAAAATCGGTTGTTGAGTTTATTGCGATTTTTAGAACTTTCAATAGTTGTGATCCAATATAAGTTTTTTGTAAATAAAGATGAAATCTTGAAGTACCAGATGAGAATTTCACCTGCTGTTGTTATTTGCAGTGTTGGTAATGCGTTAGAAAAAAAACACAATTACAGTAATCTATTACTATTTGCTGTAAGGCAATGTAATGTGGGGCGTTACTAATAACTATTCAGTAATGTTATAATTGTTATATTTCAGTGACGCGCATTACGACACACTATTAAAACAAAAAGTAGTGTTGTTTTTTATTTAAAAACATCGCGAGACAACAATTCTGTGAGCAAAATACCTTTGTTTCTACAGACTGTGTGCCTACAGCCATTATGCACCGCATCGCCCTCCACTGTATGTAGAATGAGCTGCAGTAAACTGCATTTTAGAATTTTAGAATGCCCTAAAATAACTACTTCTTCAGTTATTTTGGTGAAAGTAACTTATAAGTATTGCAAGAGTCGTTTAACGCATTACAATTTTAGAGAAAGTAATGTAACGAATGACTTTGAAATTACAGTAACTAGTAATCTATAATGTATCACATTTTGGAAGTAACTTGGAAGCCCAGCACTGCTTATTTGCAACTATAAGGAGTCAGTCAAGATTCAGCTGGCAAAAATATCCCCATTAATTTGGCAAACTGTTTAGACCCAGGAATAAACAGCTCGTCTGGAATGATGACGTAGAAGGCATGCCTGTGCTTAAAAGGGCATGGGCGTGTCTAAACGCGTGTTAAAATAAGTCAACCAATGAGGTGAGCCCACGTTTGTGAGCAAACAACGTTGCAAACGCGGATGTGTGTGCCTTTAGCCAGCCTCCAGCTTGCACTTCTATGTGGGGCGATTTGAAATTTGCACCGATGGGGCCAAAAGCTGACAGGTGTCAGTGACAGTCATTCTCATTTACTGTCAACAAACTACATAAGAACCTGATATACTTTTAATGGAGAGTTGACAAGCGGAGTTTACCCGGAATTGACAAGCAAACGCTTATCGGAACTTAAGTTTGGGTCCTGATAAGACTGTCGGAATTATTTCTTTGCCGGACTCGAAACATCTCATCGGCAAGTTGGTGGCTTCCCGTGATGATTATTTTGAGGAATCTGCATTAAGTGTTGTTTTAATCGTTGATTGAACAGTACTGTATGTACGCCAGGGACCTCGTACATATAAAACGGAGGTGTGACATTTGAAAGGATGGAGTCGGGACGACGGAGAGGTTTGAATAGTCTCCTGTCCTCTCTCTCTCTGCTCTGTGTCGTCTTGGACCTGCAGCTTGACGGTAGGTTTTTGCAGCTTTATAGTCCAGACCATAGATAGTGATTCTCTTATAATAACTGTCTATTTCAGAATGTTGTTCGACCTCTCCTAATACTCAGGGATCAATTTTAGAAGGTTACAAATGAAATGAAAATAAAGCAAAATTATGGATACGGTTGTCTAAAGTCTGTAACTAAGCCACGACCCTCCTCCCAAGCTGAAGTGGTCGTATCGGATGACAAGGACACTTGTCTGATGCCAGGAAGTTATGAAACGGCATACTGTAGGACTGCACAATTTGTTATTTCTGCATCGTCATCGCAGAAGCACACATGGCAGGAGTTGAGAAATGCAAATAAAAATCAAACATGCCATGCTTCAACGTGGCTCAAGAGCAGAACTCGCCCGGTTCTCTTTTTAATTTCTACATTATTTCTACAAGAGAAGTCTTATATAACATACTTTAGTAAAATATTATTTTCTTGAATAACGTTTAAGATGCCTCTGAGAAAAGTGTTGAGTGAAAAAGTTATTTTCCACTTTCCTGTGCGAATGTTTTCTCTACTAAATCACCAGTCATTCTATAATGACAAAGCTCTTCATGTCATTTGTTTAAAAAAATATATAAATTGTATGTATGTTTTATATTGCAAGAAGAATATTGCCTTATCGTTTTCCCCAGCATCATGTAACCCTTATTATATTAAGAATGTCCTTACACCTTGTTTATATTACTTTAGTACATGTGACCGTAGATTTGGTCTTTGTGACAAAGTTGTTGCCTCAACAGGTTTTGCCTATATTTAGACTGTACATCAGACTGCACTGTGGGTTTTGTTTGATTTGTGCTTCAGGTGTGTTGGGTGCCACCCATGTGGAGATCGAGCAGCATCTGGAAATGGGACGTAAGCTGCTTGCAGCAGGTCAACTAGCTGAGGCTCTGTCCCATTACCACTCAGCTGTTGGTAAGACAAGTTTACAGACATAAACATGCATACAGAGATACTGAAATTACGTTATGTTTGAGAATCTGCTTAAACTTTCACTTTCATTTCTCTGGCTGTGAAAGTGGTGAAACAATAAGCACTGGAATCTATCACAACTATCATTATTAAAATGCCAGTTCCTTTGACTCTTAATGGGGCTAGTGACAACCTGAGAACAAAACTAAACTGACTGGAATTTGCAATAATTTAATTTAATTAATACTTATATCACATCTTTCACAAACCCAAGCTTACAAATTTAAATCATACACAGAATAAAGAGGACAATTGAGGGGTGACAGCACTAAAAAATCTGCCACCTTTGGTAGTAAGTCTGGTGCACCAGGCAATAAGTAAATTAGTTCTAGATTAGCTTAGGAATAGGATAGGAGAAATAGCTCACTGACTATAAGACTATGAAGTGCTTTGAAAGTGATGATTATATTTTTTGCGATGATTTGATTTCTTTTTGTTTCTTGCTAATTTCATGTAATGTCCAACAGAGGGTGATTCAAAGAACTACCTAACATACTATAAGCGTGCAGCAGTGTTCCTGGCCATGGGAAAGTCCAAATCAGCATTGCCTGACCTGACTCAAGCCATCCAACTCAAACCGGACTTCTTGGTTGTAAGTTTAATAGCTTGTTTGTCTGATACAATCTCTGAGATACAAGATACAGGTGATACAACATTTTTCTGACACTTATGAATGTTTTTTAGGCTCGGATTCAAAGGGGAAACATTCTGATGAAGCAGGGAAACACACAGGAGGCCAGGGAGGATTTCCAAGCAGTAGTAACTATTATATGCTCTCCCTCATTTTCTCTGATGTGTATCCATAATACATCAGTCTCGTTCATGTGACATTATTGTTGTTTTGAAATTTATTCTGTCCTATTTACTGTTTATTATCTACACTATAATATGTTATATACGGACCACCATGAAATGAAGTTTCAAAGTTTTCTTCTAACAGTCTTCCACACTTGTTTCTGTCTCTGTAGCTGGAGCGCTCCCCAGACCAAGAGGAAGCACGCAGTCAGCTGCTGAGGCTTGAAGAGCTGGAGGAGCTCCAGGAGGAGGCACGGAAGGCCCATCACCGAGGCGACTACACCACTACCATTCGGGTGCTGGAGCGGGTCATTGAGGTGAGTTGCACCGAGGTTCCAACGTTTGGCTTGTAAAATAGACCATTATTTGTGCTATTCAGATCAGTGTGGACTATTTCTCCACTAGGGTCTCGAAAACAGCACAAATCTAAAGCATTGTTTTCGTTGCCTTCTCCATTCTTTTTTTAGCTCTCACCTTGGGATCCAGAGTATCGGGAGCTGAGAGCTGAATGCTACATCCGCCTTGGGGAACCAAGAAAAGCTATATTAGACCTGAAGCCTGCGGCTCGACTCCTTACAGACAATCGAGCAGCCTTTTTAAAACTCAGCCGTCTGCTTTATGACTTGGGAGAGCACCAGGATTCCCTCAGGTACAGGCCTCAATGAATGTGTCTTATGTAAATGATCAGTGAGCTAGCCACTAGTGTCACCCTAGTTCATGAATAATTAGCCCAAATGATAACTGAGCCAGATGTTAAACTGTCAACTGCTTTATAACACTCTAGTGAGATTCGGGAGTGCCTGAAGCTGGATCCGGATGATAAGGAATGTTTTGCTCACTACAAGCAGGTGAAGAAACTCAGCAAGCAACTGGACTCTGCCGAGGAGTTAATTTCACAAGAACGGTAAGTATTGCAACCATCCTCTCTGCTGATATTGTGGGTTCATGAAAATGTATGGTACTATGTTCTGTCTAACCATAAAACCTTAAGTGAATATAAACTTTGGAGAGCACACTTTTTCTCTTTCAGTTCACCATTATGTGATTTTGAGAAAGGCTTTGTGAAATGTATATGCAGAGCAGGACTTTTGTCTTGTTCATCTTTTAGAATACAGATGAATGTAATTATGAATGTGTTTGTTACAGATATCAAGAAGCAATAGATAAGTATGAGTCTGTCATGAAGACAGAACCAAAAGTTCCATTCTACACCACCAAAGCCAAGGAGAGGGTCTGCTTCTGTCTAGTAAAGGTAAACAAGTGTTTCTAGTAACAGAAATCACATATGATTGAAAGGAAAACAAATCAGAGTTTTTAAAAGTTATCAGCTGAATGGAGCTCTTTCAATAAGATGAAAATTAATTGCAAGATAACGTTTTGATATTTTCGCTGGGTTTTCTCTCTCCCTCTCCCTCTCCCTCTCCCTCTCCCTCTCCTCGTGTCTGTGCTCTCTACAGATTAAGCAGCCAGAGCAGGCAGTGGATATCTGCTCAGAGGCCCACCAGAGAGATCCTCGGAATATCTACATCCTGCGTGACAGAGCAGAAGCCTACATCCAACTTCAGGAGTATGACAAAGGTATTTTACATATTTTGTGCTCATGTTTTAAAAAGCAACTTCAACCTTATATTGTCGTCACATTTAGTCTTTCCTTCTCTTTTTGTTTGTCTGTCTGCCTTTCCATCATGCTAACGTGTTTTCTTTCCTTCTTTTTCATTCTTTCCCCAGCTGTGGAGGACTTTCAGGAGGCTCGGGAATTTGACCAAGATAACCAGGAGATTCGTGATGGTCTAGATCGTGCACAGAAACTTCTGAAGCTCTCACGCAAGAGGGACTACTACAAAATCTTAGGAGTCAGCAGGTACGGACTTGAAGAGGAAATTCAGAATGACCAAAAACATTTTGTTGTAGCTTATTCAATTTAGAATTCTCAAGCAGATAGAAATTACAAAATTGTAGTGTAATTATTGTCCTTTTGCATTCGCTGGATAACAAAGAACATTGTTTAGCTTTGACATTTATCCTCAATGTACATGCTACCCCTTTGTTCGCTGTTCATATCATGACATGTCAGTGTTGGTAATTGTAACCCCAAAGGCTTTGTTATTAGTACACAATTCTGTAGTTGTACTCTAGCATCAATTGTTTCTCCCAAGGTGTACCGCTTGTCATTTCTCTTTGACATTAACATGGGGCAAAATTCCTTCTCTTCACCTTTTTTCCTTTCAGGAATGCTAACAAACAGGAAATTATTAAAGCATACAGGAAGTTGGCTCAGCAGTGGCATCCGGATAATTTCCAGTCAGAAACAGAAAAGAAAGAGGCCGAAAAGAAGTTCATTGACATTGCAGCAGCTAAAGAAGTGCTTACAGATCCAGGTAGATGAAAAACAGCTCTTTATTGAGTTCACTTACATGTTCTCTGTTCACTGCAATGTCAAACAAATGAATAGGGTATAGATACAAAAAGCCAAGGTGAAAAGTAAATCAAAGCACAGGGTGTGAAACTAGACGAGCATTCATCCATTCATTACCCAAACCGCCTAATCCCTATTGGAGTTGCGGGGATCGGAGCCTATCCCAGGAACTACGGGCGCAAGGTGGGGACCAACCATGGACAGCCGCCAACACACCGCAGGGCTCACACAATCACACTCACATTCACACCTTACAGGGCCAATTTAGAGTCGTCAGTTAACCTATATGGCATGTTTTTGGGCTGTGGGATGAAACCGGAGCACCCGGAGAAAACCCACGTGAAACACAGGGAGAGCACACAAACTCCACACAGAAAGGCCCTGTGGTTGACCTGGTTATCAAACCCAAGACCTTCTCATTGTGAGGCAGCAGCGCTAACTAGACAAGCAATTCTGAAGAAACTGTGATTGTGCTAAAAATGTAGAAAGGAAGGAAAGGGTAAAAAAGTTACAAATGGTAAGATGAGAAATAATAAAGGCTGATTGTACTTGATCTAGCTGTTAAATTATGAGCTGTTAAATTAATGTTAAGCTCATGTCAGAAACTTACTTGCCACAAGAAAAGTAATAGCACAGTTTTCCTTAAAGGAGATGACCCATTGTGGTCAAAGAAGAGAATGACATTTAAAAAAAAAAAAAAGGTTGACAAGAAATGCAAAAACCACCCATAGATATTGTTCACCTTAAACAAAACAGATAATGAATAAAGCAAACTCTGTGTAATGTAAACTGTTTGGATGTAAATGTTCACCTAAGACACATTAAAAAAAAAAACCATTTTGCACAATTCATGATGCAACCATGACGCTGCCTTATTTTAGACACAGATGTAATCATACTTACTTTAAAACCTAACTGTTCAGGGTTTTTGTTTTTGAGAAAGGTTAAATCACATGATCTGAATGAAACTGAAATAATTTCAAAATCTCTACACATTCCTTAATTCTCTTTTCACTTTATTGTACAGAGAGGCGCCAGAAATTTGACTCGGGCGAGGATCCCTTGGACCCTGAGAACCAGCAGGGCGGCGGTGGCGGAGGAGAGTGGCCCTTCGGTTTTAACCCCTTCGGTTCGGGTGGAAGCTTCCACTTTAAGTTCCACCACAACTAATGACTATGACGGTGTCAGTGGAAATGTTGGATTCGATGGTCATTAAGGACAGTGAATTGGACACATTAAAAGCCTGCAGCAGAAATCTGGGAAGAGAATGCATTTTTTTCTTGTAACCGAGAAACGGTTTGCTCTAATCAAGGCAGTATTTCTGGGCCATCGCAGCCTTGAAGGCTGCTTTGAACTTCTTAAGGAAACAGTCACTATAATGTGACAGAAGAACTGTTTGACTGGAGTTTATTTGATCACACCCAGTTTATGTTTCTTATGAATGAAGTCTTAGTATGTATTTTTCAAAGCTGAATAACTATTTCAGTCTGGGTTTTTCATTCTTCTGCTTTTCTGCTTTTCTCTATAAAATATGCCTGTTTTACTGTGTTCTACATTTTTTTCCCTCAGGATTTCTCTAATAGATCAATTAACATGGGCAGAATTTGTCTTCAATACATGTAGTAGTTACACACTTTTTGGTCCCCGCCTTTTATGGACTCCATCAGTGTTGCACATTTTTGTGCATTTCATTGAATGGTTTAGTTTTCCATGCACAAACTAGCAGAATCATGTGTATATTTTTATTTTTGCACATGACCTTTCATACTTTTTATACTTCTGCTTGAATCCCCTGCTCTATGTTTCTTTTCTTTTCTGTACTCTGAATGAAAGAGGTTACTGTATGAGGTCGAGACTTGCAGGCCTAGTTAGCATAATCTTGAGTCTCTTGAGTTTTTCTGTCTTGAACATGCTTGGTGTTACAATCATACTAACACTCCATTTTTCAAATGGAATGCAGTGCTTTTACCGTTAACAACACTGTCAAAAAAACACCTAAATTTGAAGATTTGTACATTTCTTAAAAATCCCCCAAAGCTCTACAATAATTAAGACAAGTAAAACATTGTTCACATGTGCTGTCATATACATGTGTCATGATTTAATGCTGTGTTGCTGACTGGTCTTTCCCTGGTGCCTAATCAATGCCTCTGATTAATGTGCCAATGCATATTTCTTTTTCTTTTTAAAAATCTGAATGCGTTTCGAGATGTGGGTTTTCCAGTAGGTATTTATGACCATGAGAATTTTGCTTTCACAGACCAAACCTGTTCATATGAGACCTCTTTTCTGATGGATTATTTAAAATAAGAGGGCTTGTTCTGAGTAATAATGCTGTGTTGAGTGTTTTACTCATGCATGAACTGGACTGAGATTCATCAAAGTTTAAAATACTTATTTTTAATAACACGTTTATGGTTTTGATAAAATGGTAAGACTTGATGCATATTTATGGTCTTATCAACCTTCAGTTTGTCTCGTAAGGCACAAGAGGGACCAGCAGCACGTTTTCCACGACTTTAAAACTGCACCTAAGAAAAGTATAATCCTGGTGTTGTGAAGTTTGTTTTTAGAAATTTGGAAGGAGAAGTAACCAAGTAGTCGTGCTTCTTTCTGTAATCACCAAACTGCAGTTCTGTTTGCGTGACACCAAAAGTGCTAAAAATCATCTGTTTCTCATTATCATTTCCCAGTCTGGTTATTCTTATACCCAAAAAGTGAAACTAGTGAATTGATTGTAAGTGCCAGTCAGCAGTGGATTTTAAGTGATGAGAACAAAACGTTGGCCACTACTTGTACAGTTACTTGACAAACCTGAACTCCACACCCTTTTAATCTACAGTAAACTTTACAGGTACTGTATTTCTTTCATTATGTGATAAAAGAAAAAAAAATCCAGACTCTAAATCATTCATCACTGTTAAGCTTTCACTGCCTTGTTGCCCAGACATGACCAGACACCCACCTTGCAAAAACTCACTAATTCCTCAATCCTGAAAAGGATTGACTATGCAAGAACACAATTTCTTAAATCAAATACTTTTACTGTAAAATATACATCATACATATTAATAGCTTCTAAATAGCTTCTCCAAACAAATAGCGGTGTAGCGTGGCAAGTTCAAAAAAACTATTTAAAATCTAAAAATACTATTTTTGTATTTTAAATACTTTTAATCAGATGCCACCTCTGCCAGTTCCACACCAATCAGAAACGCCTGAGGTCGCGTCTGTTTGCGCACGCTCATTGTATCACAGCGCGCACTTTGCAGCTGCTAGGTGGAGGAGTCGAGGATGGAGTCCACCGTGGCGAGGATGGAAGCAAGAATCCGTGGCATAAGAATTAGGTTCTCTCTCTCTCTCTCTCTAGCTTTTTTGTTTCTGGTATCCTAATGAACCCTGATGCTCTTTATTCAGGACACTGGACATTATGCCACTTTTTATTCATATTTGCTTGCGTGAATATTATCCCGGAGTCGGTCGCGCTGCTGTTGTTGCTACAGTTACCGCCTTGTTTACACTTCCGCGCGCTGACGGAGGCGCGTGAAGCTTCGTTCGGTGTCATAACTAAAGCCGTTTGTGTTTATGTTGTTCATTGTGCAAATAATATACCAATGACGGGCCCTAAGTATTTTACACCGAATGAAGTGTCCATGCACAACTCGGCGGGAGACTTGTGGGTGTCGTATCTGGGGAAAGTTTACAACTTGACACCTTTGGCTGAAGAACACAAAGGTAACCAAAAGTGGCTGCAATCTACAAATGCTTTACAGTTCTCGTTTATTTAATTTAGGTCACCTGCAGTATAGACTTTCATAACGTCTATGCTGCTGTTACTAGAGCTCCTGATATTTTAACCACACCCAACATGACTAATTTTGTGTTTGTTTTTCAGGCGACGTGCTTTTAAAACCTATTATTGACTGTGCTGGCAAGGACATCAGTCACTGGTTTAACCCCAAAACTAAAGATGTAAGCATAATAGCCACTGCACCTAATGGCAACTGCTGGTGTCTGTTTTTATGTGACAATACTTAATTTATTTATTTAGCATATGTTCATATGAAGTACATGTTCTATTAGCAATGAAAATTGCAATGAAAATGGCTAACATTGCCTGTGCTTACCTCTCAGATATGTACCCATATTGACCCTGTAACATGCTGTGTGAAATACTACACCCCCAGGGGACGCTTTCTGCATGTGTCCCCTCCCTACCCTCGCACGGACTGGGCTAATGATTTTGGGACTCCTTGGTGGAAGTCCAGCTGCTATGAGATTGGCTTGTTATCTGCCAAAACCCGCTGGATCCGTATTATTAACATGCTCACCTCCCAGGAGCTAAACCTGGAAGTAAGCCAAACCTGTCCTGGCAATCCTATGCTGAGCATCGTCCTTGTGCATCCAACTTTCCCCTTTTTCACTTTCCTACTTCCATCCTTTCATCTGCTTTGGAGAACTGCTTCTGTTAAAAAAATATAACCACGAACCTTTGTAGGAATTTGGGTAAAGTATTTCATGGAAATGTAGCCCCAGTGGAAATCTGATCCTAACCTTATCCATTTATTTTCCATCTAGGTCTGCTCTGAGGAAACTATGAATGAGATTCTGCAACGTTACCTCCACTACAACTCCCATGCAGCCAGCTATACCTGGAAGCACGATGGCACAAAGTTGGATATGAGTAAGACTCTAAGTGAAAATGGCATTCCCGATGAGGACGAGGAGCTCAACAGTGTTCACATGGATAGTGGTCTCGTCTTTCCATACATATGTCTGTATTTCAATGACGATCTCACTGAGAAGTGATCTAAGATTTACTCCAGGACTTTCCAACCACATGGACACTTGAATCGAATCAAAATTCAAATATCACATATTATTTTGATTTTGTTATCAAGATCTTGATATAGTATAACATTGTAATAACGTTTTTGTGAAATATGTTTTAAATACTTTGTTAGTTGTGAATATTGACCTGTTATTAATTCAATGACACTCATTAAACCAGGGCCCAATGTTGTATTTGTCAATCTCAGCCACAGAGGGGTAATTCAGTGCAAAAGTAATCAGTAAGACATAATTATAATAATTGACATGTTGACAGTGCTGTAGGAGGTTAGAACAACTTTCCAGTTATAAACTAATGCATGCCGTATGTTTAGTGGAACAACACAAAAACAGTCTAATAAAGCTTACAGTCTAATGTAACAACTGCTTTAGAATGAAGAGACCAATTTTACATTGATATCACAGCTCTCTGTTAGTCTACTTTTACACAGAATAGCTTTTTATTTAAAGTAGGATGCAATTCAGTTAGCCCGAGCACATTAAACAAAATATTCCCATTGCTTCAGCACTGCGTGTACTATTCCGACATCCACTAAAGACTTCTTGTCAGTATGAGATCAGAAATTTCGCGTATCAATGATAGTAGATTACTTGACAATTGTGCACAAAAACACGTAATCACTTTTATTGAATTTGCATAACAAAACCCGAAACACGTAATGTATCTGACATGTCATTTGATTTGACTATTAGCCTATATTACTTAACGATTTTTATTTCAAGCAAAACGATAAAGGGCGTTCCAAAACACCAGTTGCGTTTTTCTGTATGTGGCGTGCCGTAACAATTACGTAATAATTATTAATAATATAACATTATTTAAAAATACTGCAACTTAAAAGTACACTCATTAACATAAACGATGAACGATGCCGCGGTCGATCTATTTTACACCTAATGAAGTATCCGAGCACAACACAGTGAGAGACTTGTGGGTGTCCTATTTGGGGAAAGTTTACAACCTGACTCCTTTGATTGAAAAACATAAAGGTAAATCACTATAGTAGTACAATAGTAATTTGTTTGCTCAAAGTTAGGGTTGCCACCCTGAAAATTCAGCTAACCCGAAATTCTTTGCCTATATGCGGAAACACATCTGACCTATAACACTCAGTGTCCCGGGAGAGTAAATTTTTCCCTCGTACAGACCATTAAAAAGAATCTTGGTAAAACCCGGACAGGTGGCAACCCTACAGGTCGACATTTTGTACGTCGATATTTCATACGTCTGTAACAAAATTACAAGAAAAAACAAGTCACCATCAATTCCACAATTTGCAAAGTTTAAAGTTTTGCGGATCAAATCTCTCGTGGCACTCATCATCCGGGAGCTGTCCCATTATTGTCCGTTGACTGTTAGCAAAACGTCGACAGTCTTAATTGGACCTAGATTCGACATCAAATATTGTTAAAACACTAACGTAGCCTATTCATGTTTTTGGAAAACGTATCGTTAAGTAATTAACATCCAAATATTCTATAACTATTACAACAATTAATATGTTATTTATTATAATTTTATCTATTTGTTTCTCAGGTGATATCCTTTTAGAACCTATTATAAAATGTGCAGGGGAGGATATCAGTGAGTGGTTTGATCCAAAAACTAAGGATGTAAGTAATAATAGGGGATACTGGTCATAGTAACATTTTGGGTTGTGTGCAACACCACCACTATAATGCATCTTTATCTATCTATCTATCTATCTATCTATCTATCTATCTATCTATCTATCTATCTATCTATCTACATTGACTGTTAAAATGGTGACTGTGTGAAAAATAACTTTAATCTCAGATACGAACCCACGTTGACCCTGTAACGTGCTGCGTGAAATACTACACCCCTCAGGGGCGCTTTCTGCACGTTCCCCCTCCCGTCCCACGCACAGACTGGGCTAACGATTTCGGGACGCCCTGGTGGAAGTCTAGCCAATATGAGGTCGGGCTTTTAACAGTTAAGCCCCGATGGATCCGCATTATCAACACCCTCACCTCCCAGGAGCTAAAGCTGGAGGTAAGCCAGATTTGTCTTTGCGAAAGCACAAGGTCATGTTGTGCGAACGGTGCAGCAAAATATTTTGACTTGACATTTCTACACACATATGAGCAAAATGCTTGCTTGAATCTATTTATCGGTGTTAGTTGCACCATCCTTGTGCAACCTGAAGAGAGCAGAATTGTTCAACTTCTTCCTCCCTTCAGCCTCCCGCCTCAACAATATACCTCCTCCCCTTGGTTTCTGCATCTCATTCTTTTCTTGCTCGACAAAGGGAAATTGTTACTTATGTTCTGCTTATGGGCATTCAAGGGGTCCAAGTCTGGGCTGGTGATACAGCAGCCCTCTAGTCCAGTGCCCTCCAGCGTTGCTGTGGGGTGGGCGACACACTCCTGCCAAATGCTTACCTGGCATTGAGCTATTCTGTATAGTCCAAAGGCTTAGCAGAGCATTCCTATTGTCCTCTTATGCTCCCCCCTCAGCCACCCACTTTCTGTACTCCCCCCTCCTCCCTCTCCAGTGGTTCTTGGCAATGCACCACCACTGGATCAAAACGACACAAATTCTTTCTCTCTGGTTGGATAGGTTCATCAGGCTCAACTTATACAATTCATATAACCTCTGTAGAGGGATTTGCTGAATGTTTGTTTTCCTAAAGGTAAAAAAAGAATGTTATGAAATATAGGATTACAGCGCTTTATCAAAATCCTAAATGGCTATGGAAAGGTAAACATTAGAGATTTCACCTGGACTGTATTAAGAATAATTAAATTTGAAGTAGAATGGTGTAAATACCAATGAAATTGAAATGAAGAGATGCACCTGTTGGCTTCCCCACTTTTGGCCACAGAATCTACCTGGAGGAAAATGTGAATTGCATATTCTAGTACTAACCTGAAGCGTTTCTCTGTGTTTTTGTTTTCCCTGTCCAGGTCTGCACAGAGGAAACTCTGGATGAAATTTTGTACCGTTATCTGTTTTACAACTCCCATGCAGCCAGTTACACCTGGAAACATCACTGCATAAATCTGGACATGAAAAAGACTTTGAGTGAAAACAACATTCTTGATGAGGATGAGGACATGTCTAAACTTAACATGGACTGTGATCTCTACACACCATCAATATTACTGTACTTTAATGATGATCTCACAGACCCTTAATGCTCACCTTAAAATTTAGACCAGGAGAGTCTCACCACTTGTATCATTAGAAAATTACAGTCATTACAGTAATGTTTATAATTACTTATTTCCTACAGAATGCACGAAGGAAGTGTATTTTTACCCTGCAGTGCTTAATATTTTTACTTCAAGGAAAAAAAACAAAGTTAGATTTTATTTGCTTCATTTGGTACATAGTATAGAACTATAGGCTCAGGAGTAATTAGTCACATAGCTTCTTGTAAATGTAAATGTAACAAGGTGAAATAAATGGTGTGACGGATGTTTGTCAATGCACATCTTAATTCTTATTTGGCTCATTTTTATTTCCTTAAATCAATTATTAACTAAAGTATGTTCAACTAACAACTACATTTACTTTGAAAGATAAACTCCTGGTGTAATTTTAAATTCTTTATGAACCATTGTTCTCCTTTAAATTATGTTTTCATAATGAAGCGTTGTCATAATGGCAGCTTATCCACATACAAAGATTCATTGTAACACAGAATCAATACTGTGAAAGGGTGTGAAAAAAGATGAGTTAATGAAAAGAAATGAAATATGAAACACTCTGTAGGTATGAGAAGACAATTAATTTATAGAAATAGAAAATATGCAATTACATACTAATGACAGAACTTGACTAAGTGCTAAAGGTGTTCCTCAACCCACAACATATTTTTAATGTAGAACACCAAAATATAATATACTATACAGTTATACTAACTGCACAAGGTATTATAGTCAGAAGACTTATTTGAAGGTTTGTGTGTGGCAAAGCCTAGACAATGTCACTGCATTTCATTTTATCCTAAAGACTATGGACTATATTTTATAACATATGTATGTGTAGGTCCTCATAGTTTCCGTAATGCAACACCATGGTTAGGAAAATTCTTCGTATTAACTGAAAAGACTGTAATGTTTTGAACTTAAGAGTGCAGCTGCATAGTTCATTCCACGCATCAAACGGTTAATTTTTAAGCACTACAATCTGATGTAAATCTGGGCATGGCTGCGGCACAGCTCCCCAACCCCCTCCTCAGTCTTCCGTCAGACAGCCCCATTCGCTCCAAAATAGTTTTTTTTTTTAAATATTGGTGGGGGCCTTTAAGAATATTAAGGTAGCCATATTTGTTAGATTTGTGCGGCTCTCTGCAGTGCAGACGGCGCGCGCAAGAGTAACTCGCCTCGTGCACACTCGCACGAGACGGTTAAGAGGCAAGTCTAACTGTGGCCAAGCGAAACGAAGGAGAGAAAAAAAGTGAACGAGTTAAAATACAACTTAGAATCAGATATACACCCCCTTTAGCTGGAACAATGTGAATGTTTTTTGAGGAGGGAGGGAGAGGAGACAAGCGAGAGAGAGAGAGAGAGAGAGAGAGAGAGAGAGGGCGCGAGAGAGAGAGAGAGAGAGAGAGAGAGAGAGAGGAGGGGGGGCGTTCTGAAATAATATAGTCAGCCATTTTTTATGTAAGGGGATTTTTCTTATTGGGGGGGTTGTTAAAAAATAAATATAAGGGCGGCCATCTTTGTTTCTCTGGCTTGTAGTGTAAAATATTCCAAAACGCCCCCCACTTTTTGTGTGTGTCGATTTGAATATTAAATCAATATCATAATTCGGAAGGAAGGCACTTTTTGATCTCGAGGACGGGGTCGCTGACAGGAATATAATGTCCTCTCCTCTCCGTTCTTGTGAGGAAGATGATGGCATGGTGGTTAATTCCGAGGGAGGAGATTTTGATGAAGAAGAAGAAGACGACGGGGACCTGGACGAGAACGCAAGCGACATAAACTCGCCGGCGGCGCCTCGAGAAACTGCAGCACCCGCCGCGCCAGGTACTGTACCGTCACCGGCCAAGTCTGGCTAGAAAAACAATACGGTTTAAAAGAGTTCCACCTAAAACAGTAATCGGCATCGTAGGACAATACGAAGCGGGGGGCTCTACTCAGGATCCTGGTGTCGGCAAAGCATTCATAACGCTATACACTAGCCTCCAGACATTTATACAGAGTTTTTAAAAAGTTCATCAAATGCCTTATTTCTCACTTTCGCTCAGTCCATGGGCTTTAGTCCCCATCCTTTTTTCGTCTTCATATCGACAGACTGCCTAATGAATGTCACTACACCAGCTAACCGCGTAACGCTATTTGCCCTGAAGGTTACAGATAAACAGGGCTGCCCCCAAACCCGCCAATGTCCGAGTGCATTCGAGCAACTTCACAAGAGCTTTGAGAGAGGCTGGAGTACACGACTACCGGTTGATTGAGAGGCCAGTGTTGTGACAGAATGTAAATAAACTTGACCCGACCCACTGTCACTGCCGACAGCGACGGTTCAGGGCAGGACCAGACATCTTTAATAAAATTCATTGCTAGTTGTTTCTAGAAGGCGGGAATAATTAATGCTCAGTACAGGTTCTTATTACAACTAAACCGTTAAAGCTAAATGCAAATAATAAGCCATGTGCATAAATATAATCTTGTAATATTGCGATATTATATCACAAGGCTTGACTTTTCTATTGCACTTACTAAATTGACCTAGATATTGCCCAAATGTTCAGGGCACGACCAGACATCTAACATAATCAATAGCCAGTTTCTAGAAGTCTGTAATAATTAATACCTAACGCAGGCTCTTGTTGCAACAAAACAAGTAGCTGTATGCAAGTAACATTTCTTTCTGCACACATAAAATCTTGCAAATGTCCTGATATGTTGTATCAAAAATAATAATATGTAACATTTCTCCATTTTCTGTTGCACGTTACATTGGCCTAGATATAGCCCCAAATGTTTTTTCTAACAGTAATCAAAATTAAGATGTAAGTTAGATACCGAAGAGTTTGGATAATACATTCGAAAGCAAAAGAATACACGTATTAATATTACTGTCTAATAACTTAAATGTTCGTCACATGCAACTGAGGCGATGTTTGCAGTCAGAAACGCTGCTGTATATATTCGACAGGGCCGCCCTTTCCCCACCACTGTGCAACAATGCGTGTCTCGGCCAGGCAGAACAAGTGCGCAAATCAATTAATATGCCCCCCTCCCCCTGCCCTTTTAACCCCCTGGCGACCTGCAGCGGCGATTTGCCCTGTGGTTTGGTCCCAGGTGTGGGACCTCTGCGTCGCGTGGCTCGCGGCCTCATGATCACCGAGCCCCGCGTGCGTGTTGCTGCCGCCTCTGGCTGCGCGAGGAGAGCGGCAAAAATGCGGCGAGCCTCGCGCGGGCGGCGCTGCGCTTCGGCAACAAAGGCAGAGAAGAAAAATCGAACTCATTTTACTGAGCACAATGGCGAACGTCTTTGGCGTGATTTTTCCGCTGCTTATGAGACTGATGCACTGTAAGATAAGGTCACATTAAAAAGCTTAATTCGCGTTTTCAGCATATTACTGAAATATATAAAGCTGTTCGTGGAAATGTAATGTTTACAGAAACACAAGCACAAATTATTTAATCACGACTCGATCAAGGGGTTGCACAGGATGTTTCCCAAAAATGTCTCCATGTACATAGTGACTTGTCTTATTAATAATGTAAACAGATGTCCTAGATTATAATATACACATCTGTCTGTTTTTGTTTAGTTTTGAATACATGTTTAATATGCTTAAAGTATATTTTTATTTTACAGTACTTTAAATTTTATATGTGGATGTTATCTCCCACATATAATATACGCATCACTGCAAAATGAAAAATGCATTTAAGCATCTTAACATGCATTAGCAATGAAGGCAAATGCTTGTTAAGATGCTTGAAATGCATTTTTATTTTGCAGTGATGCCTGTGTGTCCATATATATAATGTCCACATATACATATTGAGATATATACAACACTGCAAAATAAAAATGCATTTAAGAACCTTAACATGCCTTAGCAATAAAGGCAATAAAGGGAAATGCATATTAATATGCTTAAAACATATATTTATTTTGCATTAATGCATATATTATGCGTGGATGTTATCACACAGTGAGAGTCCTGAGCTCTCATGGATAATTAGGCCATGTGGATGGCATGCCTGGAGATGATCTCATTAAACCTCACAGCTTAGTGCAGGTCAGAGGTTGAATAAGATGCAGCTCCTGAGTGATGGTGTCAACTCCAGCCCCCCCTGTGATGCTCCCAAGTGTCAAACCATTGTTCCCTGTAATTGCATTGGAAAGCGATTAAAGGGATAATTTGTAGCCTTTGTAAAGGATTATTGTCAGTGTCGTTTAGTCACCACTTTTCTTATGTCCCTCACTTGGCCCCCTCCCCGTGTCCCCAATTTTTCAGATGGTGAGGATGGGGAGGCAACAGATAGGGAGACTCTGGGAAAAAAGAAAAGAGGTCCCAAGAAGAAGAAGGAGACAAAAAAGAAAGAAAAAGACAAAGAGGGCAAGACCACCAAAGCACGCAAGCGCAAAAAAATTGTATGTAGCACCAGCTTGCATTATCTTATTTGATGTTGTTTAGGAGACTTACTTTTAACATGCAATTATATTTTTGCATATATTATAATATGTGTATGCAGGTTTTCCCTAATGTTATTTCTAAAGTCAGACCTATCACCTCTGCCTTTCAGGACAGTGATCTAGATAGAGACTCTGAACCGGAGTATGGAGTCAATTCGGACAGCACTGCCAGCGATTACGGTGGTGAGAAGAAAAAGAAAAAGAAGCATAAAGACAAAAAAGAGAAGAAGACCAAGAAAAAGAAGAAAGATGATGAAGATAGTACGCATGAGGAGACCACTAAGGCAAGACATCCAATTCATTATTTTATTTATGCATATTGTATGCATAGTTTTGCAAATCTGTCAGCTTTGCATAGGTTTTGTTTTTTTAGGATGGCCATACATATAAAAAAGTAACTATAAATAACTGTTAGATATTTGTAAAGTCTTCAGTTTCGTTGACAGTACCTAAAGTAAATGTCAGAGACAGGCCATGGTCCTGTTGAGATTTAAAGGGAGTAAAGTTCCTTGTAATTTAATAAGCATTGTTTGGCAATGTATCCTCCTTAGCCTGTGGAGCAGAAGACGTCGGCTCAACTGGCAAAAGACTGGGGGCTGGAGGATGTGGATCACACCTTCACGGAGGAGGACTACCGCACGCTAACTAACTACAAGGCTTTTAGTCAGTTCATGAGGTACATCGCCAGTTTCAGCACCGCCTGGTTTAATAGTCAAGGCACTAGGCTGATATTTTTGCAGAATATCAATTTTCAAAATCCTTACTTATGTGAATTAGGATTAAGATTACTTTCTTGTGTCCTGTCTTTCAGGCCTATGATAGCTAAAAAGAACCCTAAGATCCCAATGTCCAAGATGATGACGATACTGGGGGCGAAGTGGAGAGAGTTCAGCTCTAACAACCCCTTCAAAGGTTCAGCTGCTGCTGTTGCCGCTGCAGCCGCCGCTGCCGCGGCAGCCGTTGCTGAGCAGGTCTCTGCGGCAACTGCCTCCCCTGAACCCCCTCCTCAGCCACCCCCTCTTCGCAAGGCTAAGACCAAAGAAGGGAAAGGTAAGGTGGGAGTTAGAGGAGGGAGGCAAATGTCATGATTTCAACCAGTCTTACTTATATGTAACTGTGCAATGCGCCATTTAATTCAGCTTGCAGCTTTTTTTGAAATTTTATATGCCTAAAATAGTAGTATTCATCATTATATTGTTCTTTTTAGAAAGAAGTTTATAATGTGCTTCTTTACAGTTTAGGTTAGATTACACCATAGTACTCTATTATAATCTTGCTGTCAGTGATATTATTTTGTATGAAAGCCTACAGTGAATGCAGTGAACTATTATCTCGCTCTTTGTGTTACAGGCCCTGGCTATAAGAAGCGCAGTAAAAGCCCTCGCGTCGCTGACAAGAAGAAGCCCAAGCTTAAAAAAATGGCTCCCCTCCGGATAAAGCTGGGAGCCATAGGGAACAAGCGTAAGAAGAGCAGCTCGGTGAGAAATTAGAATGAACGTGTGTTTTAATATGTGTTCATTTTTAAGCATGCAGAAATTTTCAAAGAATATAAGTAGGAATTTTGAAGAGGAGGAGAATTTGGCCATTGAGTCTGAAAGAAAGTTGTGAGAGGAATAACTAGAAACTAGAAATAGCTGGAAAGAAAGAGTTTTTATGTGTTTATTTCAATGATTTAATTTGTTTGTGTGTTGGATGCAGAGTGAAGATGTGGATGATGAAGACTCAGAGCAGGAGAACTCCAGTGTTCACAGCTCCTCTGTGCGCTCTGACAGTTCTGGCCGTGTCAAGAAGAACAAGCGAGGTCGGCCAGCTAAAAAAAAGAAAAAAAGTGGGTGACATTTTCCTTTTTCAGCATCTCCCAGATCTCGCAGACGTGCTTGTAAAAGTTAGTCGTAGTTGTGAAAATGTTATTTCTATCAAGGTAATACAGAATATATATGTACAGTAAATAATACATGCTTAAAAAATTGTTATTAGCGGCAGATTACTATTGAGATGTTATTAGGATGCTGATCTTAACCCTTCTCTGCATCTTCCTTTTCTGTTTTTCGTCTCATTATTTCTCTTTTCATCTTTCTCATCATTCTCTGTCTCATTCATCATTACTCTTTTATTCTTGTTTCCCCTTCGTCAGCGCTGGGAGATGAAGATGCTGAGGGCTATGAGACAGACCACCAGGACTATTGTGAGGTGTGTCAGCAGGGAGGAGAGATCATTCTGTGTGACACTTGCCCCAGAGCTTACCACCCTAGTGTGCCTGGGCGAACTGGAGAAAGGCCCTGAGGTGAGTGGAGCTGCCACTTTCGTGGAATCAACTCTTGATCCAACCTAAAATAAATAAAACTCAAATTATGATTATCACTTCAACGTGCATTGGCATTGTTTGTATCAAATGTAGCTCAAAGCTTGTTGCAAATTAGTTTGTAACTTTTGTGTAGAACATTCCCCAAAACTGCTGCTAGCTGTAAAATGGTGCTCAGCTCTCAAATTAAATTACATTTAACCTCTATGATTAATAATATTTTGGTTCAGTTTTTTGTCGTTTTTTTTTTTTTTGCTAACGTTCACTGACAAAAGTTGTAAATATGTCAACTTTTAAAGCAGGATGTTACATTTGTAATGAAAGAATAAAAGTCAAACTCAAACTCAAATTATCTCAAACTGGATATGGTTTTGTAGAAGCAAAACAGAGTAGTAGGATGTTTTTTTAGGGAGGGGACAGAACATGAACTACAGACTTGGGAAGTATTAACGAATTTAAAAACACATTAAATAATCATCATTGATTGATTGTTAATCATAGGTCTTTAATTGCCTATATGTCTGATTTTTTTTGCTGCTGTGCTGTGTCAGGAGAAAGAGGATTCAGTGGGAGGCCAAGGAGGAGAATTTGAGGACCCGAGGTGTGATGGCGGAGGCGTGGTGGACACAGGACCAGGAGGAGGAGGAGAAGAAGAGGAGGATGACCATATGGAGTTCTGCCGAGTGTGTAAAGATGGAGGAGAGCTATGCTGTGACTCCTGCCCGTCCTCTATCACATTCACTGCCTCAATCCGCCTCTGCCGAGATCCCCAGCGGAGGTAGCTGTCCCAGATGCAGTGAGTTCTCAGGATTCATCTGAAGTTGAATTGAATAGAATGACATATATATATATATATATATATATATATATATATATATATATATATATATATATATATATATATATATATATATATATATATGTGTGTGTGTGTGTGTGTGTGTGTTGAGGATTGCAGCAAAACCATATAATCATCAACCATATAATGCACCAATTATTTTAGCCTTAGCGGTTGTAACTTTTTGCAAGTTTTTGAAAAGTTCAGTATATATATTACACATTATTATAAGGTATAGTATACATTATTACATTATGTTTTCTAGGAAAGGAGTTTGTCACACACATGCTTCTTTACAGTTTAGGTTAGATTACATCATAGTACTCTTATAATCTTGCTCTCAGTGTTTTTTCTTGTGCATACAGTGTGTAGAGTTAGTTGTTATCTTACTTTATCTGACAGGCCCTGGCTAGAATGCAACATTTTTAGTGAAATCATTATTTTCCATCTTGCAGTGTCCACCCATCAAGGGGCGGGTGCAAAAGATCTTGCATTGGCGATGGGGTGAACCTCCGCCCCCAGTGCCGGTTCCTCCACCCCCAGATGCTCCCCCTGATGCCCCACCTCCACCGCCCATGAAAGGTCGTCCAGAGAGAGAGTTCTTTGTGAAGCTGGCAGGGCAGTCCTACTGGCACTGTACCTGGATCACTGAACTTCAGGTGTGTGTGTGTGTGTGTGGGCTCATTACAAACTTGCTGCTGAGCTCAAGTCTAAACAAACTTGCTGGTGTTAAATGCTGACTAATGAAAAATCTAACCAAACAGGCCACTGTTGCTAACAATTAATGGAAAGGCATTGGGGTAAGCAGCATGGTTGGCTTTTATTTATTATTATCAGCATTTGGGAGTAGCTAACAATTTGGTTTATCAGTAGCAAAGTAACTTTTAAAACTCTAGAGTTTTACGTTAACATTATTTCTGCAAGGAGGGATGTAGTGCATCTCATGTTCTCTGCATCTTTACAAAAAGTATATTCTTTGTCTCTGTACAAAGAAGTGTATTTTCAGCTATTGGATGTTACTGACTGTGTTAAACTGGTACAAGTGGTGTCTGATAGGTTACCATGGTCATACACACAGGTATTGCACCACAGCGTTCTCTTGGCAGCTGTGAGATGGGGTCATAGGATGGGGTCCACTGTGACAAAGATGGAAGCAAGAATCCATGTGCTTTGATTTCTCTATATTTATGACTATGAACAGTGAAATGAAAATCAAAACACTCTATTTCCAAAACATTATTGAAATCTTACTGTGGTTTGACCTCACCTTAGTAAAAATATGGTCAAAATAGCTTCAATGTAGTTGCTTTTTACACTGAAGCGTGTAGTGTACATAACTACTGTATTAAAACAGTAGCTTGGTTGTAGCTTAGCTACAGTTAAGCATTAGTATCTTGTAACTTGAAAAGCCACTGTTTAAAAGTAGCTTCCCCAAAACATCATGATATATGATTTGAACTATAACCACATTGCCATGTTTGGTTTCTTCTTCTAATGTATTTAGTGAATTGGAGCGGGGAAGTAGAGTGCGAAACAACATCCCAGCATCTCTCATCCCTTTTGTCTTTAGCTGGAGATCTTCCACTCCGTCATGTTCCGTAACTACCAGCGGAAGACTGACATGGATGAACCACCAAGTCTGGACTACGGCTCTGGGGGAGAGGAGGATTCTGGAAAGAGTGAGAAACGACGAGCCAAAGATCCTCAGTATGCCATCTTAGAGGAGAAGTACTACCGCTATGGTATCAAACCAGAATGGATGATGGTGCACAGGATAATCAACCACAGGTGAGTGTGTGAGTTTATATATAAGTTTTTACATATTGCATTAACGCATTAACCTGAACTGGTGTTAACGTAAAGTATCTATTTATATATGCTCTGTAAATTATGCATTGCTTAACTCAGTGTGGATAAGAAGGGGAACTACCACTATCTGGTGAAGTGGAGAGACTTAACATATGATCAGTGTACATGGGAGAGAGATGACTTGGACATCCCAGAATTTGGCATCCATAAAGCAGCTTACTGGAGGCACCGGTAGAGTTTCTTTTCTGTCTGTGATTTTGATTTAGAAATCAATATGAATGTTACCTATTAGTTCTGACACCTTTTTCTGTTTAACATGTACTTTGCGTCACAAACATATAACTCTTTGTGTTGACGCATATTTTAAAGTTAGCATAGAAGATTTTAGTACAGAGTTGAATTCTTACATTTCATTCAGATAAAAAGATTTATTGAGGATAATTACGCCACAATCGCGCTAGCATTACATCTCAGAAATAAATAATGACCCTGAGTTGTATTTGTGTCTCAAAGGGAGGAGGTGATGAAGGAGGACCCCGAGAAGCCGAGGAGCATGAGGCGGAGAGAGGAGAACGATGAAGCCCCTGGTACTCCTGTTAATGATGTGAGTGCAAATTCTTAAATTATGGGTGCTTTATTACTATTTACTCATTTTCGCCAGTAGTCTTCTGATAATTAGTAGCATCTGCAACATGCCCGGTGGCTTTATCATGTCTGTTCTTGCATCTGATCAGTTCTTCATCTTCTGTCTTTCCCTAGCCCACAATAAAATACGAGGAGCAGCCGGACTTTGTGACGGTAACAGGGGGAACTCTGCACCTCTACCAGCTGGAGGGCCTCAACTGGCTGCGCTTCTCCTGGGCTCAGGGCACTGATACCATCCTGGCTGATGAGATGGGTCTGGGCAAGACCATTCAGACCATTGTCTTCCTCTACTCGCTGTTTAAAGAGGTGTGTGAGCTACTCCTTCTGTATTGTCACAAATTCAGTCTAGTAAATATTCCATTCAGAAAAAGCTTACATAAACGTTTTTAAATGTAGTTTATAGTGTTTACTTAATGTGTTGCTCTGACTTAGGGCTGGGCCATTAGACCTTAAATCAGTATCATAATTAACTGAAGATTTTAACCTCATCATCAACAGTTAATTTATTTTTGTTTGTTTTCTGTCCTATTATTTATTGACAAGGGTTATGCTAGTTGGAGACTGGACAGGGTGGACTCATGTGACAACACGTTGCACATGTACTAAAGGGATAATACATGAACACACACTGGGGGAAAGCATTTATTAAGAGTTCTTTTTAAAAATGTACTAACAGAATTTTTAATAATTGAAATGATCATTATGTCTATAAGGGATTCTGAATGCTGGTTTCAATTAATTTTTGATTAATTGCCCATCCCTACTCTCTTCCTCTCTTTCTCACTCCACCCTAGGGTCACACCAAGGGGCCATTCCTTGTTAGTGCCCCCCTCTCCACCATAATAAACTGGGAGAGGGAGTTTGAGATGTGGGCTCCAGACTTCTACGTAGTCACCTACACAGGAGACAAGGACAGTAGAGCCATCATTCGTGAGAACGAGTTTTCCTTTGATGACACAGCCATGAAAGGAGGGAAGAAGGCCTTCAAACTGCGGGTGAGGAGAAGAGAGATAAAGAAAGACGAAGGAGAAGATATACCATGATAAAAGACATTCAGGGCCTGTTGCTATTCCTTTTAAAACACTTTTTTGTTTTTCTGGTGTATAGCATAAAGTCAGAAACAATAGAAATTACGCAAAAGTTACTTTTGATGATGCCAGTATTGATGTTAAGCACCTGTCAAATAATCTGTTCCGTTTTCTAACTTGGGACACTACACGTTGCTCATAAGTACCTCTGTGGTATCTTTACCGGTCAAGGATTGAAACCGGCGACCTTCCAATCACTGGACGAATTCCCTAACTGTTACACAACCAACTGCCCCATGGTAACATAGTTTTTAATGATGCTCTCTGTTTTATCTTCCTCAGAAAGAAGCTCCCATTAAATTCCATGTGTTGTTGACCTCTTATGAGTTGGTGACCATTGACCAGACGGCCCTGAAGTCCATTGACTGGGCCTGTCTCGTGGTGGATGAAGCTCACCGCCTCAAAAATAACCAGTCTAAGGTATCTGCACTTGTGTTTGTGTGTTTGTTGTGCCGCATTTGTCTACATTTCGTCCAAATTATCGCATTTGTCTTAAAGGTTGTTAGTTTCTATTTAATAGACAGCTTGGTATTTTATTATAAATCTCAGTGAAATAAACTGTAATGTGTAAAAGATTGCACTGTCAGTGCTGACGTGTGTTTGTGTGTGTGTGTTTGTGTGTTATCAGTTTTTCAGGCGTTTGAATGATTATAAGATAGACCACAAATTGCTGCTAACAGGCACTCCTCTTCAGAACAACCTAGAGGAGCTCTTTCACCTGCTTAACTTCCTCACACCCAACCGCTTCAAGTGAGGAATAAACACACTTTCTAACACATACTCACACATGCATACACTCACAAATATTTAATCATCTCTATGATGACCCTCAATCCCTTGTGTGCACACAAACACTTCTCACTCTCGCTCTGTGCACAGTAATCTGGAGGGATTTCTGGAGGAGTTTGCAGACATCTCCAAAGAGGACCAGATCAAGAAGCTGCACGACTTATTGGGGCCCCACATGCTCCGGCGGCTCAAAGCTGATGTGTTTAAGAACATGCCGGCTAAAACGGAGCTCATCGTGCGGGTGGAGCTCAGTCCCATGCAGAAGTGAGTGCAATAAGTCATCTCAGTCTATGTGATTCCATAACTGCTGAAGAACTAGTTTTCCAGCTGTCTAAGATGTGCTCTCATGGGTGAGGCTATGGGGTGAAAGAGATTGAGGAAGTTGATAAAGAAGGGAGGAAAAGGAAGACACATGTGTGTGTTTCTTAATGAAGGAAATATTACAAGTTCATCCTGACGCGGAACTTTGAGGCGCTGAACTCTAAGGGAGGAGGGAACCAGGTATCTCTGCTCAATATCATGATGGACCTGAAGAAGTGCTGTAACCATCCCTACCTCTTTCCTGTTGCCTCCGTGGTAAGTCACTCACTCACACACACACACATATGCACACACAGTCATGCCTACTTTTTCCACTGCTCCCCAGTCCACAGTCATCCCTGCACACACTCATTGATTCCTGCCTCTTTTCTGTTGCCAGCATGGTGAGACACATGCACACATTAATGAACAAACCTCCGTTTTATCTTTTTCTAGTCTTAACCACATGATTTAAATGTATATTATATATTTGTACCGACTTTTCTAATATGCAGAATTTTCTAAGATTAACCCTGAACCTAACCCTACCTTTAAACTCAGTATTTAGACACATTTTGCTTTTTACATTTTAGCATTTTACCTCCACCATTTTGCATGTCCATATGATGTCATTCGGTCCCGAAGATGGTCAGTAAGCATTGCACCACTCCTCAAATGCACACAAATGTATATAAACGAACCTCTTCTGCGTAATCGCTTGATGGTTTTTGTACTTTTCCCTCTGTTTTTAAACGCTGCTATCTCAATATTGAACATTTCTGCCACCTGGTGTCTGAATTTGACGCTACATTGGTCTGTCTGAAAGCCCATAGAAGAGGTGGAAGAGATAATGTAAAGATTGTGTTTTAAAAGAATGTTGCGTTTCTATTTTATGAAGTATGTATTTGACTAGAAATTTGACCATATAGTTTTATCTGACTATAGACTTTTGCGAGATGCTTAATCATTTATCTGATGCATATTTTTCTAAACCACTAATGTGTGTGTTTGTGTGTACGTTTCTCTGTGCATGTGTAACAGGAGGCCCCTAAAACACCAAGTGGGGCATATGAGGGGGTCAGCCTTACAAAGGCTTCTGGGAAACTGCTGCTGCTGCAGAAGATGCTGAGAAAGCTGAAAGAGCAAGGCCACCGTGTGCTAGTATTCTCTCAGGTGCACTCTTTCTCCTTATTCACACTTATGCACTCATTCTAACGCATTTCTCTATTACACACCGTATACATTTATTCTCACCCCCTGTATAAACACCTGTGAACTCATTCTTCCTTATCATTGGGATTTGTGTTAGATGACTAAAATGCTGGATTTGCTGGAGGACTTTTTGGATTATGAAGGATATAAGTATGAGCGTATTGATGGGGCCATCACTGGAGCTCTGAGACAGGAGGCCATTGACAGATTCAATGGTGAGACAGCCTGAATACACTCTTCACGTCATTTTTCTAAGGTCTAGGGCTGCACATTTGATTTGATTTGGAAATGAATCAGAAATGACATCCAGAAACTCTAATCAATATAATCTTGCCCTTGATGATTATTTTGATTATCTTTAAAACTCAGTTAATACATGTGTCTTCACGTACTGTCCCTTAAAAACATACTAGCTTATGTGTTATGTAACTCCGCCTCGTCCAGTTGGCCACTACCATCTGCGTGTGTTTCCTTCAATTATTTTAAAATTGTAAAGATGTGCACTCTCTCCTTTAAAAGTGAAGTATCAGTGAACGATGAGGGCAAAAAACAAAATAATTGTTCATTAATCATAATTGAAGTAAAATGTACAATTAATCGTTATACAGATTTTAGATCATATTGCCTAGCCCTACTGAGATGCATGATTTAATATGACTGATTTAAGGAGATTTGATTCTCTTTCTCTCTCAGCCCCTGGAGCAGTGCAGTTCTGTTTTCTTCTCTCTACAAGGGCAGGGGGTTTGGGCATCAATCTGGCAACCGCAGACACTGTCATAATTTTTGACTCTGATTGGAACCCTCACAACGACATTCAGGTATATATATGAAATGGTTTGAAGATGTAATAACACGACTCTAATGACCAAAAATCAATATTATTGTTGTGTTGTCAAAATGAGGTGGAAAAAATTCACATGTGACCTATACACAAAATCACTTCAAAAAGTCTTATACAATTACAAATAAATTTTGTAGAACTGAGCACTTTGTTTACATAAACCATAAATGAATGAATCTTGCAGCTTAAGTAATTTGAAAACTATATACAGGACAAATATAATTTTTATTGCAGGAGCCACCACGTGGCCATGAGTGGTAACTCCACTTGGACCATATTGTTATGTTTGCAGAAAATGTTGAAATTTTAAAGCCAATATTCATAAAACTGAACAGTTCTCTTTTGCTGATCAGGCACTTGTAAGTGAGTTAAAATTAAAATGGTATTTAGATCACTTTGAAATAAAGGCACAGAATTCTTTATGGTCATTTTGCTATTTCTTCACTGTCATTTTGTCCAATTCTGTCTTTTTCTCAGGCTTTCAGTCGGGCCCACAGGATTGGCCAGGCCAATAAGGTTATGATCTATCGTTTTGTGACCCGTGCCTCGGTAGAGGAGCGCATTACCCAGGTGGCCAAGCGCAAGATGATGCTGACTCACCTGGTGGTTCGTCCTGGACTGGGCTCTAAAGCTGGGTCCATGTCCAAGCAGGAGCTGGATGACATTCTCAAGTTCGGCACAGAGGAGCTCTTTAAAGACGAGATTGAAGGTGAGAGAGTAAATAAAAAAACAAATATTGATTACACTAAACATTTTATTGCTGTTTTTCTAGTTAAGCGATGTAACAGTGTACACATACTCAGGTATTTCACACCTCTGATAAAAAGTCTAGGAATAGAAAATATATAATAATACTTAAGTAAATTAACAGTTCAAGTACAGTTACTGAAGTTCTGTACAGCACTGCTCCACTATTTTTTTGCACACACCACACATCTGATTCAGAGCAAAAAGTACACCAGTGTTATAAAGCACAGAGATTTGTGGTTGTTGTGTGTGTGTGTGTGGGGGTGTTTGTTTCTATAGCAGGAGAAAATAAGGATGAGGACAGCAGCGTTATCCATTACGATGATGTTGCCATTGAGCGTCTGCTGGACCGCAGTCAGGACGCCACAGACGACACAGACATGCAGAACATGAACGAGTACCTCAGTTCTTTTAAAGTAGCACAGTACACCGTCCGAGAGGACGATAAGGTGAGAAAGAAAGTTTGGGTGAAGAGAAATGAAACTAGAGTAGAAAGTGCTAGTAGGGAAATTCAGATTAATTGAAAATGAAGCGGGCGGCACAGTGGCACGGTTAGCACTGCCGCCTCACAGTGAGAATGTCCTGGGTTCGAACCCCGGGGACGGCCGGACTGTGTGGAGTTTGCATGCTCTCCCCGTGCATGGGTTTCCTCCCACAGTCCAAAGGCGTGTAATATAGGTTAATTGGCGACTCTAAATTGACCCCGTAAGGTGTGAATGTGAGTGTGATTGTGTGAGTGTGTGTGCCCTGTGGTGTGTTGGCGCCTGCCCAGGGTTGGTCCCTGCCTTGCGCCCATAGTTCCTGGGATAGGCTCCGGTCTCAGCGACCCCGGGTTGTGATTAAGTGGCTCGGATAATGAATGAATGAATATTAAGCGATATTCCACCTGTCAGCTTTTAGCCTCATATTGGTTACATACACTTATGTTTCCCTGTCCTTTGTGTGTATGCAGATTGAGGAGATCGAGCGCGAGATCATTAAGCAGGAGGAGAATGTGGACCCAGACTACTGGGAGAAGTTACTGAGGCATCACTATGAGCAGCAGCAGGAGGATCTGGCCCGCAATCTGGGCAAAGGCAAACGGGTCCGCAAACAGGTCAACTACAATGATGCTGCCCAGGAAGACCAGGGTAAATCACACACACTTACACACGCCAGAATTTCAGGATATCACTTGTTTGTTCTATTTATTTTGTTTATTTACTATTTTAACTGTTTAACATCATTGCTATTCTTCTCTGAAACACAGTGGGGGTGTAAATCACAAGTTTTATCTTAATACAATATTATTCACACTTCCATTGAAATCAAGTCACAAAATCAAACTACAAAAACTAAATTTATTCATAAGACATATAAAGAAAAAATAAACTTCTCTTTTAATAAAATAGACTTCCTGTTCAGTACTAAATGTATAATGTCTGACCAACGTTTTCATTTTGGATCGATGCTATAAACTTGTTGGTCACTGAATCAATGTATCGATGCAGATCAATGTATCATTCACCCCTAGTCAGAACCAGTACTTTCATATCAAGTGGAGTGCATTGTTGAGTCACCAGTACAATACACACAGTACTTGTGAGTGCATTGCTGTGGCCTGACCAGCTGACCCTGATCTATGTTTCAGAGTGGCATGCTGATATCTCAGATAACCAGTCTGAATACTCTGTGGGCTCTGAGGAGGAGGATGAAGACTTTGATGACAGACCTGAAGGTGAAGAAGGCATCTCTTGATGCTTATAAAAACTACCTACTGGGTGAATGGATAATGACCAGGGCTAAAAAGGTTTCTTAACCTCTGTGTCAAGCACTGTTACCGCCATGTACCGTGTTTAGCTCCTAGTCCTAGTCCCCTGCCACTGCAGATTATCACCCTTTTAAACAGTCAGATTTAAATCGTTAAAACTCATAATAACAGTAATGTTAACATTAGTGGTTAAGCATGAAACATTCCTGGAATATTTTGGCAAATTTGACTACAGGAATTACAATATTATATAACTTGGCAAGCTTTCATTTTGTCAGATGGGAATAGAGAGCACAGTTTTGGAATCCTCCAAATTGTAATCCAACATTAGATTCAGTACAGATGTTATTGAGTATTGAGCCAATTTGGAGTTAGCGATTGAAGCTTATCATTTCGAAATTACATTTATGGCATTTAGCAAACACTGTTTTACATTTACAGTCTCTCTGTAATTAGAAAATGAAAGTCATTCTGAATAAGAGCATCTGGTAAATGCCGTAAATGTAAATATAAAGGGCCTTGCTTAGGAGCTCAGTTGTGGCTGGATTCAAACCTACAATATCTTGGTCCATGAGCAAGTATCCTACCACTAGGCCACCACCCTGTGCAGTGACTGCATGTTTAAAAGGTCCAGTGTTGTTGCTTTAGATACATTGACTAATTGTGTTTACCTCTTGCAGGCCGCAGGCAGTCCCGAAGGCAGATTAGAAACGAAAAGGATAAACCACTACCCCCTCTGTTGGCCAGAGTTGGGGGTAACCTCGAGGTAAAATGAATCAATGTTGATTCCCTGTATCTTAAAGAACTTAATGTAGAATTATTCACAGCACAATCAACACCAGCCTTTTAATGAATAATACAACTGGACTGACTTTCTGCTTATTAAAACATGGCCAGATGACAGATCGGTCACTGATCAGAGTATTTAATGTTCTTTGTGTTTGAACTGTTAAAAGACTGATGTAATTTTTCATTTCACGGGCATTGTTCGTTAGGTAGAGTTAAATAACAATGCCAATGAAGTTACATCTGTGTTTCTGTATGCTTCGCAGTTTGTGCAGTTAGTGTATTTGTGTGTTGCAGGTGTTGGGTTTTAATGCTCGCCAAAGGAAGGCCTTCCTGAATGCGGTGATGAGGTGGGGGATGCCGGCTCAGGACGCTTTCTCTTGTCAGTGGCTAGTACGAGACCTGAGAGGCAAAAGCGAGAAAGAGTTCAAGTAAGAAGACTTGCATATGAAAACACACACTCAGTAACTACCTCATGCCTTAAGTAGATGGCAGTGATAATAATTATTTTGCCTGGAAGGTCCAGTTTCCTGGATGTATCATTATCATTTTTGCCCCATAAGAATGTCAAAAACAAAAATTAGCCACACTCTTGTATTTCAAGGCTCAGTTTTGGTAAGTATTTTGTTTTCATTCATAGTTATGACCTTATATTTATTTAAAGTTCACACTTGTCCTTTTGCTCTTACAGAGTGTGAGGTAATAATTTAATGTTCATGTAAAGTAGCTCTTAAAGGCACCCTGAGAAACTGCTTCAGGACATAACTGCAACATTAAATAATGCCAATGGTATTTGTCCACCAGAGGGCAGCTTTTGATTGCTCAAATTTGCAGTTTGTCTTCAGCATATGCTTTAGACCAAACTTAAAATGTTTTACGTGACCTGACAAAAAACAGACAAATGGAACATGAATTAAGATTATTTGTGATTACAATGTAATACTTAGATTCCTCTTTCTCACCTGTTCCTCTCATCCATTTCAGGGCATATGTGTCCCTCTTCATGAGACATCTATGCGAGCCTGTAGCCGATGGTTCTGAGACTTTTGCTGACGGCGTGCCGAGGGAGGGTCTGTGCAGGCAGCCCATACTGACCCGCATCGGAGTCATGAGCTTGGTGAAAAAAAAGGTGAGCCTTATAATCACGTCAGCCAGATTTAGGCACAGTTGTGTTCTCATTTTGCCATAATGGCGGGTTGTGTGTAAATGTATATGTGAATTTGAATATTAAATATAATTCCAGGTCATTGTTTGTTTGCCGGGCGGCACGGTGGCGCAGTGATTAGCGCTGCCACCTCACAGCGAGAAGGTCCTGGGTTTGATCCCCAGGTCAGCTGTAGTGCCTTTCTGTGTAGAGTTTTCATGCTCTTCCTGTGTGTGTGGGTTTCCTCCGGGTGCTCCAGTTTCCTCCCACAGTCCAATAGCATGTAATGTAAGTTAATTGGCAACTCTAAATTGACCCCGTAAGGTGTGAGTGGGAGTGTGTTTGTGTGTGTGCTAGGGATGCACTGATCGATCGGCCGATCACTCACACGTATTGCCGATTTCAAACCGATCTTGCGCATTACTTGCAGCACAGCCACGCGCGCATTCAGGCAGCGTTCACATGTACGCTCAACGGAGGCGTTTCTCATTCACTTTGAATGGGGTGACATCGTGCGGCGACAAAATGAATTTTGGGTGCGTGAGTATGGCGTCACATCAATGCCAAAACTAGAGCTCGCAAAATGGCTTGCCGCAAAAAATTTGCGGGCGTAAACTTCAAAGTCGCGTGCGCAAATGTGATTTTAGATTTTTGTTTGTATTTGCTGTAGAGCTGCCACTATTATGTCACTATGAACAGGAAAAGTAACTACCGCGTTACATTAAAAAAGTTTAAACCCATTTTTTTGTGTCGATGTCGTCGACTATTTGCAGCAGCTCTAATTTTGTGTTATCTGGGGAAAAAACGGTATCGGAAAAATCGGTATCGGCCGATCACACTTACAAAAAAATTGGTAATCGGAATCTGCCAAGAAAATTGCAATCGGTGCATCCCTAGTGTGTGCCCTGCCTAGAGTTGGGGCCCGCCTTGTGCCTGTAGTTCCCGGGATAGGCTCCGGTCCCAGTTGGGATTCAGTGGTTCAGATAATTAATGAATGAATGAATGTTTATTTGCTATATTTTATTGTTTTAGGTGTTGAATGTCAGTTTTAAAAATGAAAGAACCATCTTTAATACACACATTTAGATGCTTATGTCATATTAACTGCCTTTGTCCACTAAACACGTTTTTCGTGCTGTCTCCGCCTATTTTTAATACAAATCCAATAAACTTCAGAGTTCCGAGCACTAAGCGCCTTCAGCGGAAAAAAACACTGGTGGAGATGGGTTTTTTTTTACCCCAGTGCCCACAGCGCTTCAAGTTGAAATCCGTTCAACTTTTAGAACAGCACTGGGCTCGTCAGTGTCACTTCCCTTGGAACATATGCAGTTAAATACTCACTACAAATAGTGGCGTATCTGGAGCAGCTGGATACGCTTATTTTGGCTTTATTTACACAGTTCGAATAAGACAAAAAATGATGCAATTTCTCTCCATTGTAAAGATAATCTTCTTGCCTAAAGAAATATGTTACAATGTTTACATGAAATAGGAATAAACATGGAAGTGCCTGATGACGCATTCTGTAACTTAGAAACAACAAGTGCCAAGAAAGCACTCTGGAAGTGAGGCTTTGACCGCTCTCAGTGCAAAAACCGTGCTTCGTGGACACAGGCCCTTAAAAAGCAATAAATCGATATTGTTTATGTATGTATGTATGTATGTATGACCATATTGTTTTCCATTGGAACTACGTATATAGGAAAATTAAGATGGCTAACCATAATGAGAAAAATAGCACAGATAAACCATGAATGACGTTAATGTGAAGTTCCTGTCATGGTTGTGTGCAGGTTCAGGAGTTTGAGCACATTAATGGGAAGTGGAGTATGCCTGAGATGAAGCCTGAGATCACCGTGGACTCCAAGAAATCCTCTAGAGCTTCTTCACCTGCCATTAAAACAGCTACACCCACACCTGAGCAGAGCTGCAACAACACACCATGCACATCCAAACCAGGTTCCCTACACATTTTTTGCTTTTTATTATTATGGATTTGTTGTTTGTCTGGTACTATGCAGATCAGTGAAAACGCCTGATTTCACTTTATAGCTGCTTTATAAAGCTTCCTTCAGAGTTTTAGGCACCTTAATTTCCCCTAGCTGAGAATCCACTTTAGGACACCCTTTCATGCATAGCGTCCACTTGAGTGGAAACCATCCATACTCTTTGACACTAATGAAAAAGGTAAAATAAGGCCAATGGTGTTTGTCCGCCAGAGGGCAGATTTGGACTGTTGTTTGCAGCTGCTTCTCAGACCTAAATATTGCTAACGTGTGGGTTTGTCACTGGTGTATGTTGTAGACAATGAGGTTCCAGACGGTCTGCTATCAAATGTTTATCCTGCACAAAGCAGTTTAAAAGAACACTCTTTTGTACCAGTCATATTCATATTACATACGCACATGCATATTACGTACAAAAGCGCAATTGTACAAAAATAATTATTAGTGCTTACCTGACCTCATTTGGCCTGTAGCTACGCCCTCTCCACCTGACAAACCAGAAAAAAATGTAAAGGAGGGAGAGAAGGACGAGGGAGAAATCCAGACCGAGGTGGATAAGGAAAAAGAAAAGGGGAGAGAGAGAAAAGAAGCAGAGAGCACAGAGAGTACAGAATCCAAAGAGGTAAGTATGTGCAAGTGAATGTGTATGTGTGTGTGTAAGAGTAAGTTAGATATGCATTATGTCTGTTTAATGATTGGATGGTGTTTGTTGCTGAATGTGTAAGTCAGTAGTAAGTATATGAGTGTTTGTCCAGTATTGATGGATTTTTTTTTATTTACCTTAATAAAGTTAAAACATTTAAGTATAATATTATAAAATTACACAGTTGAAGGGAACTCAATAAGATAATGTGCTCTTCAGCAGTTGTAGAATCTGTTCTTACCTAGGAACAAATCTTCAATAAGAAATCACTGGCAAATGTTCTAAAAGCTGCGTCAATGGTTTTTTTTCATAACAAATTTCTTCTTAAGGTTGGTTGGTTTTTCAATCTGTAGTCTATCTCTGTGACAAAGGACAGTAAAAAGGATTCTCCACTCACTGAAAAGCCTGAGCCGTCAGAAGAGTTCACAGCAGCAGCGGAAGGTGATTCCAAATCAAAAGATGTCCCTGATATCACTCCACCCTCACCAAAGGAAAAATCTGAGAAGGAGAAGTCTGGAGAGGAGGAGATCCCTGGGAAGGAGTCTCTCAGTGAAAAAACAAAAGATGAATCCACTTCAGACCTTCCAGCCGTTAAAGATGAGAGCAAAGGTGGGTTTCTACTTTCACTGCAACCATTATCTCATAATTAAGAATTTGGATTGAACACGAGTTCAGTTGAGACTTATTATGTGTGTTGGCTTGTCTTTTCATGCAATAACAGAGAAGAAAGAGAAGAGTGAGAATGGAGGAACAGGTGAGAAAGTCACAGAGGAGAAAGAAAAAAGAGAGGGAACACCTGTTCCTACAGAAACAACAGAAAAGAAAGACAAGGCAGATGTCCCAGTGCTGGATGTTAAGAATGGTGAATGCAGGAGATTAAGGCCTTTTTGCTCTTCTTACCATCTTTAAATGTTCAGAGATTCTTTAAAAGACTGTGATTTACACAATATCACCCTTTTTTGCTTGCCTCGGCACAGATGAGGTGAAGGGAGAAAAAGATATTGGGAAAGAGGTCAAAGGGCATAAAGAAGAGGCAGTCAAGGGGAATGGCAAAGTAACTGAGCGTCCACGCTTCATGTTCAACATTGCAGACGGAGGATTCACAGGTAAAGTTATTCTTTTTCAGAATGTTATCCCAGTGTCCTTGGATTGAGGAAAAGTGCCTAAAGCAAATAGTGGAAGTTTTTGGCACAGAAGAATTTAGATAAATATACCATACTTGCAAGTGGGGAAAAGGTAGAGAAGTGGCAGAAAGTATTTGTGGTTCCTTAATATTAGTGTAGCTGTTTCTCCAGAAGCTGACAGCACTATATTTCCTCAGACTTAGTTAGCACATCCTAGTTTGTGCTTCCTTAGTGTTTGCTTCTCACGGTGTATGCATTTTTGCAGTGTTAGTCCAGCACTTTATTCTAGCGCTATCCATCTACTGTGCTATCTGTGTATTTTTGCAGTCTTAGCCTGTGTGTCTGTCTTTTGTAGAGCTGCACACACTGTGGCAGAATGAGGAGCGAGCAGCCATCTCCTCTGGCAAGATGAATGAGATCTGGCACCGGCGACATGATTTCTGGCTGCTGGCAGGCATCGTCATGTATCCTTGGAAATGGCTCGCTGTCACCATGGAAACATTCCAGTCTGTGTAAAAATAATATACATATATTACACATAACTAAAAGATTGCACTTATCTGATACCTATCAGTGAAAGGCTGAAACATGCAATAAATTTGGATTGAATATCAGTGGCAGTTGAGAAGTAGAAAAGTAAAAATACAAGTACCTTTTTAGAATTTTTCTTTATCTGAAATATTATCCTTGATAGCAGCTTTATACTCTTGGCGTTCCTTTATCCAACTTCATGGGGAGCCTGAGAAACAGTCCTGAGAAACTCCCCATTCTAACACATGATTTGTTACTATAGTTTGCCGAACTGACACAGCTCTACCATGAGTGAAGAATGAGTAAAAACAGTTTTTATTTTCTCTACATCAAAAGTGAAAGGGAGTGATTATTTGTCATTGTGAACACACCACAGCACAACACACAGTACACCACAACAAAATGTGACCTCTGCATTTGACTCATCTGTGAAGAAGCAGTGGGCAGCTAGCATGGGCAGCGCCAGGTGAACAGTGCTTGAGCAGTGCCTGGGATTCGAAGCGTCGACCTTCCGATCACAAGGCAAACGCCCTAACTGTTACACTACCAACTGCGCCAAAACCTTCCCAAAAAAATTTAGACAATAGATTTACGTCTTTAAAAATGTGTAATTTCTGGTATTGGTGTTATACTCTTTATATTACAATTTTTGTGACAGTTTTCCACAGCTTTCCCAGTTTGAACCTTAACTTCCACTCCTTCCCAGTCATGGTTATGCCCGATGGCAGGACATACAGAATGACCCCCAGTTTGCCATCGTTAATGAACCATTTAAATCACAGGCCAATAAAGGTAACTTTCTGGAGATGAAGAACAAGTTCTTGGCCAGGAGATTTAAGGTAGGTCATGCAACGTGTTTCAAGCGCAACTGTGCCATATTATGTGCCAAAACAAAATGACATGCTACCAAATTGGTGTATGAGGTGCATGTTACAAAATAGTCACATTAAGCCTGAGAGCCCCTTTCTGCCTGGTTTGCACTGCAGTTATGTGTATACATCTGTTCCACATGTCTTTTATAAACTTTTTGCCAAAAGATATTGAAACCCAGAGAATATACTGTTCTCTTTAATAAGCACAACACCTAAGATCTGTTGCTGTGCATATTTCAAGGGGAAACAGTTATTCTTAAATCCTATCAGACAAACAAGAAAACAAATATATGTATTAATATTTTACACTTTAATCACTGTTGTGACTTTGAATAAGCAAAAATTCTCATACAAAAACAAGCCATCAGCCAAATTGTCCATATTAAGAGATGTTTGCATTGAAACTAGAAATTGCAGTTTTAAAAACTGCTCCATCTCTGGATGTGAAAAACTGACTTGCAGTATTTTGACCAAAAAAGTGTGCACAGTATTTGCCTCGATTCATCAAAACAACTTGTCTGTCTTATCTGTTACATCCGGATAGAAATTGATTTAGCCTGATGTATACACATCTTAAGCAGATCATGATATACCAACTTTTTATCATAAATCTATAGACTCTACACCATAGCAGTAGTTGTTTAAGGATGTCTGGGATTTATTTTGTAGCTTTTCCTCCCTCCCTTTAATGTGTGAAGATGACAGGCCCCCATATCATGCTGACTCCAGCTCTTGTGCAACTCAACCTCTTGTTTGTTCCATCACATGCTTCATATCCTGTTCTCTACATCCTCATTCTTTCTTTACCCTCTACCCAATCTCCCTTTCCCTTCCCCCCTTGCTCTGTCCCTCCCTGTCTCCTATAATTTGAGACGTATTGGCCAGTTCTAGCCTTGCTGTGATTTCATTAGGATGTCTTTTTGGTTAGCCTCTTAAATTTCCTTATAAATCTCACTTAAGGGCTATATTGTTCCACTTCAGTCCTTTCTGGTCAGGTTCATCCAGAAAGTTCACTTTTAGCACCTGGCTTTAGTCCTGCTTTCACATTTCACTCCCAAGCCGGTGTGTGCATATTGCCTTTATTAATTGGACTGCTCTGGAAAAATATTCTGTCTCATTTTTTCAACATTTCTCTCCCTTTATTTCTCTCTTTCACACACAATCATTCCATTCTTCATTCCTTTACCTTTCTCTTCTCTCCCCGCTGCCACACAAATTAATTTGTGATGTCTTATATGCAGCTTTAGTCTCTCTCAGGCTTATTTCTCATTTCTTTTCTCCATCTCTCTCAGCTGTTGGAGCAGGCATTGGTGATAGAGGAACAGTTGCGCCGGGCAGCGTACCTCAACATGACTCAGGACCCCACTCATCCAGCCATGGCTCTCAATGCCCGCTTTGCAGAGGTCGAATGCCTGGCGGAATCCCACCAACACCTCAGCAAGGAGTCACTTGCAGGCAACAAACCTGCCAATGCTGTCCTGCACAAGGGTAAGGAAAGCACCTGCATGTTTTTAGCATCAGGTGTTTATAACATGGTGCATGCTTAATATCCATCCCTAAGTCAATTACATGTTTTGTGTGTATCCTGTGGTTGATCTGCACTTTATTCACAATGCAAGAATATACACATATTTTCAAGAAGGGAAATGGTGCATGAAAGTAAAGATTGCCCAAGGCAGGTACATTGTGTGTTTGGAAAAGGCTGCATTTATAAAACAGTCTCTAGGCTGAACATACCTAGCTAAAAAAAGGCCTGCCTTGGAAGAGTGCCATATTTCACAATATCTCTTTAAGATATGGGAACACGCAGAACCACAAAAGGCATTTTCAGTTAAAAATACTTGCTCTGTGAACCAGAACTCTGTTTGCTGGGTTATTCTGAAAAAGACAAACAGACGTTTGGCTCTAATTTCTTTTGGCTAATCATTTCTACTCCTGGCTGCTCATTGGTGAAAAGGCCTTCAAAGTTTGCTTTCTTCCCAGTGATTTAAGCTGGCATGCAAAATGTGGAGAGCAAGTTCTAGCTTTCATGTGTATGGGAGTGTAACTAAGAATGGGGCATGTAGTCTTTTATAAATTAAATAAAACAAAATTTCTGTTCTATAGTAATCTAGTTTAAAAATACAACTTAGTAAGTAATATTTATGTATATTTGTTTGAAATTGTGTTTTTCAGATCAGTCAGCAGAATATACAGGAAACAGATTAGCTTCAGGATTACATATGCTTGCTTTTCAGTACCGTTTTTCGGCTACTGAAGGATGTTGTATTTGCAGTCCTGAACCAGTTGGAGGAGTTGCTGAGTGATATGAAGGCAGATGTGATGCGACTTCCTGCAACGCTTTCCAGAGTCCCGCCCATCGCAGCACGTCTGCAGATGTCTGAGAGGAGCATCCTCAGCAGATTGGCCAACAAGGGCAATGAGACACACACACCGCCGGTAAATACACACACATCACACACACACAAAGTCCTTGCTTTGCGTCATCATTCCTCCAGAGTCTGCTCACATGCTTTTCTCTCTCTCTCTCTCTCTCTCTCTCTCTCTCTCTCCAGCCCATCCCTCCCGGACCATATGCCACACCGCAGAACTACGGGCCCCCGTTCACACCTGCGCCTCCAGGGGGCATGACCCTGGCCGGGGCCAACTACAGCCAGATGCCTCCTGGGTCCTTCATATCAGGTGAGACCTGCTGTTACGTTCATACAAAGGGCTTCTCCAAAAAGCTTGATGAAAGGTACACCAGTTTCACTTCATCTCTGTTTACTGGCCGATTCTGTATGTAAGCCTACATTCACATTGCCAGACTGAAGTGACTCAGTTCTGATTGTCTGCCTTTATGCTACACATTTTTTTGTGAATAGGGTGAATACTACAAATCACACTGAGTATGATCTTTTTCATTCTGAGTCTGAGGTTCTAAATCTGACACAGGTCTGATGTTTCATAATGTGATCTCTGTCTGAACAGTCCATTTGGAATTCATGCAGCTTTTGGCCATAAGGGGACACTCTCATAAAATTGTAATTGCCTATTATATTCACAAGGTGGCACCACCATTAAAGCTGTCATTCCATATTTTGTCCACATGGGTCAATATTAAGAAGAAATGTGTTATTATTTTTCTTGTAGTCAGGCCGTTACTGATATGAGCTTAACATTAATTCAGCACCTCACAGTTTAACAGCTAACTCAACTATAATAATAATTGATACACCATTTATGATTTCTCCTTTTTTACCTTATTAAACTTTTATCTCTTCCTTTTTTTTTACACTGTTTCTTTAGAAATTGCCTCCTCATCTTTTCACCTCGTCCTTGGCATCGTTAACTTGCTTAAAAAAATATACTGCCTTCCGCACCACATCAACTCGAGCCTCAGTCCATACAAGCTAACTTCCTTGGCATTCATGTTTTCTTATGAGCAAATAAAAGCGTGCTGCATATGAG
Source organism: Distichodus sexfasciatus (assembly GCA_032718565.1). Lineage (NCBI taxonomy): Eukaryota > Metazoa > Chordata > Actinopteri > Characiformes > Distichodontidae > Distichodus > Distichodus sexfasciatus. Next base: position 4,621,365 of record JAVGVS010000017.1, on the reverse strand, counting down.
ATGGTGACATTTCTCTGTCATTTCTTTCTGAATTTAGCCACACGCAATTAAGGTTGGACAACTGTCCATTTGGCTGCTTCATACAGGTCTAAATAAAGCAGTTGCATTTATTTCATTTATTTTTTATTCATTTATTTTAAAGAATTAAATCCGTCTCAATCTGTGCAATCTATGAGCCTCACTAAAATCACATTACTATAGACTTAAAATAAAATAGAACATTTCAAAATAGAAGACAGAGATAATGATGTTTGTAATATGAACTGTTTTGTAATAATCAAACTTGAAGCAGTGAGGTGTTCATTGTGAGAGAATAACTATAAAATCACTGAAAGATCTAGCAAAATATTTTTGCTATAATTGTGCAGCAAAGCATGCAGGTTAGAGCACGTAGAAGGTTTAGTTACTGAATTAATCCATCCCCCTGGTCTTCCTGCCGTATACTACAAAGCTCTTGGCAATTGTTCAGTAATTGGGGCTTTAGGAGGATTACAGTAAGAGGATGTGGCTATTTTCAATGAAAGGTGGAGGAAGACTTAAATCATTTGGAGGAATAATATCAAGCAGAGTTTTTTTGCTGTGGTTGTGCTATTAGAAGTGTGGAGTGTTCAGCACAGTTGTGGCTTCCCACAGATGGCTGTGATGTTTCAAAATTATTAAGTACACACAGAAGCACATTTATATTCTCTCTCTCGCACGCGCTCTCTCTCTGTCTTTCTTTCACATGCAGACACACACCCAAAGAAATTACTCAGTACTTCTTTGTATATTTGTTAGGCTTCCAGAAGTTCCATTTTCTGAAATTGTTGAAGCCTGGTATTAAAAGCTTTAACTGTTATTCCAGCAGATTAAGCTAAATATTTCACTGTACCAATGTGCTGTCAGTAACACAAGGCATAAACTTTGACAATCAAGCCTGTATTTAGTAATTCAGTGAAACAGCTGCTTCTCTCAAGAGCGTAGGATGGAGGAATGTTGGAAATAACATGGGTCTACAAATGAACTAAAGCTTAAAACAGGTCTTTATCACCTCTGCCAAAACACTGTAATTGAAAGCTCTTCTCTTGTGGGGTTCCAAATGAACATTCTGCATCTTCCAATATATTTGCATCTCATGTTTTCTTTTAAATATACTGGAGTCTCTAATTTAGACCAGGGGTGGCCTAGTATTCTGCAGTTTTTCCATCCTACCTGTTAATTCACTTCTGTATTTCTTTTAACGTGAGTGGATTTTGGATCCACCACCGATGAGGTTAGATGCAAAACCTTTTGGATATCGGCTTTCCAAGACTAGAATTGTTTGTGGCAGCTCCTGTTTATAAGCAGTCAGCACAACCCCAACAAAAATTCCATTATTTGTTTGGTTTAAATATATGTTCAGACAAGTTCTTGAAAGGCAGTTTAGGCAGAAAGAAAACCTTTATGCGTTAAGATATTAGAATTTTTATATTTTACATTTTTTATTGTAATTTTCTTTAATGTAGCATGATGTGAACAGCTTGCAATAGTGTTACCACATGAATCAAATGTGCTACTTCTTATGTTCAAATGGTTAAAATGTTTAGTCTTATGTATTAGGCTCTTGTTTTCCCTCAGTTGATGATTAATCAGTTGTTTTCTAGCATTTTAAACGCAGGTGTAGAGCAGTTTGTGCTTCAAATGGGTCTATAATTCTATTGTATTGTTCTGGAAAAATGGTTCATATTTTACTGAATATAAAACGACTCCATTTAACATGTAGAGCACATACAAAAGGTGAGAAAACCTTTTGCTCTAGTCCATGCACTTTGCAGAGTATAGACAAAGACTACCATCTTCAAGGCTGACGTTGCATGTAGGTTTTAATAAGAGACATTTCAGTCAGGATTAGACGTATTGAAGCGTGTATATGTGCATATGTGCTTCCCTCGTACACCTCCCAAAATGATTAGAAGTGCTTGTGCCAGAAGAACTGCACTGTGCTCTCGGTCATTACTTGTGCCTGTGTGCTAACAAATGTGTTGTATCATGTGACATATCGACCAGGAGAGAGGGTGTCAGATTTGTTGTAGATGTTTTAGTACTCTTTCCAGTCTTCAGTGGAACATTTTGAAATGGTTTATAAGACCTTAAACTGAGTAGAGTGGACCTTGAAAGACTATGGAAAGTCCTTTAGTTGGCCGCATGCCAAAAACCCAAACTTCTCTAAACAAAAACACATTCTTCTGCCATTTGTTATGAAACCTTATGACATGAGTTGAACATTTCTACCACGGATCGCTCTGTTAAATGTGATTATGGTTGTAGTTTTAGCTGCAACCATCTCATTTCCATTTGAAAAGGAACTGAATTTGAAAATAATTAGAGCTGCTCTCCCCCAGCTCTACCAGTAAATCGTGTTTATTGCTTCAAAATTAATTTTGCGTCTGTATAAACTTGAGCAGGATGCACCCAGAGCAAACCTGAGCGAGTTTGTTGTTCTGTTTGTTTTACCGAAATTCCAGCTCTCCGTATGCATTTGTCTGACTTGCTTTTGAGTACAAATATTCCTGTGCATCGCTTATTGGATCTTTCTATAGCCATCATTCAGCCAAGACGTCTGTGGGAGACATAGTAGCCCCGTTTTTTGGTGCGGCGGAGCTTTTTCTGAAAATGTCATTACGCTGATCCACTGCCCCGGCCGTGCCAGGAATCGCTCAGCCGAGGGAACATTTTTTCTCCTCGGGCCAGAGATATTTTTAAGAGAGGAGGGGAAAAAAGCGCAAAAGAAACACAGGAGAAAATGTGCTCACTTCTTAACGGCGCGGGCATAAAGGCACATGGGGTTCGGTGCTGGGGCCGCACGCACTGACCCCCGGCTGGGCTAAAAATACGCCACGCATGGGGCCCATTCGAGCGCTGCGCTCCCCATTCGAGACGGCTGCGGTGACCCCGGCATAAACTTAGCCAAGGAGAGAGACTGAAAACAGCAAAGCAGACTAAACAAAAAAGACAAAGGAAAGGAGAGACAGTGTGGGGGGGAAGAGACGGAGAAAAGGGAGTGAGAGTTGGAGAGTGAGACAGGAAGAGAATTGGAGAGAGAGTGAGACAGATGGACAGAAATGGAAAAGTGCAAAATATTGTGAATTCTCCATTCACCTCACCAGACGTGACGGTATTGTGAACCCAGTTTCACCTCAGCGTTCCCTGAAGTTGTTAAATCTGTTACTGAACAAAATTATTTTTGTTTTCACGTTCCTTAGTCGCTGACATTTAAACTCATCCCTGGTTTTTAGCAGTTTTGACCGCATGGTACAAATGATTTTAGACATTTTGGAACAAAATAGTGCCAAGTCTTTCTTCTTTTTTAACAATTTCCAAAACATTTTCCTCTGCGAGTAATCTGCTCACACCTTTTGTAAAAAAGTTTTGTTGCTGCATCGCTTCCACGCCCTAAGGACGTCAAGCAGAGTGTTGACAGATTGAAATGAATTTTGGGAATGAATTTGCTGTGGATGTGAGGATCCCTTGTTTTTTTTTTAATGAGCTCCACGCCTTCCTCTTGCCATGAGTCTGCTGATGTGACTGTCAATATTTTCGGGACTGATATTCTGATCTGCTGCTGCTGCTGCTAGCCCGCTCGCTGCCCCGCCTGTCTACAGTTTGCCACCTTTCTGCCCCCACAGAAGCCCTGCCCTGCCTGAAGACCAAGGAGCACGACGTTGTGCAGCGCCAGCGAGTGGTGGACCTGTGGAAGGACGGCAAGTCGGAAGGGTCAATCGGGCAGGAGCTCCGCATGCCAAAATCCACCGTGCACAGCATCATCGTCAAATACCGACTCAGCAACACCGTGGAGAACCTCCCTCGCAACGGCCGGCCCAAAAAGCCGTGACTTTGCGGGAGTCGTGGATGAAAGCAAAAACGAGAGAAAGGGAGCTGGACAAGTGAAAAAGTAGAAAAACTGAAAAACGTGTGGATATTGATGGGGAAAAAGATGTGGATAGTAGGAGAAGGAAGCAATAAGGGGTAAAAGATTGAGTTCCATAAGTAAGTGTGTGTGTGCGTGTGTCTGTGTGTGCTGTGCGTGTGTGTGTGTGAGAAAGTGGATTCTAGAAATTTGCTTAACGGAGACGGCAGGCGCAATGGGGTGAGAGGTACGGAATAGGGGCTGTCAGAAATCATTTCACTAGACAGAAAATTTGAGAAGGAGGTGGGGGTGGAGATGAGACTCGTTTTTCGATGCTTACGACCTCCCTGGCCGCTCAGACACGGATGATGATAATATCTTCACGAGTAATATGAACAGGTGGCAAGGTGACGAGACGGGCAGAAATAGCGAATGAGACGAACGAATGAATGAAAGAGCGAAATCGCCCAACTTTTCCCATGAAAAGCGAGAAGCGTGTGGACTGTGCCAGAGAGACAGCCTGCAAAATGCACCTCTCTCTTTCACTCTCTTGTCCTTCTTTTATTTTCTTTCATCTCGCACTCTGAGAGAAGCCCTGGAGGATTCATCTTTGACTTTGGCAGGAGAAATGTGTGCACATGTCTAAGTACCCAGGACCTTTACTCCCTAATTCCTGTAGAAGTTTCTCTCTCTCTTTTTCTCTCTCTCCCCGTCTCTCTTAAGACCCCCTCCCGCTTTTACTCATACAAGGAGGGAGTACTGCAACCTTTCATAGTGTCAAAACCAGGAATTCCAAAGACAGACTGCAGGTTTGTTTTGTTTCCTCAACATTTCCTGCCTGATCCGCGTACATCACAAAATTTAATGTTGAGAGGGGCACCGTTTGGGATTTTTTTAATAAGACTTCTTGGATTTGTCCACCCAAAAATCTCCAGCTGTCAGTTTCCCTCCACCGTCTCCCCTCCACCAACCAGTCTGGAATGAAGATTCTAAATACATGCATCCTCATGAGAGATGAAGATACTCACGGTACCATCTTTCACAACACCATAGGTCAATTCAACATGGTAGGAGCAAAGTGCTTACCCTGTTTTTTTTTTGATGCCCGCATTCATTCATTTTCTGCACTGCTTAATCCCTATCCTGGTCACGGGGACTGGAGCCCAAGGTGGGGACCAACCCTGGGTGGGCACCAACACACTCACACTCTTAGTTACACCTTACAGGGCCCATTTAGATTTGCCAATCAGCTTATAGCGCATGGTTTTGGACTGTGGGAGGAAACCAGACCACCCAGAGGAAACCCACGTGAACACAGGGAGACCGCCACACAGAAAGATCCTATGGCCAACCCGGGAATCGAACCTACAGTCAACTGTGTCATCTTGGACTCTTAAAGATAATGAATGAGGCATCTTCACATTTTGATCCATGAAACAAGAACACAGTCTTTTGGGACACTTTGGAACCTTGGATTTTCAGCAATTTAGGTTTTCACATCTCTAAAAAAGTAAAAAGTAAACTGAAACCAGCCAACTGGCAATAATTTACATAATGAAAGATATGTTTTGCACCTTATGGATGCCAGCCAATTTGAACATTTAAGCAAGCTGTGGGTAGTTCTTTAATCTCTCACTTTCAAAAATTACGACTCTCAAACCTGAGAGAGGCAACAGTGAACCACTGTGGAGCGCTGTAGAAACTGGAGGACTGTTGGAGTCCAACTTGGTAGCCGTCATACCAACTAAGTAGTTAGCTACGCTTGGATCTACATTAAATGCTGCAGTAAATTTTGTGATGAAGATTAACTAGGCACTGCATAACAATGTGTGCTGCCCTCTATGCAGGCATTAAGGCAGAAGGTCACAAATGTGTCACACACCTACACAGATCCACTGCAGAGACCGATACTAATATCAATACAGTTAGTAGTGTAACGGTTTAGGAGTTGGTCTTGTGATTTGAGGGTCGCTGGTTCAAGTCCTGAACTGGTAAAGGTGCTACTGAGGTACTCATGAGCAAGGTACCGTCCCCAGACACCACTCCGCAGGCACTGCACGTCAGCTGCGCTCATGGATGGGTCAAATGCAGAAGTCACATTTCGTGGTGTGCTGTGATCACAAAGACAAATAAGCATTTTTAAATGATGCAAACAAAACGTTAGGTTTAATTAATATAATTTAGCATTATAATAATCATGTGCAAGCAAGTTACAGAGAAAATCAGGTTTTCTGCTGTAGTCCTTTTGGGATTATAATTGCAGAGAGTTCGTATAGACTTTCATGTACATCTTTGTTGGTGCCATTTCTTAAGTTTCATAGCAGATTCGACTTAAGTGTATTCCACGCTAGCACAGAGGGCTTTATTGCAGAATTTTTCCCCTTGTAGTACAGATATTTCTGGGTTATTTCTGGAAGTGAGACATGAAATAAATACTCCATAGTTCTCAGAACTGTGATAACACTATCAAACTTAACATGAGCTTCAGCACGAACATGTAAATGGAAATATACGATTCTGCTGGCCAGCCAGACATGCCCCTAAATTCACACAGTAAATCAAATAACTTAAGAAGTCAACATAAACCCCATCTCTTTTTCTGGAATAAAGCTGATATTGCAGATCTGGCCCAGAATCCACTGTCAATAAGCCTGGGCTTGGTTTTGTGCCCTAGAATGTGAGATTGGCTTCGGAGATCTTACCTTTAACGGTTACTTTCACTAAAACAAACTGCTCCGGGATCAGTCTGAAGGGTCAATGATTAAATTCTTGTGCAGTACTGAGGCCAGATCTCTCCTCCCCAGTGGGACTTTTATACAGTGCAGAAATACTGCAAATATTCCTGGTTCAGTGTGTGCGTGTGTGTGTATGTTGATAGGTACATGTTGTACCAAAGGTATGCATAAATGGAGCAGAGAGTTTGTGTGTGTGGCATGTGTGGGTGTGTGAAAATAAAAATTTGACACTGATGCTCCTTGCGTGGGTTCAGTCCCATTGCCTGTAGATGAGTGATTAATTGTGTAAGCGAAGTGGTTGTTTAGACAGGCAGGGGTCAGGGAGGACGTCTGCCAGCTGAATGTTTTTTTGGGTTACTGAACGAGAGAACGAGAAAGAGAGAGTGAGAGAGAGAAAGCAGGCCTTTCTCCAGGAGCAAACCTGTGCAGTGGGGCAGCAACGGCACCAAATTAAAATATTTGATTTCCTTGTATCAAGTTCACCAAGACAGAGAGAATAAGGGAGAGAAAAGAAGAAAGGGAAGGAGGGAGGGATGACAGCAGAAAGCAGATGTCTGTTTCTGATCTGAAAGTTAGATAGGAATTATTTTCTTTGGCTTATGTGTGCAACATGACTTTGAGAACCTAAGAAGTCGCTAGATTGGTTTTCTCCCGATATCCATTTGGGCCAGGAGTCCGTTCTGCTGCTTCTCTCTTTGGCTCTTGCCATCATTTGTACATGTTTATGAAGAGGACTGAATCTAATCTTGGATTGAAATGATTGAAATCCATTTCTTGTGTTCTTGAACCGCCCTAGTTAATACACATTTAACCACTTTAAACAAAGTAATAGGTCAAATGAACAAGGCAATACTGTATATGACTGTTTTTGTTTATTTAATATATTTTTTCTTGTGGTGCTTTCACTAGATACTGTATCTTCAGAACACATTGAAAGAAATAAGCAGTGTGGGAAAGTAGCAAAGTGTTCCACAAACATTGCTGTCACTCTTTTAAGAACTTTTTGTATTTTGGGGGGATTCTAAAGCTAATGTGCACAGAGGTAACACTTGGGTTTGAAAGACTAATTTACGGTATTCATTGACTCGTTTGAATCAGAAGTGTCAAACGTATATCCACAGCACTCCAGAAATGAGAGTTCTCTGTTTAATACACCTGGTCGGATGCAAAACTTTGGTAGCTGCTGTGACACCTCTGGTACAAATAAACAATTAGAATATGAAGTGGTATCATTTTCACCTCTGAGGGGTTTATTTTGCATTTAAGTCATGCAACACTGTTATGACGGCACAGAGTAAAGAAGTATGAGTCTTAGTTTTTATACAATAACTGATCATGTATGCATGAAAATCATTGATAATACATGTCTGTACTAGAGCAGCAATAATCGGGTTCTGTTCATTATTGTACTGTTGTATTCTGACTAGTTTGAATGTAGCTGAAATTAAACACTAAAGGGACTTTTACTGTTCATTTTCGAAACCAAAGGTATTGACTGCTACTCTCACCACTTAAAATGTCTTTAGAACAAGGAATAGTAAGGGCCTGTGTCCACCAAACACCTTATTTCCGCAGAGAGCGCTCAAAACCTCACTTCCAGAGCGTTTTCTCTCAGCGCTCGTTGTTGCTAAGTTATGAAAAAAGCTATCGGGCACTTCCGTGTTTGTTCCTATTTCAACGTGTTTCTTTGAGATCGCTAGTTTAGCCAACAAGATAGAGAGAAATCGAATCTTAGCATTAGTGGCAGCGTTTGAAATAGATTCTCACGTCTTCGAGACGAGATTTGGTGCATCAAATCTTTTCCAGCTGCTCCAGATATGCCGCCATTTGTAGTGAGTGCTTGATAGTGTATGCCCCACCCCTTCCTCGATTTTGATTGTCTAGCAAGAGACATGTGACATAGACAAGCCTAGCGCTGTTCTAAAAGTTAAACAGATTTGAGCACTGTGACAAAAAACCTCTCCACAGCCGTTTTTTTCTGCTGAAGGTGCTTAGCGCTCTGAACGCTGAAGCTCATAGGATTTGTATTAAAAATAGGCGCTGACAGCGGAAAAACGTGTTTGGTGGACACCCGCCCTAAAAATAAAATTATAAGTGAGTTTAAGACAAGTCATTTGTATAATCTTTTTTACTCCCTCGATATCAGGTATCATACTTGGTTGCATACCACAGTGCTCTGTGGTGAGCTACAGTTGCAAGAGAAACTGAAAAATATTTTTCAAAAAATTCCATGTTTTTGTCCTTTAGATTACTGTAAAATGTCAACACAAAACCGCATGTTCCTACAACACACTCCCTGTCATTACTGTGCCCGTGGTTTATATTTCAAATAGATTAAAACAGAATCCAATCAAATGTAGCGAGACATGAAAAAGAAATCACAACCAGTCTGTAGCCATTTAATGATAAGTCACAGCTATGTAATGTTTTTACTGTGGATTTTCCAAGTATGAAAGTTTCTGAGATTATTTTCCGTTAAGATATAGTACAACACAATTGTACATGTGCTGACAGGTTGCTGTATGACATGAACCAGGAGCCAAAACGACTGTCAAAGAACAATAAGAGCTCCTAGATTGTGTGTATAGTTGAGTGAGTGAATATACTCTTTATAAATAATCCACTGAGCTGTACAAAAAACTATATACTACATGAAAATCTAGGAATTTTTATATTGTTTTGAAGCTATGTCATATTCTGAATGTATAAAAAAAAACATAATAAAATATAATCTACAGTCAATCATGTTTTTGTCTTAATTGTTAAAAAAATATTGAGCAAATATGAAATAACGAGAAGAAAATGTTACACAAAGATGCAAAAGAATGACTTTTGCACAAGAGGGGAAAAAAGTAAAGGTTAAAGGGAAGATGGATAAAAAGAGGAAATGAAAACATAAGAGAAAGGTCAGAAACAGTCTGAAAATACTAACTGAAAAGTTGGAGTAAGAAGAAAAGGTTGAAGGTGAATAAGCAAAATGAAAATTGATTTACTTTGGATTTTTCAAACTATGTCATTAAATTAGATGTGGTTTTTTGTGTGTGTGTGTGTGTGTGTGTTTGTGTGTGTTCTTGCAGTGCTGAATGGGCCTCCCATGTCCGTTAAGAAAGAAAGAGAGGTGGAGCTGATGATGGGACGACGAGAACAACGCAGCGGAGAAGTGATCTGTATCGATGACTGAGGCCAGCCATGTTCCATAATTCCTCACAAACACCACACACTCTCACTCGAACACACAAACTCACACACATACGCAACATTCTTTCTCAAACTACTCTGAGCAGACCTACAGCAATGGGAATGTGCACTAATCGATATTGGGAGATGATTGGTAAAAATGGACAACAAATGGTAAAACATTTCAGAGGCATATAAGCATTAACTGGATGTGATGTTATCCAGTGTTACAGACTGATGTATTACACACACACTTTCTTAATATGCCAATGTTGTAGATCTCTCTAACTGCCTCTCTGGCCACATTGTAATCTGCCTCAGACCTTCTCACAATAACTCATAACAATCTACACGTACATACATACATACACATGCACACCTCACAACAAAACACACACGCACACACGCACACACACACACACTCAACCCCAGAACCTCACTTGTACCCTGCCTCACCCCGTCGGAGATGAAGCTGCATGTGTGTGTGTAAAAGGACTCGCCAGGCTTTCACGTCATCATCCCTCCGTTTCTGCAGCATGCTCACTTCGCTCTGTGCTTCAGTGCAAGGAAACATCCATGCATCCAGCCGTGCCTATTGCTCCATAGTGCAGTTTCGGCAAAAAAAAAAAAAAAAGAAAGAAAAAAAAAAAGAAATAAAGTCTTTTCTCACGTTTTGATTTTTTATGCAACTAAAATAACACCAAGAGCTTAACAGGTTTAACCACAGTAATAGCAGTAGAGCTGCTTTTGTTACCTGCTTAACGGAGCCCAAGGCCGGAATATTAATGTAAACGGCTGTTTTTGTGGAGCTGCGTCACTCTCTATGTTGTAATAACTAACCCAGGTAATGGTTGGGCTTTGTTTAATAACCCTATGTGGTTAGGATGCAGGAATCATTAAGTTCTGCGGGTGCAGTATGGGGTGTGGTTTTCCGGTCGGAGAGGAAAGCGTTTTTGCAGTTTGGTGATTTGAATTTGTTGCTTTAAAAAGTACTGACCGACACACAGGTTCGTAACATTGGGTCTGTCACAGGTTCAGTGGTACAAGACTCGAATGGTCAATAAATCAAACATCTGAAAGCTAATATTTTCCAAGTTCATGAAGGTTACTAATGTTAAATTCAGCAGTGCTACATTTCCCTTGACTACCAGCCATCCATACCATCGTTGTACTCTCCTTCCTCTCATTTAGACAAAAACATCACTCCTCTTCCTCATGTCTCAGCACTCCTTTCCTCTTGGTTTTTCATATTTCTACTTCTCCTTTTTACAAAGTCTTTGAATTGTTTGCGTATTTAAACTCAGTTCATTGTGTTCTTATTCCTTGTTATAATTATAATTATTGTTGACGTTGCTGTTGATGTCCTTGATATTACAATTGCGAAGCTCCTACCAAATGAACGAAAAAAAGAAATTTAAAAGATAATAATTCTTTGTATGTTTGGTCCATGGTTTTTCTCTATATAAGGCATATTGTAACAGTAGCCAACGAAGAGGTTGAACGAACTTCCGAACAGTTAACATCTTTTCTAGCTTGCGATCTACAGTAGAGTTGGGGCTTGCAATCAAACACTCTATACACAGTGGATCACTTATGTAACCCTGAATTGCATTGACTATATAGTGAATATGTTTATCGTATCAAAAAAATCTGAACGCGAAATCTGCTCTGGAAAGGTTCAGAGTTCACACCTTTGGCTCCTGAAATGCACAGTATTATGACATAAGCGCCTTAATTAATGGAAAAGCAACTGTAAAGAGTTAAATACAGTAAGTAAACTCTGTACCTGCTTGCTCTTATACTATCCTTAGCTTAGCCTCAACTCTAACAGATAGTTAGAACGAGTTGAAAAGTTAATTTATTTCTACCACCCCTGGCGTACCTCCCATGTGAAGACTGAGAAACGTGATACATTTCAGTGCTTGACAGCAACTGGGAGAATTTAAGTGTTGAATCAAGCACCTTTTGTCCACTCTATATTTCTATTTTCCATTTGTTTTTCTTTATTTCAACAGTTTTGTGTTTTGTTTTGTTTTTTCATTTATTGATGTGTCACTGTGTAAGTTGTGGTCCCAAACCAGTTCCAAATCAGTAGCTATGTTGTGATTTGACTCTGGGTGGACATCGAATGGAACATGTTAATAATGCATCTTTTCATTTTGTTTTTGTTTGTAATAAAGTTTCAAATGAAAAAAAATTCAATAGATTTTTTTCTTTCCTCTTATGACTGAGTTTTTCTGAAGCCTAAAAGCAATCATTTAGCCTGACATTTTTTCTATAATTTATGGAATTACACTGACAGTCGGGTTGTATGAGGTGAGCGCGTAACCTGTTTCTCCTCTCTCATGCTTTCACATAGATCATTACGAAATCTCTGGCACTGGATTTAATTTCAGCTTTACATAACAGTGCACCTTAACTAACTTGTTTTTAAGACTAGTTTTGAGGCGATTTATAAAAGGCAAACCAGCCTCTTAAAGGTAAACTAAAAAAAAATGAACATACTGGTACAAAGTCAGACAAAAGGCCCATGATATTTTAATTGCCTTTGCAGTCACCCTGGTCGCACATTAACACGCAGACACGCAGCCATTCCACACCTCACCTCAACCCAGACGAGTTTATCTTGGACCCCGTTTCTGAAACTCCTGCAGCAAGCCAAATCTGGAATCTGTGCAAGGAGCAACCCCGAAAAGTGGAAAAAAGAGAAAGACACACAGAGAGAGTCTGAGTAGAAGTGGGGGTAAAGGATTGGACGGGGAGACAAATAAGCACATGTTTTTCCTCAAAGGTTTTCAACTATTTAGTTGAGATAATGATACAGAAAGTAGAGAGCTTGAGGCTTGGGGGAAACAGAGAGGCTGTGGGGGAAATGGGTTGCTGAGGGCGATTGGAGGAGCAGGATATACATGAGGGAAGCGGAGGCGTGATTAGGAAATCTAATCAGAACAAAGTGTGTTCACTATGGCAAAAGTTTCCATTTCAGATTTAATTAACAGTAATGGCAATATTTATGAAGCCTTGAGGCCAAAGAGAAGTTGACATACTTTGTCACAATAAAGCACAAGGTGTCTCCTGCATCACTGATCAGTGAGATTAAATGTAAAGGATGGTATAATTTTTATATTTGTACCTTTATAAAACAAGAAAACGCACTGTATAAAAACAATTGTATAAAAATGTATAAAACTGCATACACATACAGAATGACAAACACGTCACACCATCTTGTACATTTTCACAATTCCTAATCCCTTTCAGTACAATATAACAGTCACTTAAAGGAAAATATCAAACATAAGATGGATGTTTGCAAAGGTCAGTATAAAGATTATTTGGAGCATATTTGGTTCAAAACCTCATCATAAACACAACTGTTTGTTAGATGAACAAAGATATTTTTTAGCCATTAACTGGATTAATTCACTGGAATGCATTCACAATCAATCTTCACCAATCAGTGAGTGGTGAATGCACTTGTGTCCTTTCTCTTTCTCCATCTAATGCACCCATGTTTTTGGAGCAATGTCACAACCATAATTAAATGCTATACTTGTCAGCACAGCTGGTGTTGTTCTTGCATTTAACAAATGGTCTGGGTCCAAACCAAGAACGTCCAAATAGATCCACTGTAAATTGGTCCAACGGATCTGCTCGTCTAGTCTTCGACATCCTCATTCTTTATTTAGGGCACATATGTATGTAAAATTATCATTGAAACCAACCATGAGTGCAGCTGGAAACCTCCTTTCCTCAGTTCATCCCCCAAAAGTATGGACTCTACAGAAGCAAATAAGTTTAAAGAAGCAGATGTTTTTTAAAAAAATAAAAGGAATGACAATGGCTCTTTGAACCAGTGACTGGGGACTGGTGTAGCCCTCCAAAAATGTAGTCAATAAGGCGGAAGTGATCTCGGGTCATCTAGTTTACCTTAAAGAGTCCAAAATAATGTTTGCCTGAGTCCTGCAGAGTGAAGGACTCCCCAGTCACAGCTTTCAATTCTGCCCCCTTTTCTAGGAGCAGGAGGCCTGATACCTGGCAGGGCTTCAAGAAGTGGAACTGGTGTGATCCGGCTGCCGGAGTGGTGCTGTAGCCCTCCATGCACTGCAGCGAAGGGCCACGGGGGACAGACACTTCCAGCTTCACATAAGGACTCTGGTGCTCTTTGAAGTGCACCTGAAGCAGGAAGAGTGGGTGACAGGTCGGTGAAATTTAAAAAGAAACCAGCCGAGGGAAAGCAAGAGAGTTGGCCGGGAACAGCATGGAAGCAGACAGTGGGAGGAAGAAAAACTGAGGACAAATTACCAAAAAAGGAACCTAAATGTACAGGCTTTCAACAGGTTTGGCGTGTCCACAAATGCACACTGGATAAAAGTAAGATAGAAGTTTACTCACTTGACAGTAAAGGAAGTAGACTCCCCTCCGCACCACTCGGAAAATGCCAGTTGCTGTGTTATACTGCACAGCTTGGGTCATATTTAGGGACTGTTCAGTCCAACCCTTAATGATCCCTGCACTTTCCACTGTAAACACGCCCACACACAAATATTATTATCAAAGAGATCACAAAACACAGCACTACTATGAGTAACCATTTTGTCATAACTCACCCTTTTGGAAGGAATCTTTGGTTACTGTTGAGAACAAGAGACAGGTTTAAGTACTTTTTGGACAAAGAAAGAGTTAGTCATGGTATATTAAGGATGAATAAAACACTTTAATCAACTTACTCTCAAAGTGAGAGGCCACCTTCCTTCCATTTCCAGACCTTCTCCCTGCTCCAGCTTGCAAAATGAAAAGGAAAAAATGTTTTGGAATAAATAATTGTTTCTGGAACAAATTCTGGTAGAGAGATAAGAAGCTAGTCGTCTTTGCAAAAGCCTCAGCAAAGTACAGTGTCTAACAGCTTTGCCAATGCAAAACATCATGGATTAATCTAGAATCATTTATCGACCAGCTGAGACTCTGATTGTCTCTCCAGATGGTCAAATATTTCCCTTCCGTTCCCCTGTTCTACACCTTTCAGCCATTGTTTTCAGCAAGCGCACAGGCAAGCAGAAATTAATTTTTCCAGACAGATGGTTCCAGTCAACATAATTTCAAAATGGAAAATTAGTGTTGAAACCAAAATAAAATGAATAAATATATAATTTGTTTTTAAAAAGGAGCAGCAAGAAAAGAGGGGTCTTTGGCTCTTTCATGACCCTGAAGGGGCTGTAAAGACTCCGCCAGTGAAAAGGGAGAGAGCAATGGCCGTGGCCACTCTTCAATGAACTGCAATAAATTAAACAATCCACCTTGAAAAATGAGGAAAGAGAGACTTTTTCAGCTCTCTCTGGGGGATATTAGGGGGATCAGGACTTATGGGAGCTGCCTGAACTCCCAAAAGTCCATCAAAATGTGAGCAGAACGATCTGATACATCTCAGACCCCAATTCGTAAACATCAAAGGAAGCCTAGGAGACACAGTTCACCCGAATGTTATTGCTGGAGCACTGCGTGAACTTGCTGCATTACAGTGTCCCCAAGGGCTGCTGTTTTTAGACGGGAGAACAATTACGCTTCAAATAATGATTACGGATAAGCTTTTTGGCTCTGGCATCAGATAGCTGTGATGTGTCAGTGGATGCCCTTCAGCTGTTCATTTGGTCTTTAATACAGTAGTAACATCTGTTGTAAACTCCTTTTTATTGGTCAGTCTCTTCAGCCATTATTATGGCAGGTCTATGGTTTTCTTGCCCTGAGTACACAGCATACTTTCTGAACTTGAAACATCCAAGCCAGATGTCTTATCACATAATTACCAACAGCTATCAAAGGACGTTGGTAATTACGCAAATGGTTATTTCAGGCATCAGCAAAAGGGTCACTGGACTGAACAAATCCACCAAGCTTGTGTGGCCCTTGTGCCAGTTGTTTGTGCTGGGTGCACGTGCATCCAGCTCAAGCCTGCAATTTCTCCAATCCGTCAGCGGCTGCCTACTGCTTCCTGTTGCAGCTTTTAGAAACATGTGCCCATTGGTTTAACCAAGGTGCCTCACAGTCCAAGTCTCCCTCATCTCCGCAAGTACTGTGTGTCAAGGATCAAGACTATCGCAGTATATCAACTAATTCCTAATTTCTATACACGTTGTGGAACTTGAATCGCTTTGCATGTTATTGACAGCTCTCTATGGTGAATGATGAGTTTTTATAAGACTATGATTTTGATGTTTGTGCACCAGTCACCACTCATACTTTCATGCCATGTGGTCATGCACTTTAACTGTCACTATATTTGGTTTAGGTATGAAACCAGTATTTTGGTATAATGGTTCTACGGGCGCATACCTTCTCTCTTCACTCGCTGGCCTACATGCAGATCTCTTTTCTCCAGGAACAACTGGACAATAGCCTTACGCTGCATATTCACCTGGGAATGAGAAAGAGCGAGACTTGTAGTACATTATCTTTTAAAGGGCTGACAGGAAGAGTGTGATAATATTAATTCACGTCTCCTGTGACTGGCTCATAAACCACACAGAGACTGTAAAATAAACCCACAGATTTCTGAGTCAAACACAAATAAACTGTCCCCCAGAGCTTGGCACATTTTCTGATATGGTTCTGTTAATAGGCCACCCACTTCCTTTTAGTCACAACTGTTTGCCACATCTTATACAACATGTTTTTTTCTAGATGCCCCACATTCCCAAAATGTTTTAACTCCCTTGCTGAAAACATACCAGAAATAAAGGGGGCAATCGCGTGTCTTTAAGAGAAGCTTTGTCAGCATTTTTAGGCAGGCTTTTGGGGCAAAGAGCCAATTAAGAGCCTCTATTCAAACCTGGCACCAGTTTTCTTCAGCATTATTTCAAAAACTTTGACTCTTAACTATTCATTAACGTGGCTATTTAAGTGAACGTTAAATACAATTTAATTATATAATTAGACAATGGAAATCTAATTATATAATTTGTATAACTACAATTATATAATTACACTGTTCAAAGAAATAATGTAATATCATATATAATGTATTCAGTATGTATATAAACATAATACATGTTGATTATGTGACTGCATACATTATAACTTATAATTGTATAATGTTAATTAGAATTATATCATTTTATAATATCCTATTACTCGTTTATGTGCGTAAACAGATGGGGAGAAAGGCTGCCACACGTCCAGATTTTCATTTTCTGCGCATCACACACTCCGGGCCAGAGTCATGTGTCGCGTGCATGCTCGCTGATTCAGCACGAGCCCGCGTGCGCGAGCGCTGAGTCTGCGCGTTTGTTTGCGGCGGTTAAAAGCCGCACTTCATCTGCGCGCCGCAAACAAACGCGAACCCCTTAAAACGCTGCGCTGTGAAGCAAAGACTTAAAAATGGAAGTCCCGCGATCACAAATCATCTTACCATAATTACACAAAACGCTTTCACGGGCCACAACACTTTAAAAGCAGTGCCAAGTCGTGTAGGATTTCCAGTAAGTTGCGCTAAACACGGACTGCAATTGGCAGCCCGAAACATCACAACTTGGCATAAACCAAATAAGCCGTAACTCGCCGCGCAGAGACGCTCAGACTCACAAAAAAACCTCCGAACCGTTGACCCCCAGCCACGCTGCAGCTGTGTCGTTTATAAGATCGAGATCTTGTGTTTTTAATCCCCGAAATATCGTTCAGTGAGCCACGCGAAATTTAAAGGGGCTGCAGCAGTGCCTAGAAATGCGCAATTACGTTGGAAAGTAATCCGCAAAGTAGACCATTAGAAAGCAATAAAGCGGTTTGCGTGCATAAGTCGACATGCATTGAAATATGTGAGGCTTAACGGATGGCGAAAGTTTCTGTGCTTATATATTTACCTGATCCAGGCGCTCTCGTAGAGTTTTGATGGACTTCGACAGGTCTCGAGTTTGTCGCCATGTCCACACCGTAAACACGGCGCTGCAAGCGGCCAGCGACAGCGCGACCACGGCCATGACCGACCAGACGAAGCGCAGCGTGCGAACTCGTCTTCTGTGCAGAACTCGGTGCATCGTCGCCCAGGCTGTTCGTTCACCATTCCACAAGTCCGAAATCAATCATTCCATTCAACGTGCACATTTTTTGTCCGCTATTTGTTGCAGCTCCCAAGTGCATGCGCTCGCAAACATAAGCGTAATTGCAGATGTTGGTGAAGCGGCTGCAGCGACGTTGCCCCCGAAGCGGTCGATGTGGTGTGGTGTTGAGGTTTGGTGTGGTGTAGGTTTGGTGGCTGGAGCACTAAATTGCGAGATTCACATCAGTTTAGAGCATGTGCGACGAGTCCGCTCCTGAAAACGCTTTGCAAGTGGAAAAAATAGCTTCTTTTTTTTTTTTGCAGAAAGTGCAGCTGGTGAAAAAAACGTGCATTCTCTTAGAGCAAGTTGACAGATGTGCGCCTCTCTAAGACGTGATTCTCGTCGCATTCCCCAAACGAGGCAATTCGCTGGCACACTTCCTTGTGCTCCCTTGCAGACCGAACGCGGTATTAGTCGGTGAAAGGTCGCGTTTCAAAGCGCTGCTGATGTCCACGAACGGGCGAATGCGGCGCTGCAAAGTGTTCAGTTTAGACCCTAAAAATGTTCCAGGCCCTGCTAACTTTTCTTTTTATGGAGGCATAATTCCGGTCTGCTCGACTCAAAATCAACAAGTGCACTTTCTCATTTTTCATTCTTTATTTCAACATAATTCTTGAGCGATTTGGTGGATAAACCACCGAGCCACACACAAATCACAGCCAGCTGACACTAAATGAACGGGATGCACATCTGTCTTAATAGTTATTGTGCAAAAAGCAGTTAACACAAATGCCAAGATGTTTCTACATTTAAGCTATATTTCGTGTTCATAACCACTACATCTGAGGTAAAACTCTTTAGATAGATACAGTCGCTAACTAAGTGTTATATATTTTCTCGTTTGTTTTCCACCGCTGTAGTATTCCGCATACGTATGAAGAACATTTCCCGAAAATAAACACAAGATGGCACTGTTTGCTAAGATTTGAACGCTGACATATCAAAACCCAATACTGTACGGAAATCAGTTTTCCTACATGATACAAGAACTAAACTGCCCAACATGTAAACTCCAGAGGAATATGCAACTGACCACTGAAGGAGCCAAGTAAAAAAGAGAGCTTTAAAGGTTGAATTGTGCTGACACTTAATTTTAATAAAACGTGGGTGTTGGTATCTTGTAACAGCACTTTCAAAAGACATGGTCACCAATGGAACACACTTCCAACAAAAAGCTACATAAAATACACAAAATAATATCATATGGCTAACTATTTCTATTATGGCATTCAGACTGAAAAAAGTTAAGATGAAACATGTACACAGTTATGACATCAATCCAACTCCACTGAGAAGCTGAAACATCACTAGGCTCTTTTCCCAGTATACTACTTGGCAGGCAAACTCAACAGGGCCGTCTTGTTAAACAGGGTTTACTGTCAGGGAGGAACATCTTCAAAGTGGAAAGATAAACAGTCCAGTAGTGGCAAAGTGCAATCAGGTTCCCATCGACACACATTGAATATAAATAGATCTGAAAGAAACATTGTGCATTGTTACATAACATTGTATATTAATTATATAATACTATTATTATTATTATTATTATTATTATTATTATTATTATTATTATTATTATTATTATTGCTAAGACTTAACAGCTGATGTTGATGTTTCAGGATCTGTATTAGACCACTGACATCTTACTCCACTTTATTATGACAACTTGGTTCTACTGATTCTATTTAGTGGAGAAAGGAGAATGATTGTACCCTAGAATTTATGGGTCTCCTTGGGCCAGGTGTTCAAGTGCATCACCCTCACAGCGCATGAAATGGTAGCCCTGGTCAGTAGTCACATCGAAGCAGCCTTGACTTTGGTAGAAGCTAATAGATGACTTGTTCCAATTCAGCACAGCAAAATTCAGTTGCTTACAGCCAGCAGCCAATCCCAGCTGGTTATAATAAGGAACAAAAATAAATAATGACAATCACATACAGCATTCATAACACAAAAAATAATGTGATTGCTATTGAGAAATAACCACATTGCTCACCTGAGCAACTTTTCTCATCAGTGCCTTACCAATGCCTTTACCTGTGAAAGATGAACATGACAACCACTATTAATTTATATCCAGATCATTTGTTTTTAAGATTATGCTGCAACTATTGCTAATGCATAATATTGTATTAGGCTATTATTAAATATATGTTGTATATTAGCTTATGATACGAAAATTTTAAATCCTATATTCCTTCATGTACTATGTCAATAATGTGTCATATTTCACATTATTGACATAGTATGTGAAGGAATATAGGACTTAATTTTTTCTTATCATAATCTAATCTAATAATATATATTTAATAATTGTAGAGAGCATACTGCACTGACTTCTGAACTCAGACATCACATATAAGTCCTCCATATATACAGTGCGACCTTTCCATGAGCTATATGTGTAGAAGTACAGAGCATATCCTATTTTGGTGTGACCTGAAACAAAAGAAAACAAATACATTCATATATTTTTCACTAATGTTTGAAATAAACTACTGAAACATTTCAGTATCATCATCAAGTGTGTCGAGTTGGCTACCATAGCTAAAATTCAATGCTCACCCCGTTACACCCTATTCCCACCCAGCTAAACACTAAAAGATGTTCAGTGTATCTGCAGGCTACATGGACAGCAGTGAGAATGAATAATTGGATGATAAGAATTCACACGTAATGCACAGGGGCAAAAAATGGAACACAGAGGAGGAGGGAAAACATTATATAACAACCATGAAGTACAGCTACAAATGACATTCATGGCTTTGATTAAACAACACAGCTAAAGCAAATCAAGAAATTAGGCACTACTACTAAATACTGTATCTGACATGTAATACAGATAGGACAAAGGGACACTACAGAAGACTAAACACTGGTGCCCTTGAGTTGTTTCTCACCATTTTTACTTCGATGTTGTTCTGGGACCTCAGCAATTATTCCATGGAAAAATGGGTTTTTAGAAAAGCCATCTTGCTCAAGGTCTACAGCACAGAATCAGTGTAATATATGAAATATAGAGCAGTTTTACACATTTCAATTACATTTATTTTTGTAATTTGAAATAACAAATTTCATTTTCTATACCTTTTTGTGTAATCTTGACCTGGTCTGACACTTTCTCATATTCTGCCAGCTCCTGTGCAGAACGCAAAGATAAAAATAAATGTATGATGCATACATGCCGAAACATATTCACCATATTGTTCTAACCCCAGTTTATTGTCTTCCCTACTTGTAAACAGTTTGTAAATTCGTTGCATTGTAAAATTCTGGAGACGTGTGTGTGTGTTAACATCTGCTGTCTTCAGCCAAATGCCTCCCACCAGGCGCGATGCCACGTGGCCAGTATTTCATAAACTATATTTTTTCTTCACAACACCCTCCATTTATTATTTTACATCAAACCCATGACTTCGCTGTTTACGATAACAACATCACCGGTGGTGACGCAAGACATCCATGCAAATGAGAAGGTCGACACTGAATCACGTTTTTTGCTTCCCAAAATCGACACGCGCGCACCAGCTCACCAGAATCATGCGCGAAATGTCTTTGCAGTCTTCAAGCGTAGCGGCGCGAATCGTATATTCCATTTTCTCTCAGCGGACTCAGAAAAACGAAAGCAGAAGATTAAAGGGTCTGTGAAAGGGTCTGTCAAAGTGCGTACCAAATACCACGGGGAAAAGACAAAACTGGCTTTTACATCACAATCGCTTCAGCAGCGGTGGTCCGCGTAACAACAGTGCCACCTAGACGACATGACGTAGTATTGCAGCTCATCTGGCCTCGCACGTGGCCTCAGACCGTCTCAAAAAATTTGAATATCGTGAAAAAGTTCAGTATTTTTTGCCACTCATTTCAGGAAGTGAAACTCATTATATAGATTAATTACACATAGAGTGAAATATTTCAAGCTCTTATTTCTCGTCATTTTGATGATTATGGCTTATAGATAATGAAAACCCAAAATTCAGTGCCTCAGAAAATTAGAATATTACATAAGATCAATAAAGAAGGATATTTTAAACAGAAATGTCAGGCTTCTGAAAAGTATGTTCATTTCTATGCACTCAATACTTGGTTGAGCCTCCTTTTGCATGAATTACTTCATCAATGGGGCGTGGCATGGAGGCGATCAGCCTGTGGCACTGCTGAGATGTAATGGAAGCCCAGGTTGCTTTGATAACGGCCTTCAGGTCATCTGCATTGTTGGGTCTGATGTCTCTCATCTTCCTCTTGACAGTACCCCATAGATTCCCTTTGGGGTTCAGGTCAGGCGAGTTTACTGGCCAATCAAGCACAGTAACACCATGGTCATTGAACCAGCTTTTGGTACCTTTGGCAGTGTGGGCAGGTGCCAAGTCCTGCTGGAAAATGAAATCAGCATCTCCATAAAGCTTGTCAGCAGAAGGAAGCATGAAGTGCTCTAAAATTTCCTGGTAGATGGCTGCGTTGACTGTGGACTTGGACAGTGGACCAACACCAGCAGATGACATGGCACCCCAAATCATTACTGACTGTGGAAACTTCACACTGGACCTCAAGCAATGTGGATTCTGTGCCTCTCCACTCTTCCTCCAGACTCTGGGACCTTGATTTCCAAATGACTTTCTCCTCAGCCCAGGTAAGACGCTTCTTATGTTGTCTCTGGTTCAGGAGTGGCTTGACACAAGGAATGCGACATTTGTAGCCCATGTCTAGGATTCGTCTGTGCGTAGTGGCTCTTGATGCTTCTTTAGCAATGACCTTTTATGGCTTACCCTCCTTGTAGAGGGTGTCAATGACTGTCTTCTGGACATCTGTCAAGTCAGCAGTCTTCCCCATGATTGTGTAGCCTACTGAGAAACCAATTAAATGCTCAGGAAACCTTTGCAGTTGTTTTGAGTTAAATAACTGATTAGGGTGTGAAACCATGACTTTCCAATATTGAACTTTTTTACAATATTCTAATTTTCTGAGACACTGAAGTTTGGGTTTTCATTATCTGTAAGCCATAATCTTCTAATCAACATTACAAGAAATAAAGGCTTGAAATATTTCACTCTATGTGTAATGAATCTATATAATATATGAGTTTCACTTTCTGAAATGAGTGACAAAAAATATTGAACTTTTTCACGATATTCTTATTTTTTGAGATGGTCTGTATATTTAAGATTGCGTGAACCAATAACACTAATATTAATGCCACTCGAAAATAGATGGCCTCTCACTGTTGTTGTGTGTCTCGTTTTAATGAGGAACCTGCACTAGCTTTCATATTTATTTAAGTCTGCAAAAGGTTTCATGTCAAGCAAAGGATGATGTATGATAGTTCATTTTGGTATAAGGCTTTTTTTTTTCCTTATGTAGCAGCAACACGGCAACACGGCAATAAACTCATTCAGACTCTTATCAAATCAGGTAGGCCTCAACCTACAGCTGAAGTTTAGCGTTAGAAATAGCATAGGACACTAAGGCAAACACTCAGGCAATTAATTAGCTAATATAAATATTGTGTTAACTATTTGCTGGGACAAAATTCTTTGTTCTTTATTCGGATCCACATTAGCTTCCACTACGTGGTTGCTAGTCTAGTCACCTGGGGTGCACCATAAAAATACACTGAGGTAAGAAGAATTCAAATGAAGATTTAAATGTTAAAATTGTTTTAGCTAGATCATAAATTAAACCTACGAAGTCTTACATTGTACAGTTTTTATCTATTGTATCTATCTGTGTTGTAACTATTTCGATTACAAATTAAGATGTTGATTTTATTACTGGGTGAAGTTACGTTTCAAAGATAAAGCAAACACGCACGCACACACAGCTTGGAAAATCTTTTCCCCCTACCAAACCGTGATGACGCA
The DNA here is from genome assembly GCA_032718565.1 of Distichodus sexfasciatus. Taxonomy (NCBI): domain Eukaryota; kingdom Metazoa; phylum Chordata; class Actinopteri; order Characiformes; family Distichodontidae; genus Distichodus; species Distichodus sexfasciatus. The sequence goes on along the minus strand of JAVGVS010000017.1, from coordinate 4,597,643 downwards.
CACATAGCCAAGTAAAACCAGAAAAAAACAAACAGAAAATAACAAAATTTGCCCTTCAAAGCACGGGAATATTAACGCTTTTATTTACCACTGAGGCAGATAAAGAGATTTTTTTTAAATCTATATCCCCTTCAGTTTTAGCTAGGTGCTAGCTACTGTATGTCAAACTTACACGAGACAGAGCGCAATAGCGAGTGTTCTGTTTATTAAGAATAATTTCATTACGACTGAAATAGTCTGCTGCACAGATGGTGTATTGATTCGCGGTTCTAAATATAGAAGTGTGTATGTGTGTGCAACTGAACAGGGCGGGGAGGAAATGGCATGGACACGCCGTCACAGGGCGTTTTTCTCTCAAAACAAGCCCCTCGCCACCAGTAATAGCCCCGACTTGAAAACTAGAACCTATTCGGTGTTTCAACTCGTCTTTGCTCTGACGTGCGGTCAGTGCACAGCGCAGATTGCCCGCTACGCAAATCCACATGACGTCAGAACGGAGGAGTCACTAAAGGCTCCAGCGACTTCCGGGGGAAGGCTCCGTCCTAAACCGCCTGTTATAACAGTAGTAGACCGTATGTGACACTAGCAATGGTACGATTTTATTGAGTAGTATACCAGTACGCGTTAAACGACAAACGGTAGCACTGATGAATAAACCACAAGTTCCGCTGTCGCATTAACCATGATTCATTCGCAAAGGATTGTGGTCGCGGTGCGGAGTAATCATAGAAAATAAATGTAGGAGATGAAATTGCATTGCGTTGGTTCCGAGTTTCAAGATTGAAGCTTTGATAGCGATAACATAAAAGCTGTCTTTTATTCACTTGGTGGGCAGCTTGCCTTAAAAGTAAAAAGCGAATTCGTTCTGGGGGAATGAATGAGTGAATGAAAGTCTATTTACAGTCGCATTTATTTAGGGTGGCCATGTGAGTTCATGTCAGTGAGGACACTCCAGTTAAAAAGGATATGGGTTTCGCTTAAGCGCCCAGTTACTGCTGTGTGCTGATTTGATAGTCTCAATTTATTATCATGCATGCATGTCATTTCACCAGTGTTAACCTGAAACAGCCTAATGAGTATTTTAATTTAGGAAACAAACGCAAAAGACATGAAAATCAATGCCCTATTTCTTTAAACAAACAAACATGCCTTTTCATTTAAAAGCAGTTTGTAAAACGTCAAGTAGCTCAAGGTTTCACCCTCAGATGTGGACTTATTGGTCACTTTAATTTATTAACATAATCTACTTATAAAAGCACATGAAAGCACTGTGCTTGGTATGGCGTCAAAAGCGCTAATAAAACGTCTAAAAGTAGTACGTGTTCCTGACTGGCCTTAACTCTGCACTCGTAAAACTAGGTTTCGGAAAACTAATTTGCGTAGCACCAGCACCGGGACAATAATCTTTCTGTTAAAAAATGTCGCGTGTGTTCATGTGGTATCCTGATGTGTTATTAAAACTAAATAGCATCGTTTCCCTTATTTTCTCTAAGTATCGAATCTGTTTTACAATAGCGTTAATCAAGCTTGCTTTTATGTGATGCCCTTTGTGACAATTGTGTCATTTTCAAATGGTTGTGATGGTGGTTTGAGGTTTCCTGTGATGTAATGTTTAATTTTTCTGAGCTTTTAGCTCATCCTCTTCAGAAAAAAAAGAAATGTAGGCTATGCATGTAGTGAGGACATTGCTTGCTGATGCAAGGTCAGTGTGACAGGAGGCAATGCCCCTATAAGCTCAAGTATGAAACAGGCTTCAGACCAGTGCATGAGTAACAGTAGCATTCTGCCATACGGTTCTCCTTGTGAAACACAGGAAGCTGCCTCCTTTTCCTGTTTAGTCTATGACGTTATGTAGTTCTCTTCTTCTACTATGTTCTCTTAATATTGCCACCAACATTAGACACTTCAGTCAGTTTGGAACCTATCTGTCATAACTAGTAAATGAAAGCTGTTGATTATCTTTGTTTTCCTTTCTTTTTTTTTAAAGAAAACATTCTGTTCCTGAAGGGCTGATCTTGATCACATATACTATATTTCCAGGAGGAAGCTATTCAGAAACTCCAGTCACATGCAGTGCAATCTGGTCTCATGTATTTTGTCTAGTTTTGTCCTCAATATGCACCCATATCCATAAAACACTTCATTACACTCTCTAATTATGGGACAATTTTTGAAACATATTTCAACAGCATTGTGTTTTTGGTATTTGTTTTTTTGGTGATTTTGATTTTGTCTCCAAACCAGCCAAACTAAACCCGCTATGTAGTGCAGTTTTTAGTACACTCAATGATCTAGTAGACTGTCTGAACTGAAAAGCCTAGGTGGGGAACTGGATGGTTTTTAGGATTAACGGTTCCACATTGTTCCCTGATTACAGCTGTGTTTCGTTATTCCCCTTATTTTCCACAACAGATGAGTAGGTAAAAGATCCTGCTACCTTTAAAGTTAATTTGTGACAATAGTACACACATTTTACAGCAAATGAAACCATTTAGTGTAACAGAAATGGTCTTTAGGGAATGAGTCACATGACATATGAGCTCAGTGTCTGGACCCTGAACATTTGTCCATTCCCTTACTCTGATAGGAGGATGACTGCTACTTGTTGTTTCCCTTATATGGAAGAGAAAAGAAAGACAGCATTTTTCCATGATTTTTTCTTGCTTCATGATTGCATTTCTGTGGTTCTTTACTATACAAATCAGGCGGGTGCTATACATAGACGGGCATACCTATTAACACACATGGATACACATATACACACATACGTGTGAAAGTGTCGGTATAAATTGTATAAAAAAAAATTTGTATAAAAAGGAGAAAACCCTGCCCCTAAAAATGAAAGCAAGACTCTCTTGTGATGGGATTGTGTATTCAAACAGGTAAATTATTTAGTAAGCAAACTTTTGTTGTTAAAACATCAGTGTCAAGGTGTGGAAACACAAATAGGACTAGACCTACTGTAAACATCAACCACCATCATCAAGGGTTTGGGAAATCAATACCTCGTTTCAGGTTAGAAATTTTATAGCAATGCTTAAAGGAGATCAGACGTTTAGATAATGTCTTGTTTATATAGAACTTAATTTAGCAAAAAAATGTCCTTATTTAAAATAACACTAAATGATTTATTTATAATTGGAATAATGATATTAAGATACATAATAATATAATACATATTAAGATACAAACCCCTTGCCACACAGAGGACTTAACAACCAATGTTGACACTAGGCCAAAAGAGGGTGTTTGGCCTCTTACTTCTATGTATAGAGAAGACAAATAATGTGCTGTGTTACAGTAGTAAGTAAATACACCTTAATGTAGGCTCTGACAGTGCAAGCAAACTCTTAAAGCAACTCATCCTTGTGTTTAAAACATTAAGTAACAGACACATACAATGCATAAGGACTTTAAGAGCGCAGCATGATTCAGCATATACCAACCATTTCACAAAAAGCTGCACCATTAAATACAATCCTACCTTCTTAATCAACACTGCATTATATCTGAAAAGAGTTAAATCAAAGAATTAAATCATATTGTATATTGAATGAATCTGCTGCAGTGACCATTTAAGTCTGAAGTCATAAATAAAGTCAGATTTTTAACATATGAATAATGGTTGAAAACATACGTAACCTTTTATCCTTATGTAACCTTATCGAAATAAAGCAGCACCACTCAAACAAAGTTTGAACATGTTTATTATTTGCTGTTTATAGACCTTATTTAAATACTGCCAACAATTACTTTACCCATATGACAATTCCAAATATTATATTTGGGTCCACGTACTGCTGAATGGTGGAATTAGAGCTTACTAAAATAAGGCAAATATTATGGTTATTATTTGATCCTTTTGTAAACTCCATCAAATGAAAACATGAATGTTTGGGAGAGACAAGAAAGAGCAAGAAAGCTGTTGCAGTTTGCTTGAATGCCTATTTGTATGGAAACATGTACATGAATATTTTGAAATAGGGGTGAAAAGGTGTGTCCCTGTGTGTGTGTGTGTGTGTGTGTATGTATGTATGTGGGATCAAAAAGAGTGGGTATAATATGTTATGCAAGCAGTGACACTGACCTCATGCTGTCTTCCATACCACAGTTCATCACATGAGGATGAATCAATTGTCTTTCAATGAGGGCCCCTCAGGTGGATTTTTTTTATTTAACAGGGTTAATCTAACCCTGCAACTGCTTTACATCATTTGCTGGGACAGAACAAAGGTCCCTGTAAAATGTTATATCAAAGAAGTTTAAGCAAGAGAAAGCAATTGAATAAGACTTGACATGATCGTTCTGTTATGGTCTTAGGTTTTTGCCTAAAATAGTTTGAAGTGGGCCTATGCTCAGAAAGTTAGTGTTGATTGTACCATGATAAAGATTCAGGAAACTGAATGCACAAAAGACTTTTTGCTCAGTTCACAGTCAGCAGTCACAGTAGCGACCAAAAGATACCATCCAGCCTGTAAGCATAATTATCTCTATACTTCGTGGGAATATTAAAAGTAAGGAAGAGCATTGTTTTCAAGTGATCCAGCAGTTTGTTTTATTAACCATTTGCTGAAATGCTTAAGCCACATTACAGAACTCATTATCAAGCCTCTAGTGCCATGCTTCTATGCAATAAATGAGAGGAAATGAAGTAGAGGAAGCAGGTAATTAGGTTGGGAGTGCTGGGAGGGGTGCCACAATGGGACTGTCAGTAAATAAGCCATAAGACAATTACATAAGAGAATTTATTGTTAGAACAACTTTTCAGTTTTTTTTTCTGTCTCCCCACATTGATGGCTCATAGAAACGATTATAGGTACACGCAAATGGTCAAGTGACTTTCCCCACAAAAGTGGTCACTAGTGAAACTAAGATCAGTCCTGCCAGAGTGTTACTTGTACAGATGTTACGTCAAGTGCAGCGGCTCTAACAAGGATTCAGTCATCCTGGACCCTTAAGTCAAGCGCCAGGAAAATCATGCCTTTTTGTGGTTTGTGCGTGTGAGAGTTTGTGTGTATGTGTATATTAGTGGGGGCTTGCCGACGTCATCAGTGCCTCAATAATGGCAGTGCTGTACTGCTCGGCAGTTGGGAGGTGGGTGTGCCTCCCAGACCTGAGTGCTGATTATACAGAAGCTCTGTGTTCTCTCCCCTGTCCACACACATGGTACCATTTAGACTGTTTCACTTCACTGCCCTTTCAGAGAGCTCTAAGAAAAGCATTTTAGCCAAAATATTACATTTACTATACATCATCAGAAATATCACCTAATCTAGGCTTAAGGGGTTTGCCATGTGTTTTTTATGTCTGCACAGTACAATTTGTGGGAAATGGATCAAGGACTTTGAAATGCCCTAGAAAAAAACTCTTAAACATCTTTTTTGCACAGGTGCATTTTGGCACTTTCTATTTTGTGCAGACTTAGTCATTCTCAACTGTGTGTCTAGCAGTAAAACCTGCAGTGCAGACTGAAGAAAGGCACAAAGGTGTTTTTGAACATTTCTTTGTCTGTAGACAGGTAGAACTTAACCATACAATGTTTTGGTATTGCTATTACAATGCATAGGTGTAAGGGTTCACATTGCAGAATGTGAACTGTCACGTAGGACAAATTACATCAAAACATGTCACCCTACAACTTTTTTGCCTATTTTTCATTTTCATCACTAATTTACAAGAGAAGCATTTTGGATGCTGGGCTTTGAATTAAGTTCAAAAAGATGGTTTGGAAGGAGCAATGAAGAGATTTATAACCACAGGACAACCCTTCTTAAACTTTGTCAAGGACATGGAAGCTGGTAGAATTTAATGATTAAGCAGATGCCCTATATAATCCTTTATAGTTCATATCTGCTCTTCAAATCTGTAAAGCTAGACTTAAATCAACAACTGCTGTACAATTACGTCACTGTCAGCTAAGTTACACACCTTGACATTCTGTCAAAAAAGACGTCAGAAGTTGCACAGACCACAAGAATACATGCAAGAAAGCTAGTGTGTCCTCCCCTCTATTTCCCCACTTAAACCAAGGCTGAAGAATAGTTAGTCTGCAGGAGATCTGTGCATATACTATTTAACAAGTGTAGCTCCTATTAACTACATATCACTCATATCTGATAATGCTTATTTTGCTTTTGTGTTTGTTTCTTATCTCCCAACTATATACTATAAAACTAATAAAATACTAATGAAGAGAAGAATGACTCACGTTCAAAAAGTAGCTTTTTAAAACTTGAAAAAGAAAAGGTTGTTATTTTTGATGTATATTATTTGTTAAATTAAGTCTGTACATATATATCTCAATATAATCTTTTTTCCAGTATCGTTTAGCCCCCGGGTCAGATCTGCCCTAGATTATATTCTTATCGATGTGCATTATTTACATGCTGATTTGATGTCCCCTCTGCTATTACCCCATGTTACAGTTTGTTCTATATTAGAAAAAATCGCTCCCGAACAGGAATCTGTACCGAGGGCTTTAGCCCTGCCCCCTCTCGTGTTTCGCGTCGGAGGCGTGGCCACGCCCATCAAAAATAGCGTTCCACGCGCGCGCCTTTGACTCACAGATTTGTCAGCGCGCGAATGGGTAGAGACCAACGCAAATCGCAAGCGGGAGGTGAACACGCATGTCTGTCGTGCGTGAATAATCCACAGAAAAAGAATGTTTTCAGAACTCGTTTAGGTTAAATCGCTTGCTGTTGCACAGACTGTAGAGGACGCATGATTTTCGCGTGTACGAACCCAAAAACGCATGAAGAGCGCATGAGAGGTAAGTTTTCACATATTTTATTTTAACTGACTGAACGTTTCTTATGTTTCTGGCATGTTTAATTTGGCTGGAAAATCGCTTGAAAACTTCAACGAACTCGGGGCAGTCTCAAATTGCTGTCCGTAGTCCAACTTGCATTTATGTAAACGCGACTTCATTGACGTAAATGAGATTGCAAACTTGATTCACAGGTACATACATATAACAAAATATCTGATTTAGAAAATATGCAACCCCTGTAAAAGTGTTAAATTGTCTTTCACTCAGACTTAAGATGGCTATCGACGATTAAGAGCTGATACAAGTTTGAATCAGATGGAATGCAGATGGAAGGGTAAAACAATTAGCTAAAACTTATTCATAGTAGTTAGTTATGAGGACATGTTTGGCCCAATAAGATTAATTGATTTTGTCAGTAGCTTAAGCTATTAACGGAGAACCAAATTTACTTGTGACCAGTTTGTGTTCTTGTGACAGGTGTTTTCGAACCGTTCAAGCTGGTTTTGGTGCCAAACATATCATGACGTGTTCTGTAACCTTTATCAAACCATCCAAGGAAATACAAACAACCAATAATTTAAAACTATGATGGTCTATGCTCCTTTTATTAGTGAATTAGAGACAGTCGGTGCATTGTTTGACAATGACCTTTGCCAGATTTACCAATTTTCACATTTCTGCTCTATTCATTCTTTCTCTCTAAGTTAGTTTTAAACCTCCTGTGAGAAACATGTATTATAATTAATTCTGCTTGAATTACATCACTTTAGATGTCATCTCTTATTTATGTTTCTCAGATGTGAGCTAGACGTCCACGTATGCTATTGTCTCTTGGTCAAGAAATATTTTCGGGGCTGGTGGGGATGTAGACCAAAGCTGCTTCCTGTCTCAGACTATAGCTCAACAATAGCCATCACTGCTAGAGCAGTTGGTGGTCAGATTCCTGACCAACATCAGAAGCAGTCAGGGATGTCAGAATAATAGTTCAGCAAAGAGAAAGGGGGGAAAAAATAAAATAGTTTTCAGTGTTGTGGACTGTAGGCTGAAGACAATGTGCTAAAAAAAATCATGTGTATTCAGGAAATGAAGACAAAGGGGTAGATGCTTTCCATAATTCTCCTCTGTCAGTGAAACCCCTTTTATTGAACATCAAGTTTGTTTGGCTTCAATCCATAAACTCACCATGAGTTAGTTAATACAGCTGTGTCAAGTGCATGTTTCAAATTCTGGTCTGCTTGTTTGCCCAGGAAAGTACACAGTTAATGTAGCTTGACCAAAAAAGGGTCACACAAACAGGAGCCTTTAGGGGCAAAAGTTGGTTTTGGAAACTTGTGCTCCTGGGGTTGCAGTTTCATGTCTTAGCTATAATTTTTTAACTTCAGCACGTAATTAAGCCAACCGCAGCCAACCTTTATTACAGTTAAATTGCACAGATAAATAACCCTACTATATGAGGGAAAAGTGTTGCTCATTCTAGATTCTTGCCTGCCTCAACTTGACATACAGCAGTGTTTTGCTCGAAGCAGTTATACACTGCATTTTTATACAACATAAATTTAGCATTGGAATATCACAAGTGCAGACTCATCTTTGAGGATCTCAGGCTTCAGTGTTCTGTGTAAACTGCAACAATCTAGCAAATGCAAGAGCTAGTCGCTCTAGAAGTATGAGAAAATGTTGTAGTCCATAAATATCGCCTGAACTATAAGCATTCAGGCATTCAAGGTTAACCACAGTTTTGTACTTGACTGAAAAATTATGAGCAAATAATCAAATTAACCAATTTGGTAATAAATACCAGATGAGCTGGCGGGAGCCAGGTGGATTGAAAGGAAAGGGGTCTGTAGAGAATGTTTATGTATATGGCCCAGAGTTTTGTGCTATACCCCTGCAGGAAGGTACTGGCCAAGCAATTGTATGAAATCTGATGCAAAATGCAAGGATGATATGCATTGGAATTATTAATTGGATATCTACTTTATTTGTCCATTTTCTTTTTTCATTCCTGTTCAGTTCTTGGAGAAAAATCAAATCACTCTGTGCTGGGAAGGTTACTGGGAAAAAGTGGTAAAGGACCCATTTTATCACCAGTTCCTTTGTCTTTTCTGCTGCTTTCCCACCATGTCGCTAGCTTCCTTCCACTTGATGCAGACCTTAAAGAACTCTCCAGCAGCACTACGTAGGCACTTCCGGCGTGATCGCATAGAGAGTCTCTCTCACGGTGACCCCATATTCAAGGTACATTACCTGGGTACCAAGAAAATCTTCTCTCTGGACCTTGAGCAAGCAGAGGATGCCATTGACCGGTTACTGGACAGCACACCCGGAAAGTTATCCAAAGATCACGCCCTGGTGGTGCGGCCACGCTATGTGGAAGTGAAGGAGCTGAGCACTGGAAGGCAACTCACCAAGACCTACCTGCATGACATAGCCTACTGTGCCTCTCACACGACCCATCCCAACGTGTTCCTGTACATCTGCAGACAACCTGGCCAGCAGCTGCAGTGCAGAGTGTTCTGGTGTAGCCGAGTGGAAAGGGCAAAGGACATGACAGCCTGTCTGGCAAGGTCATTTCAGAGGGCAATGAACGACTGGCAGGATGGCTGTGTCACACTGGCACAGGCTGAGGGCATCGCAAAGGAGGATGAAGCACCCAGTGCAGCCACTGTCCCCAAAAGCTCAACACTACCAGCCAGTCTTGGGAAAGGTGAGCAGGGTAGGGCAGAATCAGAATTTAGATTATAATCGATGTGATCCATGTGTTTATTGTGTGTCATTTAGTTTGTCTCATTATCACCACTGATTTGCCTTATTGTAATGTCTTGTGTTTGTATACAGTTCGTTGGAAGAAGAAGGGCTCAGTATCCCGTAGTCCTTTGAGAGCCATCACAAGACGGGGATCCACAAGTGAAAACTGGCATTGAAATGCACCGGTCCAAGCCCGCTAGTAGATTTCTTGAACCCTATGGGATCTTACCGACAAGAATGCACTTTTACTTAAATTGGGAAGCTGAAGAGAAACAACTGCAGTTAGACTTATTAGCACTTTGATCCAGGCAATTGTTTTGCCCCAGAAAATACAGACTTTGCAGACTGGAAACAATGTTTGAAATGATGCCAGTTTTGCTGTTGTTTCTCCTGCAGGGCACAAAGCAGTGTTTGGCAAGGTGCTTGTGCCAGTTGTTCTATGTTATTTGTTGCCCTTTCTTAGTTAATTTATTATTCATCTTATGGATGGCAGTGTTGCTTCTCTTCATTTTAGCACTTTGAGACTCGTGTGCAACTTCAGGCAGACAAAGAATGTCACCAAAGTCAACTAAAACTGGCGTAACCGGTTACTAAGAGTAAGACAAGTTTTTAATATTTATTTATTACTTTTTTCTGTTCTGCTCCAAGTATACATAGACATCTTGGTAGATGGCAAATATAATTGAACGAACACTTGCATTTGTTTGTATTAGAGATATATCATCAATCAGACAGTGACCCAGTCACTAATACTCTAAAAGCAAAACAATCAGTTTTTTATTACAAATAGCAATTGGTTTTACCATAACTAAAGTAATACAGCTTAACACAATATTTTGGCATATTTTCACCCCAATCATCAGTAATCATATGCTATTTGGCAGTTATTATTAATTTCCATCAAGTTCTTTAATGTTTAATAAACCAAACAAATGATCCTTTAAAATAAACTGCATTAAGGTTAAACTGATTTCCACCTTTTTCATTTGCTCCAGTCAGGTAGAATGATTGATGCTTGGTCTCATGATAATGAGAGTGTATTTAACATTCTTGTGTGCAATGGCTAGAAGAACACAATGTGCCTTTGGCTGTTTGTTTGGAATTCTTCCTATGCACCTGCATTCCAGTATGGCCATTCTAGACTTTAACGTACTGGCTCCATTCCCATCTGCTTTCATGACATGGCACATTTTTGAACCAAAACATCAACTAAGGTTTTCATTTTGCCCAGTCATGCTAAGCTACTGTAAACATGCTGCTTATGCTGACATGCAAAATGAATTATGGACAACTGTAAGATGGATTTAACAATGTTTCCTACTATTGCTTTTATTTGCCTAAGTAGCATAAACCTAAAACAAGTCCTGAAAATAGCCATCTGTTTTAGCTGCTGCTGTTACTTTTTCTGACTGGAAGTAGTTGCATGTTTCGGTATAGCTTAAAACTGACCCCAGTATTATCAGGCATTGAATTGATGTTGCTGGTAGTTTTATGACATTTTATCTTTAGTGGTTTTAATTCAATGAATATTAAAGTGTAAACCACCTTACAAAGGCACTAATCCTGTCTGCTGGATCTATGTCTGCTTGAGGGCTGATTATTGTTTTTAGATTTATGAATGTGTATGTTTGTTTTTACATATTCTGTGTACATATTTTAATTGTATTTTCTTGAAAATAAAACTTTTATACAATGTGTTCTTGTATGATTTACTTTGTGGAATGACTCAAATACCTCAAGCTGCCTTTGCTGATTTCACAGACTTTATTAGACCAAAATGTTGTGCAGTGCAAGGCCAACAGCCTAGTTAAAATACACTTACATATGGTAAGTCAGCACCAAGTGTTCTAGATCAGCTAACAGTATTTTCTTAATCCATTACAAGATCACATGGTTATAGATGTGAACGAGATTACTACTCTAAAGAAGAATCTGGGAAGGTGGGGCTCTTGCTCCTGTTACCACGGTTGAGACTGTAAAAAACACCAAGTTCCTGGGAGTTCACATCTCAGACGATCTCACCTGGACCACCAACACCACCTCCATCACCAAAAAGGCCCAGCAGCGTCTCCACTTCCTGAGACGGCTGAAGCGAGCCAACCTGCCCCCTCCCACCCTCACCGCATTCTACAGGGGCACCATAGAGAGCGTCCTGACCAGCTGCATCTCTGCCTGGTTCGGTAACAGTGCTGTTGCCGATATCAGGCGGCTTCAAAGGGTCGTCAAAACAGCTGGCAACATCATCGGAGCGTCTCTTCCGCCGCTGCAGGACATCTTCTACAAGCGCTGCATCAGAAGGGCCTCCTGCATCGTGCTCGACCCCTCACACCCTTCACACAGACTGTTCACACTCCTTCCATCTGGCAGACGCTTTCGCAGCATCAGGTCTCGATCCTCCAGGATGCGTGATAGCTTCTTCCCACAAGCCATCAGACTTTTGAACTCACTCCCTGCCATCACACTTCCCCCCACACACACACCTGGACTGTGAAGAAACTGTTTCTGTTGCACCACTGCACTTTACTGCACCTTACTTTACACACCACCGTCACTTTGATGCACAATAACTACTGGTATGACACTGCACTGCTGCCACTTTTGCACAAACATTATATGCTGCTTTACGAATGTTTGCACATACACTGAAACATTGTACACATAAATAGCCGAATATAGTATCTGTCATATTATAACCTTCTACCTCCTGCACATCCAATGTAAAATGTCAATTTGCACCTGTTTAAATGTTTGCATATTTGCACACATACTGAACATTGTACTTGGAAATAGTCCGGATATAGTATCTGTCTAGTATAACTCTACCTCTTGCACACTCAGTGTAAATGTCAATTTCAACCTGTTAAGAATACTGCATCCTGACTTGACAAACATGTTTACCTCTATGTCTGTCTCCCCTGTCTAGTCTAAAATGTATATTGTATGTTGTCTGGTTTTAAAACGTATATTGTTTAATGTATATTTTAGTATTTTACTTATTTATTGTTTATTCCATGTGCCTAGTCGTGCCACTGCCTATTTATTCTCTGTTCTGCTGTTCCTTGTTTGTTTGCACTGAAAATAACCTGGAGCCACGTCGTCTCGTCTCTCTATGTATCTGTACAGTATATAGCAGAGATGACAATAAAGTTGACTTTGACTTTTGACTTTGACTACCACTGAGTCTTTGGAGCTCTGACAGGCTCTGGAAATGAAGTCGTCTTAAAGGTTTAATCTCTTCAACAACTACATAAGGAAGAGAAAAGAAAATAGTATCATTTATTTTATACCCAGAATTTGTTCACTTCTACTAAAAGAAGGTCTAACGTTTAATTGCACAGTAATTTGGCACAGGTTGAGAAAATAAGTGAATAATTTCTGTTACAGTTGAACTGGACTCATGTCTAAGATGTTGTGTGCTGATAGGCAGAGCAACGTTTTTCACTTACCCATGTCATAGAATGGTTCCTCACAACTCCCTTGAACTATAATCATATCCAAGAAGTTAAGGAGGGCACCAGTGACCAGGAAGCGCTCCGAGAGAGGAAGGGTTTGGAGGTAGCGATTGTCAAGAGAGAAAGGATTGTCTGGAGGAGGCATTGTACACAGACCAACCAACTCGTTCACTATATCCCATACACGGGTTCCTATCAGGGCAATATACAATGAAATATGAAGCATTTTTGTTCCAATTAGATAAATACTAAGTTACTTATATACAATATTTTTAGACATGTACAGTCAGAAAAGAAGTAGTCTCTGCTGTACTGAATGCAGTTGGCCAAAGATAAAAGATCTTAATTAAGCCAGTGTTTGGTATTTAATCCTACTTTAATAATTAAAAGAAAAAAGATTTATAATAACCTTGGGAAGTTAAAACCCAGTCAGTAATGGACTTTAGCTTCATAGGTGTGTCTTTGACCAGTGAATCTGTGCCTCCGATGTTAACAAGACGCTCATGATTTGACCTTATCCAGGCATATGGGTGGCCATATTTAGCATAACCAGCCAGGAGGAAAAGGGTGCAGTTAATTTCCTGTATTTAAGCACAAGTTTTTATCAACATTAAATTAATGAACATCTGAATTCTTAATACCTGAAAAAGCCCACATAGAAATCCCCACATAAAGAATCACTCACTGGCACAGCTATCTCCTTTTCACTGGGTGAAGCTGGAATAAGATGTGAATCATTACTCCTGGAAAGTATAGCAGAGCTATAATGAGGGATTACAATATATTTTTACACAGGTGGTAACACTTTAAAATCTTTTTTTCTACCTGTGAGTTTTTTGTGGGGAGGGTTGGGGAGCTTGCGGTCTACGATGTGGTTGATGTCCTTCCTCAGGTAAAGGAGAGCTGGCATAGTCACTGTCCAGGCTGTAACTGCTACTACACGTAGAACTTGTAAAGTTGGATGCAACTGAGACAGGAAACCCTGGTGAACGCCATCCCTGTGGGTGCATGATGATAAAGCTGAGATTCATATTAAGCTGCAAAATTATCTAACATCTATTTAACTATACAAGTGTGACTAAGAGAAACCCACAGTGTCTTCGTTGACAACAGTCAGCAGTAGTTCCTCCTTTCCTCTTAGCCAGGGCTGAAAATAGCGAAATCCCTGTAAATGGGGGAGGAAAGGAAATTTAAACGAAGTGTGAGGGTATTAGTATATTTTCACAGACACGAACCAGTGAATCAAGCAATGGTGTAACATTTCTCAGCGTGTCTGTCACACCTTTGTAAAAAATTATGCATTAACATATTTTTTCCAACCTGTAAAGATCCCAGTATTGCCAGGTCAGAGAGGAAATGTTGCAATCGCTTCTTCTGTTCTCTCTCCTCTTCCTATCACAAAAAGACATCAAAGATACTTCCATGTAGAGACAGCAGATTCTTTTGACGATAAAAAAAAGTTGAATTCATTTCTTTTAATGGTTATAATGCCACTGCCAACACCCACACCCTGTCTCCTAGCAACGCATCCCCAAACCTCTTTGCATCCTTTGCATCCTTGACAGATGAGGTAACGTAGAGGAAAATGACAATGATTTCTGAAGAAAACCTCAACTGTACCAGATCGATGAGACAGCTCTCGTGCGTAATTTTACATCGAACACAAATGCTTAAATCTTTAAAATAAAATTAAAAATAGACACGAATTTCCGCATTTACTTACATTCTCGCTCATTTCGTCTACATACGTGCAGGTCGACAGAGTAGATAAGCTTTAATATTGCGTTGTCTCGGTATATAAAAACCGCTGTAAGTGCAAGCGCACTGTCACGCCTAAATTCAAGACATAACAGCGGCGCTTTTAATTTTTTTGTTCTCGTTTTTAAGGGCGTTAACACCTAAAGTAATTTTTCTTCATTCGCATGCAAAGCTAATGTTTTCCCTGAAGCTATTCAATGTAAGCATTAAAATCGTCCAATTAATTTACATAATTTAAACGGGATTTCTCGCGCTGACCGTCCTGCGGATAGACTCCCCGGTCTCCGTGAAGGGATCGTCTGAATGTTCAGTTCTTTCAAGAAAAGCGCAAAAACGTACAACGGCAAACCTGTTGCGCGGAAAATATGAGGTAGATAGTACGACACGGTATGTTAGGTTATGTGGGCTCTTATTGTGCTGATGTCACATCAAGATGGGAATCTGGCATCAAAAAACTGACATATACTATTGTATGTGCCATAACATAACTGGTCATGTAAACAAATTTGATTTTACGCAGATTTGCGCAGGTTTCTTTGTCGTCCCACGCCAAACCACATTAGACTACACTTGACAGCGTTCTCACAGACTGTTGAACGCACCCTCTGTCACGTGCTCAATATGGCGGGGGCTTGCCCAAATATAACTTCAAGTTCAACAGAGCGTTAAACAAAATACTCAAATTGTATTTAGCTGTGTTTATATCAACAGCTTCCAATATGTTTCTGAGGTAAGCAGATTTCTCACAGTCTTGCCAACAGGGTAAAACTGAAACAAAAAAGTGCATTGTGGTTTGGTTGTATGCTAGAAACTTAATCGCCTTAATCATAAATTAAATTATAAATGCTATAAAAATTTAAATCAGACATCTGATCAATGTCAGTGCCTACTTCTCGTTCCTTTTAATACTTTTTGCTTTGCTTTATTTTCGAAGAATACTACTTTTAGGCCTACCTTTAGCGCACAGTATGCCTTTTGGTAAGTCATTACACTTCAACAAAACATTTTTAAAAAATCATTTAAATGCATTCATTTTAAAATATCACATTTATTGCTTGCTCATTATAAAATGCAGATGAAAGATTACAGTGGTGGAATGTAACAAAGTATTTGTACTTCGTTACAGTACTTAAGTAAATTTTTACGTGTCTGTACTTTACTTAAGTAAAAATAATAATGCATACTTTTTATTTTACTCCATTACATTTTGCGGCAATTATCTGTACTTTCTGCTAGACTACATTTCTACAATTTATGCCGTTAATCGTTACACTTTATGAACACAATTTCCTTAAAATCTTGCATGAAAAAATTGTTAGCGTACTGATTGCGTTCTGGCGTTGTTTGCCATTGCCAACCAATCTGGTGGCTTTATTAGCTCCAATGATGGCAGAGCGCGCGTCTGGTAGCAGCACGAGCAGGTAGAGTGGCTTGATTTCGAGAAGACGAGACATTCAACAGACATTCACAGTATTGCAGAGTGCACGCACAATAAGCACACCAAACTTTCCAATACACACACGAGCAATGACATCGGTAGAGGCATAAGTCAGTATATCTACAAAATGGCACAGCCCAGACGTTGACACAACCCATTGCGTGAGTACTTTTACTTAAAAAAATACTTTAAAGTAAATTTAAAAGTAAGTACTTAGTACTTTCACTTAAGTAAGGTTGTTTATGTAGCACTTTTACTTGAGTACATATTTTGCAGGATATTTGTACTTTTACTTAAGTACTGAATTTCAGTACTTCCTCCACCACTGAAAGATTATAATCCATGCCCATTTTCTGCATTATGTCAATCATGTAGTTTAGGTAGTTCTTCAATTTGTCAGTCTCTCTACTATCTGCCCCAAGTTATAATGCAGGACAGCTGTGACAATGTTATCAAAAACCAGGAAGCTGTGAATTAATCAAAGACACTTGTCATGGTGTTGACCTCTACTGCTCTCTCAGCATGACTCACTCAAAAAATTTAGAACCGTGATGTCATCCCTCTATGAACACAACAGGAAGTTTCTGACCTGAGAAGTTTAACAGATGCCTAAATAATTATTTCTTTTTGTCTCACAGTATGTGTGTGGGGTAGAGTTAGGGTTAGGGTTAGCCCTGAACAAGATCCTTAACCAAGAAAACTGTCCATGTAATTAGGAAATGTTAATTGTTATGGATACGATTGTCTGGTAAATGCCGTAAATGTGTGACCGAAATAATTTTTTTTATACATTATTTACTTACTATTTACTTTGTGAAATTTCCAAACCACACTAATTTAACAAAATACAACAGGATACTTGGATTGTCTGAGATTGATTGGCACACTTAGCACATATTGGCCAACATCACTGTCAAACAGTATTGTGCAATCCCACTGCTGTTGTGTGACAGAATTTTTAAAAATGTTCTGTGTAAAGGAACCTTTACGACAAAATGTCATGAACGTCATTTCTGGCTGTCTGTTAAGTCCAGCTTTCTGGGGAGCATGGTGCAATTCAACATTCAAGGTCAGTGCAAGCCTGTTTAATTATTCACATTACATCATGCTCTGTGCCATCATGCTCTGTGCCATCTTTGAGATATATATATATATATATATAATATAGCTTAATTTCCTGTCTCATAGACAGCACTGGTATCCACTTCCTGTCTAGTCAAAGGGCTGCAGAATGTGGCTACACCATCACCTTCAATCATAATGGAGATCTTTTGTTCCGTGCCTCTTACCTTGCTTGTTATGTTGACAACAAGGTAAATGATACTACCTGGACAGTGAAACTTTAAGTTTGAGTTCCTTTTATGGAAAATGACTATTGCCTGACGTTGTAACCCAGACATAAGTTCTTCCATCATTGTATATTAGTGTATTGACTTGTGTGAATTGACTTGTTCCTATTCCTATGATGTTTGGCTGCAGAAAGACACTGAGTTCAGGCTCCATGTATGGTTTGTCAACAAACAGACAGATGGGAGTGTTTATTCTTACCCTTTCATGCTTCATTGCTCTCTGGCCCAACCCTGGAGCCCAAGGGAGATTGTTTGTGAGGAGAACTACATGGAGGTAAAATCACAGGACATAACCCTAACCCTACAACCTGCTTCAATAAGATGAAATTAAAAAGAGTTATTTCCTAGGTTTCTATTCAGTTGAAGACTCCGGTTATGTCCCAAGAAGGATTAAAATGGCATGATCTGCAGTCTAAGGTATACAAAAAACTACTAATTCAGAACTACAAGGGCATCCACACGGATTGTATTTGAAAAAGTATCACCTTGTGAATGTGCGATTTAAGAAGTTCATGAAAAAGTCTGTTCAACGTGTCTTTTGTTTTCTGCTTCTGCCTCATGGTCTTGTTAAAAAATCCAGGCATACAAAAACAGAGCTGGGCGACTAAGACAAGGACGTGTAATCTTCTATCGCCCAGGTGTTAGCCATGAGGCACCACGACCTATCCAAGAGGTTGAAGCATTAGGTTTACACATAAATACCACAGTCACTCGGATGTTGCTACGTAGTGTATACTCTTCAACTTTTTCCTATATTCTTAAGGTTAGAAATTATATGATCTAAACTTTTTGTCTGAGCACACATTTGATCAAACCAATAACCAACAGTTCCATTTTTTTATATAAGTAGTAGGCTTGTCAACTTATTTTATTATCCTTTGTTCCTTAGGAGCAAGATGTCCAAGTGGAAGCAATTAATGCCATTGTCATTTTTCAACTTGGAGGCACAGCACTACCAGTCAAGATTTCTGTGGCCTGCACTAAGAGTTCAGACCCTTTCCTATTTTCTGTTTTCTTATTTTCATCTTTTGTTCTTTAAATGTCATCTCTTTTCTCTCTGTCTCTTTAGCTAAGGCTGTATTTGATGGTCAGCATCTGTTCTGGACCTTCCCATTGGCACTTTCTCCTCTGGTGCAAGGCTGGTTCAGGAACAGGGTGATGAGACTGGGAATAGATGGTAGAATACTGAATGACTGTGAGATGCATGAGAATGGCTACAATATCAGCCTGCACAATCAAAAAGTGGACATAAGGGTACCCTCTGGGGCAGGGGGAGCACAAGTAAAGGTAAATGTTGAGATGGTCAACTTTAATTCTGGGTTTTGTTGGTGGCAGTGCTGATAATTAATAAATACATTAGACCATAATAAGTCCATTAGGCAAGAAAATATATGCATTGACTTTAACTGTTTTTATTGCTTTCTTCAGAGTCACTTTGTTAAAGGAGAGTATTCTCAGTCTCTGTCAGCAGATCTCTTTTTCATGTATCACTGGGAGGATGCAGTTTGGCCTTACACTCATCATCGCAGCTTTCGACTTCTCCATACCCCATATGTGCCTCACACTCCAACCCTCATTAACAGTGAGGATGTACAGTATATGTAGAGGGAGTCATTTCAGTCATTTGTCTGACATTGTATTTTCAACAACGTTATCTCTGTCTTTAGACACTTCTTTTGTCACCGGCATGTTTTCTATTGTACTGGGTGTGTTTCCATCTGATGTGTCGCTTCAAAATCTCTCAATTGGAGGCGACACAGTGACATGGACAGAAGCACATCATCAAGGTCTTTATTTGACACAAATCCCCTTCCGCAATGGTAGTCATGCATACTCACTTCAAGCCCACTTTACGCACCCCCTTATCATCCAGAAGGTTTGTACACATTTGTATGTTATGTCGTTGGTCTGCTTTTTAATGACATTTGAAAGTGTTTTTGAGTTGCTAGATTAAAAAAACAACGCTTTATTCAGAATGGGACGTACATCCTCGCTTTGACCTTAAATTTTATCATCATTCCTGAAGAAGAGCTCTACAGCTATAGTACTGATGTAATGTTCGATCTAAAAGAAACAGGTACTCATCATTTTATTAACAGTATGCTATGTATACTAGACTCTAATATAAAGTGCTTGATGCAGGATGTTACAATATGTCTGATGTCTGATCAATAATCATTGAATCAATGTATTGATGTTGATCGATGTATCTTTACACCCCTGTTCTTACTACATCTAAATATTGACCTGTGGCACGTTGCATGATGAACATACCCATTACATTAGTGAAATGATTGTTCTTTGTGTCACCAGCCCCACTTCCCACAATTCTGGAGGGCAAGTGTACAGAGAGAGGCATCATGGTGATTCTACGCCATGGCCTGGATGACATGTTGTGGGAGCTCTACTTGGGAGAGCGCAGGCTGGACTGGGAACTTGTACGCTTAGGGGGCTACAAGTTGGACAGTGCGAACGAGCACTTCACCGTAGAGATTCCTTTCTACAGCCCCGGAATATCATATGAGGTACTGAGAAGAATGTAATAATAGGCAGGGGATCTGTGGTAAGGCTGAATTGTGCCTTACTACAGATAAATAAGGCAAAATAAGTGATTCCAGTAGTGAATTAAAATGAATAATATTTATAACATTTAAATCCAGTAATACATTTAGTGATAAATATTTTTAGTGATAAATATGTTTTTACTGCCATCTTGTGGTCTGATTGTCGCAATGCATTTTCCAGGTGTTGAACTAATGGAGGATGTAGTGATTGTTGAGTGCAAATGACTAGTGTGCTTATTATTATTTGCAGGACTTGAGCTTGAAAGATCTGGTTGCTAAAGTTGAGGTTCGTGCAGTTAATGTAGCAACAATGAAAGTTGAGCATTCCCTCCTTCACAACTGCACATTTCCTGTTAGAGATTTGCTTGGTAAGACACACACACAGCTGTCTTTCCTTAACCTCTAACCAAAAGCAAATCTTTTGTCTCTTAGTTTTTCAAATAAATTCTTACAGGCTTAGAACCTTTGAATTTTAATGTCTGGACAAGTCAGCAAGTTCATTACTTTTTGCTTTTACTAATTTTGTTTCTACATCTTTCTGCATACATGGCCTTCTGATTTTTATTTTCCATTTTTGCAGTGTGCTTGCCTGAAGGCAGGATGGTGGTGGTTGCAGACACAACACGCTCCGTTCCACCAGTCCAACCCAACAGCACCACACTGCTGGACCCATCCTGTGGGCCAACAGCAACTGACAGCACCAGAGTCTTGTTCAACTTCAGCTTGGACTCCTGTGGCACCACGGTGACTGTGAGTGAGGTGCTTTGGGGTTTCAGATGCAAATATTTTAACATATCTGTTCCATTATACATAGTTAGATATTTTTGTATATTTGTCACATTGTAAGATCTGTACCTCTCTATTATATTATCTTGTTTTAAAGGTCCTTTTTCTTGTGTGTCTTAGTTCTCTTCAGTATTTGCCATTTCAACTTGGATACATTAATGCCATTTAACAGACACCTTTATCTAGAATGACTTCCATTTCCTAATTACAAGGACAATCTTTTTGGAGCAACTTGGGGTTAAGGGCCAGCACAAGATGTAGACATTTGTGTGACTTTAAGTAGGTATAATAAATGTGTTTTTCTTAAGTAGAAATACATTTTTGAAATACCTTAGTTTGAAAATTTGCTTGCTTGTAAAAATAAGGAATCACCAGTGGAGGTATGAAAGTGTACATTAGTGTATATATAGTATTAGTATGAAAGTGTATATATACAGACATGTATTAAGAATTATTTGATGTCAACCAGGAGGAAGGCAATTATCTACTCTATGAAAATCAGATAAGATATACGCAAAAGTTCCTTCCCAAAGAAGATCCCCTCATCCACATGGATTCACCATTTAGGTAAGCAGGGATTTAGATTTCTGTTATATTGGTGTTTTTCTGTTTTGTTCTACAGAATGACGTTTTCGCTCCTCTTTTTTCCCCCCTAAACTTCCTGACCTGGTCAAAAAATCTAAAAAAAACAAAAACAAAAAAAAAAAGATTGACACTGCAGTGCCGATACCCTGTAAATGACACTAGAACACTTTCAATTCATTATCTTCAAGATTTAAACTTTATGAATACAACATTGCCACAGAATCTTTCAATAAGGTCAGACTGGATGAGGAATCACCAACGTTTTAACAAAGGTATAAATTCATGTAAGATCTACTCATGTATACACAGTATAATTGTAATTTCAGTTTGCAATAAAGAATTGGGATAATTTGATCATTCAGTTTTTCATAAACATGCTTTATTTGGGGCAGGCCTGAGAATACCAAGAGGCTTGTATCGTGGGACATAGGAAGACATTAAGGTAAAGGTGTTTTTGTCATACTGTGTTTGCTTGTCAATTATTTTTTTCCTGATGAAGTGCCTTCCCTAGTGTGTTGCTCTGTTGTCATTTGGTTTGTACAGTATCAATAACTAAAGAAGCACTCGAAGACAGAGCATAAGGACACTGTTACTCTATCCAGAAGTGTACTGCAAAGCAACAGATGCTTTCAAAAGAGTGACCAATAAAATAAAAATGTAAAATCATAATTTGTGTTTTATTGCAGGGGGAAATAAGTACTGGACTGTTTCAAAAACAATATACTGAGATATTAAAAGTTAAGATGAAGGATGAAAGTAATGATCTATAGTATAATTGATTATTTAATTAGGGATGGAATAGAAAGAAAGATCACCTTTGGTGGTAATGAATGTTAAAATCATGTTTGACAAGTCTTTTCAGTCTAAATAGAAGTAATAGCTGTGTAGACTTCTCTGGCATGTTTCTGACACTTTGCCATTTTTTAAATTGATTGATTGCTGTGAGCAAAAATTCAAAAGTATGATCACAAAGGACTGGTTGCACTTAACAGAACCTTTTGGTAAGTGTTCTGTAATTCTCCAAAGTTGCTAGAATCCGAGATGCCCCAAGTTATACGCCTAGTTTATTCCCAAAACACTTTGTGCCTGTTGCTTCTACCTAACAGACAGCTTGATTCTGAAGAACTTTAAAGACCCAGTAAGGTGAAAACTGTCCTTGGTTTGGTAACATGTGAAATGTGTCAGAAAAGTGCATGAAAAGATGTGGAAAACCCCTGAAGTCAGTTTTACGACGTTGTGAAGTTACGCAGATTAACAGTTTATCACGGTAGGTGGAAGTAGGGCGGGACTAAAGCGCAGTCAGCTGACATAGAGCGTAGCCCTGCCCAGATCTGCTGCTCTGGCCCTGACCACCTGCATAGCGCCAGTAGCCTACCTGCTAGTGTGGGCAAGTTCGCTAAGAGAGTGTGGCATATGCTAAGTCCAAAGCGCTTCCTAATATCTTCATTCACTCACCGCCGGCTGCCGTTGAGCCACCAAGTGTAAGTTTAACTATTTTGTGTCATAAACTGTAAAAAAATGACGTGCATGTTTAACCTGTTGTAAAGAAAACAATGATTAGCGAATGCATGAGCACACGCTGCTAATCCGTATGAGCTAGCCCAGATGTGGATTATAGCGGTGCCGTAATGCAAGGTAAAATGTAAATTAACAAACCATCTGCTGTGATCAACTCTCTGGTCTCACGCTTAAATTTTTCCCAGCTATTATTCCGTATTAGCCCAGACTGTATGTACATATATATATATATATAATATATATATATATATATATATATATATATATATATATATATAAATGCATGTGCATACGTGTTTTACAGTTGATAGGTAGGGGGCTCTATAGTAGTGGGCGGTGCTTCAGCGCTTTGAGCTGACGCGCCTACCGCATCCGAGCGTACAAATTATTTCCACTTTCCACTTTGAGACTTTATTTCACCTGTGCAGCAATATTCATATTAGCTTAAAATTGACGAGGTGACTAGTGACAACTGTTTCTTTGATACGAGAAACTTAGAGCCGATTTTATTTTGACCTTACTGGGTCTTCAAATAAGCACTTAAATGTGAATAATTAGATTGGTTGACTTGACTTGTGGAATTATTTGTACTTTATGGACTTGCAAACGGCATCTTAGCTTACTTCGTACCATGATGACATGCAGGACACTTGGCCTAAATGTGTTTGCCCATTGTTTTGCATCAGTAATGTAATGGCTGTTCTGAGTGACATTGCCAAGGCCTCTCCATGAGCAGACTCCCCTGACCTCCCCTTTGCGAGAAAGCAAGTGCACACCCTGATAGCTTTAAGATTGTTCTATGTTCATTTGGGATTTCATAGCTTTGGTACAATAACAAAGGGTTTTTCCTCTTTTGTAAGGATTCATAATGATCTGTGGTGTACAATTTATGCAGAAAACATGGTTTTACTAACAGTTCATATGTCAGCTTTACAGACAGAAAAGCATGTTGTATGAAAAGTCTTTTTAAAGAAGTCAGTCAATAGGTAAGGACTTTAGATATTCACATTTCATCTGGTTTTATATGGAGGAAATTATATTGAGTGGCAGTCAGCATTTGTTATGCTGATGATAAAATACTTTAAAATTTTAGTACAATTATGCAAGTGGTGAAACATTGTAAATCAGCACCTTTTAATCTGGATGGACTGGATTATTTGTAATGATATGCAATATGCAATATACTAAAGAATCGACAATTTGTGCATCAGTGAAATAATTCTTCTTCCGGAAAAGTTAAAATGTTTTTTCTTAGAGAAAAATGGTTTATTGGACATATTTAAAATATTCCTCTATTTACAGTCATGGTGAGGTCAGTCTTACTGTATTTTTGAAATGCAAAAAAAGAATTTAATATAGTTCAAGTGTCAGCCATAAACCTGCAGCCTGATAAAGAAAAGCACTTTCATACACCCCACCATTGTTTTTATCGTAATACAGACCGGAGTCCAGAATGCCATGCAGGGCCTCCCATGTCTGTTGGTGCCCAGCGTAGGTGGGCATGGTTGGAGTCTTGGCTGATGTTTGAGGGTTTTGGGTGGAGTTGGCATTGCTGATTGCAGCAGTATAACAGGTTCCCTGAGTCTTGGTGCTCTGGAGGAAAGCAAGTTGAGCTTGAGATTGGACAAAGTTCTGGATAAGGCTCTGGGTGAGGATCTGGTTCTGATGGGCCTGAGTAACAAGCTGGTTAGAATGCGTCAGGGTCCGACTCGGATTCTGGAGCACCTGGGACAGATTGTGGTGGTTGTTTGGATGGACTCTTTCTCTCCAGTCCTCCTGTTGCTGATGGTGAATCTTCATGTGAGCATTTCTGCTTTTGATCTTGTAGAACATCCTGAAAATGATGAATAGAGGAAAGGATAATGTAATGCATAAAACATTTTTTTGGGTCTTCAGTGTAATTTAAAACAGTGTATGTATGACGCAGTCACGCCATGATTATGCTTACTTTCCACATTGTTTGCATGGGAAGCTTGTAGCAAGTGAGGGTGGATGAATTAGTCTTTCTACATTTAGATTTATCACACTGGAGGGCATCATAACCTGTAAGATAAACAGTTCATTAAAGATGTTCTCTTATGCAAAAGATTAGCAAAAATCATATCTTCTCTGTAATTTATATATACTACTACAAATTAAAATTGATATTAACCAGTCAACACATTTAAAAATACAGCATGTGTTAAAAATCTTAAATGCAACATTCATGAAATATTAGACCCTGTTTAAGTGTGTAGGTCACTTAGCAGTGCTTCACCTACCATTATATTAGGGGGCAGTGTCTCATGAAGGTCAAGTGAATTTCATTAAAAATATTTCTATATAGCGGCAGTTGTTTACTTTCCTATAGAACAGGTCAATACCTTGTCCTTTTATTAAACAAATTAAACAGCCTTATGTTATTTATCTTATTTACACAACGGCATGTCATTTCTGTCTCTCTGTAGCATGCACACACCGGCACGTGCAGGTGAGCACATTCGCACCAGCAGACAGAGAATGCGCGTTGGAAAATATATTGCGTCAACCACCTGAAATTCAAGACTTCCCATATCAAGAGGCTCTGGAAATATTTTGACACTGCAGTGACAAAAGTTGCACACTTGTGAATAATTGTCATAAAAAGAACACCTAGTAGCAAACACCTTGAAGTGTTTGTGTCAGTGTCCATCTAACATTTACTCTAACCCCATCCACGCCCATCACCAAAGCTGTAAACCTGGGAGAAACACTGCTCAGGTTTAATAAGGTAGAATGGAACATTTAGAAAAAGTTTTACTTGATTGGTGGGAGTGATGTTTAATTCTGTATCCATCTGCAGTGGTTCTTTCTCTCTCTCTTTCTGCTTCCTCTGTTTTTCTTGGAGTCGTTTGGAGTGATAGAAGAATTCTACACACTGCGATACCTGCTTTGTTTTCACCTTAAACACACAGACACAATGGTTTTGTAGTTTGTTTGATGCTTGCATTCAAGACTTTATATACAGATTTATATTATAAAATGCAATACCATTTTGTGAATGGAGGAGAAATCTTTTCCATAAATGGCAAATGCCTTATGGAATAATTTTTGCTCACTCGGGCACCAGATGTCACTGCCTGTGTGAAAAAGACAGAGGTTAGAAGCCATCATTGCTTAGCTTTCATGAGATTTGAAGTATCATGCAGTTGGGAAAAACTCAACATGCATTTACCCATGTGAAATATAGAATAAAGAAGGATTGTGTTATAAAACCTAAACTATACTGTTTACACATGTCCAAATTGGAGATGTTTTTCACCTGATGAAAGTTAGCAATGGCAAAGAAAACTTGAAATCATTTGCAAGTACCTGCATAGTGATAATCTCTTGATGGTGCTGAATTGGAGAAAAACATCATATCCAGTGCAGCCTGTAACAGAAAGGCTTTTTTAGATCAAATAATGGAATCAAATGTATAGTTCTAGGTATTGCTGTAAATTTCTTTCTCACCAGCATGTTTCCTTGGCATAAGGACAGGCTGTGAAGGGCAACTCCAGGTTTAGTGCTTCCTCCAGGTAAAGCAGTGGAAGTGCTGAGATCTAAAAGACTTTCCACTGTGTAGAAGCAGCACATGGATATTTGTATTTATCAGTAAACCTCAGTAAAAAATATATTCCTTTCAAATTTACTGGGAAAAAAGTTTTTACACTTAAGAATACAAAATGCATGTATAAAATAATATTTTAATAAGGGACGCACCGATCGATCGGCCAGCGATCGGAATCGGCCGATTTTTGGCCTGATCAGCCGATCACTCACATGTATTGCCGATTTCAAACCGATCTTGCGCATGCGCATTACTTTTGCCGGCCACGCGCGCATTCAGGCAGCGTTCACATGTACGCTCAACGGAGGCTTCTCATTCACTTTGAATCGGGTGACATCATGCGGCGACGAAAATGAATTTTTGGGCGCGTAGTGGCGTCACATCAATGCCAAAACTGGTGCGCGCAAAAATTTCGCGGGCGTAAATCTCAAAGTCACGCGTGCAAACTCGAGAGCACAAAATTAAGAATCGAGTGCGCGGTTGTGATAATATTGCGCGCGAACTGTATTTTTTCTCTCGCGAATGTCTTTTTTCCTCTCGATGTGTTAAACGTCCTCACGCGCAAAGGAGATTACCGACGAGCGGCTTTGCTCGAGTGAGATTTCTGCGCGCGGTTTGAAAGGGGCCGGGGTTTGGCAGTTTGGGGCAGGGGTTTGGCAGCTTCTGCCTGCGAATCTACTGGCCGATGGCTCCTGGTCTTGTGATTGACTGCACACTACAGACAGTTTTACAGAAAAACCAAAAGATGACGGAGGAAGAGGAACGGCGACAGGTAGATTAAACACAAGTTATAGTTTATCAACCTTATAATTATAGGTCTTACAAGTTTAATAAGCACGCAATCAATGGCTCCCCTTGCCCACTTGTCTGTCTCCAATTCAACATTAACACAGATGCACAAGTCAATCACAAGATGATCAGCCGTTTTCCATAGTTGATACAGGCTTCAGAAATCTGATAAATCACCTCTGCCCAAAATACACAATGCCAAGTAGGCGTTACTTTTCGGGCCGTCGAGTTACGAGGAGTTGTTACATTTTACATTTACGAGGTTACATTTTATTTAAATTTGTAAAAGAAAATTTGTTATGAAAATAAAGCATTATATTAAAAAGAAATTAGATTTTGGCTTGTATCTGCTGTAGAGCTGCCACTATTATATGTCACTAGTATAAAAGTAACTAATGCAAACAGGAGAAAAAGTAACTACCGCATTACATTAAAAAGTTGAAACCTATTTTTGTGTCGATGTTATGCGACTATTTCGCAGCAACTCTAATTTTTCTGTTATCAGGAAAAAATGGTGTCGGAAAAATCGGTATTGGCCGATCACACTTACAAAAAAAATCTATAATAGTTTAATAGTTCTACACCCATTGAGTGGATTATATAAACATAATATTTAAGTAGTACTGTCCCCCAATTTTGGAAAAAGGAACTTAAGTTTTAACCTAGCATCATAAATAACATTTAATTACTCTGTATATATTAAATAAATTTCCATTGAATGTTATTTAGCAAAATTGCCAGAAAATTTAAAAATCAGAGGGTATCTGCAGTTGCTATTGGTGACACACACACATTGCATACAAGTCTGATAATACAAATAACAATTTTTGGTAAGATAAATGCGGTCGACTGTTGGTAGAAATTCAAATTCAGTTTAGGAAAGATACATGAAGAGATGTAGACCAACAATCCAACATCCAGGATGCAGGAACTGCTCTGTTGGCCAAATATGTTGTAAGCATATGCAGTAAACCACCAAATCCCTTAATGTACTATCCATAAAATGTTTTGAAAATTTTGGAAATAGACACAATGACAAAAAGTTTTTAAAAACTGAGAGGAAAGGTAATAACACTATAGCTTGACTATTCATGAGAAATGTTTGTGTATTGAATACTATTTTCTGTTTTTTAATTAAAAGTTGAAATGGATATTTAGCCAACTTGCTGGGGATTTGTAATTTCAAAGGGTAGAAAAAAATATTTTTTGAGGTGAATATTGTAGAAAGACTTGTTGATCACCTAAAACTGGTAGAATAAGCATATGCAGTAAAATAAATGTCTGGAATTTAGACTTCCTGGGTGCATCACAAAAAATCTTAAAATTTGTGCATCATTTTTATTGCACTTAAACGATTATAGATCATCACTGTTCTTACCACGCTCTTGCAGAACTTCATCCTCTTCTAACTCTGCCCAGGGTTGCCAAAGTAACTCCTCCCTGAGTGGTTCCTCTGGCCATTTTGTAATCTCGGACCTCTCTAGCAGATCGGGCAACTCAGCCTGAAACTCTGGTCCTATGTTTACATGCCTGGTTTGTATGTTTAAAAGAATAATATTGAAGGTGTTGAAATATAATTATACCAAATGTCTGGTTTGTTCTATCAGTTTTACCAGCCCAACTGGAAAATCATCTTCGATCAGCATGGCTTTTAAAATTATGACAAAACATTTTACAGCATTTCTTTTATCCGTATAGACTACCATTTTCTAATTGCAACTTGTGCTTATGGGTCTTCCTCAGGGGTCCAATGATAGTGGCATTTCAGCCAGAAAGATTTGAACTTGCAACATTGTGGTCTGGAGGCTAGTATCCTACCACTAGGCCTCCACAGCATTAAACCATCCAGTTTTATTTGGATTACGCTTTTTGCAACAAACGTCACAAAACAGCTTTTAATGTAACGATCCCGACCCATTTTACCAGCACCTAGTATAATTTGGTGACCAGTTAAAGGCATTTTACTTTACCAAGCTATTTCAGTCAGAGCAGTCAAGTGACATTGAGAAGATTGACGTTTCTCACCTCTGTTGAGTAGTGTTTCCTGTTTCCTCTGACCACAGTCCCCTGTTGTCCAGTAGAGACAGCAAGTTGCAGTATAATCCAGTTCCACTCCGAGTAGGATTAAGCATGGGGGGAGGAATGTAGTGGGAAGACGAGTCCTCCCAGTCTTCCTTTAGTACTTCTGAATGGAGGACACTACAGAACGGAACTCCAGTGTAGGCAGGTGTGGAAGCATTCTGGTAATGGGAGAAAAATCAATATCCTAACTATTGTTTAGTTTAAAGGTTGACTGATAATAGTCCGGGCCGATTATCAGTCTCTGATTGGCCAAATGTCATGAGTAGTAGTCAATCAACGCTGAAGCCTTTTTGTTACTCACACTACACTCACATGCAAGTGCAGTGTGAAGCGCAGACAAGGAGAAGAGGAGAGTGGAGAGTTTCATCTGAGCTTGGTGTTTGTAAAATGTAGAGATTTTCCAAATAACTGCTAGTGGCCCTGAAAAACCACTATCGGTCGACCTCTAGTTATCTCTGATTCTTCCTGAGTAAGAGAATGAGCATTACATATACGGCTTCAGAAAAAAATGAGACCACATCACTTTTTTTCTGTTCACTGACTTTGTAGTATTTAGCTGTGAGTGTAAAATGTACAGGTTCCTATTCTTTTATGAGCTAGTGCAGTTGCTGGTCTGTGAAAAATAACAAAGCAGTCCGTATTGTTATATATATAAGTGCGATTCTGGTTTTATAACAGCTATTCCCTGTGTTAACACCTACACACCTGATTCAGTTTGCTGATTAGAGGAAACAGACCTCGGCTAATGAGGATACTTTGAACTTGTGGATCACATTCTTTTAATGACATAATTGTAAAATAACACATGTGTAGTTTGCAACTTCCAGGTTAGACTAAGATGTTTACTCCAAATGTTTGGAATTTTTAAAATAAGTGTGGTAAAGTTATAAATGAACATTGACAAACTGTAAAACAAATGAATCATAAATACAATGAAGTGGTCTCTTATTTTTTTCCGGAGCTGTAGTTGCATCATATCCTTCGCATGTACAACCATGAGATATTGACAGTTGTTATACTGAATGTGTAAGTAAGACTGGACAACCATCAGATAAATATGACATACCTGGACCTGTGAACTTGGCAAATATATGAGGGGTCGTTGGAATCCTGAACTGGACTTCATGTCTTCACCTACCCTCAGTCCTCCTGCCTGCATAAGTGACTGATGGGGTGGATAGTAAAAACTTTGAGATGACTGCACAATCTGGGGGGAAAGAACGGCATGAATGAACTGAAAGGCTTTAACAGGGGATGGTTTCCATAGAGATTTTTTGGTGACTGTTTTGGTCATTTAATATAGGCCCAAGTGTTATAAGGTTGTGGGAAGGATTAACTCACATGAGACACACACAAGTATATACATAGCGCTATAACAGTCTTGGTTTATTTATTTAAAGTATATATGTATATATATATTTATTTATACTATTTTCATTATGTAATATAATTATTGTTGTTGTTGCGGTTGTTGTTGTTATTATTATTATTATTATTCTCATTATTTGTTTTTGTTTTTCTGTTGCTATCCCTGTTTATGTTGGCGTTTTGTTAACCCTTCCGTTTTTGTCCTTCGTCCTCTATTTCTTATTATTATTATTACTGTTAGTGTTATCTTTATTATTATTATTAACTGTATTATTATTATTATTATTATTATTGTGTATTATTATTGTATTAATTTTTTGTATATATATATAATTTTTTTTCCCCCCTTCCTTCTCTCTTGTGTTCTTTCTCTTTTGTTTGTTTGTTTTGTTTTATTTTGCTTGTTTGGATGTACAACAATTCCCTCGAGTCAGTCCCCTGTTTTCTAAAAAGATCGTGAGAGCTTGTATAGTTTAAATTTACTCAATAGAAATTTGTAATTAAAAATAAAGTTGTCCTCCGAAGAGGGGTGGTGGTGGCGGGGTTAAAAAAAAAAAAAAAAAGGATTAACTCACATGAGACAACGTAAGATGATCTTCAGAGGGTACAGCGTCATGCCCCATCTGAAGCTTTGGGGCAGGTGAACATGGAGAAGTCTGTAGAAAACAATCTGAGAAAAACGACGTTTTCTGAAGTGTCCATCTTATAGTTCCATCACGTTATGTGATAATTGTGTGAACTTTACAGTTCTCTCTGTGTTTTGCAAAGTGAAACTACTTTGGTTACCTGTGTCTCTCTGTGTGGCACTCAGCTGTCTAAGTTGAAGACCGACCCCTTCTGGGTAGACGGACGATGGGCTTGAGTTTTGTGAGAGATGCTGTGTTACGTCTCCACTCCCACTGGCATCGTTGGAAATTGGGAGCCAGTGTGCGGGAGCGAAGTTCCCTGGTAGAGAGGTGCTGTTTAGATTTAGCCCTGGGAAGAACTGTGAAGAAGCTTCTGAAGGAGAATGAGACTGTGCCTGGCTCAACGCCTGGGTAACAGGAGGAAGAGAACCAGGACCCCGCTTGGGGAGGGAGAGAGGGAGGTAGGGGAGGGTGTTGGAGGAGGGACAGAACAGAGAGGGGAAGGAGATCGCGGAAAGGGGAGAAGAGTTGTACCCGCCCTGTTCACCTCCTCCGTTAATCCTGGAAATGGCTCGACCACAAAAGGCCTCGGGGAAGGAGTCGAGTTTCTGATTATGAACCCCGGAGATGCCATCACCCCCCATCGCCTCCTGCTGCTCACAAACCGAACTCCACTCTCCCTCATATACTCCCGTGTGAGGTTTGTTTCTGCTCATTGCTACAGGCTGTGAAGAGCACGAAGACTCGATATCCCAGTAAGTTGTTGTCATCTGATCCTCCGCTCTGTTCATGGAGGTTTCTGCACTGTCAGTCTGCTCACAAACAATACTGCTTTCTCCATACTGACTCAGTCTGTTCACAGAACTGTTATGGAAAATACTATGGCTTGATCTTTGGCCTTGCACCTGAAGGCGATATAAAGAAGGAAACGGCAGAGACTCAGGAGGATGGATGGACGTGTGATCAGCCATGATCTGTAAATCGTTGTTGATTTCTGACAGTTGAAGTGTGAGGCAGCTGTGTAGTTCTCAAGCTCAAGTAGTCACTTTATAGTCATGGCATTGTAAAAGCTTAAAGAAAAGACAAATGATTACACATTAAAATGTAAAACAGTATGCATCCATGTGCAGTTAGTTACAGACAGTTGAAGAATTCAAAGGTTTTTCTTGGAAAAGTTTTTTTTGATCTGCTTTCTCTTATACTTCCTTTGCTCAGTTACTAGATTTGATTAAAATAGGTGAATGCTATAAGTACAATCAAGAAAGAAAGAATAAAAGAAAGAAAAGGTGAGTAAAGAGGAAGAGAAGTACAGTGCTCTAGCGTCTACAAGGTACTCTGTAGTTACTTTCGATCTAACATCTTCACACTTCTTGTTGTAGCACTTTGTAGGGTTCCTTAAATGTATATTGTAAAGCTCAGAATTGACTTGCTTTACTCACCTGCCTTTCTCTCATACTTCTTTTCTTTCACTGTCCCTGTATTTGCTGAAGACGATTCCACGCTGACTACACACAGTAAATGGCAAAGATGCTTTATAGTATGTGATCGCTTCTCATACAACTTCGTGAAGACCTTCACACGTGCTAGCTCTCTCACTCTCTCTCTCTCCCTCACTCACTCACTCGCTCACTCTCTTTCTTTCACTCACTCTCTCCCTGAGCCACAGTGTGTTATATGCAAACATTTCACGTAAACATCTAAAAGCCAGACAGGAACACACGTGAACACAAGCAGGTGCCGATCAAAAGGTAACTCTTATATTTGTCACAGAGACAACCCCACCCCTTAAACCCCGAAAAGAAAACCACATCCTGGGGAAAGAGTCACGGATCTCCCTCTCTCTCTCTATCTCTCTCTCTCTTCCCCCACCCCCTCTCCTTATTCTCTTCGTCCCATCTCATTCTTTCTTTCCTTGCTTCCTCATGTTTCCAGTGACAGTTCTTAGTTGAGGAAACATTGTTTAAAGAAGTGAGTACATATGTGTTTTCAAGTTGTCTGTAATTCATAGATTTTTCTCAAATTAAACCTTCATGCTATGAGCAAGTAACCACAAAACTGGCTAAGTTCAGAGTAAAAACACAAACTCTGCCAAAGCCATTTATTTCACATGGCAGAAGTGTGTTATCTCAAACATCTTGTGTGGTGAGTGACTCATTGCGTCTTGTGTCTGAAAAGCGTATGAGTCGACATGCAGGCCTCATCAGGTAAAGCGTGGGTGTGTGTGTGAGTGTGTTTAAGAGATGTGCGAGTGGCAAAGCTTCCTGTCAACACTGTTACTGTGTGTGTATGTTTGTGTGTGTGTGTCTGTGAGAGTGCTGGTCAGAGCGTGAGCATGTTTGTGTGTTTCGGTTATGTACAGCTGTGTGTCAACGATGAACAGTTGTATAAATGCCAAGGAACATCTGTTGCGTTTTGTCACAACAAATCATGTGACAGGAAGTTGACCACCAAGCGACACCAGTGCCGGAAGTGGACAAGGGAAACCTCCGTACATCCCGCCTCCGCTCTTGGCCTCTATCTGTGCATCTGTAGATGCACCTCTCTCTCAACCCCAACCCCACAACATAAGTATAGTTTCCATACGGCGCCCGCTGCCTCACACCTTTTGCTCCCTCTCTACGCATCGTCCCACCTACACAAAGTGGTTCCCTTCTCTATCTCTGTCTCCTCCTTAACCCTCTCTCCTCCTTTCTTCCCTTTTGCCGCGACCTTGTCCTCAGTTCCTAACGTTTCATATACCATGCCGCAATCACTGCCAGTAATGATGGCACCAGTATTCAATTCTAGTATTCAAGTGTTTTGATGTGCTTGAAGCCTTCCACAGTAAGAAACCACACATTACACATTCTGTACATCAGTAATCTAAAAAATTAGCAAATACATAAATACCAAATACTATCATAGTGCAAATACTGTAAAACTCTAACAATAGAATGAGAAAAATAAAACATTCAAAACATATTCTTCAATACAATATATACATGATACTAAAACACAAGCTCAACGTACAATAAAGTGCCTGATCTATGATGATGCTAGTTTTATTCCCGTTCTACATGTAAATATTATAAAATATCAGTCTGAATCTGAGTGTAATTCTGGAGTGAGTTTAGCTTCCTCCAATATCTGGCTTTCAGGTTTGGTTTCCAGCGTCCAAATTTCTCAAACTGTTAAAAACGTGAATGTATTGATGGACTGGATCATGACTGAGAAAGCGTACTGTTTGTTTCTTGGCTGTTTGTCTACGGCACCTTAAATCAGTTCATACACTTTGAGATGCTGTTTTGAGATCCCGTTGGCCCACATACAATGTGGGTTCAGTTCAACAGAATGATGTGGGTGAATGCTAATAATGAGGTCTGTACAGTGTGAATGTACCAATAAGAGTAACTGACAATAACCTCAACATTATCATAGTGTGGGTGAGAAACTGAAGGTGACAAAACGTAAGAGACTGACAAAAACTTCAGGCAATTTATTCTCTCTAAATGAAGCTTTTTTGTATGTCTCTTAGGATGTGAAAAACGCATTTGAAAATGCAGATGTTTAGATGGCTTTCTTAGATAACTTCCTCAGACGCACGATTGCCTGCTCGAACATATCCTGACATTCATTACAGAATACTTTTGCTCAAGCCTATCTCCTCTGTAGTTTTAACATACGCTGTATAAAACTTGTAGAGAAGACTACCAATGAAAAGTGAGGTGCAAAGGAATAGTGGGTTTTAGTCCTAGTTTTTTTTTCTGTCATATGTGTGAAAGTGAACAGGGAGGAAAAGTAACGAGGTGTTTGGACTTTTTTCCCTTCATCTCATTCAACCTCTAATGCTCCATATAACATGTATCAGTATATATTTTTTATGCAAGTGTTAAAAAGGTCAAGCATGATAGAACTGAACAAAGGTAAAAGTAGAAGAAACAAATTTGGGCCGAATGTACGACAGAATCCTTAAGCATAGAGACTGAGGGGAAAGGAAATTCAGAAGAATTGGCTTAATTTATTGAAAAAATTTTAAGTTTTAATGTAGTTTTCTCAAGTCAAGTCAATGTTACATTCTCTCATTTTAGAGCTATATAAATTTGTTGTATTTAATTAATCAAATATCTATTTCTATGAATTAAGTCAGCACACAGTGGTTTTGCGTAATACATTTAAAAAGCACCGTTCTAATAAAGAACATGTTTGAAAAGTCCATTCAGGAGAATGGCCTTAAGGCCGATTTGGGAGCAAAATGTGCAACATTGTGATACTTTTGCAATAATAACAGTTTCTTCAAATTCACTGAGTCCGAACTGTGCTCATCAAAGGAGTAGGTTCGAACAAGTCAGGTTCTCTTGTCTTTGCTTGATTGGATTTCTCATTCACAAGCTAACATCACTATATTATACTTTGAATAAAATGAAAAAGAAACAAAAACTTTTTTCCTTTAAAATTTGAAGACGCAGTATTGTCCAGTTTGAGTGATTGTTTAAACATTCCCTAAATACTTTTTATGAAATATTTGATTTAACTTTTTCGCAATCTGAAGACAAACTTCAAATATTTTTTTGTTTTAGGTTATACTTTCTTTATCCGTCGAAACGGAGAAGATTTATGAATTTAGGCTTCTCCAAATGAAACATGAAATTTCTTGCGAAATCGACGCATGTTTTAATCCTGGTCTTCATAAGCATAGCAGGATCTGCAGAGCTTAATCCACTACTTTCAGTTAATATATGACCAATGGTTTGTAAACCTTTTAAGAATTTTACTGTTCAGTAAAAAGATTAGAGTTTTAGAATAACAAATATTGTCCTCTGGGTCATTAACAACCAAACCTGTTGCTCTAATAAGGAACATATTAAAGGTGTTGTAAATACCAAAAATATTGTAAAACACACAGTACACACCTTTTATTTACTCCTATGTATTACCATTTCAGCTGTTAATTGTAAGAAATTCAGGTTGAATTAAAAGTAAGTGGATTTTCTGCATAGTACATACGCTGATACTTTTAAATAATTGTCAGGGCAAGTAATTATATAGCAAATTCAAAAAATATTTAAATTGTAAATCCTATGTTCTTACTTTTTACCTTGTCTTCGTGCTTCTGGAGATGGAAGACCAGAATATTTTCATATGTATAATCTGTTACTTGCATAAAATATAAGCATGAAAATGGCCCATTGATGGTGTATTTTGTTCTTAATATAGTACACTTTTAGATATACAGTATGTAAATATGCAACACAATCACCTTACAACAAATACTCTCTGCAGAGCAACTCTGCATCACTAATCATGCTTTAGCGTAGCAGTTATGGGCCTAAAACAGCATCTTGGTCCATTATTTTGCAGTAAATTTAATCAGCCTGACCTTTTATTCACTAATTATTGACTCCATTGTACGGCTAGGAAAATGATTTAATAAATGAACAACGCAGTTGGCCAGAGCCAGTGTTAGATCTCCCGTCGAAATAATTAATAAAGCGATTCATCTAATATGCATATGCTCACCCCAAATTATTAACCATATAGTTTCAATCTGTGGTGGCGTACAACACTTACCTAGAACTGGAGATGAAATATCTAGTTGAACAGAACTGGAGACAAATGCCAAAAACAATGGAGAAAGTCAGTTCTTTGTCAATATTGGCATTTATATTTTCATCATTTAGCAAACGCTCTTATCCAGAGTAACTTCCGTGTCCTAATTACAGGGATAGTCTGCCTGGAGCAATAATTTCTTTAACATGTCTTCACCTAATTATCCATAGTTACGCATAAATAGCTAGCTATACGTGAATGCATACAACAGTTATAAGCAGTAATTCAATACTTTGAATTTTTGTTTCATAGCCTTATATCAAAGTCAGACTACAACATTGGCAGAACTTAGCTTTTTGATTGTTTAAAAATGAAAATTGAAAAGATCTTGTATAATTCCAACTTAACGACAAACAAGCAGAATTTTGCACCACCTTTACAAAAGTTTTGTCAACTGAGAACGCCCGTCATTACATACTGCAGGGTTGTAGCACTTGGAGCCGACACACTAAATTAATATTTAACATCCGAGGGATGGTTCTTTACACACACACACACACACACACACACACACACACACACACACACACACACATATATATATATATATATATGCATATATGTATAAACTAGGTTTCATTATGGCCTAATCTTGTGTCTGTAAAATCCTGACTACAGTGCAGTTAAACAGGAACAGTGTCATTCTCTTAAATGTAACCTTTCCAAGTCATTGGTTAAGTTCGTAATAAGTTAATTTATCACGGAAACAATTTTGTGTTGCACCTGATAAAGCATTATATAAGTCGTATAATTAAATTTGCCATGTGACAAGAAAAATGTGTTTTGTGAAAAACTTTTGTGTCTGTGTGAGGGTATTTGCAACACATTTAAATCAAGTAACTTCAGGCCTTGCAAAAATGGGGGCCTTCTGACATTGCAATATTCAGATTCGAGACAATGCAATAAAATTTGTCTCTGTAAAGATACTTTGTACAACTCAACAGTTTAATCAGTGATCAAAAACATCATTGCATTTAAAAGAAAAGGAAGCTACAGAAGGCCAGTAGGTCTTCATTTAGTTATTGTTTTAGAGACTTGATAACGAGACAGTGAGTTATCAAAACATAGCGTACTGAGATATACTGCATATCAAACATGTATATAAACTATTTTAGTATCAAAATAAACGATCTTACCTTTCAAACTCAACTTTAGGTCCGGGTCTCGGAGCAGTTCATGTGTTGTCACACAAGGACATGTAACGCATGTGTGTGTTTGTGCTGATGTGTGTATCAGGTGTATGTATGGGTGTACACATATGCAAGTAAAAAAGGGAGAGAGAGAGAGAATGAGACTGTGGAGGCGTTGATAATGGTAAGCTCTTTCGTGCAGCAGTCTCTCATGGTTGATCTGATGTCTTTGGCTTAATTTTCGGATCCTGGAAACAAAAAAGAAAAAAAACACATATCAGACTTCAGCAGGTAAAAAAGCAAAGTATCGCCTGAGACGACCAATAGGGCTTCCGGAGGCAGCTCTCAGTTGACCAAAACCTTGTCTTTACCCGTCTCTCTTTCTCCTTCTCCTACATTTGTGGCTTTGCTTAAACTAATCGAATGCTTTTTTCCCTACAAAATGTACCTTAGCAGTCACTGTTGTCCAAAACTTTCTGTACATTTACAATTAACAACTGGTCATTACATAAATATGAAGTAGATAAGTAGTTTAATAGTTACCTCAGCAATTCGGAGGACAATAGACAGACTCAAGATTCTTTATTGTAGAAGTGCGGATGAACAGAAGTCCTTGCAGCTTTAACCTGATGGCTTGTTTGAAGCTCTTTAGACTTCAGTTTGGTCTGAGTAATATGACCAAATTTCCTGTCTGTGCTTGTGAAGTGAAGTGTAAAAAAGCCGAACTGGCAACTGCAAACCTCACACACTGACTGGAGCACAGGTGAAGGTGGTAATTGTGATATTGCTCTTATAGATGTATTACAACACTGATGTGATTGCTTGACAAAGCTGATGGCGATGGTTGGTTTTGACCTCTAATGATAGCAGTAGCAAATAGATTGAAAATAAGAGCAAAAAAAATCCTCTGAAGCTAAATGGGATAAGGCATTTGTGTATATAATGTTATGTAGTCTGGAAATGATGAAGATAAAGTTTGAGATAACAAAGGTTAGTCGGAGTGTTGTGAATGTCAGTGGGCTGGCCCAGTAAAACTGAGAGTCGGGCATGACTGTGCATCGCTCCGACAGGAGTTTCACATTGTCGGGGCAGGAGGGGGCGTTCTCTTTCACCAGCATCTTGTAAGCGTGAACGGAGAGACTTAAGATCCATGTTTGTGCCAGAACTACAACTCATATGTCATTTAGGTTAAACTGGTTCTATAAATATTTTTAAAGAAGGTCACATTAAATCAATAATGAAATATACAGTGAAAGATATTTTTATAAGCAAGATATTTAATACACACCTTTGCTACTTATTTTATACAGTGCTTAAGTAAAGTAACAGATGTGGCTGTGAGATTAGTCTCTTGGTAAAAGGCCTCGTCGCGAACTTAAACCAACAAAAAAAACCTATTCGCTGCCGTCAAAAGCTGACCCGAGTCAAAGTGAAACACCATCCCACTGAAAAGAGCACACACGCTCTACGCACACATATATACACACCTTAACATGTTACACACACAGCTCCGCAACCACACGCTGTCATAACAAGAGAGCAACGTCGCTTTTTACCAGAAACCTATAAAATGCTCTTTGGACAATATTTCAAATATCACTGTGTCCCACTGACAGCCAGCGCTTGACACATAACACACATACACTCACACACAGACAGTGCAGATGTACAGTAATGTTATACCATCATGTCTCACTTGATCTGTTCTATCTCAGATTTGTCATAATTACCTTATTATTGTGGCCTATATTCACATTAAGATTAACATGTGTTGATTTCACTTGCTTTTATATGTCCAGTGCAAATGTTAGAACTTCTTATTAATGCAATATTAATTAAGTTAATAGTGAGGGGGAAAAATCAGACTTTAAGAGAAGTAGTTCTGACTTTTTTTCATGAAGAATTAATAAAGCTTTTTTTAAGGAGCTATAATTACAAAACTGATTGTTACTCATTACTGAAGTCATTATTCAAATTTGTAACACATCCAGTATCTTTGGCTAGGTGAACTTAAGTTAGTAACAGTTGCTAATAAATGAACTGCTTTTAAATAATAAATTAAATGCTGAGTGCAGAAATTCACGTTCTAAAGTGTGACTAGTCAAGACATCATTGAAAGTGATTTTTTTGTCAGTCACGTGCGTTTAAAGATAAGCCAATTTGTTTCTTTGTGTTGCCAGATTTTTTATATTTTAGTTTTTAGGAGTAAAGAACATATGTAAATATTCACATGTGAATGTCCCGAGGGTTTATAAACGACTCTTACTTCATTGATAGTGACCAGTGACTATAATAGCTGGAAACCCATTTGATCGTTACATCAAAAGAAAGGGGTTTGAGGAAAAAAGCAGCAGAAAAAGTTAAAAAGGACAAAATATGTGGTGATGATCTTGGTTCATTTTCTGCTGTTTTCCTTATAAGATGAAGTTCAGGGCCTATTTTCTCATTGACATGATGTCTAAGATTATTAGGAATTTCATCTTTATAATATATTGTGATGTATGGTAAAATATAATAAACTAATATTTACATATAATCTCTTGCAATTTTAAATAATTTTGATCTTAGCTTCTTAACTTTCTTCTTGGTATGGTTTGTAGTGTGATTTTTTTCATGAACCAACCAATCTATCCTGAATTATTTCTTTCTTAATTTCATCAGACTTTGATATCACACATTAAGCAGTTGGGTAAATTAGTGATTTCCTCTACGATATTTTAAAATATTTATTTATACACTTTTTATTGTGTAATATTTAACCGTGGTGCTTCGGGGGTCAATACATTTCAGAATTAATTGGTAAAATAAATGTTAGAACGCTGGCGATAAAGACTTATATTGTTTTACCACTTATTTGATTATACCTCAACATGTTTTCTGAAAAAATGAGAACCACAGACTTTTTCTTTTTATCAGCGAGAGGAAGTGCAAACAAATATGGTACATAGCCGCAAGTTCAGACACCCGCACACAAACATGGTGTATAAGGGAGTTCTCACACACACACACACACACACACACACACACACACACACACACACACACACACACACACACACACACACACACACACCATAAGAGAGTTAAAATCAGATGAAAAATGAAAAGGAAACAAAGAAATAAAGTGGGCTGATACCGCAGCAGACAGTTTCTTCTTCTTTGTTGTAATTTGTATTTTAAAACCTTATGTAATACCAGTATGTAAACTTATTCCTGTAATTTTTTACTTAATTAGAAGTCTTTACCCCAAATCAAGGTAATAAAATATCATATAAGTTGACGGTTATATGAAAAAGCTTTAGTGTGTTTCATTTGTTGAACATAATTCGCATCTTTCAACTAAAAAAAGATGTAAACAGATTTTTAAAACCTAAAAAAATGATTAACCGAAAGCCCGATGGAAGCAAGTTATCTAACTGAACATTGCAAATCATAACTGCTGTGAAGGCTACAGACTACATTTTTTTTTCTAAAAAGAAAAAAAATGGCTCTTTCATCTTTAAATTTGCTTCAGGAGAGAGGAAG
Source organism: Distichodus sexfasciatus (assembly GCA_032718565.1). Classification (NCBI taxonomy): domain Eukaryota; kingdom Metazoa; phylum Chordata; class Actinopteri; order Characiformes; family Distichodontidae; genus Distichodus; species Distichodus sexfasciatus. The sequence continues at coordinate 4,556,002 of JAVGVS010000017.1, read as the reverse complement.
TAATTGAGTTTTATATAGTACTGAACTGCAGGGTTTATGACATACTTACACACACCTGTACAGCTTATAGTCTTCCTTTTCCTGCCCTAAGAAATAACGGCATATGGCATGCAGCCAAAACTCTTGCACACTTTTTTTGTATGTATAATACAGAATCACAGTAGCAGAATATAAACTTTGCAACAGTCACACCTACATCCACATTGTAGTGTGAGAGAGATGAGACAAAACTCTTCAAATAAATTGTTTGGAAGTTTCATTTTATTCACACACAAAGCCTTAATGTTCGGGGTCCTAACTGTAAGAATAGTTTCAATTTTCCTATTAGTACTCCTAAAAAGGCCATTTTTGAATGAAAATTGACCTGTTCTAATAAATAGATATAAATGGAGGTATAGCCATAACAAATGGATACTAATCCTATATCTATAAAATGAATTGGAAGAGAAATAACAGTCAGAGTTGTCCATTTAAAAATTGCCTCAAGGAATGTCATGACAATGGGCCTCATGCACCAACTGTTCTTAAGAAGATATTATTTCTTAAAACACACAGTTTTCAGGAATATTCTAACATTCACCAGTGCTTTCTTATTTCAGATCTTTTTGTGTTCTTATCTAAGAGCAGAATCACTCATATGAATGAAGAACGCATATACATTGGTACAATGCCTGAAAAACGTTATCTTATTGAGTTTTCTACAATGTTACAGTTGTATTATAATATACTATTTAAATGTATAACTTTATCTTTCAGCAACAATTTAGTGGTGATAGTGGTGAATGAGGCCCAATTATACTATGCCCTTGTGTGTTTGTGTGTAAGTGTATTCTATCCTGAATAAGTGTAAGACAGCAAGGCGCCCTGTTTGGGCCCTAGTTGCAGTTTGTCTAACGGCACCATGCTGTCAACAGCTAGTTTTTCTGTGTCTGTACTGAAAGCGGACTTTGGCCTCCCAGCTGGCAGAATAAGCTGTGTACATTGTCATGGTGACAGAACCACCCCAGTTTAGGGCAGTGATAAAGCGGTCGCTCTGATCCCATAGACGGAGGAATGCAAACGAGGAGGACGAGCTGTACAGCGAGATGTAGTCTCCATGGAGTAGAGCCCTCTCCTTGCCTCTCAAGTCACTGAGAGTCTTAAAGAAGCTTCTGACTTCATTGCGCTCTGCTTGTAGAGACTGAAAAAAAAGAGAAATGGAGAGATGAATTTCCACCTTGCTTTCAACATCACGAAGAGAAGTACGGGAGGTTATTATGCGCATCTCAACTCGTATTCATAAAACACTTCTCAGAATTACTTGATACCCGTGAGTTTGGGTGGAAGATTACTCCTACACTGCAGCCACTTTGGGACTTTTATTACGTTTTTTTTCTACCTTTGCTGGAGGAGTGCAAATCGGAGAAACTGAACATGTAGGTAATATTCTCATGTTCATCTCAAGCAATGTGATTGGTTTTTGCCATAACTGTCACAACATATCTTAGGATGTTATTGATAAACGAATCAATGTAAATATTTCATTCATTCTATAACAACTGTGTTGCAGTGTTAAAAGACACCCGATTCCCTGAGTCACAAGGTCATGTGAAGCTGAACGTTATCTAGTATTTTATCCTTCTACATGCGACAAGAATTCTCACATGAAAATCCAACAAAACAATTCCTATGAAAGACTCGTTATAAATCAAAATTTTCTAATGTATTAACATATGTTACAATTAGAGGCTATTCAAGGAAAAGTAGTTTATTAACAAAATAATTATTTGTTGTCACCTTTGATGTTTCATTATTGTCATTGGCTGAACTTTCCAAGTCCCAGATGACCTCAAGAGGTTCCTGGAATGGAGAATTTGAAAAAATTTAACAAAGACCTATATGAGCAGCAGTAAAAAAAAATCAGTACACATGACTTTTCACATATTTTCATAATTATCGTCATTCTACTTACCCCTTCCTTAAGTCCAACCTCATCTCCGTTGCTGAACACTGGGGTGCCGGGCAAGGTAAAGAGCAGCAGGTGAGAGATTTGTATAGGAATACCAGGAGCTCTGGAAGCTAGTGAGCTGTGCTTATTTAGCTAGACTCGCCCAGACTGGTCTGTGTATAGCTCAGAATAAGAGCTTGTTGATGATCGGCGTCTGATCCACAGTAGTCTGGGATAAGTCCAGCAGCCCGGTTAGTAGGAGGTCGACTCCAGAGCGATTGAGAAGCAGAGAGGCGTTGTCAACAGACACACCAGTGACTGATCCCATTAGAGCACTATGGAAGAGTCATTCCTGTATTTTCTTCTTCCAAAATATGCCTCAAAAGTAAGTTTTCTTAAAAATTAAATGTAATCCATAATGTATATCTGATCTAACTGTATGCTGATGAAATATGTCAATGTTATCAACATATACTTGGAACATACTGTATATATATGTATTACATACTGTATATTCGAGCCTAGCCTATACTGGTGAATTTAAAAATGCAATATCACTTAACATCCAGCAGAGGGAAGTAGAGCTACCATTTAAAACCACCCAGTGATTACTTCAGCTTTACCACTAGGTGTCTCAAACCCTCCTTACGTTCTTTTGGTCCCTTCTGCTGTGTTGTTCTGGACAACAGCTTGGACGGACGGCCATGCTGACGAAAGGCCAATCTGATTCAAATCGTTAAGGAAAAAGCCATCCAGGCCCTTGTGGACCCAAAAGGCGCATGCAGCCTAAAAAGAAAGATATAGAAAATCTTTTTAAAATAATGACGTTCTGTCATATTGGAAACAGCACCGCATTTGAACTTTTACCCACTTATTTTTCTTTCAGTCCAGAGATTCCTTTCCCTTATCTTACCTTAAGCTTTTCAGCAACGGCAGGGATATTGCTGAACCAAGAGGAAGCTCCCTTGTAGTTAGGTGTTAAATCTAGGATTATAGAAATACCTTAAAACAAAGCAGAACAGTGGATTAGATACAGAGAGGGGTAAATAAACCACCTATGTGGTGAGAGAATAGAATTTGCTTGAATATCATACGAGAGAGAGGATGTAAATAAAGGTATTCAATCAATATTGAGATATTTCCTCAGAGAGCTCAATTAATATGTAGTCTCTCACCCTTTTTGTGGGCTCTCTCTAACAGACTGTCCAGATCTTTCTCAGTCCCCACTACAGGCTCAATGGACTGGAAATTCACAGTATGCAACTGGTCTGCCTGAACACTGTGTATCGGGCCCAGAATCAGACCTTTCACCTTCAGCTGGTTCTGAATATCCAGTTTCTCCTCCACCCCCTGCCGACAGCAAGCACGAGAGGAAATTAGTAAGTCACGGTAGCAGGCAACAGTCAGGGCCCTGTGGCAAATGTTTTAATCATTAACTACAGTTATTATGACTACTATTATGTGCTCATGAACATTAACCAAAGGTTAAGAACATTCTGTGATTGTCTTTCTTAATTAGTTATACTGTAGTGTATTATGGTGATTATAACATTTAATATCTGCCATGCCTTTTCATTAAGACAATCATGCAAAAAAATCAACTCAGAAAATCATGTTGGGGAACAGAAACTTTATACTGATGAGATAAACAGACTATAGTTGCTAATTCAGCATAATTTCAGCATATGACCTCTAATATCACGTGAGTCACAAGACAGTCAGCAGCTACCAGCAAACCCTGCAGCAGTGTCTTTTTGCCATATATTACAAAGCTCAAAACATGCACAGCACTTTCTAATTTATATAAAAGCATATAATATATATTGTATCCAGTGTTCAAAACTGATGCTGTGGATACTTTATGGCAGCACCAGTATAGCATTACTCTTTGCAAATAAGGTTTGTATGTGTAATGTGTATGTTCTCTTGATAAATATGTATCCCTTGTATTACAACATTTTAATAGTACAGTCCTTCCTTTCTGCTTGTGGTTTACGGTGGCCATTATATTTTTATCATATTATCTCTGATCAAAATTCAGTGTAATTCTAAATGTATGCCTACTGCAAACATTCTTTGAAAACAATTTTCTTAGTAAAGAGCAATATTTCAAATAAAGTAAGTACAATTTAAGTGATGCTTTGTATGTTTTTCTTAGGACAGCAAATTAGTGATCTGTTGTTTCCATACCTTTAAAGCCATTGTCTTGAGAGAAAGCATTCAGGTCGGATATCTGGTAGAGCGGACCCTCGTTCCACCAGTGCATTTCAGGGATGGGTTTACAGCGGGGAGCCTGAACAATGATCACCCATTTCGCCAGCGCCGATCAGCCCAACCAGAAAAGACCAGGAGGCTGTGATGCGGACCCATCTGCAGATAATTAATAGATTAATAGATCAAAAGAAATTACTGATGTATTTGTACTGTAACAAGTCAGTCAAGATATTCTATATTTTTCTGCCTTAACAATTGTTACTATAACTGTAACACTATAAGTCACACCTCGTGTATTTTTAATGATACCTTGATCGGAAAATGGCCAGATAATAGATGCATATATAATTATTGATACGACATGTATTGCATTTTATTGCAACATGCAAAAATACATTTCTCAAGATTGCATAAACACAAAATTTGGAAGTAGTGAGAGGTGGCTCAACACATACACATACAGAATTGTGTACATATACACATACACAAACGATGTGCTGTAATTCCTTGTAATCCATGAGGTTCATGTTTTAAGTTTACGATTAAATTTCGACTATTAGGAATTATGGAGAAGTGTAGTGGAACCATACACTGTAAAAAAAAAAATACGTTACAGTTTCTATAAAATGCTGATTCGTGGTGTTTTACTGGAGTTCGTACCCTGCAGTGCCTGCAATTCTCATCAGCTCCTCTTTGGAAGGCCGGTAAATTTCCTCGGTGTCCTCCCGGGATACTTCACCTTAACACAGCCGTTCTTCTCGGTCCCTCCTGGAGTCTCTCCGGTCATGGGCTGCTTCTCTAGCTCCACCTCGTTCAGCTCGACCTCCTTCATTTCCATCTCTTTACTCATAGACTAAACTTGAAGTTACAAATCCTGGCGACAACTGAAAAACATCACAGAACAAACAGCTTTTTAGAAATGGAGAATAAAAGTTTAATTTTAATGATTTAACGATTTTTCACACTGCTTACAACACATCGGGTTCTCTATCACTATTCTTAACATTATTACAGAAATTTAGCCTTACGTTAAAAAAGGTGAATAACTTAACATCTGAATTCACGTAATTAAACAGGTGTCTAAACTTAAATGTAGGTTCAAAATTGGATTAGTATTAAACAATGACATCTGTTTTATCTACTAAATATCAAAACAGCTATAAATAAACAAATATAATATTTACCTGTGCAAAGCCAAAGTATCCTTTCTGTGAAAAATTTTAACAATAAGCTAAACTTGTGTTTAAAACCCATCTCGTCACATGGGTTTATAAAGCGCTCACGGTTCTTCTCCGCCCGCTACGTTGCTATTGGCTGACGTTCCGACGTCAGCGCCATGTTACCAGCTAAGTTAAAGTAGACAGTAGACAAAAAAGTGGACAAGTAGACAATACAGTGCTGTCGAATAACAAAACTTTTTTTTACGCTAAAATTTTGACTTGGGAGAACTGTATGTGAAAATTCACGTTTGGATAACGCAAACTTTTGGTTAACATTTTGGTTCAAAAAATGGTAGCAGTTATGCATCGAAACGTTGTCCCCTATAAATAATACCATGTACGAACAGTAAAAGCAGTCGTTTGTATTCGATTATATATCCTAATTTATTATCCTGAACTGTCCCTTCCTCTGGTGCTGTTTCTGCCTCACTGAGCTTGCGTTTGCATGAATGGACTGGAATTTCTCGAACAAGCATTTGGAGGGCGAAATAGCAGGTCGCATCCTTGTGAAATGTATAACTTTGACTTGAAATTCACATATTGTACAATACTGCTGTTGTCTATTTGGTGTTGTAGAGCGTGATCGAACTGTAGGCCTCTAGCCTAAACCCAAAAATGGATTAGACATGGAATGTGGAACAAGTCTAACATGAAATATTACAAAACTGATTGTGAATAAGGTCCAAAGTACAGAAAAGTGAGTGTGAGTAGGCATGTTGAGCTAATGTTTGAATAAGGGCTGTATATTGGCTCATATAAAGTACCACCATAAAGGTACAGTTAAATATGTCTTCAGAAGCCTACTGCTAATTTTAAAAAATCCTACACAATAAGCCCCTAGAATAGAATGTTGCTTCCACTTATCTGAACCTCCAAAGCATTCTCCTCTCTGTCCATACAGAAAAAGGAAGAGCCTGAGCAGAGTAGTTTGTTTTCCTAGGGCTCTGCATGGGGTGAAGGGCTTTACATAAATATGCAGCAAGGGTTAGGCAGGACCCGTTCTAGCCTGTCTGATCCTGACCTCCCAGCCTTCATCAAAGGAGTGAAAAAAATAAAAGAAAAACTGGATGGAACCGGCCATACTCTGAGCCTTCTCGGAGGTTGTTTTGCTCTTTTGTTTTTTTTGTTTTTACAAAATGTTATTGTTGTAAAAAGAAAAAAAAGGAAGAAAAAAAAAACATCAAGGCTGCTATGTGGCTATGTATTTTCTTTTGGGATGCACAAACATTACTGTTTTGAGATCATAAAAAGCAGTTAAGGCCAGAAGTGTTCTTACAGTATATTCAAACAAAATTAAATAAAGTTTTTAATTTTATGTTTTCTTTCAATACAACAAAAATACAACGAGGACACAGAAAAGTAGTATTTTTTATTTTTTATCCACTTTTTGTATTGTTTAAGGTTATAGGGATTACAAAGAAACAAAAGATTGATGCAAGGCTCATGGGTGCTTTGGTGAGTAAAAAAATATTCAAATTAAATGTTTATTAGTATGCTACTTCAACACCAATAATGGAAAATGAAGTTGCTCTCTGCTATAAGGGAGAGTAGGAGAGTCTACCTAGGGAACTCTGACAAACCATGAGTAAAAATTATTAATGACCCGCCAATGTTCTGTACTTATTAATACCAAATCTCAAATAGATATATGTAGCCAGTTTAGGTAAAAATACAGTCCACTACATATGTTCATAAGAAAGAGGCAGGGTGTACTGCTATACCTCATGTTTATAAGCCTGAAAATACTCTCAATGCTTTCCGTTTATCTCACGGTTTCAGCTGCACTGACCCTACTTTGCCAAGCTATCTCACCAATGTGAATGTAGCCTCGACGGCTCTCGTTGCTCTTACATCTCTGTTCTCCATGTTCTTCTTTATCTCTGCCTTATCTAACTTGTCTGTTTCTCCATATTTCTACCCGTCTCTGATGTTGCGTAAGTATAAATCTCTTGATTTTTGTTTGGCAATTGATGAAAACAAAGGTTACCTTGTACTCTTTCCCTGTCATTCTCTCCTACCCTCAATCCCTCCCCTCTTTCTCTTCGCTCACCCTGTCTCACTGAGAACAATGTATGAGTGTTTTTTACTAGGGTAACAGAACAGAATGTTGGCCCCTGCCATGTAGCAGAGTAGAATTTAAAATAGCCCAAAGAGATTTTCGAGAGTACAATTATAGCTAATGGAAAAGTGCACAGCCACTCTACTCCACACTTTATTTTTCCCTCTCTGTGTCATACTGTACAAGTTGGCCTTCAATTTGGGCAGGATGAACATTAAAATATTTGATAGTTTGTTAGTGTAATGTAAAATATGCCTGTTTGGTGACAACCGAGCATCCATTTAAATGACTTTCAAGTAAATTATTCATATTTTTATGTATATATTTTTAAATATCTATATAATTTGTAATTATTTTTAATGGCAAATCCAGATATGCATAAACTGTACCTTAGCGCCCCCTTGAGGCACTTTGGTTACTCTGACATTCTAAGTGTCAGTGTGGAAACAGAGCACAAAGTAAATGCAAGAGTTTTATTTTGCATCCTAAAGATTGAGGTTAGGGAATGACATGGTCAGTGTGTTGGGTCAGTTTCTATCAAGCATCTTAATATTATATACTCAACTTAAAACTGAAAGTATACAAAAGAAAAACTTTTTTTGTAATTGTTTTTGGGAGTAATGATGTTGAGTTAGAACAACAACAGAGGCTTTGCTGTAAAAATGTCTTTCAAACTTCTGAAATTCAGTCTTTTTCCAGATGAGCTGGAGTAAATGCTAAAGGCAGCAGGTCTCTCAGACTTGTTTTCTTATAGGAGCCATCTCTGGCTTTGTCAGATAAATGTCCCATTCTGTTCCAAACTGACAGAAAAATGACAGAATACAATGAGTACTAAATACAATTACAATGAGTAGTCAATAAAATGTTGCAGAACAAACACTTTCTCTCATAAATAAGTGACTTACTTCCATTAATACTTGTCGACAGGCCCCACAGGGTCCCACAAAACTGTCTCTGATATCACTACAATAAAGCAAAATCAGATGTTGTTTGTTAATTATATAAACTTAAACACTGAATCATCCTCCTTCTCCTGGTTTATTCAACTAAAAGACTGACATAAGTGTTTGTTTTTTAATTGCATTCTGGTAGCAATTTGTGTTGGCTACAGACCTGTGCATATCTGAGGATGCAGAGCATAAAACTACCATATCAAATTCTCAACAGTTACTTGCTTGTTACAGAGTTACAGAGCACGTGTCTTACCATGTCACTGCTATTGCTGTAAAGCTTCTGTGACCTTCAGCTACGGCTCTCTGGATAGCTGTTCTCTCTGCACAGACTGTAAGGCCATAAGATGCATTCTCAACATTACAGCCTGACAGATAGAGGGATAGAGAGAGAGACAGAGAATAAGGATGTTCATTTAATAAAACTGGAATTGTAATTAACTAAAGGCTAGAATCAGTTGCCCTATTACTGTGCAACCCTGCTCAACTTAGGCATGTTCTACGGCACAGTAAAGCTATAATGACTTGGGAAGGTGTATTTTACCTGTGATTATAGCGCCCCCTGACGTCAAGATTGCAGCACCAACCGGAAACCGGCTGCTGGGGGCAATATGCCGCTATCACGGGCCTGCGGGCATTTTGACCAGATCCGCAACTTAAGGATTACAATGAGAGGACAATAACATTAGGGAACATAAAAATCACTGAGTCAACAAAAAGAGAGTAGACTAGTTTTCCATCTGTGTCCACCATCTTGAAACTTGTTCATGACAGACACCTTAGAACTGAACTTAACATTTTGCTGTCAGTAAAAGTCTCATAAATTTGTTTGCCACAGTATATTTTTTTAAATCACTGGCGTGTAAACACATAGTGATAAAATGTCTAAGTGTGAAGAATTGTAAATCTAAACAAAAAAAATGTTATAATATCTCTACCTAAGCCAAATCCTAAATGTTATTTATCTATTAAATATATATTATTTATATAAATATTTTCTCTAAATGTTTATACTACAAACCAACTCTGCAGTTCACATTATATGCTGATCATCTTTTACTGAGTTTTGAATTAGTAGTACGGATAAGTTATTAAGCACTTTGATTAGTCCAGGTTGTGAAATTATTTAATTAGCCTATGCTGCCCTTTTTACATTTATGGAACACAGCTGACTAATAATAGTTAAAAAAAAAAAAAAAAAAGTTAAAGTTAAAGAACTGACATTCAGAAGCTCTAAGCCCATGGCAGTTATTTTTGAAAATCTGCTAATATTAATTGTTGAGTATATTTACAGTACAAACCTTGTCAGTGAACTTTGAGGGTTGTTGTCAGTTGTTTATTAATTGTAACCAAGGCAAAATGTTAAAAAACATAACCGCGACGTTGATATGAGGTCTAATCGCCCAGCCCTACAAGAGGAGTTTTATCATGTTTGCACTGCAATTGTCAGCGGGAAAGTAGTACAGACCTACAAGTTAAGTTTGCATGAGGTCGGGTTAACGTTCTGCTTTTTTTTAGCCTTGTGCAGGTCAAGTTACTGACTCATGCACTGTACATGCTGGATCCGTTGGACTGTGTCCATTTTGTGCTCAAGTGAAAATTCGTGTTTCTTTAATGTCATTTGTACTCACCTGCCATATCGTCTAACGGTAAATGGAGTTCTCTCCGAAAACCTAAAACAGCCAGATCAAATGCATCCAGCTGAACCTCGAACTACTTGTACTTGGACTTTGCTGTCCGTTTACCACACCTCTGATTGGATAGGTGCTGTGACGTCACCGGGCGCTGCGCCTATCGGGTCAGTAGGCGGGCAATGAGGTGAGGCGTTAGCTTGCCCTGAAATATTTGTAGCTATCATTAAGGATGTATTTACTTTAGTGACCTTTAATGAAAAAACGGCAGTTAATAATGTAGCCATTTCTTGCATAATTTACTGAAAATATCTGCGCAGTTTGACAGTAAATTTGTTTAACGTTTCAAGATTAAATATTTTTATTTGTCACATACACAGTAGTACATATACTGTATAGCGTATAAACCACAGGATTTAACAAAATATTAAGTATTATCAATTAAAATGGCAGATTTAGAGAACTAACCTTTTTTGCATCTTTTTTCTATTTCTCGATTACCTTTCCTCTTTCTCTTATTTTATCTACGAGATTACAGCAAATGCTGAAGACCGGCATGCATAAAATGATGCCAGAAGGGACTGAGAGAGCTCAGGGTTACTTTATGCACACAGTTCCTCAGGAAGGTAAGAAGCAGTACAAGAACACCACACTGATAGGAATGTGGGGCTGGGTGGGACACATATAGAAATGAGTGGCTTATATAAATGCATGTTTTACAAAAGATTTGATTATTCAAATGGTTTGAATTATAAACAGTTATGCTTAAATATTTTATAGTTCTCAGTTTCACAATTCTCATATTGAAATACAAAGTAAAATGTACAGGAAATCCTCAATAAAAAAAGCTATGTATATACATATACATACATACATACATACATATATATATATATATATATATATATATATATATATATATATATATATATATATATATATATATATATATATACACAAATATATATATATATATATATACACAAATCAAAGTGTACTGAACAGTAGCTCTCAAGAGGTGCAGCTACCCTTGTGCTTTCAACCTGCCATGAACTGCTGATCTACTGAGGTTTTCATGCTTAACCATTGCTAGAGAGCCAGGTGTCTCTAGGTGAAAATACCTTGGTAATTGTCAGAGGTCAGAGAAGAGCCAGTTGAAGACCAAACTGAATTACACGCCTGTCAATTTAGAACCAGAAACTGAAACTTCAATGTGATTAAACCACATTAAACCATGGATCCATAATGCATTTAGTTAGCATTTCCAGATGCTAGTGGTGAAATCTTATGGGAGATAATTACTTGGGACCTTAATAAAAAAAATAAAAAAAAAAAGAATAAAAAATATATATTGTCATTGTCTGTGAAAAAGTGTGCTCATGTTCTGTAAGGATTTTCCTTGTGCTAGAAAAAAACATTTTGTCAAATGAAATAATGGAACATACTGTATCTTATGTCTTATATGTGCTGTATAAAACCTGGCAGTATTGGTGCAATGCAATCAGTTTAGCAAACTTCTACCATGCTTAGGTTTCTGGACTTGCCTAAGTGTTTTGCGACATTCCTGCATGAGGTAAAGGGATTGAGAAACTAAGAGAACATTTCTAAACGTTTTTTTGGGGTCACGGTATTTACTGTACCATGCATGATTTTGCGGCTTTTGCATGTCAACAAAGCATTTTCTTCTGTTATTAAAATAATGATTTATGTATAACCAAATATAATTCATATTAAATAAATGTAACTAACATCACATGACTCTTTCTTGAAATCAGCTATACAAATGCAATAGATTTGGTCAGCTATTAGTTTCTAAGATTGCATGAAGTGTTGAATTAATGACAAACATGAAAACAACAAAGTGTTAGAAACAAATGTGATTTTTTTTGTTTGTTTATATTCTATGCCTGTTGCTCAGTCGTCCTTAATAATGGCTTCCCTGTGCAAAAAGCAATTCTGACAAATATGTAAACCATTATAAATCCACAACATAATAAAGCCAAACAGATATATACCGCAGTGTTTAACCAAAAAGCAAACAGATAGAGACTCCTTTGACAATATGGCTCTCCAGTGACTGAATTGTAGTTGGGGGGGTATATAGAATAAATCCATACACTTCCTAAAAATGCATAAAAAAAACATTTGTTAATGAGAATTACACACTGAACTAGATCCTATTCTAATTGGAATTTACAAAGTTTATTTTTTCCAAATGAGCATAAAATGCTAACTTGGAGTTATTACATGCTCCTGCAAGAATTTGCAAGAGTTCACTGGCATGAACTGTAATGTTTGGTTTTGAGCTAGGGTGATAGGTGGACTTCTTACAACTCATTCCTATGAAATTCAATCGAATCACTTAAAATGCCTATGATTTACTTTCTGATAGAAAAATGTTTTTAGGTAATTGTTACATGACCTTTCATTTCCTCTTTCCATTCCCTTACTTCCTTCCTTTCTTATTACTCTTTAATTTTATACTTTCCTTTTTCCTTACCTGTAATAAACCAAGAGACGTCAAACAAGTAGACAATAAAACTGCAGCCTATAAGTAACAGGCTAAGCAGAGCCATTTCGTGTGTGTCCTTTATCAGGGATGGAAGCAAGGCTCCGTAATTCAACAGTGAGAGCAAGCCAAACACTCCAAACACAGTGAGATAGATGGGAATATGTGGCTGGACAGGGCATTCATGCAGATATTTGGCTCCTGAAAACAAAAAACAGGAGATTAGTCCTGTTGTTGTGGGGCTCCAGGGGTACATACTGATCTAAGCATAAATGTATTGTTTTTACCTAATGCTATTGCAGCGATGGAGACACCCGCAATAATGACGTGTACGAGGACTAAATGAAACAGACAAGTGAATATATATAACAATGATATGTTTAATAAAAAGTCAGTAAACCAAATTTAGGATCTCTTACCAAAAACAGTCACCCACTGTGTTGAAGATTTGTTCTGCTCCATACTAAGAATTTAGTCTTTGTATGATGTTTTAGATTAAGGAGATAAAGCAAATATATTATATAATAAGTCCAATTTTAGAAAAAAGATAAGAAAATGTAAATGAATCAGTAAGCATATGTAACTTACATGATGTTTTTAAGCACTCCACTCTTTAGGCTGAAAGTTATGAAAAAAAATTCCTGATGCAACTTGTCCCAAGATGACAGTTTAAATCAGAACTTGAAGAGTGCTGTTGTACACCGCTGTATACAGTAATATGACAGACTGGAACTTTTAATATTTCCTGACTATTTTGTGTAAACCAGTGAACACTGATGTTAGTCTTTTGCAATGAGTAAACACGTGTCACATCATGTTCCTCTAAGTCACATCCTTCCTCTCACTTTAGTACAGAAACTCAGCAGGCTGAATCATCTTGTGTAATTCATTAGTTGTAAAATACTGTACACCATTCATAAAAATAATTTCATTTGAAATGATTATTTTAATAACTTTAAAGCAAAACATATTTTTGTTGTTTGGGTTAGAAGGGTAATGCACATAACTTTTTTTGCAGCAGTCAATGTTTGTGCAGCAGAATCATAGTCTTAAAGGCCATTTTGATCTCACAATTTCTCAACGGTTTATGCTATTGTCATTATTTGACATTGTTTTCTTTCTGCAAAGCATGATTTGAAGAGCTTCTTCACACAAAGTCCAACAAGAGTAATGGCAATGGCAATGTATATGATGTTTGTAATCCAGAAGGAACATTTATAAAGGATCATGTCACAATATTCCACAGACCAACTGGATGTGTAGTTTGGTTCATACACCATGTAGACAAAAACACTACCTGGAACAGACAGTAGATGTAAATGTATGTAAATGTGTTAATAGTAATATTAATACATACACCATGTAATAATATAATAATATTTCAAATCTTGTCCAAAGTATAGACTTGTTCAATTTCTCCTTATTTTATTTCATCAGTGTGTTTTATGAGCAGTGAAATAGTGTAATGAACCAATTCCACCCTTTATAAGCTAAATACCGGCATGAATACATGATTTATTCATACAGTGATATTCATACGCTTTACTTATTCTATTGACAGGTATAGAATCCCTATATATGTAGTTAATAGCAAATTATTTACATTCTGTGTTTGTTCCATGAGTTCATTTTTTTAATACATGGCCTGTGAAATTAAGTGTGAAATAGATATTTCTAATAATATGGCAAGTGAGTGAGTCTTCATTCTTACCCATGATGAACCAAATGGGACAAAAAAGAAGGAAAATAAATTTGATGATCTTGGATGGAAGGGTGAGACTGCCATCTGCCTGGGTGCAATAAATGTAGGGGAGGATCTGGAGACACAGACAGACCACACCCCCAACCAGCATGTAGATGGGGACCATAGGCTGCTTAGGGCAATCATGGACATGTTTTGCTGCTATAAGAGAAAGAAACAATAACACTCAAGCAAAATCTGACTAAATTGGTATAATTTAGTCATATTTATGCACATAAGTCAGACCTACTCACCCAAGCCAATGAATACAACAGGCAAAAGACTTAATAGTAGTTTCATTCTGCCTAACAAAACACAGAATTGGGACAAACTTTGAATTTGAGTTTGAAATTCACTCCCAAAAAATTATTCCAGCAATTTGTGTATTTATTTATTTATTTATTTATTTATTTATTTATTTATTTATTTATATAAAATGTGATTTCCCCTTAACACAACTCTTAACTGTGATACAGCAAATACCTGAACAGATAGATCCACTAAGAAAAAAGTAATCTGATGTAAATCCCATGATTATCTGACATCTTCCATACAAAGCAGAAGAAACATTACTGCTGGAGATTCACTCTCTTGGAGGATTGTAAACAAAACTACAGATGTCAGATGTAATTGCTTCATCTTCATACTATGAAACTTAAGTATGTTATGTTATGGGTGTGAATCATGGTGTGGTATGTTGCTTGGACTGCTGGAGTGGTTTGAGCCAGAAATAATGTTTAATGTCCCACTTCTTTCTTCTGTCAAAAAGTGTTACACCTGTGCAATACCTGTTTGAAAAAACAAACTGTAAAAATATCTATCTATCTATCTATCTATCTATCTATCTATCTATCTATGTGTCTGTTTGTCTTTCTGTCTATATTATTTATTTATAATTTTTAAAAACCCTTTTAAAACATTTTACTCTTTTTGCTCTAAATGCAAAATTTAACACAAATCCTGAGTCATATCTACGCTAAGGGGTGAAAACAAAGCTGCTATAGACGTGCTCTTTGTTAATATTTTAACATAAACATGCTGACACTGCTCTGATATTGTTTATCAATTCTTTAAATGTCAGAATTAGTCAAATTTCTCCTCTTACCTTAAAGCTTTTATTGCAGTGTAAAGACCTTGGGAGACATCTAGGATAGATCATCTCTAATAAGCAAGCAATAACCTCTCTGACATTGCAATCACTCCTCTGACCAGATACACTAGAATAGGAGTGGCCAGTTTTTCTCTACTTTACCACACCTACTAAACACTAAAATTAACTAAAATTAACGACATAAATGAATAAGGTGTGTCTGAGGAGCAAATTGTCAAAGTGTACTGAACAGTAGCTCTCAAGAGGTGCAGCTATCCTTGTGCTTTCAACCTGCCATGAACTGCTGATCTACTGAGGTTTTCATGCTTAACCATTGCTAGAGAGCCAGGTGTCTCTAGGTGAAAATACCTTGGTAATTGTCAGAGGTCAGAGAAGAGCCAGTTGAAGACCAAACTGAATTACACGCCTGTCAATTTAGAACCAGAAACTGAAACTTCAATGTGATTAAACCACATTAAACCATGGATCCATAATGCATTTAGTTAGCATTTCCAGATGCTAGTGGTGAAATTTTATGGGAGATAATTACTTGGCACCAATTGTTTGTTGCTGAAACATCCCAGTTTACCTGAGAGTCAATGCTGGCCATGTCTATCCCCTTAGAACAGTGAACTCATCTTATAATGGCTGCTTGTCACAAAGCTTATCTCATGTTTGAGTTCTGAAGGCAAATGGGATCCATCAGAGTACTACAGTAGTAAGATGTAATCCTCTGTATGTAAATTCTGACACAACCATTCCTCAAACATGCATAAATTGTAGCAATGGTGATGGATTAAGTCTAGCGATCTCTACATAATGTGTTCATTCACACTTCATATCTATAATCTCAAGACAAATGTAATACAACAAGACTGAAGACAACAGAACATGACAGTTGAGTTGAGTTGTTGTAATGTTATGATTCTTTGGTTTAATACAGTTTTCACTGTTAAACATTGCTTGACCTATGTAACAGAGGAGACAAACACCTAATGCGAAACAATAGACCAAATTCAAGGAAACAAGCCTCCAATAGTTATGAACTTGTGTATAATACGTCAAATATCAACATGATTACTCTTTGTGGCAACTAGGCAGCATTTGTGTGCCTGTCATCTTGCTGTGTCGCGCAACAAGTGGAGAAGAGCAAGCAAAAGCCTCCCACTATCACCCCTACGAGTAGAATGTACACCAGTGTGGTGGTCCAGAAAGCAGTCAGATAGAGGGTCTTGTGGCAGTAGAGTTCCTCTGCCTTTGTCTTGTTGTAGTTAGGGATATAGATGGAGTAGATCCACACACTGCCTGAAAGAACATTGTGAGCATTTATGAGGACCTATTGAAACGTTAATTTGAAATGGCAAGTTAAAGCTTAAAAGCCCTTACCAGAAATTAACCAGCAAAACGTAAAAATGGTCACCAATGAGTTGCACACTGCACAGAAATAGCTGAGAGCCTTGTAGCCTGCATTCTCAACTTCCTTTGCACAAGACAAGCAAGAGAATAGGGCAAGAAAAATGCCAAATATGCCAGATACAATCATGTAGATTGGAATGTAGGTCTGCCGGGGACAGTTCTTGAAGTACAAACACCCTTCAGGAGCAAGAGTATTAAAATGATTGTAGTATGCTGCACTGATAAAGAAGTGTCTTAATGTAAATAACCAATTTTCTTAAGTATTTCATTTAATGTCTATGTGGATTGTGAGGTACATATTTGCTTATGGAAACTTACCCATTGAAATCTGGATGATAGGTAAAGCAACAAGGAATAACTTGGAAAACACTAAAAGGATCAATCAGACCCAGCATGAGTTCATCCTTCTTGGATAACAATAGAAATGATTATATAGATGAATTGTGCAGCACATTTCAGATGATATTATACATTGTCTAATAATAGGTGATAGGTGAAATTCAAGACCAATTCCTCAAAGACCTTGGCATCCTGTAAAGTGCTCTCCATACTTATACTTATAGTGGTCCTTATTTAATTGATTCCCTTATTATTTTTTCAATTAGCTAAATATTTAAAAAAAACTAATTCATATAAGCTAATATTTATTTATATAAATGAAGTGAGCTGAACTACTATGATACAAAATAAAAACAGAAATTGACATATGCATTGTGTACATTTCATACTCAAGCATACGCACCAATGCCTGGAACACTCTGGACATGTGCATTGAACATATTTGATAACAACCGCTGTCTCTCTGTGTTTCTTTCCATCTTTTACTAAAACAAGAGAGATAACATATGTTAAAAAACTACGAAGGTTTAAAACTACTAACTCACTGAATTTGGCAAACATCAGACATTAGTAATTCAAGCATTTGAATTGATATCAAAAAGCATATTTATGAATGAAGATGAATGCAAACTTACCGACTAAGAGTAACAACAGTCTGTGAAACTGAAAAGTTAGGAACCGGAGAGAAGTGGAGAGGAGTTTTATAGTTGATAGTCAAATCTCTATGTGCTGACTTTGCATAGTATCTTGACTCCACTTAGTAGAGCCATTTGTAGTTGTAATGTCTCATGTCTTTAGACTGTGCAGCATTTCCTTTTTCATTCAAACGGTTGAAAAGTCTTTAACATTATTTGAATCACAGAAATCATATTACATTTATCTTCGTTTTTAGCACTTTAGTGTTTTCTTAGAGGTTGACTTTAAGTGGTGTTGCAACATCTTAAAACTAGTAAAAATGACAAAAAAGTATCCAGAGATTTGTGATCTCAGAATTCTTGTCCATTATACAAACTTACCCACAACTTAATCAATCATTTGACATTTAAAGGCAAGCATTTCTAAGTTTATTAATTTCATTAATTGTAATGTAAACCACCATTTTAAATGAAGTGAACCCTCAGTCTAAGTCAGAACCTTAACAGACCTAACAAATTGCCTACTACCGTAGAGCATAGATAAGGCCCCTTAATTTAAGTGTAAAATAAAGAAATTATTTTATTTAATAATGAATAAAATCAAGTTGCCTTGTAATATTCGCAAAGATCTCAGACAACTACCCAAAAACATCAGATAGTAATGATTTTGGGACAATTAGTGTTAATGTCATATAAATTTAAAAGTTAACTTACAGAAAACTGTCACTGATGCGCTCTAGTTTTCATGTGTGTATGAAACATTATAGTACAAAACACTGAAGAAAGAATATTATCTGTATTGAGGTATTTACTATATGATATGATAAACATGTCTCTCCTTGTCTCTCCATGTCTCTCCTCTCTGGCTTCAGGTTTCATCAGGTGGAACAGCAGTTCTGCTTCCCTTTAAGGCACTACATATACAAAAGCAAAGGGGACAACAGATTGCTGCCACCAGGAGTACTGCTAACAAAATGTACACCAAAGTGGTGGTCCAGAAGGCAAATAGGTAGAGAGTCTTATTACAATAGGGCTCGCCAATCACAGTTGCATTGTAGTTTGGGGGATAAATGGAGTAGATCCACACGCTGCCTGTAAATCACAAAGAATAATGTCATTTGAGATTTACATTTTCAAGACAAGGTTGCACTATAACTGTATTCTTATAGATGACCCTTCCCGCCTCCTCACCACTGATGAACCAGCAGAACATGAAGACAGAAACCAAACCATTCCACAGAAGGCACAGGCAGTCCAGACATACAGAGCCTGTCTGTTCACCCTGATTACAAGGTAGGCAGGTGAGCAGTCCTAGGACAATGCTGAAGACCCCACTTACCAGCACATACATGGGGATGTAGTGCTGCTGGGGACACTCCTTTAGGTATGACACACCTGGGAGAAATGTTGAAAATGTTGAGCTTTAAGAATATTAGTTTTAATGCATAAAAACATTATGGTCTAATGTTACTCACCTATAACAATCTGTGCAATTGGCAAAGCCACCAAGAGCAATTTGGACACACCTAAGGATTAACACCATATTATTCTCATTAAATACTTTTGTAAGAGTAATATCATATAAACATTAATAACTGCTGTGAAATGTGAAGAAAAAACATATGAAATGAACATAATATATAATATATATTCAATGTATTTTGTTGCAAAAGAGAAGATACACTTACAACTTATATCAAATTTACAAGAATATTTAACATCAAGGCTTTATAGTTCTTGCTACTCACATAAGCATGGTAGGGTTATTAGTACACCAAATGCTTGACACAATGCTGCTCTTGGATCCATGTTCAGCTGATTTCCTTTACAGATATTGAAAGAGTCAATGCTTAAATACAGTCCAAATACTGACCAAGTGACACTTATTGTAGCAGTTTTAGCAGTTACACTGACATAAAGTCAAGTGGGTGTGGTGCTAGTGTGAGGACGTTTCAGTGGTGCTGCAGTAATTTTTCACTGTCGCCAACATTTGTAACACTTAGCTGGTTGGTATGCTGTCAGAAACAAAAGCCTTTTTGGCTAATTGTTAGTCATCCACTATGTATTTTTGGCTAAATACATGAAGAAATGGATCTTTGAATGAAAGACTACTGATCTGAGACATAAAGTTTGTGGTATTCAATTATTTATGTGTAAAGGATACAGTTTGATAACTTCCATACTGGTAATGCGTTATGTGACTGATTTATTGCATATTCTACACAGTTTTTTAATTTATATCAGTTCATATTTATATGTCTATTGTGATGTTCATAAAGAAATAACGATTAAACTCTGCTGAAGTGAGTCGCCACTGTTCACCACAGATAGAGTTTTTGGTCATAAAGTGCCGCTCGCTCTACCTGCCAAGAGAATTCTCCGTGGTGCTAGTCGTAGCTGGGTACCTGCCACCTAGCGCTAATGCTAACCTGGCGCTAGCCGAATTATACGAGGCTATTAACAAGCTCCAGATTGTGCAGCCGGACAGATTTTTCATCATTGCCGGCGACTTCAACCACGCAAAGTCAGTTCTCCCCAAATTCCATCAACATGTAGACTTTGTTACGAGGGGGGAGAACTGCCTGGATAAAATCTACACCAATGTGCGTGGTGCCTACAAAGCAGCAGCGCTCCCACATATCGGATCTTCTGAGCATGCTACAGTGATGCTGCTGCCCACATACTCATCACTGCTGAAACGCATGAGACCTGCCAGGAAAATCATCAGAGTCTGGCCCAGTGGAGCTGTCTCAGCACTCCATGACTGTTTTGAGTGCACGGACTGGAATGTTTTTAGAGAGGCGGCGATGTACGACGGCTGCATTACCCTGGACGAGTTTGCAGAATCTGTGACCTGCTACATCAGCAAGTGCATAGAGGATGTTACCATCTTAAAGAACGTCACCACTAGAGCCAACAAGAAGCCCTGGTTCACAGCACAGGTGCATGCCCGGCTAAGAGAGAGAGATGCTGCTTTCTGGTCTGGTAATAAAGCTGCTCTCAGAACAGCCAGAGCTAACCTCTCTCACTCCATCTGACAAAGCAAAGTGAGCACACGCACAAAAGATCCAGACCCACTTCAACGACACAAAAGACTCAGCTTACTTGCAGCTTACAGCAGGGCATCCAGGCTGTCACTCAGTACAAGCCAGCACCAAGCAGCTGTGAGGGGGATGCCACACTCCCTGAGGAGCCGAACAACTTCTACGCATGGTTTGATGCCCTGAACAACATGCACATGATGAAAGCCATGCCTCCTACCACCGACCAGATCATCTCTCTGCCTGCAACTGATGTGAGAAGAACCTTCACCAAGGTAAACCCACAAAAGTCTGCCAGTCCAGACAACATTCCAGGTCGTGTGCTCAGAGACTGCGCTGATCAGCTGGCCGAGGTCTTCACAGACATCTTCAACACATCACTGAGCCAGATGATCATCCCAGCATGCTTCAAGTCCACCACCATCATCCCAGTGCCAAAGAAATCTTCAGTATCCTGCCTGAATGACTATCGTCCCATCGCTGTGACCCCCATCACCATGAAGTGCTTTGAGAGACTTGTCATGGCACAGGTGGGAAGCAACCTCCCCCACTCACTGGACCCGCTGCAGTTTCCCGGATCGCACAAACAGGTCAACTGAGGACGCCATATCCACTGCACTTCACCTTTCCCTCTCTCACTGGGACAATAAAAACTCTTATGTCAGATTGCTGTTCATAGACTTTAGTTCAGCATTCAACACCATAATTCCCCAAAGATTATGTGTGAAACTGAGTGGACTGGGACTGAGCACCTCACTTTGCAACTGGATACTGGATTTCCTGTCAGAGAGCCCTCAGTCCGTCCGAATCGACGACAACGTTTCCAGCACCATCAGACTGAGCACAGGAGCTCCTCAGGGCTGCGTTCTCAGTCCACTTCTGTTCACACTCCTGACCCACGACTGTACCGTCCTGCACAGTTCAAACCACATCATCAAATTCGCCGACAACACGACCGGGGTGGGGCTCATCAGCAACAACGATGAGTCGGCGTACAGAGATGAGGTTCAGCAGCTGGCTGCCTGGTGCAGTGAGAACAACCTGAATGTAGATAAAACCAAGGAAATGATTGTTGACTGCAGGAGGACTGGCCCCACCCACACACCGCTCAGCATCCACGGTTCCACGGTTGAGACTGTAGAAAACACCAAGTTCCTGGAAGTTCACATCTCAGACGACCTCGCCTGGACCACCAACACCACCTCCATCACCAAAAAAGCACGGCAGCGTCTCCACTTCCTAAGACGGCTGCAGCGAGCCAACCTTCCCCCTCCCACCCTCATCGTGTTCTACAGATGCACCATAGAGAGCCTCCTGACCAACTGCATCTCCGCCTGGTTCGGTAACAGCACTGTTGCCAATAACAGGCGGCTTCAAAGGATTGTCAAAGCAGCTGGCAGCATCATCGGTACATCCCTCCCGCTGCTGCAGGACATCTTTTACAAATGCTCCTGCATCGTGCTCGACCCCTCCCATTCTTCACACGGACTCTTTACACTCCTCCCATCTGGCAGACGCTATCGCAGCATCAGGACCTCCAGAATGCGTGATATCTTTTTCCCACAAGCCATTAGACTCTTGAACGCACTTCCTGCCCTTACATGTCCCCCCACACACACACCCGGACTGTGAACTAACTGACTCTGTTGCACCACTGCACTTTACACTTCACCGTCGCTGTGATGCACGTGCCGCTATACAGACTATTTCCTCCTCGAATGACTGTTGATACAACACTGCAATAATAATTTTTGCACTGCTGCCACTTATTTGCACAAATATCGAACATAGAATGTATTTAATAGACTGGATTTAGAATTTTTTTCATATTATAACTGTTATAACTTCCAGTGTAAAAGTCAGTTTCCACTTTGTAGGCAATACTGCATCCTAACTGTCTCTCTATCTATCTCTACCGCTATTTCTAATTCTAGGTTAAAGTTATATTTATTATTCCATGTCTAGTTTAAAATGTATATTTTGTACTCTATTATATATTGTTTATGCCATGTGCCTTACTTGTTCTTTTTTCCCCGTTTCCTACTGCACTGTTAAAACTGGAGCCACGTTGTCTCGTCTCTCTATGTATCTGTACAGTATATAGCAGAGATGACAAAGTTTACTTTGACTTTGACATGCGCAGTAAAAAGGAAGATCGTGCCAGTGCAGAGGCGCGTGTCTCAAGCGAATTAAAGTGGAACAAAGGGATTTTTGACCGTATCTCTTCAAACATTGTACGGATTTCATTAGAGGATTACTATGATCGAAATGTACTAACTGAATGAGTGTGAGGGAAAAACAAGTCATCGAATAAGACGGTAGGATTTACTATTTCTTTTGTGGGTCGTAAGTTGCTGTTTATCCGTAAATTACACACTCTACAATACGGGACCATCAGTTCTGTATTTTTAAGGCACGCCAAGGGCACTGGGTAGTTACAGTGCTATGCAAAAGTTTGGGCACCCCTCCGAGGTTGCATGATAATTAGCTCTGTCTTCGTAAGAGATCACAGCAAGATGTGTTTTTTTTTCTAGAGATATATAGACAAAGAGATGTTTATCAGACCAAAATTCTCAATGTAGCCTTATTGAGTTGTATGAAATAAAATAAAGTTTGAAAAATGGGATGTGCAAAAGTTTGGGCACCCTCTCACTTGCATTACTTTGAAGACCTGCAGTCATTTAATACTGACAGTTTGCAGCACTAAATTGCTTTGATTAGCTCATTAGACCTTAAATTACAAAGACAGCTGCAACCAATTTTTTAAAAAATGGTTTAACATATATAAATTGCTAGTGCTACTTGTCCTTGGTTTCCTGTTAGAGAGTGGCAACATGTGAACCTTTGAAGAACTCTCTACTGACTTAAAAACTAAGATAATGCATTTTTATGAATTAGGAGAAGGGTACAAAAGATTATCACAAAGG
Organism: Distichodus sexfasciatus; assembly: GCA_032718565.1. Classification (NCBI taxonomy): domain Eukaryota; kingdom Metazoa; phylum Chordata; class Actinopteri; order Characiformes; family Distichodontidae; genus Distichodus; species Distichodus sexfasciatus. The sequence goes on along the minus strand of JAVGVS010000017.1, from coordinate 4,532,303 downwards.
TTTGGACTGTCTGTCTCAACAGTCAGAAATGTAGTTGGGAAATGGAAGGCCACAGGAACAGTCCTTGTGAAGAAAAAATGTCATAGACCAAGAAAAATATCTCAAAGGCACAGGTGAAGACGGGTTAGAATTGACACAGACAAACCACAGACCACCTCCAGAGAGCTACAACAACATCTGGCTGCTGATGGTGTCATTGTACATCGCTCCAAAGTCCAGCGCACTTTGCACCAAGAACAGCTCAGTGGAAGGGTGATGCGTAAAAAGAAGAGCCACATGAGGTATGCAAAAGAGCATCTGGACAAGCCAGAAATATTCTGGAAAAAAAATACTGTGGACTGATGAGACGAAGATAGAGTTATTTGGTCATAACCAGAGGCGCTATTCATGGGGAAAAAAATACACCGCATTCCAGGAGAAGAACTTGCTGCCAACAGTAAAATTTGGTGGAGGGTCCATCATGTTATGGGGCTGTGTGGCTAGCACAGGTATTGGAAACCTTGTAAAAGTTGAGGGCCGCATGGATTCCACCCAGTATCAGCAGATTCTTGAAAAGAATGTTGTAGAGTCAGTCACAAAGTTGAAGTTACGCCGGGGTTGGATATTTCAGCACAACAATGATCCAAAGCACTGCTCAAAATCCACTAAGGAATTTATGCAGAGGCACAAGTACAATGTTCTTGAATGGCCATCCCAGTCCCCAGACCTGAACATCATTGAAAATGTATGGATTAATGTTGAAGCAGGCTGTCCATGCCCGGAAGCCATCAAACCTGACTGAACTGGAGGCATTTTGTATGGAAGAATGGTCCAAAATACCACCAGCCAGAATTCAGGGACTTGTGAGTGGTTATAGGAGGCGTCTACAGGCTGTTATTTCAGCAAAAGGAGGCTCTACGAAATATTAATGGGATTATTTCTTTGGCGTGCCCAAATTTATGCCCCTGTCTATTTTTGTTTAAATGAGCATTACATTGTTTCTCTTGACCCAGTAAAAAATATTTCACTACTGAATTGTTGCTATTTCCATAAGTTATCAAATATGTTAAAATTAAATTGCTGCCTCTCAAGCTTAGCAAGTTATGAATTAATACAGTTATTTTTTATCAGGGGTGCCCAAACTTTTGCATAGCACTGTATTTGGGTACTACATTTAGTTTGTAAAGATTCGATCTTTTTGGAATATTTAGAACTCCGTCTGCTGGTCCAATGCGAGGAACGCAACTATCAATATCTGATTCCAGATCAGCAGACGTACATTAGAAGTGGTTTATTTTTGGCTCCCCCTAGTAATGACCCTGTAAACTTAGGCAACAACGTTAGAAGCTGCCAATACTGGTACAATTGATTTTATCATCAACATTTTAATGCGTAAACGCTAAAGTTGCATTTACATTCACGACACTTTATCTTTGTTGATTTCTATTTTTCTAATTCCAGGGACAGTGCTCGAGGTAGGATTCGAACCTACGACCTCTTAGTCCACAGGCGAGTGGCCGAAACACTAGACCACAACTACTATTCTTGGCTCCTCATTATTCACCTTCCTGTCACTATGAGTGATGTTAACGTTGGAATTAATTCAATAATTTAACTCTTATTGTTGGTGAATTTATTTTTGATGTACTGACATTGTGATCGCACAGTTTGAGGTGGTAAAAAAACTGTTAGCAAAAACAGAGTAAAACGTGCTACCAACTTTCCCTAATAAGAATGTTGTAGTTTGAGGTGTTCATTTAATTTCGGCTAATGGCTTCATGTTGTTTTAGTTTAATGTGGGCTTTGTTTCACGTTTGTAGGGAATAAGAGTGATGATCTACAGTTTAAATGTTACTGCTTTCATTTGCACAATACGTTCTTCACATGCCCGTAAATTAGTGTTTGAATATTTCATTGGTATTGCAATCACATTCCTTTGATTGTTGTTTTGGCCACAGAAAATTACTTTCGATTGCAATGCTTCATATTTAGTTGCTATGCAGCATACTAGAGTGGGCGTGGTTACCCGAAGCAATTCCGTTTGACCAATAAGCGTTCAAGTTTTCCCGCTCCCCATAGTCACACTCAAAAAACAAAAAAGATTCCAGAAAAAGGAGTGGCAACTCAACTAAAAAGAGAAAATTCAGCAAAGCGATGGCAACAAGAAGCCTCAAGTAATCTCTTCTCACCAAGTTTTGAAAAATGCATTTTCAGTTTTGGTCTTAAGCATTTTTTTTAATTTCATTGTCTTAATCTTAAGACACCAAATAAATTTTGTATTCTTCATCCCTTTATTGTCAATGTTCAGTCCCGTCTATGGTACTGTTAATTAGTCTTAACTTAGCAGTGATATTAATGAATATAAAAATCACAATAAAAATGACAACCCAATCCATTTAACTTTATCCATATCCCTTTACCCATCCATTTAAGCAGATATGTTACAACCAGAGGCGGCCAGTAACTAAGTAAATTTACTTAAGTATTGTACTTAAGTAGAGTTTTGGAGTGTCTGTACTTCACTTGAGTAGTATTTTATTTGGAAACTTATGACTTCCACTTCCAGACAAATACTGTACTTTTACTTTTACTACATTTCTATCAAGGTTCTCGTTACTCGTTACTTTCAAATCTGGGGATAAAGTGTATGTTATTCCCCCTTTTCTAAAATGTGATTTGTTGTTTGAAAGGTGACGGTCTATCAGTTATCAATAGAGTTACGGCCGCCTGTAGACAGAAATATAAAATAGAAAACCAAGTTCAGACAGTTCTGCCGTTTTCTGTCTTGATTAGAACATTATTGCTGTTGGAAAGTCATGAAGCTAGAGGTGTAGAGCTGGGTTTTAAGCAGGTTGGAATGTTGCTTTTATGTTGTGAGCTGCATTTACAGCTATTGCACTGCCCTCCTGATTACCATACACAGATACAGTATGTGTGCACACTGCCAGAGCTGTGTCAGGACACTGCCATGCCGTTTTGTTTGGTGTGTAGTCTTACAATTAATTCATAAAATAAACTCATCAGTTTAAGTTGTTTTATTCTGTAACATTCTACCAATTCTACAGCTTCTACAAGCTAGTCAGAGGCATTAGGTATTATGTGTTGTGGCAATAATGTAACAATGCGGTGAAAGAAGATGTACTTTTAATACTTAAGTATTTTTTAAAACAAGTACTTCAGTACTTTAACTTAAGTCAAATTTGACTGTACGTCTTTCACTTGTACTGGAGTAACATTTGATCAGTGGTATCTGTACTTTCACTTAAGTAATGAAGTTAGCTACTTTGTCCACCTCTGGTTACAACAAAGATTCATATTGGCTTCATCTTAATCTGCTGTAGCAACCTTCATATGTGTATAATCATAGTGTTAAGTAATGTAGTTCTTCCTAAGAGTTTAAAAGCCAGAGATCCAGGTCTGTGTTCAGCTTTCTGCAGTATTTTTAATGTTTTGAAAGGGAATGACTCACCTATCTGTTGTTGTCCCCGTTAAATAACTTGAGTAGGTATCTTTCCTGTCTAACTCCTGTGGAGTCAGTGCGGTTTTTGAAAGAAGGGGAGCATTCCTTTTAATGTAAGCAAGTCACACTTCAGGACAAACAGGTTTTAGTGTTTCATTTATCACAACAGTTATGGGCTAATGGTCAATGTCAGCACTAGCTTTTCAGTGGGGATTTTCTTTTCTTTCTATGAACGAATATTAATTTAACAATATTTCTGTACATACAGTCTGGTTTCAACATCACTAAAGGATATCTGTCGGAATTTGTCTTCCAAAACTAAATGCTATGCACACTTCTCTGTATCTTTACTATACTGTAACTTATCTTAACGAGGCTATTGAATGAATGCTAAACCAGGCCTACATTTACATTTAGACAAATTAGTTTGATGCATTAAGCCAGCAGATCTTTTAACTGCTGTAATTTGTAAGTTGTAGTACGAAGTGGATGTTTGGCTTCTCCATCTCCTATACTTGCTTATTTGTATCAAGAGTCATTTGGCCAACACATTGAACTTGTACTTACAAAAACATCTTTATTACAAAAACAAATTTGTATTGAAAACAACTTTATGTATTCAATATCTGACCAGCAGACAGACATTATTTATTACTTTAAATAGTCATAGAACATCAAGTTATGTTTTCCTTTGTTATAGATATAAAACTGCCAGTAAATTTGATTTTGGCCAGACTAAGGCAAACTCCGGTGTTCCCATCAGCTTTTGCAATACAGGACACTAACGTATAATTAACATGTAGCCTGTCTTCTGTCCAATCACAAAGAAGATGGAAGTATGATAACACAGTGTAAGGGAGTCTTTTGCCTAAACCTGGTCCCACTCCAACTCTAAGCTCTTCAGAATTGCTTTGCAATTACAGCAGTACAGTTGTAATCATAATTCAGTCAAGCATTGACTGGCCGAAGTCTCTACATAGATACAGCTGCGTGACTTGCCGCCTTGGAGATCAATAACTCGGCTCCGCTCCCTTTCGTTCTGCCGTGTTTGAAGATGAGCGCCTCCCAGGAAAGAGTCAAATAGCAAACCTCTTTTCCACAACTTAAGACACACAAACGAACACAAAATTTAATTATTTTCATACTCCCTGCAATATTCAAAGGAACAACAAAACAGATCTCACCTCTATGTAGATTTTTGTGTTGGGGTACCTCCTGTAAAAAATTGCCTTAATATTAAATTCAGGACTCCCGTTTTTTTTAAAGACCCGTGTCTTTATTGTGTGCTCCTCACACCTAATGACAGCATACACATCTGGAACTGAGGGTAAGAGAGATGGAATATGAATGTTTTGTGGATCTTAGTACATTCTTCAGAAGCATCATGAGAGACTGACACTTCTGGCACATGGCACAACTATTAAACTTTTTAACAACACAGGCCTCCACACACCTGTTTTAGCATATCGTTCATCACACAATACAACTGCACACTGAACTTTTTGTAACATATTTTAAACATGTGCAATTGCCTTTTTATAAAAATCTTTCAACTGAATGATTCATATGATTATATGTTGGGGATATAACACTTATGTAAACTTCACTTTCTTTAAAAAGAATTTTCCTAAATTTGCTGTATTTTAATTTACAATCCCTGTTCTAAAACCAGAATCTGTAATCACTGTTTGGATTTTCAGTGCTGTACCCCACTGACCTGGTTTTTTGGGCTGGACGAGTGTTGAAGCTCTGCGCAAGTGAACTGTGGCCACAGCACAAGGCTCGGGCAGACAACACTGCCATGCAGATGGAGAAGGTAAGTCCTCCTTCAGCTCTCTACAAAAAAAAGATTTAACAACAACAACAACAACAACAATAATAATAGTTGTTGTTGTTGTTATTATTCTTTGCATAGATCATTTCAGGCATAAAGATGTAGTCCAACCTGCTTTACATTAAAAATAAATGGATATAAATAAATAAATGGAAAAAGAGTATAAGCAACTGGAGTATTGATGTAAGATGTAAGATGATAAAACAAACAAATTAGACAAATAAATAATGATTATAAATCAAGTCATTTAATAAATAATGAAAAAAAAACCTGGGATACAATAAATGAAAAATGATAAATACTTAAAGCCTTTTTTAAATTCAACTTTAATTTCAATTAAAGTTCTCTAATTGCTGCTGGTAGCGTTTTGTACTTTAGGTATTCAACAGCAAATGTGTACGTGATGGAATCTGCCCTACCTGAGCTTGATGGGTGTGTGTGAAAAGAAGCGTATTAGGAAGCGGCCGGTGGTCCCGGGCTGGAATGTGGTGGGCAGCAGCGTGTAGCGTCCGGGACTCAGGGTCACGCGCAGGGTAACGCTACGGGAGTCCATGTAGACTGAACTGGCAGCCTGCTCGTTGATGCACTGAACCCTTGACACACGATTCACCTCCACCTGTGTGAGAATAAAATGCCATGGGAGTAACATGTTACAAAAGTAACACAATTATAGTAGTGTATTACTTTTTGCTGTAATGCAAAGAAAGGCATTACTAATAAATTTTCTGTAATATTATACTTGAAACATATTTCAATAACATACATTACAACACACTTTCAACCTGAAATTTAGAGCTGTTCTGTGTTTATTAAAAAATCAACACCGCAAGATCTGTGGCACAAGAGAAAAATAGCATTTTCCTACAGACTGTATGCCTACACTAATTATGCCACACCACATTGCCCTCCACTGGATGTAGAATGAGTTGCAGTAGACTACACTTTAGCATTTCTGATTGACTACTACTTCCACAGTTATTTAGGTGAAAGTAACTCAAATGTAATGCAGGAGTCGTGTACCTCATTACAATTCTGAGACAGTAATATTTTAAAGTAATAAATTATGTTGAAATATCAGTAGCTATTAATATATAACATATTACATTTTGGAAGTAGTTTGCCCAACACTGAATGCCACATAGATAGTACTATTTGTTGATTAAGTTTTCAGCAGTGTTGAGGAGTAGCTAACTAAAATTAGCTCAACTAATTAAGTACTAATGTAACTTTTTTTTCAGTAATTAATCAATAGCAAAGCTGTACTGATACAACTGTAAAACTATAAAAGTAACTATATCATAGATCACATATATACAGACTGGTACAGTTCTTTGTTTTGTTACTAGTTACTTTGTAAAATTGAAATAAAAACATTGTTTAAAAAAACTATATCATACCTCATTGTAGGGTGGCAAAACATTACAAAAAATACTATTATTAAATACTAATACTATTGTTTTTCCTGGGTACTTTCAACTACCCAGTATTAATGATTTTTGTGGAATAGGCAAAAGTTGCATCTGATAGGTCGTTGCATCGCAGCACACTCTGGGCAGCTGCGAGATGGAGGATGGGGCCCACGTTGGTGAAAATGGAAGTAGAATTTGTGGCCACGTTCATCAGATTTTATGACTGAAAGGTGAAATGACCAGAACTTACACATTTAAGTGGTACTTGTGTAAGCAGTACGTTTTTACAAAATAGATTTTACATTGTAGATTTTCATAATACTTTTACCATGCTTGACATATTGTAAATTTGTTTGCTTTTAGAGTATCCTACAGTACAAATATTAAGCATTACATGATGCAGTAGTTCTGATGTAGTACACTCTCTGAAGCTTGTAGTGTAGATAACTACTACACTATATTAAAACAGTAGCTTGGCTGTAGCTCAACTACTCTAAATCATAAGTGAAAACATGCAGAAATCATGTTGGTCCATTCAAATTGTATCCCACGACTGGTGAGAACTTAACACACCTTATGGACTAGTTGCATTTGCGGACCGTCTGTGATTGTCAGTTTTCATTGTTGGGCGGTGGTACTTCGGTCGAATTTCTGCAACGCCGGTAACTCTCAATACCTGCCAGGGATAACGATTAACAACGTACGTCGAATAATTCAAGCGTCATCCTCGGCTCCTAAGAGCAAGAGTGAAAAGGGTTTTAAGATATACTGAATATCTCGTCATTCATTGACAACTGCGAAGGTTAGTTATGCGATGTAGTTAGCTAGCTCTAGCCATAGCAAAGATGCCAGGAAGGCTAAAACTGTTAGAAATATTTATTAAATGTTAATTTTAGTGGTTTGCCGAGATGTTCACTTTACTATCTGATGATGAATAATTTTATAAGAATGACTGATTTATTTTACCTGTTTATGCATGAACTGATATGTGGTTATCCCCAGTATCAAGTAAAGATCTATAGTCAGGGAGAGTCAGCATCCATGCTATCTGCTATTGAAGAAACGTGAGAAACCTCACAACACCAGAGTAGGATGGAAGACAGTTCAGTTGTTTGTCTGTTTCAGTTATGTCCTGGGGCTTTGATGTGGCAATGACAGGTTAAACTAAAACAAAGTTGAAGAACTCAATGCAACTCTGTGTCGTCACCTGCCATTGTTGTTGACCCACATTGGTATTACTGTTGTCATGGTTACCGTTGTCACTTGTGGTATGTAAGGAATTTAAGTTATTTAAGGCACACACACAATGGAAATAAACACGTCAATGTTTTAGGAAAACATCGTTTTACCCATTTACATGGATCCACAGAATCCAGCTTGTTGAAAAATCTTCACTTTGGAAGGCATTTTAAAAAATATCCGTTTGATGTGGCTAAAACTCTGTTAATGTGTAAACAAAAGGCCCAAACGTATAAAAATATCCATTTATAGAAATGTCTACATACATGTAAACAGACTCTTATAGTTGGCAATTTCATACTGATATGTAATGCGCATGTTCTTTATTCTTAACATTTTCACATACACTCACTGATGGCTTACACCGGAAGAACCTCCGCCCACCACATAGATTTCGAATGTTAGTGGCGCCATCTTGTGCACAGAGTCCATACTGTATTGTCATGTGGGCACACAGTGTGGCTGAAGGTTAAGACTCACCCTTAGCACCTCAAAGCCAATTGGAAGATTTTCACCTCCTCCTTCCCTCCTTTTCATCCTTCTGTCCTCTTGCTGTAAACATATGAGTACCTCATCCCCGTCTCCTCCCACCTCAAACATGAACTGAAAAAGAGAGGGAGAGAAGATTGTTCCAACAAGTTAAAGGGGCTTGTTCTGAGAGCATGAGCACAGCCAGTGAGTTAACTGATAAGCATTCATTCTTAAATGAATGCCTGTATTTCCACAATATCAACTTTGCATTATATAATGTTTGACCAAAGATAAATAATCACTTTAAATTATGGACTAAGACTCACCTGTGGGTTATGGAGAAACGTCTCTCTGTGATTGATGCATCCCCCACAGCGACTCCTCTTGTCTCTCTCCCTCTCCCATCCCTCCTCCAGCAACCCTTCTTGTCTTTCACATTTATCTGCTTTCTTCTTAGGCGATTCCTCTCTTCGTTTTACTGGCTGAGCTTTCTCTTCTGCCCTCTTTTGTTTCTCCTCCTTCATTCTGTGGATCCCTCTCCCATCTAGCCTCTCCACTTTTCTGTCGCCTTGTGGAGCCAGATGAGACCACTGGGAGTCTGAGGGAGTTTTTTGGGTACTGGACAGTCGAGCAGCTTGGAGGGCAGTTGGTGGGGAATCTACAGGGGCATGTGCCCACTCACCATGGCAGCGCACCTCTCTCCAGTGGCCTCGATGCCAAAGCAGTGAGCGTTCCATTAGCCTACACACTACCATGTCTGTGAAGTAATGGCAAAAGTCCTCGAATTCTATCCTGGGGCCGAAGACACATGATGTAAAAAACTAAATTTTGATTGTCACAGGAAATCTTTTAGTTTTATATGAAATCTAAAAAGACAATTCACCAATATCTTCTTTTTTGTCTTAAATTTGTTCTTAAGAATGTTCCCAGAAAAGTTTAGGTGGGATTTATGTGTTCTTGAAGTTCTTATATTTTTGACTAATTTCTATTTGAAACCGAATCAAAAATAGTCTATGTTCTTATAAAGACTGAACCAAAAATGCTTTCTGATTGAAACTGAGCCAATAATGTTAAAGTTAATGTTTTGCACTAAACTGAATGCAATAAAACATCCATAATAGTGCTATTTTAGGTTTAAAAACCTACCTCTCAAATAAGAAAGCATTGGTGAATGTCAGAACCTTTGATTTTAAGAAGAAAAGTGTTCTTAAGAACGATTAATAAATGAGATTACCAAAACTCTCCCACATCCCTCACAAGGAGTCCCATTTTCTCTCTCTCACTACGTCCCATCTGCTGCCACTGCTGTGACCTGCAGGGGGCAGCAAAACATGCAGCCAGATCAGAAGGGTTATAAAAATATTGAACCCACTGAAAAATAGTTTAAATTTTATATCAAACTTCAAGCCATAAGCATGTAATCACTGTTATCATCATTATCAGAAAAAAAATCATTTTTATCAAACTTGAAGGCACAAGCATATCATTATTTATCAGGAAAAATAATTTTCAATTTCATTGCACTTTTAGCATGTGTGGGTTCTTACCCCTGGCTCCAGGCCCCAGTCCAGTCAGTGGTACCCCAGGGGTTCCTCATGCGCACCATGCAGATGCGGGACGTGCCGAATACATTCTGGAGGTGCTCTCCCAAACGGATCTTCCTGACTGCAGTAACACCATATGCATGACCTTTTACCAAGCCACAGTCCAGCACTGACTCCACATGCTCTCCTTCTGCTGGCTGAAAATGCAGGAGAGAGAGACTGACTTTCACTACGCTGTCTACAGGATGTCAAAGCACTTTGAGTATCTAGAAACCCTAATGGGTCTCTGTTCTGAACCCCTTTATGATCTTGGTAATGATACACCCCATCTACACTGATACATTGATTTGATAATCAACAAGTTGTGTGACTGTGTGATTACTGTGTTCTGAAAAAGCAGAAAGGGATAAAAGGATGAAAAAGGACAAATGATAAAGACTGTTCATAGATGTTTTTGCTGATTAGAGTTGATCTAACTTTAAAAGTATGAGCTGTTGAATTGATCTGAAAGGAGAAAAAACGAGTGATGAAAAGAGTTACATAAGATACATTTCACTGCATTTTCTACTTGTATAACTTGCATGTGACAAATAAAGGATCCTGAATCTTGAATCTTGAATCTTGAGTATGAATGAGGGGAAAAGAAGAATGGTAGCTGTTAAAAGCTGATAAATGCTGTTAAAGTGCAACAACCCTGAGCGTGGTGTATCCTCCTCACCACTAGGGGGGGAGTGGGCCAAAACTGGAAATTATGACCTTAACTGTGGTAATGAAAATAATGAATTTCTTTTTTTTTTATACCTGAAAAAGAAATTCAAAAAGAGTGTTGCAGTTGGGCTGTTCACAAATTTGGGAATTAAAATGTGTGGCCTGAAAAAGAAGGGATATTGATAAGAAATGCAACAGCGAACATCTACTTAATGAACTTAATGTTTTAAGCAACAGTGTTGACAGTTCCACAAAAACTGTGGGAGGAGTTTAGGAAACAGAAGTGGGAAGAAGCAGCAGAAAAAGAAGAAATAAGACAACAAGGTGGTCCCCAGGAATCACAATTATGCTCCAGCAAGTCAAAAAATATGAACTGTCATTCACTAAATTAGTTTTGTGGGTGAAAGTTTTGTGTGGGTTTTACTTTTAGAGTTTTAGCTCTGTATGCGTCATTGTTAAAGCATCATTAATGCTGGCCATTAAAGCTTTTGTGACATTGTATTAGGTTTTTTTTTTTTTTACCCGTATGCAGCAGGTGATCAGGGCTTTGCGGCTGTGTGCTCGGGCTAAAACCTGGAACAGTGCCTTCCTCTGGTCAGCATGCTGTGTCAGCGCCTCCCGGTCTAAGGTCAACGGTTCAGAAACTCCACCAGTGAAATCTACAAGAGCATCAGCAGCATTCCCTCCCTCCAAAGCCTCATAACAGCCATTTAGCCTGAGAGAGAGAGGAGAAAATAGAGAGGAATGCAGCAATAATGTGTATGTGAGAGATTATAAATTAAAGGGTTCACGTTTCACCCAGCCAACACCAGGAACCTGATCTTGTCCCAGTGGAAATCCCACACTATCAACTCTCCTCTATGATGTGTGCGCGCGTGTGTGTGTGTGAGAGAGAGAGAAATGAAGTCACTCTGTGTGTGTGGGGGTGTGTGTGTGTGTTTTGCCGTAGCAGGTGTCGTACTTGGCATACGCTTTCTCCAGCAGCGCGCTCCAGAACTCTTGTGGCGTTGCAGAGCGGCAGAAGAGCAGAGCTCCGTTCTCGCTGACCGGTAATCGATCGTCCACCACCACGTCCATCCACTGGCCCAGACGCCAGAAGCGGAAGTGGAAAATCCCAGCATACAGGTCTGAATGCTTGGGGTTCCACTCCTGCTCAGTGTGATCTGGAATGACCTGCACTCCAGAGAAGTACAGGAACGGAGGAGGGCGAAGTGTAAAATAAAGTTTATTCACCAGTTCTCCTCACCTCCTTCACTTTAACTAGTCCTTAAGTAAAAAATCTCCATGCGGGATTCATAATGTGTTCTTAAACTGGCAGCTTTGTTCTTATAATGATGAACCCCACTGTCTTTGTAAACTGAAAGTGTATTCCAGTTGTTCTTAATTAGCATAGTGAAATGCCCTAAATCTCCACAAGATGCTTGAGACGGCATAGTCATGCACACACACACACAAATCGGAAACATGAAAATGCTTAAATGTAATCATAAAGATGGTGAAGCTCCATAAGATAAAAACTTTAGCAGTTCTGAAACAAAATATTATACAGCAAGATGTGATAATTAGTATTTTAAAAACATGTTTTGTAAATATTTATGAACAATGATAAAAAAAATTCAACAGTACAATGTTATACAAATATAGAAATGAAGAAAACCCAACAATTTAAACTAAGGCTCAAATACACATGCAATAAAATGTGTGTAGGAGTGCTCTTTACCTCCCCAAACACAAACACACACACACACCTTTTTCCAAAGTGAGGGTTCTGTGGCCAAGCAGGAGGTGGCTGCTACCATCCAGCAGTTACCCAGACTGCCCTGGTGTAAGTCTCTGGTGCTGATGCCATCCACAAAGAGCCGAGGGTCTTTACACAGCTCCTGAAAGGAACCGAGACCATGCAAGCAAGACATTAATCTACTATTCTACCAGAATCCCAAAAGATCTAAATAATTTAATTACTCAAGATGTCAAATTTTATTTCAATTAATTCATGAATACCAGAAAAATCACTGAGTGTGAGTCTGGGCAAGTACCATGTGTATTAGAGACAGGACCTGTCTGCTTACACTTGTTGATCTACGTTTTGACATTGGATCTCGCCTCTAAGGATTGCTCAGTGTAAGATTACTGAGGTCACACACACATACACCCACATTTAGAGATGCACACACTTAAGGTAATGCCGCACAAGTAAGTCGAATACTTAATTAATGGTTATGCAATCGAAATTCGGGAAGATTCTAAGAAAATAATTTAGACAGTGTATAGCGTGTGTGTCTGTTGACCCAAAAGATCCATCATCCGCTCATTTAAATTATTTTGGAACCGTGATGAAAATAATAATGCCATACACACAGTCTGTAACATTAACTTTACACCACTACATATAGCCATTTTATTGAAAGCTTTTGGAATTAAATGTTCATTTAAAGTTTTATTTTATATGCTGCTTATTATAGAAAGTCATAGTGGTAACCATGGCAACATTGTTGTTCTTAATTTTCATTTTCACATTTCGACATGACTTTAGAACTTAAGTTCTTTTAACATGTAATGTTGCAAAAACATTTTACTTCACAGGTGTAATCATTTAGATTTACAAAATGTTCTGTAGTTTTCCAAATTAATAGCAAAGGCACAACCTGGAGGATTCATGTGACACCCTAAATTCAGATCATATCTTTTTGTCCAAACGATATGGAGAAAACACCATAGGCCAAAAAATAAGCCTACAAGGGACTTCTTAGTAGATACATTACAATGTCACTGGCTAAACATATCTTTCCAAACCAGTCCATTTCTATTTCAAACACATTTACTATTTCCATGCATAATCACTCAATAAAATATTCACAGCTGCACACCCAATACCATCTACTGCTATATCTGATGGGCTGTGTCTTAACACATAACTATTTTAATTCTTCTACGTTATTTTTTACAGCATAACCCACACAAACCCTGGTGATACGCCTAAAGAAGAAACATTTGACACACACACTCTCTGTTGGGTCGAATTGCAAATGGCCGTCAGAAAGGCCTTTAATTAAACATATCTCTTATAGGACTGCTGACTAAACGGAGACAGTTAGACTGGCAGGAGGCTGGATGTTCACATAAAGACTGTGGGCCTCATGAACTTCTGAACATAAACGAGTACTTGACGACAGGATTAAAATATTCACAGTTGGAAAAAAAACATTCTATAACTTATATAAATTATTATGTAAATATTTCTCTTTAAGTTAAAAATGAAAGGATCCTAATTTTAAGCTTGTAAAATCATTACAATCAATTTTTAAAAAGATTTTAGAATTTACACTCTTAAGTGAATTGGAATTAAGTTGAATTTGCTTGTAGGCTTAAAACGAACAAAGCACTGAGTGGACAACCATCCAGATTTTTTGACTTAGTGGTTAACAATATTCATGCATGAACCTACTAATTATTTTATAGTTCATAGTGTGGTCTGTAAGCTACAAATGTAACTAACAGAAAACAGAACAGGCTTTTGGCCATTCAGTAGTTAGTGCATTTTCTCACCCTTGGTCTCTTCCAAGTGAGTCCTGGAGGCGGAGCTCGCTTATAGAACAACGATGATGACGATGCAGGAAAGTAGGGGTCCTGGAACAGAGCTCCTCGCCTCAGACATGATCGCTTCAGTTTGTGGTAGTTCTGGCCATGAAACAAACAAACTCTCTCCGGCATCCTTGGGAGGAGAAGAGACAAAATACTGTGTACATCAGTATGCCAAAACGGATCCCGAAGAGCCTATTTTCTGTCTTCATACCAAAACTCCTTGCATATCAAGAATATGAAGTACCATGCAATATACATTTATAATTGCAACAAGTCAAAGCGGAGAAACCATGTCAATAGCGATCAGTAATCACATGAATAACGACTAAGTAGTGTAAACACATGGTAAAAACCGACGGGTAATAAATATCATGAAGAAACTCGGGCGATAAAATGTGAAATAATAAAGGACGATCATAGATGTCCTTACTACGATGGCGTATTAGAAAATTCCAAGAAAAAAAAAAAGATATTAAAAAAATTCGAGATCAAAGTTGCACATTTACAAGAAGAAAACTTGAACATTAACAATCTCAGACAATATCTGAGGTTTCTTCTCGCAAATCTCTGCCTTTATGATCTCGGAGAATATCTTACTTTTTCCCTCGCAAATATGTGGCCTTTTTCTCGCGAATTTGTGAGTTTTTTCTCATAAAATTGCCACTTGAGACAACATCTGACTTTTTCCTCTTGTACGTCTACAACTTTAATCTTACCTCGGAATTTCTTAACTTTTTCTCAAAAAATTTCCCTCCATTTTTTCTTTTTAATCAACGATGGCCCTAATACGCCTCGAACCATACCGATTATGGTAACCATTACCGATCTAGATGTTGCACTATAACCTATTATTAAGCTCACATCAAGAACGGGTTACCACACGACAAGTAATAGCACAATTCTTTAATAGTGGCTCCCCCCTGTGACCAAGATCACATTAGTTGGGCTATTGACAAAAATAGCCGGGGTCTAGTCTTCTTCTTCTTCCTCTTTCGGCTTTTCCCTTCAGAGGTCGCCACAGCAGATCATCTGTCTCCATTTAGTCCTATCTTCTGCATCCTCTACCCTCACACCAACTAACTTCATGTCCTCTTTCACCACATCCATAAATCTCCTTTTTGGTCTTCCTCTCAGCCTCCTGCCTGGTGGCTCCAACCTCAGCATCCTTCTACCTATGTACTCATTGTCTCTCCTCTGGACATGTCCAAACCATCTCAGTCTGGCACCTCTGACTTTATCTCCAAAACATCTAACATGAGCTGTCCCTCTGATGAACTCATTCCTGATCCTATCCATCCTCGTCACTCCCAAAGAGAACCTCAACATCTTGAGCTCTGCAACCTCCAGTTCTGCCTCCTGTCTTTTCCTCATTGGCACTATCCCCAACATGGCTGGTCTCGCTACTGTCTTGTACACGTTTCCTTTCATTCTTGCTGAAACCCTAGTCACTGTTCTGAATTATGCAAACCGGTCACTGGTACGTCCAACAAATATGGCCACTATACCCACAACTTGTTTCATTACACTGTATGGTTTAATTGGTTTATTTAAATACATTTCTGTAATTTTGTAGTAATGCCTAACCTCCGGCACTAAAGTAATGTGGAACAGGTGTAGTTTAATAAATTAAACAGTATAATTGCATCAAAACATTTTAAGTTTGTAGGGTGTTGACTTTCTTGTTCTGCTCCTTATCCTATTAATATGTTTGAATTTGCATGTTTCATCTTAGTTGTGAAAAATAACACAATAGCAAATATGCATGAATGTACAATATTATGCTTTACCACACTTTAGTGCACTTTAAGTTTCATTTTTGGAATGTCATAAATGACATTCTTGCAGCTTTTCAATATGTACACAGGATTGGCATCAGCAGTAGACTGAAGGACATGTTATTAACCTTTTAATAACTTGTTCCCATAAGAACCATTAAGTTAATATATTATTACTGATCCAAAACAATTGTCTTGTGTGCACAAAATACATAACCTTTGTACATAAAATAATGATATAAGTAAGTATATTTTGCCTATACCCTCAGGGATGATTAGGCAACAGTTCTACTTTGTCCTAAAATGAGTGTGAGGGTCCAAACTCATCAAACTACTACTGGTGTTCTAGTGGAGGCATTAAATAAGTATTTAGAAGTTCAGACTAATGGACTAGGTCAGAGGGTTTTGGCAATGGATGGTATGAGGTTCAGGTCAACTGTTTTAGCTATTAAGGGCTCTGACAGCAGCAGAAGGGGAAGCCAGGGGTCAGCTCGTTTGAGCCAGCACTGATTCTGTGTCAGTATACATGCCAGGATAATTTGTGTGCTGTGTGTGTGACCCTGCGTTCTTGACTTTCATCTCAGAAAGGAAACTAGTGAGTTCGAAGGTCCTTTACAGGTAAACGACACAAAATCTACACATTTCTATTTCACCACCTCACTGTCACTTGTTTAAATTACGCTGTTTATACTGTTGTGCTGACATTCCACTATGTACTTTAACTTTTAACTCTATAACTGTATAACTTATAACCTTCAATTGTACATGTGTAAATATGTTCAGATCTGTATTACACTTCAAAGCTTATACTTAAAAGTTTAACATTTAAATATATATATATTTCATATTTTATCTTTTTAACTTCTTTTTTTTTTTTTACTTTAAAAAAGATGTTTCTATGATGGCACAG
This sequence comes from Distichodus sexfasciatus, assembly GCA_032718565.1. Classification (NCBI taxonomy): domain Eukaryota; kingdom Metazoa; phylum Chordata; class Actinopteri; order Characiformes; family Distichodontidae; genus Distichodus; species Distichodus sexfasciatus. The sequence goes on along the minus strand of JAVGVS010000017.1, from coordinate 4,515,392 downwards.
TCAAAGAAAGAGCGGTTCAGGATACATTCCACTGCATGTTGTACCTGTATAACTGTGCACATGAGAAATAAAGAATCTGGAATCTCAATTATTCCTGGCAAACCATAAAAATTTTTTTTGACCAAATGATTCACAACCCCACTGAAGATTTTAGAAAACCAATGCAAATATAATTATAGTAATTAAAATACTATAATGGCTAAATTTACTTTTTGTAATAAATGCAAGCTATGGGCATATAAATGCAAGATAACAGCTGCCAATTACGTTTATTTTTTAAAAACTCAAATCAGATGTTTAAACTTGTACTTTCTATGTTGAATTTCCGACTGCCATGTCTCTAAAAATTCATATACTGCTAAACATCTGATCAGGTGATCTTGTGGTAAGTTAAAATGTATATAAAAATAAGACTCCTTACATGCTAACCACAAAATTGTAGGTCAAGTAGCTTAAAAGGAAACCAACAACAGATGAAACTGTCGATTGTCAATTACTGTAGGTGATACAGTGGTGTTACAACTCTAACAGTGGTGACATTATCCAACATTTGAATCTATACAAATATTTTAACTAACATGTTAGAAATAATAATCATTCAGAATAGAACACTGTTAATGTATTCTATTCTACAAATTATGTAGATTAAAGATTAAATCTTTAACGATCTGTACGTTGAAAACATTTAAAGAATGTCCTGACCGCAGACTGCATTTAAGATAAACCAACCTGATAAATGAGGTTCACACGCTGTGTCTTTGTCTCCAAGCAAGAGGTCAGTTATATCCAGACATCAGCACAGTTTCAGGAGCTGATCTTTGGCACCGCAGAAGTTTGTAGAAGCTGCTCATTATAGACATCTAATGGCCATAAGTGTCTCATTGTTATAAAACTCTGATCTTGTGGGGATTTGCTCCTGTTGTGCTCACCGATGTGTTGGTGTGTGGAGAGCGACAGGTGTTTCCTTTCTGTTGTTACCTGTTGGCTCAATGTCACCGTGACAACTGGATCTTGAGCAGAAGACCAGGTGGAGAATCGTCTTAATGGACTGGTGTCCTGACGGGGCAAGAGGACAGAAAACTGAAGGCAACATGAAAACTGAAGACAATGTGTGTATTCATGCTTTTAAAAACACATTTTTGGACCCCTAATAACACTTACAATGCCAAGAGACTGTCTGGTCCTGTAATTAGGAAATTTAAGCCCCATCTAGACCAGAGTGTCTGATAAATGACATAAATGTAAGTATATCAGTTACATCAGCAAACCAATGCATTTAGGGTTAACTGTGTACATACCTGTGTAAGAGACAGTATGTCCTTTTTCTAGATAACCGTGGGTTTGTGTGCGGATGTGCTTTTTCCCAGTCACACTCACAAAATACAATGTATTTAATACATTACATTTTGAAATATCGTACAATTTTGTATTATTACTAATTGTATTGTGTGGTAGTATCTGTTGCATATAAGGACTTTTCCAACATAGAAATAATATATAACATACCAATAATCTTAACATTTAAAAACATATAAAGTACAAAGAATTGGGACATCTTAATATGAGTAATTTACAATAACACTAAGAAAAACTAAACAAAATAAAATGAAAAGCATACAGAAAACAAATTACTCTTTATAATATTTAATATAAGCTACTGACATGTAATAGGTGCCATAATTGTCAATTGTCAGTTTTTATCCATCAAATGTTGAAAACTGTACTCTCTTTTCAGTCTGAATTTCCACCTGCCTGGTCTGCCTGGCTTCCTCCCGGACTCCTCCCGGATCTCGGACCCCTCTCCTAACCAAACCCAATCTGTCCCTCTTCCTGTTCCGCACACATTCACACAAACAGGTTTATATCGTCTGGCACTGAACACCCCAGATCTCTTGCTACACACTCACTGACTCACTCGAAGGCGCACACAAAACTAAACTTACGTCTTCTTCACCTATTCTTCTGAGCTTCTCTGCTCACTCACTCACTCTTCCCTGTCCTCACTCTCCCTCTCTGTAAGTTCATCATCTCATATCTGTTGTCATGCGCGTGGCAGTGACACCCGAGTCTTCCAGAGGCCTCCATGCTTAGCCACACACACACACACACACACACACACACACACGTAAACACACACTTTATACCAGCTAAGTGCTTATGTTTTATTTCACTCAAAAGCAATAAAATACCAAAAACACTGACAAAAATAACTAATAACTGTTAACAAAATCCAGACTGTTAAATTAACATCTATAGTGGTATCTTTTATTGAATTATAACACACAAATAGTTCAACCTAAATTAAACACTAGGGATTTACTGTGCAATATTATACTTTGATTTTTTTATTAAAAGATACATTCTTTATTAATTATGTGTTGAAGAAACATGTGATAGGTTAAAGTAATTAAAATGGTCTCTTAAGAGGAAAAAACATGCTGGACAACAAATTGCAATTACTAATATTAACAACAGCTCATGATATTTAATTAGCTATTTTCATTTGGTTCTTTACTGGATAGAAACCATGTGTTGACATGACTTGTGGTGGTTGTGTGTTAAAAGGGGAAAGACTAAAAAGAGACTAAACTTCATGCCCATTTCAGCAGCTGTCAGACTGAACACAACCCTTTCAAGTTCACTATTAATATGCAAGCATTGTAGATAAACAAAACATTCTAATGCAATTTTAAAAACATTTTCCACAACCGGATAATGATGGAAGTTGAACTAGCCAGGTACTAGTCAGGTAGTTTAGTTTCTGAATGCAATGAGCTTAAAATTCACTTTTAGCTTGAAAATGTACCATCATTCATAGTGCAGGTTTGGCCGTCTCTATAGGCCCTAAAATACAATCGTGACGAATGGGCACAAAACAAAATCTCCAGAAGCAGTGTGCCTTGTGTATGACTCATGAGGTTGTGCGTATGGTTGAAAATTGTACAATAAAACAAAGTGATGAGGTTTCTTAACACTTTCACTCCTTAAAAAACAGTATCTGAAACCACTCTTACTGTCCAGATAAAGTGCATCACTGTAAGGCACACGAACCACTGGGCAGAAAGTCCTGCACATACGTGGCCACGGCTTTAGCGAGGTAAGTCATAGTACCATAACGGCCGCTGGGTGCAGTGTCATACAGGAGCCGGCAGATGCCTGTGGACTTGTCTCTTTCTAGAATGCTTTCTGCAGCATCTAAAGCTTTCTGTATGGGGAGAGAAGATTTGAGGATAATAATAATAATAATAATAATAGTTTCTTGAGGTGAGGTTACAATTTTATGTGCTATTAACTATCAACTGTATCATTTGTGTTAGTTTTTAATTCAAAAACCAAAACCCAAAAGCATGAGGTTTTTCCCAATATTCCTTTGCAAAAACAAAACGAAAAACTGAATATTCCATTTTGGTTTATCACTGGGCGTAACTGGTATGACCTGAAAGTGATAGTTACACATGGTCGTTCAAATAAATATATGTGACCCGATCTGCCGTAATGAGTCGGAAGTCGGCGTTCTATTTATTTAGATACGGGCCGATTATGTTGACAAACATCAAAAATATCGATTTTTCTTTTTTGGTCTTATATGAAAGAAAAGGTCTTCAAAATTAATCTGGTCTCCAAAAAAGAAAAATCGCTATTTTTGTGATGTTTTTCAACATAATCGGCCGGTATCTAAATAAATAGACCGCAGACCTCCGACTCATTACGGCAGATCGGGTCACATATATGCTGCTCTTAATTAACTGCTTATAAGAATGATAGCTTTGTTTTGTCTCTTCCACTTGTGTTAAGTAAAAAAACACAATGGAATATCAGTCGCATTTTCTTTTTCTCTATTTTATTTTTGTGTGCAATACTGCTAATAGGAATCGATAGCTTCTAGAACGTTTTCTTTGTTCTTCATCTCTTTTTGCATTTTTTTGTACCTTTTTTGAGCAACAGTCACTTCCTAGTTACGCCACTTTCATTCAGATCAAAATAAAATTTGAGTGCATGTTTTCATGTTTTTTTCCCCATTTTTCATTTGAGTGAAAAATTGGAAATCTGAAAATGACTGTTTTCCATTTTGATTTTGGAACCAAATAGTGAAAACAAACATGTTTTGGGTATTTGGTTTTAATTTGAAAAACTAATACCTGGTCCTGGTAAAACATGTCGTTGGCGATGTGAACAATCTTCTCCACATGGATGATACTGCCAATGCTGTGGATGTCAACATCGGCCAGCATGGTGAGCACCAGGATCGCCTCCACCAGCAGCTGCCTGTACTCCGGCTGGGGAACGCGGTTCAGCACTGTCTCCACATGCACAGCAAACTTGATCTCACCCGGTGTCATCTAGACAGGTGGGACAGGAGAAGAATCGTTTAAAAACATTCACATAGTAAAATATTATACAACTGTAGAATTGTAGAAAACCAAGTAAGCTGATGTTTTGCACAAACAGGCATGCAATCAAATTTGCGTAAGAGTGCTATTAAACAGCTGTATAGTCTGTTCTTATCTAGGAACAAATCACAAGTAAGAAAACACTGATGAATGTCAGAATTTTTGTCAAAAAATTGTCAAATTAAATGAGAACACAGACACATGGCTCAAGTGAGAGAAAATACAAGCACACAAAATGAAGGAATCCGCTCAAAAAGAGACAAAGAGCCATGATCTTTGAAATGCATCACAGCAGACATAAGAGTGCATGCTTTTCACTCCATTCACTATTCTCTCAATTTTCTAAAATACCTGCTTGCATCATTATTAATATTGTAAATTAAATATGTCAGAGATTTCAGGTCTAGATAGCTTACAGATGATAATCATTTGGTCCCTGAGCAAGACCCTTAAAGCCAAACTGTTCTCAGATAAACCGTGTCTGCAATTAGAAAAATGGAAGTCGCTCTGGAAAGAGCGTCTGCTAAATGTCGTAAATGTAAATGTAAATGTAAAATGAAACGCTGTGAATGGATGCGGTGGAACAGATATAATAAACTGCCATATACACTACTGTTGCAATTGTTTCGGCAGTCAGCTATCCAGGCCTATAATCTTTAACACACAGTATTTCTGGTTTTCATTATGAGTTTTTTCCCTCCAATTTGTGTGCTTGTCTGTTTTGGTTGGTTTAACCTTGTATCTGCACTGTATTTGACCGTAATCTTGCTCCATAAACCTGACAATGCTGATGTTCTTGGAGTGTGTGCATTAGATCAGAGGTTTTACACCGTTGGTCCGCAGGCACCTGGTGGTCTGTGACATGCAATCCAGTTTAACTACTTAAATCACTTTTTTAAAATGACTTTATTAACTTTTCAAAACATTTTGAAATGTTCTGGGGCCTGTTATGAGTCATCAATTTAATGCAAATATCTAAAAAAAGAAAAGACACATACAGTGGTCCCGCTGCATTAGATTGACACTGCTGCCCTCTTGTGGTACTTTAGTGTTAGAACAACATAGTTGGTATAGGCCCCACTTAACACGTACATTTAGCTGACATTTTATCAAGAGCAACATACATCATTGCTTTGTAGTGTACTTTTGTTCTTCAAACCTGTAAAGCCAGACAGCTGCTGTTCAAGCTAAGTTAACAAACCCTGTCAAAGTTAAAGCAGCAAGACAACAAGAATACATTCATGAAAGCTGCTGGGTAAGTGTTCCATCTTTTTTAGAAACACAGTAACTCAATCAAACCTCTCTTGTAGTTGATGAAGGCAGTACAAAACCTTCAATGGACAGTCCATGACACTGTTGGAAAAAAAGAAAATCTGCTTTTACTTAAAACATAAAACACTACATATAACAAAATACTTAAAGGGAGGGAAGGAAATTAAATGGCTGCTCCAAAAGCAATCTTACCTTTTGTAGAATCTTCCAAACTTTCTGATAAAAGCCCACTGGCACTCTGTTAAGGGCACCATCCAGCCTCCTCCTGCGCAGCCACTGGCCCTGGCGGCTGTCTCGCACGGCTGGGACGCTCTCAGAGCTGTCAAAAGACTCAACTGATGGGAGACGGTACTTCTGTTATTCAGAAATGACAAGAGAAACATGTCACTTTCAGGCCAAAGCAAACAATTAAGACTCAGTGCATATCACAGATTATGGCTGGTAATATCATTAGGTTCAGAAGGAGCTTATGTCCTTAGGCCATAAGACTTCTTAGCCAGGACATGCCACCACAACTTTCTACTTCTTTATTTCAACATAAATTCATTTGCCCTTTTCCTGTCTGTCACCAACCTGCCATTAAGACTATCTATTACAAAACAGAAGGCACACTGCACTTTTCATATATAGTTTTTAAACCATAATATCAATTAGTACAGTTACTGTTCAGAGAACAAATCTTTATTTAGGAAGATAGGTTTCAGTATATATACTGTATATATTCTATGTTGATGTTGATTTCTACTCTTTTGTTTCGATTTCTTAGAGGCTTAAGCCCTTTACAATATATAAAACACCATTCAGGGATGTCAACAGAATCAAGATCATGTAAGACTGAGCACTTACGCCAGACTCAATGTGATCGAGGTCGAAGGAGTGTGCTGGCAATGTCTAGATAGATAAAGAGCAGAGAGTGGTCAGAAAACTGTTGTGGGGCAAAAGTAACTTTCACAACGTCATGGAAGCATCGTCGTTTATTATCCCATTAACAATTACGTTCAGAGAGAACCTCCAAGCTGTCATGCTCCTGAAGCCCCCATGGCAACTGTGCACTTTATAATGGTCACTGAAAAGAATTTTGTGCAACATGGTGGATTACCCAGTGTGAGAAACTGTGGAAACATACACCAATTATTTTTAGGCACCATTGTACATTGACCTCTGCAAATATTATTCATTGTTGCTTATTGAATTAATCCAGTGTGACCCTGATTGAACCTTACTGAAGCAGGCTGTGTTTGACACATCACCTTACTCTGAGATGACCACGATAATCTGCTCTCCTCCAGCTGCAAACGGAGACACAATCTACTCATTTAGAGTGCTGATACAGTGAATACAGACTTTTTACTCAATGCCAGGAGGCTGGAAAATAACAAGCGCTGTAAAATGTGTCTCAATTCTTTTGCTGAAAAGTTTTAATTTCTCAGATGGAAATTGCCATGTGCCTCCTTAAATGCAATCTTAAACTGCAGCATAATGTTGGTCAATTTACTGAAATATTTGCCCATATTTTTTCTGTTACATATATATAAACCCTATGAATCAAATAATAATGCCAGACTTTGAATAATATTTTTTTTAGGTAGTACATTTGTGTGTAATAATATAATGCTTTGAAATTTAATGTTTATTTAACTTGACTTTATACTAGGTAGCTAATGTTATCCAACACCATCGTCAGAAATGGAATCTGTTTGTGGTAAACTATATGCACTTAATAATAAGCTAACTGCCTTGATTTAGTTTGAGAGTGAAAGTTCCTCATTTATGTTCTCTTTGTCTTGCTTAATACCCGAAACCAACCGAAAGGTGTGTCCTGCATGACAACAGCCTCAGAACTGCGACACAGCTCTAAAGAAATTTTTACAGATATCTGATAAATAAGTGAGAACTGCACATGCTTACCAGCTTCATGTCGCTCTTCAGTTTGCTGATGCCCGCACGCTCACTTTTGGTGGCACCCACGTTGCCAACCTCTTGAATGGAGATGGCAGGACTTGCGCCAGTCTCATCTAGATAAGCAGGCACACACTTTAAATCCAGAGATTTTATTGGTATTGTGTGCAGATACACAATATCAGCTCAGTCAAAATGCAAAATAAAGCAATGGGAGGTGGAAGGCAAGGAGCAAAGTGACTGACCGCTCCTCTGCACACCGAACTCTTTGCCGCTGAGGATGTGATGAAGAAGATTCTTCATTTCAGAAGGACTAAGCGTCATGAGACTCTCTGTAGCCTCCTCACCTGAAACACACCAGGAACGATAAGAACTAGGGATGCACTGATTGCAATTTTCTTGGCCGATTCCTATTACCGATTTCTTTGTAAGTGTGATCGGCCAATACCGATATTTTCCCAGATAACAGAAAATTAGAGCTACTGCGAGTAGTCGACAACATTAACACAAAATAATGGGTTTCAACTTTTTTTAAATTTAACACGGTAGTTACTTTCCCTGTTTACTAGTTACTTTTACAATAGTGACATATAATAGTGGCAGCTCTACAGCAAATACAAACAAAAATCTAATTTTCTTTAATATAATGCTTTATTTTCATAAATTTTCTTTACAAATTTAAATAAATAAAATGTAACTCGTAAAATGTAAAATGTAACAACTCCGGTAAGTCGACGTCCGAAAAGTAACGCCTACTTGGCATTGTGTATTTTGGGCAGAGGTGATTTATCAGATTTCTGAAGCCTGTATCCTCAACTATGAAAAACGGCTGATCATCTAGTGATCATCTTGTGATTGACTTGTGCATCTGTGTTAATGTTGAATTGGAGACAGACAAGTGGGCAAGGGGAGTCATTGATTGCGTGCTTATTAAACGTGTAAGACCTATAATTATAAGGTTGATAAACTATAACTTGTGTTTAATCCACCTGTCGCCATTCCTCTTCCTCCGTCATCTTTGGTTTTTCTGTAAAAACTGTCTGTAGTGTGCAGTCAATCACAAGACCAGGAGCCATCGGCCAATAAGATTCGCAGGCAGAAGCTGCCAAAACCCTGCCCCCAAACTGCCAAAACCCGCCCCCTTTCAAACCACGAGCACATTTAACACATAGAGAGGAAAAATACAGTTTGCGCGCAATATTATCAAAACCGCGCACTCGATCCAAAATTCATTTCGTTGCCGCACGATGTCACCCAATTCAAAGTGAATGAGAAACGCCTCCGTTGAGCGTATATGTGAACGCTGTCTGAATGCGAGCGTGGCTGTGCTGCAAGTAATGCGCATGCGCAAGATTGGTTTGAAATCGGCAATACGTGTGAGTGATCGGCCGATCACCGATCAGGCCAATCAGGGCAAAAATCGTCCGATTCCGACCGCTGGCCGATCGATCGGTGCATCCCTAATAAGAACACAAATGTTCCAAATACCTATCCCTTACCCTTACTGTATTATATATAAAATGCATATATTTATACAGTATACTTAAATTCTTTTCTGCTTTGAGGTCAAGGCTGTGTTACCTGAACAGTTGAGTGACTGGGCAAGTTCGGTAGCCATCACCTGAATGATGAGGCCAATCCTCAGCCTAAACATTTCACTGAACAGACCCGGCTGGGTCCTGATGTTCATTGCCAAGTACACCATGATCTCCTATGGTACACACCCACACACACCCCTGCAAGTCAGTCCTCATATAAGAAAACAAAGACAAATGATAATCAATCAAACAGGTAAGGGTTAGCGCCATATGTAAACCTGAGTGAGGATGGCAATGGTGATATTGTTCTCACTCGCTTCATCAATCAGTTTAGCCAGCTGGTCAGGAGGCATGGGCCTGTGGCAGGACACAAACCACATGGTTACTTTCTGCTTACAGAAACGTTGGTACACATAAAAGAGTCTGTAACAAAATGTTAACACTTATAATGTGTGCTGGTTTTGTACAAAAATCCGCATCAGTAGCCAACTAACGCTGTGATGGTCTTCTCTCTGGGCTCTGGAGGTAAGCCAACCGTCAAATGCTTCTGATGAGCCAACAAATCAGAACAGGCCTGTGAATCAACAAACACACAAACAATAATTTACAGATAAACACTGGCCAACTCTGGACCTTAACCACAAACATTTGTACCTTAATTATAGAAAGGCTAACCGCGTATGCAGTGCACCACCATAATTTTACATTTTAGAACAAAGAGTGTGTCTGGAGGTGTGAATGGCTGCCTATTTGACATCCCTTACAAAACCTTTAGACGTCTGGCAAACAGTTGCTGTTAACCTTCGGCAATGTTGCCACAAATTTGCCGCAAGGTCATATTTTCACATGCAAATTAGGTTTGTTTCAAACTTGTGGTGGACTTCTAGCAAACTTTGTGAAAAATCTCATGCATCTGACAAATTTGCCACTAAAAGTTCACTACAAGTTTGTCTAGGGGCAAATTGTCATTGTTGCCAGAACATTGCCGCTTTGCTACTAGTGTCTGACAATGGCAAACCTGTGGCAACATATTCTGGAAACTTTTCTCCACTAATTAACCACAAATTTGCTGCAAACCTGCCACAAACATTTTGTTCCTGTAAGTGATTTCTAAACGTTTGATTGGTGCATTATGCACCAATTCACAAAAAACACACAATAATAACACCAACAATTATTTGACCCAAATTTGCAGAAGCAGTGGGTAGCGCCGGGGGAACCAAAAGTGCTTGCAGATGGTATCTTGCTCACAGGCACCTCAGTTGTACCTTAACCAAGCTGAGATTTGAACCAGCAACCCTCTGATCACAGGAGCAGCTCCCTAACTGTTGGACTACCATTGAAACGAACGTATTCAATTAAAGCTGCTTTAGGTAGTGTGGTGTTTCTCACCCAGTCGAGTTCCTCCACTTTCTTGCGTAGCAGGCCAGAGATCATGCGAATAAGCCCCCAACAGCGCAAGTCTCCAGCCTTCTCATACAGCTCCTGCAGCAGCCTGCGCACTGTACAGCTTTTACCATACAGCTGGGTGTCCCAATCCATTCCCCTGAGAGAGAACGCACACTATTTATGATGATCTTTTTTAATTTATTCAGTTTTACTGGCCGAACACCCTAGCCCTAACAATAACTTACAATGCTCTTTAAATGTGTTTTTAAAGATGTTTGGTAGACAATTTAACCATGGCAAGAACAACCATTCAAGCCACTTCACAAATTTAATGCATGAAAGTCTTTCAACTGCTTTTGGCTTTAGCGATGCTAAGCATCGAGGACTGCATTTAGGATGGGACCCAATCTTCAGAAAATTAAGTACCTCAAATATTACAAATATTGTTCATATCATATCACTTAATACATTACCATGGCCTAGTGAGTTGTCTATGTGCAAGTAAAAAGATGAAGTGCTTACTTGTCTTTGAAGAGAATGTAGAGGATGTCTGCCTGGTCCTGCAAATTTTGTGTGTCTTTGAGGAGCTGAGCAAGAACTACGTAGTCTATAGCTCCATCAGCACCACGGGGCAGGTTAGTGTCTACAGGCACAACCCCTTCTGGACTCTGTAGGACAGAGAGAAAAAGATGCATGTGTGGTTTTGGCTTTGTTACATATCAGAATCAAATCCATAATTTGTCCACTAAGAGCTACAAAGTCAATGTAAATGTAAAGTCAGAATACTTTGCATAATTGTTATTATTAGATTTAATGTATGAAACATGAGAATTTATAATGCTGTGAAGAATCTTAGCTGAACAAGATTTGTTTTTATTTAAACCAATCAGAAACCAAGTTATTGAGCCATCAAGCAGTTTCTTGAAAACCCGTCCTATGGTTAGAGTTTTAGGGTGTAAGTGTGAGTCCTGACATTTTACATGAACATGTACCTGGATCGATTCTGGTACTGCAGAGCCCTTTAGATTAAGAGCAGGTTGAGGTGACCGGAAAAGCTTTGTGGGAAGATACATGTGCACATCTGAAGTGATGAGAACAAAAAGGATGAATGGATCCCTTTGATCTCATTACAATCATGCTATGAAACAACAATATTATTTAAAATATTGTATTAAGTGATGTATATATTCTAAAAGCCAGACTCACTCTGTATGTGGAGATCTTTAGCCTTGTTCACTAGAGACACAAACTCTCTGGTTTTATTGGCCGCAGCCCTGAAGCGGCCGAGTCCTGTGGCACTGCTTTCCGCTCTGAAGCTGCGACGTGGCACTGATGTGGCCAATAGCTGGTCCAGATACTCAGCCAGATCATCTGTATCTGGGAATCAAACATATGTGATATACTACAACAAATTTGGGGAGCTCAAAAACTAGAGTGAATGCCCCTTTTATACTTGATTTTTACCCTGCTTGATAAGGTAAAAATCAGCTAAATAGTTGTGTAGTGTAACTCTTAGATTAGCAGCTTAAGTGTGTAGTATAACTCTTAGATTTGCATGTTAAGAAGCAAAGAAATAAATAAAAACTAAATGCATGATAATGTTACGTGTTTTTAAGACAGCCAATGATGACAATACACAACTAAATAAATATTAGTTTTAACTGTATGTTCACCTCAAATTCATTTTAATCTCTGCACTTTAACTTCAAAAACTCAAGTATGATTCAATTTTGCATACTAAATTATACAAAATATATCTTACATTTTAAAATTTACGTACACTCTACAACGCCACATTTTCATGCAATGATGGCAGATTACATACTAAAATTAGACACTTTGTTTCAATTTTAATAGATTAAGGTGTTATATAAGCAGCAACATTGCTAAAATATTCATACTCACCCTTAAATGAACATATGCAGTGTTTTTAAGGGTTAACTGTTCACATAACAAATCCTCGATAAAAAGAAAAATCCTTGTGTCCTTTGGTTTTTTCTTCTTACCATCATTAATGTGGATGTCATGCACAGTCCCATCTCTAACAAAGCTCTTGTCATCGTCCTCATCCTCACTCCAGCCCATGCCACTGGAGCGGGACTTTGCACTGTCCAGGAAGCTCAGGTGTGCAAAACAGGAAGTGGTCAAGAACTCTGACAGCTTTCCTGTCTGAATCCTTAAAGCAGATAAATGGAGTGTGTTTAAAAGGCTGTGTTACACTGACTCTGACATATGGAAATATGAAAACATGTCTCCTGTCTACCTCGCTCCGCCATAGTAGCCATCTTGGAGCTTCTTTAAAGTTGCCAGAACTGCAGGGTCCAGGTCTGTATGGTCCTCCGCTGAAATGTGGAGTCGCACACATTTCACAATCATATCATTCCAGCAAAAGAAATAAATCTACAAAATGTCTGTGACCTTTAAAGCACTATGTTTCCTCACAATTATCTGTAAACCATTTTACTTAACAAACAAATTTTAGATTTATTTTGCTAGAGCTGGGCAACATGAACTCAAATCAATATCACAGCTAACTAAACATTTGATCCCAATTATGCTTATGTTTGGGGGGTTTGCTTGCTTTTCAGCCCTCATTGTTCATCGACATAAGGTTGTACTGTAAATATGCTGAACTATTTATGCTAAACTTTGTGGTTTTAAAATAATTAAAATAAAAGAAAAACAAACAGATGGAGTCACAGACTGCAGCACGAGTATTGCTTTTTAAAGTCACAGTATCTAAAAATCCTAGAGAAAGTATTATGGGTCGACCGACTATCGGCCAGGTCAATTATCTGGGGCTGATATTAGCAATTAGCTGATATTTTGCCAATTATCAGTATCGGTGTTTAATTTTGAACATTACTGATATTAAGTAACAACAGCCGTCTCTTCTCTCTGTGCCGTTTGCCCTCAACTCGCTGTTTTATTTAGCGCCCACAACAGTGTCTGATTGGCTATATGTCACACGAGTAGTAGCCAATCAACACTGAAGCCTTGTTGTCACTCACACCACACTCAAACACGAGCCCGGTGTGAAGCTCCGAGAAGGAGAAGAGGAGAGATTCAGCTGATTCTAAATTTTGACCGAGATTTTCTTTTTTTGCATATCATTTCCAAATATCGGTAATTGATTGTGTTAACTATCAAATCAGCCGTGAAAAACCTTTATCGGTGGACCTCTAGAAAGTATTAACAGAACTGTAACAAAACAATAATTAAGTATAATTACTATTAATTATAACTGACAGTAGTACTGAGTACAATTTCAAATATAATCAGAGCAACCGACATGGGCAAGATTATGTCAATTAGAAGTACTGACTAATTGCCTAACCCTAAATTGTCGCCAAGGATTCTCAATGACACCGTTGTTATAAAGTTGATTATAGAACAAATGGATTTGCGTAATTCTGTCAATCTCAATCCCACTCACTGAGCATGGTCTGAGATACGGGAAAGGTGACAGTGGGCCGACCGGTCATCCTCCAGCGAGAGGACAGATAGGAAAGATCAGTACGCAACATTTCAACAATCATCCTGTTATCCAGGGCCAGGTAGAACTGCTGGTGGTCGATGAACTGCCACAAGAAAGGAACAAGCACAGACAGAACAAAGCACGAGAATGAAACAACAAGCACTTTATGACCCGCATTAAATGCTGTTAAATCAAGAACTAAAAATGCATTTTCATGCAATAATGTTTTAGCAAGCTAACTTATACAAAACAATTTTATAAGTTTTGATTGAATTTTATCACCACTTTCTCACGAACACCCTGCAGTACCACCATCCATTTTTACCTTTCCATATCATCAATCCAAAGTTAATTTTTTACTTCCATTCAAAGTCAATTATTGTCAAACAAGCCACAAGTTTTCTAATTCTAATGATTTAATCATGTGACTCGAGTGTCTTATGGCCCGACTGACTCCTGCTGAGTGTAGTACCTGAGGTGTAAACGTGAAGATTGTGTTGCGAATAATGTAGAGCTTTGAGGTTCCTAAAACTCCGATCCTGCGATATGGCCTCCCAGTCAGCCCCAGCCTCTGGTTGCGCCCTTCAGAGGAGGAAAAGAAATTTGTTTGTTTTCAGACGCTTTCACCAAAACAGATTAAATCAATTATTTGCTTGTGATCTGTGAGGAAAGTAGTGTCCAATTAGTGGGTAAATAACAAAAGACAAATAGACGGATGATTTTACTGATATTTTGGAACCTACCTAGCCTGGCATATATATGACTGAGAACGCGTGACGGCTGCACTCTGATTGGGTGGATGTCTGCCACTGTCTCCACCTGTATCCCATTCTTCAGCAGCAAAGCTTTAATGTCATCATTTTCTGCCAGGATGGACACTACCCAAAAAGATAACCGAAGATAAACAACACAACTTTCAAGACAAAGAACATAAATATGGAACACACTCTGTGAAAAACAATAAATATTTAATTCTCGCAAAAGATGATTATATGGAAATAAGTTTACCTTGGACGACCACGTCAGGCTTCGCGATGGTGGAAAATCGGCGGTTGAGTGGGTCGATTTCTCCAGGGGCCAAGAATCCCTTAAGAGAGAAATTTTAATTTGACATTTCTAGTCAAATGACACAAACATCCCAGAATCTTGTCATAACTCAGCTGTCACCTCTGCCAGTAAGTTTCCCAGGATGTAGAGAGACTGGCCCCACTTTAGAGGACACTTTCCCATCGGAATCCTCTCAACTGAGTGAGGATTTACATACTCTTCATCCACCTGAGAGAATATACAAACAGTTCTGGAAACTCACAACGCTAATCAAACCAGATCCAAAAGAGCTTTCCATGCAGTGAGGTCTTGCGTGTCATACCCGATCAGGAGGGACACTGTATAGCTCGGGAAGCAGACGTATCCCATCCTTCTGTTTAATCAGTATACCATCCAGTGCCTCTCTGTACTCCTGCACCTGAAAATACACAGACCATTCAACTTTTTCCGCAAATCAATAACTGAAAGTCTCTGTTACACTCCTTTTCACTCATTAATTCTCACCTGTTCTTGACTGTTTATAAAGATGCCATCCAGGATGAGGTAGGTCCAGAACAGAGGCCATTCACATTCAATATTCTCAAACAACTTAAGTTCAGCAGACTCATAGTACAGCCTATGGGGATCCTAAGGACAGGCCACAGTTAAAACTCATGAGGGAAATCAGAGAGAAATCACAAGGGAGGAAGCAATTCCATGTAAACTTTGTAAACAAAGTTAGTCATAAACAATTTTCAACCTCTCTAGGTGTTTTGTGGCCATCTCTGAGAAAGCGACAGCAGCCATATCGTCCCTAAAAATAATAAAAGGTATGAGAAATGGTAACTGATGCAACTTAAAAGTCCTTCAAAAAATTTTCCCACCTGTAGCTTGGAAATGATTTCCTCTTTAGTGACATTGACTAACTCCATGTCCTCCACAGCAAAAGCTGGGTAGGAAATGATGGCTAGAACACCAGCGTCCACCTCTTTAGATGTGGAGGCTCTGGGCAACATGGAGTTAAGAATGGACTGGAAGAAGGGGAAAACAGTAGGTCTGATCACTCTAATGCATAACACAAAATTTTTATGTCACATTTGCAGTTATACAGATATAACATGTAATGAAATGTGCAATAAAATCTAATCACAATTCTTTCTCTGTCGATTCAAAATCGATTCACGCATTCAAAAAAATTGATTCATATTTTCAACTAATGTAATGGCGCTAGTTTACTCCCCCACCCCCAAGACAAGTTCAGCTCGTCAATCCTACAGATGGCGTAATGTCAAAATCTGGCCAGATAGACCTCCTTTGCGTGAGCATGAAGGAAATGCGTTCTGTATGTGTACATATGCATTACATTTAGTAAACTAAATTTGATTAGATTTTTTTGGTGGTCCGCCACAGTCAAATGGGAAAAGCCATTTGAACCTAAAACAGCAATCTGGAATTCACCTATGTATTGAATCATAAATCCTTCATGAATTATGAATCGCTTATGAATCATGAATCGATTTTGAATCAAATTGTGAACCCAAGAATTGGAATCAAATCGAATCTTGAGATTTTTTAAATCGTGCACCCCTAGTGCCCTGCACCGGCCATGAGCAATTTGTAAACAATAATGCTTACAATTTTCAGAATAATGTTAAAAGTTTAAAAGTAAGGCAATCAAAACAAAATATTTTCTAAATAAGCATTACAATTATAAGTTCTGAAAAGTGAACAAACTTAACAGATGTTAAACTAACAAGGTAATGTTAAATTCAACCCCAGTGGGTCACAACACTGCACAAACTGGTGATTGTCCAGCTCAAATTACTGAGTAAAAGCTGTAGAGAAAATCCCAAACTGCTCCTTTCTTCTGTTAACTACAACTGATTTAAAAAACTCAGTGTAATTAAACTTCATGAAGCAATGGCAGAACTGATAAGATGGAACACATTAAATACAGTTTATTTTCCATTTATTTAAAGGAGAAACTTAAATAGGATTATGAAAACAAAATGATGACAATTTCTATTGTGTAGTACCCTTTTAATACTGCTCACTGCACACTTCAGGAGTATTTAAGAGCAATTACTTACCGCGCTTTAAGAGGAGCTACAAGTGCATTCCTGTTTGTCCTACCTGGCAGTGCTGAATGTCATCTGGCAAAGCATGGACCACTGAGCTTGGACCTCCTTTAGCCCCGAACAGATTCAGCTCATCCAGAGCCTCCAGTGCTGCCTACAGTCACAAAGACTCCACTGAGCCACAGGTCACATTTCAAACTAAAACAAAGGCAACTTTCACTCCCACATCAGGAACTTCTCATTTCACAGTGCCAAGGCTTTTTATATTATAGTACAGATCAGTATACAGTCAGAGTGACTGCATCAAACACTAGGTATAACATTCAGGAAGCGCAGCCATCATTTACTATAGTTGGCTAATGTTCATCTGCAGAAGGGAAAGGGATTCAGGCAGTGAAACCAGAGGAGCCACAGTGAGGTTACATTAGGTCAGACGCACAAGTATCATTAATGAGCATGAGGCCTTCGGTCATGTCAAACAGCTGCATTCTCAGCTGCTCAGGGGCAGCAATGGAGGGAGGGAGAGAGAGAGAGAGAGAGAGAGAGAGAGAGAGAGAGAGTGTCTGTCGGTATAAATTGTAGATACTAGGAAAGACACAGACAGAAAGAAAATAGGATCAAGAGTGTAAGAGAGTATTTAAGTAACAAACTGCACAATGTAAACAAATGTTTAAATGTATTTGAATGTAAAATACTTAAATAATAATGCTATAATGTGAATTATGTAGTTATCACAAAATCTGTGTTTCTCAAATTAATACATTTTCTAACGGAACAAACTTACTTTGGCCATGCCTATAGAACTGGCATTGAGCTCAGGGATTCCCTGATTGGTTTTGTCTCCTCGCTCCCACATTCCATAGTCCTAAAATTCAAAAGGCATTCATAGAGTCAAATGCAATGTAAGACCAGCAATTTATAAATCATGAATATGAGCTGAGTCTCCAGAGTTTTTAAATGGGGAAACTTACAGCTATTTTGTATGCAGCCTCAATGTAAAACATGAGATTCTGGACCACATCCACTTCATCCTGGGTATACACAATGTGCAGCCCTGAAGGATGACAATCACACCAGAAAATTAACAGCTCTGATATACCTCTCAAATTACCCAGGGACTGGCAAAGCTTTCAGCTGAGGGTAAAAGCCATATCTAAAGTAACATTACAAGTGAGAATTTACAGGTTATCTGCAATTACAAAAGTTGATTTTTTAGTTAATAATATTCACATTTATGATAAGTATATTATCAGTTAACCTAGAAATTCTAAAATGAATTACTACTGTTATGGATTAAATCTAATTAGGTCTCTTGTGTGAGAGTCTTAATGCTGAAATAATTAATTGAAATGTTTATTTGAGCTGGAGCAGGACATACAGTCATGTGAAAAAGTTAGGACACCCCACTAAATATTTCATTCTTTATTAAGAAATATCAACAAATCAATATTAAATCTTCTTTCAGATTATATCTATAAATAAATGTGATATAATAGCATTTTTTGTGTTGCAAACACAAGAAACAATTTCATTTGAAATTGTCATTATCATTATGAAATGATGGTGGACTGAAGGTGGACAATATATGAAATATAATGTATACACTTCCTCATGAATTTAAAGTATATCACAGCAATAAATAACCTTTTTAAATAAAAGACTCACTTTTGAGTTTGATAAGACTCCATATTGTTTAAACTAATGTGATAAATGTGAGTGTAAGGCGTCTTAGAGAACACTTCACCCCCGAGACACTGTCCAGCATACCTGAGGCAGTCATCTGTGCCAGGAAGAGCAGAAAGAGGGAAGTGGCATCCATCTGAAGGTGCCCCCACTCAGCATCCCCTACCACCGTGGCACAGGTGCGGGTGTTGTACTTGGCATGGAGGCAGTCCATGGTGCCCTTGCTGTACTTGAACTTCTCTACTTTGTCCAGCTGAAGAGCAAAAAGGCTGTACTCCACTTTCACTAACAATGCAATGTGTATTTTTATTTTGTGAGGTGGGGTGGAGGGTGGCGAAGGTGGGGTGGGTCAATGTACAGAGAGGAAATAGAATGGAATGTCACTACATTAACATGTTGAAGGGGTATTGCTACTCTGTGTAGATGTGGGAGCTTGGTGTTTGGTATCAGCTGCCAATGTGTGACACGTCTCAACATTTGTCAAGTGGGTTGTTGGGTAGGAAAGGAACAGTTTGCGTGTGTTGTTACCTGACGCATAATGCACTGAAGTACGCCCCTCATAAGCTTCACAACACTCTAGAGAAGAAAAGAAGACAACGAATCCAAGTTTTTAACTAATATGTAAACATTCATGAAGTACACATTCAACTCTGACCTTTTTATCTCCTCATTAAAAGAGTAACATGAGATGATCCAGGCCTGGACAGCGTTTGCACTTTCAAGGAATCACACTCACCCAAGATAGTTACACTACTGAGGGTAGAATAAGCCCATGCTGATGACTTTGAAAAGCAGGATGGCAAGTATTCTTGTATTTCTTTACCACTCTTTAGTTCAGACAGAATAGATACGGACTCTAATTAAATAATTAATGTAGATGCCTCTCCTAACTATTTAGCACTGGCAAAATGCTCAATGTATCGTTTTGTTTCTTATCTTCAATTTAGTACAATTCATTCTGAGCAAGTATGACAGCTTTATAGTGAACATGAATCGGCTGACACAAGCTGGTGACTTCTTTAACCATTGTCACCGTTCCATTGTGTCTACTTCACTTTAAAAAATTAAATTAATGCCAAAAGAAGGTTGAAAACCTTCAAGGTTGAGTGAGCGAAGCAGCCTCTAGATGTGCAAAATCCATTCACATCACGCCCCCTGCATAATTCAGGATGTCCCTGAGTAGAAACCGTCCCCCTTTCCCTTACCTGCTCCAGCTCATATGCCTTTGCCTTGTCCTCATCCCTGTCAGCATTTTTCCGGTAGGCCAGACTCAGGGCCCAGACTGAAATGATGCTGTAAACATTATCCCTGACCCAAGCATCCGGCTGCTCAGCACTCGCAGGCAGAAGACCTGTCACCGGATCCTACAGATCACACACAAGATCAGGGATTTGAGAATATAATAAACGCCTTTGTTGTCATCACACACCATTGTAAATTCAAAACCCACAGTTTCCGAACATCACTAAAATATATGAAATAATAAATAATATATTAAATACTCCCCAAATGTAAAGCTTTCGGAATTAAACATAACATGTTACATGGTAAATTCGCTATCGATACCCATTACACTGAATTCTGCAATCAAGATGGCACTGTCAGGTTTAATTATTGCAAATTGCAAGGTTTAAATACTGTACTTACCATTTTAAAGCTTTTACCCCATGTACCCCCAAGTCTATACAATATGACTTTAAAACATTACACATCCAGTTAGAAAACATTTGCACATTCATTTAAATGATCAACTGAACATGATACACTTTTAAAATGTAGCAATGTGGGAGAAAAATTAAAAAGAAAATGAACAAGGAAGTTGCACTGTTACACTGAAGCATCAAGATACATTATTGTACAAATATAAAGCTGCTTGGCAGAAGAACAGCACAAATGTGACAAGATCAGAGACTGAAAATAACGTCACACACAAAGTAATTAGGAAATAAAAACACCTCTAGAGAGAGAGAGCCTCTGTTACATGGTTTAACTGTAACTATTTGAACGCATTAGAAATAAAGTGACCTCAATAGACATCTTGGAGGACTGACATAAGCCCACAGACAAAGTCCCTGAAAGTGACACCTCATACATTTGTTACAGTGTGACACATGCTGCAACTCCGGTTACGTAAGGACTAGTCATGGATGTCCTAGGACACTGGGACATTTAGCTACAACTCTTCGGATAGAGACAAACTTTAGTCGGAATATGTCGCTGCATCACGAATATGCCGTGCACTGCCTACCTACACGTACTTACTTGATAACGAAGTATAGTTTGTGCAACTATCCGCGCGTAGTTGTCGAGTTTAACTCCAGAATTGCTGCGACTTCTCATCTTCCTTCCTTTTCAGCTCTCTGTTCTTCGCTTCTTTCAGTTCCGTGCTTCCTCTAACATTATTTTAAATCTCTATTTTTACTCGCTTTATTTGCTACGTTTGCTACGGGGGACACCCTCACGACTTTAACCTGCAAGCCAAACAGGCGGCAATATCAACAAAGTTGACAAGTGTTAAAAACGGAAGAATAAACAAAGCAAAACAATTGCCGTCACGTATTTCCCAGTGAAACGTCTGCAGTACTTGAGCGAAAGGTAAAAGAACAAAATTTGCAAACAAAACTAGCGTCACGGAAGTTTGAGATGTGGCTCTTGAGCACCACAACTTCAAAGCATGCTGGGGACGTGCCCGAGTGACCGGGAGGCTGCGTCCTAAATCAGCACTAAATAGTATGTGAATTACAGCGCAGTGATGAATGTGGAATACTATGTAGTACGCTAATGCGAGAGATTCGGACGCGGATGAAGGGTCACTGGTCATCGGGGAGGAGGGGGAGGAACGAACGTACTTCAGTGTGGAGGGCGGAGGCGTGTGGAAATGTTTATACTGATCCTCTACAGTGTTTGTGAAGGTTCAGGGCGGGAAGCGGTATTCAGAGAAACATAAGTTGTGTTCGAAGCCCATGAGTGGCAGTGTTGGGAATAGCTTACCATAAGTAGTGACACTACTTTGAAAATGCTGTTGCTTTAAAAGTAATTAACTAGGTTTTTTTTAACGAAAAACCGAGAGTGGCAAAACGCTACTGCATTTTTCTTACTTCGCAAAGACGTATATTTTCAAATACCAGTTGTTTAAGTGTAAGTGTCCATCTCTAATCTTTGAAACATGCCCAGGGATCTTCCATAAGCTCACAACAAGGGTTTATAACTGGTTCTGTCCCAGGGACCATAATTCAGACTAAGCAGTAGCCTGCGGCCCACTTTGTGTGCAGTGGTGGGGAGGGGGAGGATTTTTTCCCATTATGTTTTAGAGATATGCATTAAATGTATTATTCATAAAGATGCCCAAATCATCTGAAAATGTCATATTGAAAAATGTAGTAGATGGAATAATTTTTAAAAAGTGATTTCAGTAGTGAAACTGGATTGCATGTCACAGACCACCTGATCGGGCAAATGCTCAGTTGCCCAGGGGCCCCATACTATGTTAATCTGGCACTGACCACCTGCAATGCCGCTAAAGGACAGACCCTATTTTACGGTGACCCTGTGACTGCTCTGAGCCCATTGGAATGGCTGCCAGTGTCCCATGCTATTTACTAGGCAGGAACAGTGTTATTTATTTATGTGACTTCAAATAGAAACTTGGTAATTTAGAATATCTTCTTGTATACATGATTGATTGGGGTATTACATAATATTCCCTATGATAAGCCCCTAAATTGGGGACTAAATTCATGAAAACAGGAGGAACAGTGATTTTCCAGCTCTTGAGTATCTCCCCTGCCTCATTCTCTCTCTCTCCCGCTCTCTCCATCCACTATGTGGCAGCAAAGTCAGTGGAATCTGTTTAGGTTGAGACTGTTTAGAGGGTTATGCAGCAAGAAACAATATGATACTGCGAAATATGTCTTCTTGAGAAGGTGTTGGTAGGTAAATAGATTTTGTTATTGATAATAGCTGTTGTTAGCCTTAATATGTGAATAGTTTGTTATAAATTGACCCAACAGTAGAAAACATGAATGTTTTGTTTGTATTCAATTTAGTTTTTTCAAAATAAATGTTACAAAAAACATTTTAGAACATGTTTACATTATTACATATTTCTCTCATGCAAAATTGCCCTACTGAAGCAAAATTATCTATATAAAGATTGCTTTTTCACATCACTTTAAGTAAATTTGTGACGCAGTCAATGTGCAGATGTTTGTGTTTGTGAAGTACAAAAAGACCAAATTTAATACACTAGTATATCCCTTTAGTTTGCTTTCAGAGAAGAATAGAAGGGAAACTGTACTAAAGATCAGGGATATACCTACAAAAAAGATTAGTAGTTGATGTGACCCTGAATGTTGTCTGTGTTGTCTCATTATTTTGCCCAAATAATCAACTAAGAAATTCTTTAGCTTGTTACAACCATCAAACTATGATATCCATACAAATAGCTGAAGGACTTTTATAAGCAACAAATGTAATTATACTAGGAAGACACTGAGTTCATCATTCTCATTGCATGCAAAATTAGAAAAAATAACACACTTACATAAAATACACATCCTACACAATCTAAGGCTACGTTCACACTGCCAGCCACATCGTTCCATTCCGATTTTTTGCTCAGATCGGATTTGTCCATCTTGACGGTTCACATTCATAACAACAAGTGACCTGTATCTGACTGTAATGTGAACGCATCGGTCCTCCGAAGTGTCACGCATGCACACACTGATACGTTTTTACACGGGTCAACTTTGTCACCAACAACAAAAAATGTCATATCTATGGGACGACTCATGGCATTAAAAATGGAGGTAGCTCACGCATGTATCGCACTTTGCTCTGGAGGACGACAAACAGTGAATCAGCTGTACATGAGCAGGTTGAAAAGGAGAAAAAAAGTCAATTAAATCCCCAACTTCTCCATCCTTCCACTGACTGTTATCGCAGCTCTCCTCCATTTTTACCTTCCCGCGCTGCCGGTGCAGGCTGATGATGTTAGCGCATGCGTATAAGCAAAAAGCCACATGAATTCCGATCTGAGCGTTCACATTCAGGTCGCATGGCCGCGAATTGGATACGTATGAGATTTAGTACCACATATGAAAGTGACACAAATCTGATTTGAAAAGATCAGATTTGCGTGTCCACACAGCCCTGAAAAGATCAGATCTTTGTCACATTATGCAAAAAATCCGATTTGAGTCACTTCAGCATGGCAGTGTGAACGTAGCCTAAGAAAACAGGCATTGTTCTCATGTGTATCAGTCTTCTTTCTCTTTCGGCTTTTCCCTTCGGAGTCGCCACAGCAGATCATCTGTCTCCATTTAGTCCTATCTTCTGCATTCTCTACCCTCACACCAACTAACTTCATGTCCTCTTTCACTGCATCCATAAATCTCCTTTTTGGTCTTCCTCTCAGCCTCCTGCCTGGTGGCTCCAACCTCAGCATCCTTCTACCTATGTAATCATTGTCTCTCCTCTGGACATGTCCAAACCATCTCAGTCTGGCCTCTCTGACTTTATCTCCAAAACATCTAACATGAGCTGTCTCTCTGTTGAACTCATTCCTGATCCTATCCATCCTCGTCACTCCCAAAGAGAACCTCAACATCTTGAGCTCTGCAACCTCCAGTTCTGCCTCCTGTCTTTTCCTCATTGGCACTGTCTCCAAACCATACAACATGGCTGGTCTCACTACTGTCTTATACACCTTTCCTTTTGTTCTTGCTGAAACCCTTTTATCACACATCACACCTGACACTTTTCTCCACCCATTCCAACCTGGTAAAGCTAGAGAGCTGGTGGACATGATGCAGAGAAGGAAGGTGGATATACTATGTGTTCAGGAGACCAGGTGGAAAGGTAGCAAGGCTAGAAGCTTAGGAGAAGGGTTTTTAGTTGTTCTACCATGGTGTAGATGGAAAGGGAAATGGAGTAGGAGTTATCCTGAAGGAGGAGTTAGTTAGGAATGTTCTGGAAGTGAAAAGAGTGTCAGATAGGCTGATGAGTCTGAAGCTTGAAGTTGAAGGAATAATGATCAATGTTGTTAGTGGTTATGCCCCACAGGTAGGATGTGAGCTAGAAGAGAAGCAGAATTTCTGGAGTGAGCTAGATGATTTGATGCAGTGTATCCCCAGAGTTGAGAGAGTGGTAATTGGTGCAGACTTTAACGGACATGTTGGTGAAGGGAACAGAGATGATGAGGAAGTGATTGGTATCCAGGATAGGAAGGTAGAGGGACAGATGGTGGTAGACAAAAAGGATGGAAATGGCTGTTGTAAATACTTTCTTCCAGAAGAGGCAGGAACATAGGGTGACTTATAAGAGTGGAGGGAGGAGCACACAGAGATATTTACATACTGTATATGGCATTTAACAAAGGCTCTTATCAGGATTGACTTAAGACAGTCTGCCTGCAGGAACTTGGTGTGAAAGACCTTGCTCAGGAGGCCACTGTCCATTCTTTATCTCTTTGCACATATTTTCAAAAGAAAATCATGATTATTTCTGTTATTCTAGACTTAAACATAAACAAAACATCAGGTCTTTAGACCTTTGGCAAGCATACAGTGTGAAAAAAAAATTTGATGGTAAGAAAAAATGCCTCTTTAGCAAACTGCTTTTAAATATTCACATATTTACTATTTCACATACTGTATACCTAGGTGGGTTATACTTACCTTTCATTAGTTTGTGCTGATAAGAGGAGACAACTAAAGGATTACTAGAGAGTAAGCATGAATAATCAAACAAAATCATGCAACCATTGTCCAGTGGGATCTTCTTCTTTTTTTTTCTTTTGCCATAAACTATAATTTGTAGCTCTCTGGTTACTTATTCTATCTCAGCATTGCACGTGCTTGGCTGACCTTTACATGCCATAAATGGATGCCAAGACTAAAAGGGCGGTAGAAATGTAGTGTCGTTTCTGGATCAGTACTGCATTCTGGGACATGAGGAACACAGTGGATGAACTGTTGCTCTTCTGAAATTCTTTATGCATTATGGTTGCATCATGATACATTTAGACACCTGGGCAGTTTTTTTTTTTTTATAAAATTTCTTTTATTTAGTTAATGTTGATTAATTTAAACATCTCATGCAACATGCATAGCAAATAAAATTGTGCTTCTTAGAAAGAACACATGCAGTACACTAAAACTTTTCACAATAATGTATCTTAATAGTCTAAGGTAACAAGTTATATATTTCTCTGCATGTTTCCAGGGATTTCTACACTATAAAACAGAATGGTCTGAAGTATACAAAATGAATAATGAAATAAATAGCTTATCAGACACATAGGTCAACTGAAAAAAAAGTTGTTTGAGGCAAGATGTATGACAAAGGTCACTTATATAACAGAAGAGTTAATAAAATAGAAGTTATAGCAAAGTAATTCACATAAAAAACTTAAAAATGTTGGAATACAGAGAACACATATGAGAAACCAGATGATGGTAATTTCTCTCAGTCGATAGAGGCTACCTTTGCACCTTTACTGATGGTTTCTCTCTTTTTTGAGGATATTTAAAGTTCAATGACACTCAGGCTGAAACTCTCCACATATCATACAAGTTCTATTATCCAATGTCTAGGCATTGCATGACCTAAAACTAAGATTTGGTTTCCCAGAAATGACTTAGCATGAGTCATAGACATGCAGTCCAACATTACTTATCCATCACCTCTTTCCACACTAGCACCACCTGAAATCTGAAATATTTGTTTAAGACAAAATGTGCTGAGCTTGACAGAAAATAGCAGACAAGTGAAATAGACAAGTAAACAACAAAAACAGGATAAATATTAAATATGCTAAACGTTAGAGGGAGACGGTTTATGTCTGTTATCATTTGTGATTATGATTTAAGGCATTAATCTTTCCACCTAAATGATTTAGAACACACCATTCTGACCATCAACCACAGTCAACACTGCACTCCTGCTCACTGTACTTGCCATCTAACATTTTACGTTGCACATAACATTTTTCCACACTGCTGACAGATTTAAGCCCTTTTTGTATCTGACTCTGCTGGATAAAAACAGGTATGTTCATGGGCAGCAGCAGGACGGACACGTTTGCTGGAGAAGTTGAGATGGTCTCTGCCTAGGACTTTACAGGCTGGCTAAAGGTACAGTGACCTTTCCTATAAGGACAAAATTGGAATTTGTTTTATAACGCATTCACACAATGTGAAGTTCAGAATGGGTTCTTATGCGTGTATATATATTAGTTTAAGTAACAGCAGAAAATTATTTGATATTCATTCGATTGCAACAGTTGATGTTTCTTGCACTTTTAAAAAGCATCTATTACTATAGATAGTGAAAAGTTTCTAATATAAACATACTTGCATATTCCAGTGGAACACTCGTAGTTATTCTGGCAATAGGCTCCTTGAGGTTTAGTTCCCATGATTCTCCAAAGGGGCGTCATCCGAGCTGTCCTCCTGAGTGACCTCTGACCTCCTTCCCTATCCGGGTTAGGAACAGGACTGAAATCCATCTGTAAAACCAAAACACAACATAAACTACATTGATAGAATGCAATAAGTGACTGAACATAAACTTAATTTTATCTGCATATATGATGGTCAAATAATCTTACTTTCAGAATTTGAACATTTGGAACGGGTCTTATAATCAACAAGAGTCAGTTGGCCATGTCATTTTTAATGGTAAGAGCTGTCACCTATTAACACTAACACTAACATGCACACAGATGCTCTTAATTAGTGAAGCAAAAAATAAAAGTAGCAATTATAACTAAAAAAAAAACAAAACCTAATATCTAAATAAAGTAACCTAAAATGAAATTACCTGTCCGATGAGTAAAATAATCACCAGACACCAAATGACAAAAGCTCTTCTGCCAAAGTGAATCTGCATCTGCATGTTGAGTAAAGACTTCCCTCCACAACTATCTCAAAATTCTAATTGTAAACTTAGACAACAATTCAGCAGATATCTATAGTCCAGTCAGCACCACAGAGATAGTCAAGCTACTCGTCTCTCTATCACTTTCTTCTCTCTTTGTTTCTCACCCTCTTTCTCTTGGACCTTTTGTACCCTGTTGTGACGTCATGTGTTTGCTTAATATTTGCAGGCAGCCCTCTGGGGCCCTGGGTGAGAATGCAAGTCAGGATTATGAGAAGTGAAAGACGTGATAGTTTGGTGATTGATCGAAATCAAGGGTTTGAGAATCAGAGGCTTATCATCAGGGCAAGGGTTGAATAATAGAAAGGCATGAAATAGTGTTACAGCTATGTGTAGGTAAAAGTTGCTTACTTAATTGATTTTGTGACTAAGCATTTTCACAGTTCCACATAATCCTCAATACCATTCTTTGTACCAAGACCATAATATGTTCTGAAGCACACTTGTCATGTCCATTCTGTGGACTGAAACTCTACTATTTTTGCCAAGTTGTTAGCAGTTACAGCAATACTCTTCAAGTTCTTTGCAGAGGCTTTGACAAGATCTCTTTCATTATAACTTGAACTGAGACATCAAACAAGGAAATGCTAAGTTCTCCAAATACAAGGCTGCAGGTGCAAAGTGCAGCTGGGTGCAGAATCTCCAGGTTTCTCCTTAATTTTAGCTTGAAACTCATACCAGTTTGACCAGCAACAAACCAGTAATGGCCAGTATGACCTTGTTTCAAATCCTTGGCAGCCTATGCTGTTTTTCTCAGCACTTTCAGCACTGGTCTGAAATGCACATTATTTGGAGATTTTCTAAAGGGAATTATTATATTGATTGAAACCTAACCTTTTCTGTTACCGTTTTCTGTTAAATAACAGAAACTGCAAAACTTTACAGACTATGGACAAAGCATTTTTAGTCTTGGTTATTGCAAAATGTTTATATGTTGCTCATGTGGTATTTTTATGTATAGATTGTAAATGTTTTTATGCAGACTAAGCTGCATGCGGTGTGTCATGAAGAAAGAGAGTGATGGAAGCAGGCAAACAGGCCAGAGGAGAGGGGCATGGCATTCGTGCCTGTCTCTTCTCCAATTCATCCCAGAGGTCCAAAAAATGAGTCAAAGTGTTTTCTGGATGTGATGTTACATGCTTTTAATATCATTCTTGGATGTCTTCAAATCAATCATCTTTATTTCCTAAGCTGATGTCCTTGTCTTAAATATGTCTGGCTTGCTTTCAGTATTATCTCATGTGCCAGTGGCCAAGGCCATGGCTTATTTCTTAATGACTGAGAGATGAATGCTAAGTGAAAATATTTTCAACATGTTGACAAAAATGACCCATGAACAACTGCAATGTCTAAATATAAAATGTTTAAATCACAATAGGACTGTTTTTCTTGGTGGTATATCTTTGGTAAATGAATAGCATTGCATGTCAACACATGAACCGCCTTTACAAAATGCAGCAGTTTCAGACTGGATATCATCAAAAAAGAGTGAACTGAGAAAGTTGCACAACTTAATTAACAATCTTACACAAATCAAAAACTGCAACTAACTGCCTTTTGGAGGTTATGTCTACTTTTACGATATGACCTCTAAGCCCCAGATCTCTTACTCAGCATTAATTTTGCTCACAAAGACTACATCTGACTGCTTGGCTCTTGCACTTTGAAAAGAGAGAATTAGGTAATGCTGGCCTATCACAGCAGTGTCCTATAGTCTGTAGTCTACCATATCACCTTTAATATACTGTATACAAATTGAAAAAAATCTTAAACCCCTCTTTGAACTTACAGTATATTCGGTCCAGGCTAAGCCCAGGATGTTCTTAAAGGCTGGAAACACCCCTGGCATCCTTTGTGATACTGAATCGTTGTCCACTGAATCATTATATCATGCCGAAATTTGCGAATCATTATAATAATATATCATGGTGTGATTTACAAAACCTAGAGCTCATACCAGTGTTAGTGGTCAGTCTTGTCAGTCATCTACTCAGATTTTCACTCATGATGAATGTAATTGCACCCTTACAGTAGTGGTACCACATAAAATGGATAGAAATAGTAAAAAGTTAAACATGCTCAGTGTAGTGTAATGTGAATACATAAATGAAAAATGGCTTCATTTACACCATTTATCAGACATTCTTGTCCATAGAAATTGACATTTTCAAATGACTGGGAACACTTGAGCTTTTTGGGGTTAAGTGTCTTGCTTAGGGGCCCAATGGTTGTAGTGCTTAAGTCTCAAACCCACAAACTCTTTTTCCAAACCTGAACACGAAGTCACACATTTCCAAGGTGCTCCCTTAGTCATTCCTCGGTTGTCACTTCTTCTGGAGTTTAGGTTTAAATATCCGTTTCATTTCATGATAGCAGTAAAGCTTCATGAAGGTCTCCCCCTGGTCCCATAGGTTCATGGACCTCTGGCACTGTCTGGCATGTTTGTGAGTCTTGGCAAGAACTCATTGGATTGCAGACAAAGTACACTGTCCCGACGGGAACTGGAGTAGCTGCCAAAGAATAGGAAAGGGCCATGTTGGACCAACTCTATTTCGCAGAAACAAATGTATCAAGTGCTGCCCAGTTTCTGAAAACAAAAACATGTAATGGTATAATACGGCAACTGTGGTTTAACTCTGAACCATGTGATGAAAAAAGTTCTATATCAGTGTAGTGCCACATAACAGAAGGTTTGTACATATTGATGAACTACAAGTGGACTAACCCAGAGAAATATTCTGTTTATACATTCAGTGGAATGTTTGGTAGTAATTTAAACATTCTGAGTAAGCCTTATATGCAGGGCTGGCGCATCCATAATGTGCAAAAAATAGGCTAACGAAAAAATACCATAATCATAATAATCATATTTAAAATAAAGGTAGGAGGGCGCCACCTGAAATGTCTCACAAAAAACTGGGAACAGTTTCAGGTAGTCTGTTGGCAAATCAACAAAGCCCAAAGGTGTTTAAATAAACAATTCTACTATTTTTCCCCATTGATTGCAGGATGTAGTGTAAGAGATGTTTTGCCATTGATATACTGGCCTAGAATAAAAAAAACTTTTCTTCACATCAATATTCCTGCATGATGGTATGCAAACAAAAATAATCCTGCGCCTTTATTTAGGCACATCAAAACACACAAGTGGTATCTGAGCTAAAGAAAGAATAAAAAAAATGATTAGTTGATTACTAGAGACCATGGTGTAGCAACATAGGAGCTCAATGTGCATGTGGAAAAAAATTAAGGTGGTGTTTCACACCAAGACAGAGAATTAAACATACTAATATATCTTTAACATAACTTTTGACTAGTGCATAGATATTCAAAGACAAATACTGAAATCAAATAGATGAATAGAGCATGCTTGCCAGTTGTTAGCTCAGATAATGCCTCATTTTGCTTATTACAGAGAGCAAGGTGATATCACTACATTTATTCACATTGAAGAACGAAATGTGCACTTTTATTAGAACATCTGGAAAAATCAAAAGATCCAAAAACTAAACACCACTTTTTCTTTTAGATTCACCACATTACTGAATCTGTTGCTTAAGTACAACAGATCCTCAATCACCCATAATTAAAATATTCTCCCATAGTAAACTAGTACTTTTTATTCAATGACTCTGCGTAGCATGATTCCCTTCCTGCAACTACAAAGACATAGACTAGATTTAATCCATGTGAATACAAATGCCCAAAATTGCTATCTCTACAAACAGTATTTAACAGTCATAGTTTAATAGAGGCTGTTTACCCCTACACGTTTAGTTGGTTGTTCTTAAAAGGGACAGAGCGCCCCCTACTGCCAAACTGGCTATTTACCAGCTCTAGTGCCCATCTATATTCAGCAAAGGCCATGTTACTTTGCTGAATATAGATGGCTTTAAAAGATCTGCAGAAGAAATTGTATACTAATTTACTAATATTTCTCCTTTTAAATTACACAAACTGCTTTAACATTTTAAACGCTGGTGCTACTTATGTTGAATCTCATGCTCAGTGTAGCATTAAAAGTTTCAACAAGGATAGATTCTCAAACCATCCTGATGACAAAGCAAATGCATACACTTTTTTTTTTTTTTTTTTTTTCTTTTTTTTTTTTTTTTTACAAAATATGCACTTTATTTCATCTCAATGTTTTTAAAAAGATCATTTCACTTGCATGATTAATCTATTCATACTCTCTTTAAGAAACGCATCTATGAAAGTTTCTCTTCCATAAACATATGCACATCTTTCACCTGGAATGAGGGCAATTGCAATATCCACCCCCTCCTTTGCATCTGGAGGCCTCTGCCTCTGAAGAGAAACAATGTGCAACAATCTGTGGTTCCCCAAAAGAGGTCACAATAGCAACATCAGTAAGAGCAGCAACAGCAGCAGCAACATTTGGAGAAGTTCAACCAGCCAAACACACAGCACAATCTACAAAAGCACCAAAAAACACTTTCATGGATATTTTTCCCTTTTTTCCCCCCAAATAGCTTTTTTTTTTGCTGACATACTGATTCCCCTCCATCACTGTAACATGAAAGACAGGACATAAAAATGACTGACAAACACAGAAAATAAACAAGCATGAAACAACATAAAAAAGAAGAAGAAGGAAGTCAAATTTCATGAGGCCTGTTACCTTTCTCTCAATGCATTAGCCAGCATAAGCTGAGAGCACACCAGCTTAAGAATATGGGATAGCTCAACATTTGCGGGCACCCTTCTATTCTGTAATCTGTCTCCTTGTGCCCACAGTCATCTACAGGTGCAGGATCCTGCAATCATGTCCTCGTATTCTTTGTAGACAACACTGCCGTTCTTTTCCACTATCAGCAAACTAATAGGCTTGTACTTGTAAGGCACGCAAGAAGGCCGAGGGATGTCACCTAAGCCCAGATCGCTGATGATCGTCTGTACAATTGCATGGTTAGGCGAGTTGTAGTCATAACGCAGGATGCGAGGGCAGTCCCCCATGCAGTAGTGAGGGTTATACTTGTCCGGAGCGATGATCCAGTGTTCCCAGCCCAGGTCACTGAAGGTCACGCGATATGAGTGAAGCTTGCACTGGTTCTTGGCCACACTGTTCTTGCCCTGCTTGTAGTTGGGGACGTCAGAAACAATGCTGCCTGACTCTTTGGACCGGCGAGACCTCAAGGCTGTCCGAGAGTGGGCTTTTACATACTTTGTCCATTCCATAGGATGTCCCTCTTCTTCCAGGAAGAGAAGCAAAGCAGGGGCTCTTAAGTGGTTTTGGGGTGGGATGCGTTTTCTCTGTGCCCTGCGTCTTACAGTATGTCGAACTCGGCCGGATTCAAAGCACTTGTACTGAACGTAGAGGAGGAGTCGGTCTCCTTTAAACTCAGATACATGGGATGTAACATCGGATTCAGTCCATAAGCTTTGGGGGCCCAGAATGACAATATCTGTGTCACTGGAGTTATGGGAGGATATGGTACTTGCCTCACACATAACAGGAGGGTTTGGTGCGACAGGTGACCTCAGGTGAACGAAAGAGGCCCTCATCAGCCTGTTCAGAGGCAGGTTTTCCAGTTTATACTGCACGGTGTAAGTGTACTGAAGACCTGGCCAGGTCAGGCGTTGGAGCCAGAAAAAGGGGGAGAAAGATAATCACTCTTTGAGAGATAGGCAGACATGAATTCACTTCTATGAATAAAGTAATAATATATGTAAAAAGGATAACTAAAATGAAACAGGCAACTCTAGTCGTTTGTGAAAAGTCCTACAGGAAAACTCGCTCCAATTTACTGACTAATCTACAAGCTACAGAGAGCACAGTTTGATAATGATTTACTTAGAAAAGTTTTTTAAAAGTTCAAGAAAAGGATGACTCACATTTAAAAGTATTCAAATAGCAAAAAAGCAAACAAATGTAGCTTTTTTCTATGCACTGCACACAAATCACCTAATCATTATATAATATAATTTTGCAAAAAATGCAACAAGATTTTTTGGTTCTTGGAGCCGTTTTACCTCAAAACCAAAAAGCTTCTTCAGTTCTGAAACTTCTTAAATTCTTTAGGCTTCTTCAGAACTAATGGAAGGGTAAAAGAGCTTCAAGAATCTTTGATTCAAGTGTTCATAACTACTTTGTTCTGGCCAACTGAGCACCTACACAGATGATTAATTCTTCCCAAGTAGACCTGTTCATATGGTTTGGTAAAAAACAACAACAAAAAAAACCTGCATATGTATAACTATAAAATAACTTAGAATATATATATATAAATTGTGTTTCCAATGTTGTGCAGCCCTGCTCTTATGATATTGCATCTGGTTAATAAGTGAAAACTGAAATGTTTTACCACTTGGTGACGAGTGGAAGCGCTTTCGGGTGGCGGAAGCCCGAACCAGTCTGACGGTGTTGGACCCAAACACCTTGTGCTGCTTTGGCCTACCATTTAAATCCGCCGCCTTTTTATACAGGCTCCACATGAAGCGCAGACTTTGGTCTTCCGCTTGCTTTTCTGGAAGCGCGTTACTGTTGGTGTTTCTCTGTTTTGGATGGCGATTCCGGCGACTCTGTTCTGTGCTCAGAGCACCGAAGTGTGAGGGAGAAATGGCCATTGTATCGGCGGCGTGCGTTAACGTAGACAACAACAAAAAGAAACACGAGAGGACGCAAAGTCTGAGGAAGTCGTGGCTCGTGGCAGCCTTCATGTTCAACTTCTGGCAGGATAAACGCGACCAGAAAGGCTACCATCGTCCAGGAAAGTTAAAGAGCGAAATTTGTGCCAAACATCACCTGACGACTGCGTGCTTCACTGACAAACATTTTTTCGCCACCATCCTCTTTTAACCTATTGTGGGAGACCGTCAAGGCCTATGACGTCATCACTCCCGAGCCGCCCTTCTGCGTTGAGCGGGATGCAGTTTTTCTACAAGTTGGGGCTGCACGATTTTGGAAAAAACGACAGTTCCATATTAATTTTTTCCTTTGCTACATATTATGATATCCAAACTCTCAGTTTTACCACATTACTTTAATAGCTATATTTGGAAATATATATTATTTAAGTTGATTGATCAGATTTTTGTGGGACTGCGTCTGCGTAGAATTATTCAATAATAAAAGCTTAAAACGCCTCTTTATTCTCAAAACCTTTTAATGTTAACCATCCCAATATTGCACTGTGATACAAAACATAGGATATGCCAGATGCTATTGTTCTCAACTTCAAACTACAGATTACCTTCACGCTATTTGGATTAGGGTGTACAAGGGCTCCTAGGCTACGTTCTCTGTTAGCCCCACCCTCGGGTTTATTATAATGAATTAATATTTTACTTGGCAATCGAGTGCCCCCTGGCAGGCTGGCACACAAGGGGGGCTCTGCGCTCCAGCCATATCTAGCCTATGCGTTAATCCGCGCCCGGATATACTTATTAGGAACCAACATTTTGTTACAAATTGTCCTAAAACTAAGAATTTCGTAACATTTGCTGTATTATTTACCATTTAACGTCTCAAATAGAGCAACGTATTTCATTTAATCCCGTTTGCCAAGTTAGTTGACAGACTGAGGTCCAGACGTTGCAACAAATTTGTATCCGTAAACGGCAAACTCCTAAAGTATTCAAGATACCCAGTCTTGTGGTTGTTGGAGAGTTACCCCTTGCTGATCTGAGACCAGCTCTGACCGGCCTCTCAGAAGAGTTTGCCTGTGATTTGCGTAGGCGGAGCTGATTCCAGCGCAACTGCCCCCGTCTAAAAGGGCACAATCGAAGCTGGACAATGGACAATGCAGCAGTTGACGATGCAGAAAGTCCCGCCCCTCTGGCCAAGCTACTTTATAGAGTGAAATTTTGTGCTAAAGGGCCACTCTAGCTGTCAATCAAACCTACATGTCGGCCTGAAGAACTTCCAGGATCTGTGGAATGCCCTTCTTGACCAGCCCTCCTACCCCTCCCTTCCTCCCTCCCTCCTTCACACCCCTCAAGTCGGAGCTGCCCCGTCTTTGGTAGTAGTGATGATGATGATGATGATGATGATGACGACGAAGATGATGATGGAAAGACCTCGCATGGCCTAAAATCGGAGAGAGGCTGGTGGTGCGAGTGAAAAAAGTTATCATGGAAACCGTGGAGCAGCTCGTGTCCTTTAATCACGTCCACGTTGAGCTGAACGGTGGCGCTCCGTGGGGCTTCACGTTGAAAGGCGGGCTGGAGCACGGCGAGCCGCTCATCATCACAAAAGTAAGTGTGCGATCCCGAAAAGTTTTTTCTCCGTAAAAAGTCAAAATGCAAAATGTATGTCCAGCAAAACAAAAGTCGGGGACGCGGTCGATATACCGCGTCACAGGTTATTACAATTTTGACAAAGCAACTTGGAAAAGTGTAGCTTCAGGTTGTGGCGTATACAGAAACTTTTCTTAAATAATGTTACTATAGTCTAACTTTAGAGTTCGCATAGTTTCTAGAGTTTTTCAGAGTGTCTAGATTTACTTTTAGTCACTTGTGTCCGGTTTAACGTTCTTTAGCGTCATTGAATTAATGCCTTTGTTCATTCCCGAGCCCTTCTTTCTACTAGTAAACTGTAGCATGCAGTCATGTGTAAAAGATCATTCAAAACTTGTACTTGTCTTCTAATTTCATGTTTAAAGTTTCTGTTTATAGTTGTGGGATCGTATTTTTGTAACTAAAACGTTCATCAGTCCAGTTAGACACGTTTGTCAGGAAATATTTGTGTTTATTTATTTTTAATGACAGTTTTCATGCTTGTGCCGTGCTTTAAGTGCCCATGCACACATTTCACTTTGCATTTAAACCGTTTGCTTCTTTTCGAGCTGTGTTTACGTTTTTTCATACACGGCGTTTCTACTCAGAGCCTGTGTACAGTTCACATGGCACATTTTTGTGATAGAACAAGCTCTTTAAACTCTTTAGCCATCCCTCCAGTTTGTAAATAGCAAACAAAATGGGCATAAAGCACCAGTAGAAAGATCAGAAAACACCTCCTGTGTGAGTTGGTTACTTAGCAAACAAAACTGTTACTTTTATGTTTGACTTCAGATTTTTTGTCTGTCCTGGGCAGTGTAACTATGATTGTTCCCATGATTTGAAAGTCAAGTCATGCATGGGTTAGGATTGTTGCAGTGTCATGATTTTATTAGCGCTTTGGATGTTGATAAGAGTTCATTTTGGCCTGTGTGTAATCTTTGAGTTGTGGATAACACACATGTATCAGATTTCCTGCATGCAAAAATAAAAGAAATCATCTTTTGAGACACACTATTTGGAACTTTTATTCTCCCATACATATGCATGCCAAGAGTATGGGATGAATGAAATTTCCATGTTTCCTGCCTAACATCATGGGGTGTAACTTTAGAGGTCTTGGTCAGGTTGGATTGGGGAAAAGAATTGCTTTTCTTTAACTATGCAAAAGCTACAGTTTTAAAGACTTTATACTGACCCACTTTACCAGTTTGGTCTCACCACTTGTTAATGGTTCACTTTATTCATAACAAAATGCTGCATTGAAGTAGCTTTTCTTTTAAAGTATTGCGGACTGAAGTACAGTTGTTAAGTCCAGTCTCAATTCTAGACATTGCTAAATA
This sequence comes from Distichodus sexfasciatus, assembly GCA_032718565.1. Classification (NCBI taxonomy): domain Eukaryota; kingdom Metazoa; phylum Chordata; class Actinopteri; order Characiformes; family Distichodontidae; genus Distichodus; species Distichodus sexfasciatus. The sequence goes on along the minus strand of JAVGVS010000017.1, from coordinate 4,478,114 downwards.
CATTTAATAATCATGTAACTTATCTAAGTTTCATACACCCTCACTTAATGAAGCCTGTTGGTCTGGGTGCATTATGGTTTTGCGGAAATGCATTTGATTTTCCCCTTGACTGGTTCCAGTTCTGCTGCATTCCACCAAAAGTGTTGATTTGTTTTCTTAAATGAAGATGTTTTGGGGTATGAGAGCCCCAGAGATCACATTCCCAGACTCGGCCCCAGAGTTGAGGGAGGGGGAGGGGGAGGATGGAAGGAAAAAGAGGGAAAGTTTGGAAAGGTGGGGGTGTGCTTAGTGGAGGCAAGAGTGTGAGAAAAAGTCCCAGTTTGCTGTTTTAATGTGTGATGTGGACAAATCCAAGAAAGTGTAGAGAATGATTTAAATCTTGCTGACTGACATTGTCATGCTGAAATGTCCTTGCACTAACTATAAAGAGAGTCTTTACATTTTGCTGATAATCATATAATATAATAATATATCATAATATATAATAATAATTTGATGCAGATATGAATCACCGTCAAAGTGCTATAGACAGACTTGAATGTGGTGTGCCCAGGCCTGGAGGAAGTTTTGATGTGGTGTGATGGTTCGCTCACAGATGTTACAATGTGTTGTGTGTGTGAGGCCTCGCCCAAAGTATGAGACATGCTCTCTGGCCTCAGGACCTGACCTCCTGCTGCACTTGACACATATATGACACATTGTGATATGCCGTGTATTATGCATATTAAAAACACATTGATGAACTTTTTTATGATGTTTAAGATGTTTGATTGACAGTATTTTACAGCTGTAAATGGAATTTACTAGTGTCCATGCACTTTTAATGAATATTAAACTGCTCCATCCAACTATTCCCATTTCCTCCTATTTTAACGACCTGTTAACAACGTAAAACTAATTGCAAGGAACATTAAAATGCCCTATGGAACCTCTGCAACTAAATGAGGGGTGTTGTGCACCAGCACATCTAATGGAGCAGAGTGGCAGGGTGATTAATCCCTAGTGAGGCTTTAACTCCCTATATTGCACACTGGATCATGGCCAATCTGATAATCCTCATAACCCCCTGCGCAGACTTGCTAACAGGTTGACCTTAAACACATGCTTTAACTGACAGTGCCCCCTGTGTTAGTGCATTGGTGCTTATGTGTGTATTACCTGTTTTTTATATTTTTAGTGACCTCAGCATACACAAACGTATCAGAATTGTAATGATGCACACTACATTTTCCCATTGTATTAGAAGCGTCATATTGTAGATGAAATATGCTATTAAATATTGCTCCACCTCTTAACTCTGCTTATAAAATATTCAATTTCCCTTCTGGTGGCCCAGCGACCACACATCTTCAAACACAGCTAGTCATAGATTTTTTTTCTCTCCTTCTAATTAGAAGGCAAGGCACAACCTGCATGTTTATGGAGGCATGTCTTTTTCCACTGGTGTTTAACTTTGTGTTTTTCTCTTATCAAACATCTCTGGACACAGAGACCCTCAGAGACACTAAAGAGCGTCAAGTTGCCCACCTCTTAAAGAAGCTAATGTGGCCAAAGCGAATGAAAATGAATGGGGTGCCTTTAAGTGCAATTAATCCTTAAGGGCCATGTTTCATACATTAATATTTGATAAATCAGCAACTCTTAGTTGTGTGTCTCATTGAAGATTGAGGGTCTGATACGGACAGTGTCCAGAGTCGGTCTGATCAGATTCCCAGACGGTAACAGCACTGCGAGAACGAGAACACCGTGTCTCAAAGTGGGGGCCTACCAACAACACCTGAGGGAGTGAAACCGTTCCAGCATGAAATTTATGTTGAATGTGGTCAGACGGAACGTTTGCTTTAGAAATAGCTCTCGCCATAAAACCCAATGTAACGTATTGCGAAGCTTCACAGATTTTGTCCCGCTTCTTGAAAATGCTTCCTGTGACCCAGCCCAATGGGTATGGTCAAGTTTTCGTGAGCTGGCCAGAAAAATAACATTTTAGCCTTTTCCGTTACTCAGAGCTGACATGTTCACGCTAAACACCTTTTTAAAAAGTGAAACCTTAATGGTTAAAGAGTTGAGTCATGAAAAGGTCATTGTTAGTCCTCCCCCCCTTCCAACCCCCCCCCCAACTCTTACCATGTTATTTCCCACCCCTCTATCTCACTGCCCTCCCTCCTCAGGGTTTGGAATGGAAACATTATGCATTCCCCAAAGTTTCTCGTTTACTGCTGTGAAGTTTATATGGACCACAGGGTACTCAAGTCATACTTTTCTACCCACTTTGTAATTGGCCAGTGGAACTTATTCACAGTCACCATAGTTTTGAGATGAAGTCTTTGGACCACAAAATGGAAATATTGTTCTGAGGCACTCCTTCCCTCAGACGTTTGTGGCGCACTGGCACTACGAGGCATTGTATTCCTCTCTGTTTCATAACTTCTTTTATCACTGTGTGAGGAATCGAGTTTCTTCCCCTTTTCTGTCATCCAGCAACTATAAACTTCTCTTTCTAAAATGGTTTTGCAGATAGCTGTTTTACAGTGACTCCTGAATGGAGGACACCAGCATGAGGTAGAAAGTGATTTTTTTTTGTGCTGTTGAAATATTGGAACTGGAGAGGATCTGCATGGAAGCAGGTTTTATTGTGTCTACAGTAACTACTTCTTGGGTGAGGGAAGATCTGATATCTGGTAGGAATGTGAGTTTGGCTCCTGTAACCTTTGCCATGGGTGGAGGGGCTATGATTGGAGGAGAGATATTGGGGCCTTATTGCTTCACCAGCACCCCCAACGCACACACTTACAACTTCTGTTTTTACACGTTTCTACACTGGGTGTGACTCTAAAGAGCAATTTGAGTCAATTTTGTATATGCTGTGGGATTTCTTAATGTTTAACTAATTAAAAAATGCCTACATTCCTGCTACTGTTCGTCTCTCACAATGTGAGATTAAATCACGGGTTATGGTGTTCTAGAAATGCTAACCCTAACTTAAGTACACTTAAATTATTTGGATATGGTTTATAATAAGGCTTGAAATAAAGGACCATACTGAAAACTCCATCACAAAAACATGGGCAATATTAGAAGTATGAAGCTTGTCTTGATATTTTAAGTATTTATACAATTCTTAGATATAGTGTCTTTTTGTGCATAGATATGTCTTTTTTCCTGATATTTGTGTAATTTAGAGTCAAAGAACTGAGAAAGTACTTAATTGCAGTGTGTTGGTTTTGCAGTTTGCAATGTTCTAATATCTAAAAAATACATTATAATTTCAAAAGTAGTTTTTAAAGAAAAAAAACAGTGTTTTGTGAAATAATATGAATTGCATGTCTCAAGCCTATGAAAAGTATTACAGCTTCTCTTTTGCTTCTAAATATTACTTAGGAAAGTTTCTTGGATGAATAAATAACATTCTCCTCCCAGGGAGTCAAGTAAGGGAACATGAGCGGAGTGAGTAGGCACTTTGTTTGAACAAGGTTAGCAAAGGGTACAAGGTCATTCCTCACTCCTTGCAACCTCAAAGCCACGCTGCTGCTCTATTCATAATCAGCAGGAATCCGTGCCATGGCAGCTCGTGTATTGAGCTGTCAGTGTTTCGGCCTCCTCTTCCGTGCCGTGTCCGCTGTGACAGTGATGGATCAATCTGTCTTCTCTCAGAACTGAAAGGTCGCTCGCTGCCTGACTTTCTGACACCAACTATTGTCCTTTTCGGAAACACGTCCCATCATAAGCTTGGTGTTGGTGATTTAGGCCGCAGTGAGGTCATGCCATTGTGATGAGTGTTTTGAGATGAGTGTTTTTGTGTTTGGTTCTAGGATCACTAACGACAATTTAGTCCATCAATCTTAATGATTATTTTTATATGGAGATATTGTGCCTCATTCACCAGCTGTTTTTAAGAAAAGCTTCATTACTCTGTTGAAGAACCCACTTATGCAGTTCACAAAGATTCTGGTGTTTTCTTAAATCTTAAATTTTTTTGCATGCCTGTCTGTGCAAAACATTAGTTTATGTTCAGTTCTATAGTTGCATAATATTATACTTTTTAACTTTCTTAGGAACAATTTCAGGAAAAAAGAAAGAAGAGAAAATATTGGCGAATGAGACCCAGTGATATTCAGATGACATTTTTAATTGTAATCACCTTTGATCACAAACATTCAGATGTTATCTATTGTAATTATGGATATTTACTGAAAAGGTATAAAAATTTGAAAATTTTTATGCTTTGAAGGTTGCCTCTGCAATAAAAATTGTGTAAGGAATCCAAGGAACAAAAAAGTGGGAAGAAGAAGGACTAGTCTAATGAAGAGAGCAAGACGATTGCTGGAACCCAACTATCACAATAACTAAAGAAAAAAATCTGCTACAATTAGATTAGTTCCCAACTAGCCCAGGATGCAAAAGCTTCAAAAGCAAGGACTCACACACTGGCATCATCAGCCAGATCTACTCATTTTCTTAAACACTTACTTAACGGTAATGTACCCTAGCAGTTAAACAGACTTTGTGGACGTAATAGTCCTTGTATCAGCTGCAGCAGGGATGAAAGATTTTTAAAAGCGTTTTTTTTCTGATGGTTATTTAATTAATAAACACAAATATAAGCACTTGTGCTTTCTCATCTTGTGTAAAAGTGAGAAAAAGTGAAAGTGAGTGATTATTTGTTATTGTGAACACACCACACAGTGCACCACAACAAAATGTGACCTCTGCATTTGGCTCATCTGTGAAGGGGCAATGGGCAGCGCCCTGGAGAGCAGAGCTTGGGGACGGTACCTTGCTCATGACTACCTCAGTGCTACCTCGTCTAGGATTCATTAATAGGCCCCAACTGTATAATGTTGCTGCTACTGCTGTGGCCACTGAAACTTTGCACAGTGAACAAAAAATTTAGTTTTCTGATTATTTGAAGTAAACTTCCATGCTTTTGTATCCTTAGGTCTTTGACATTTTAACTTGAATGATGAGTTAAATGATGATGTTTAAATGATGAGTCGACTAAATATTGATGACATTAGCATAGTCATTGACTATGCTGAGGAGTTGCTGCAGCCGTAGACTTAACATTATGTACAAGTTGCATTCTTCAGCTCAACTGGTACTGGATTTATTGCTGCATGCACTAGGAAGTGTTCTGATGCACCTTTCGTTTGCCCTGTAATTTGACTTCAATAAAACGAAGAAGAAATCCATCCCGTCAGGAGGTTTCTTCTTCATCATCTTGGACACCCTTCAAAGGTCTTGTTTCACATCTCGACAGCCCGTTCAGCTCCCTCTGGAAAGGCTTCAAAAGCTAGAGGTGCTCTTCGTGCAGGCGCGAACCGTGACTGATCGCTTCGGGATGTTTGTGAATATGTCTGCCAGCGGTGATATATGGCGTCTCAATAGCTACATGAATGGGTTTTTAAGTGCCCTTGATATACACATTACTGATTTGAGTGTATGACTAAGTAATTAAGTTTAATGGGGCCAAGTTGTTCTGGTATGACTCTCGAGCGGAATGTAGATTTAGTCCCAAGAGATATCACCCTCTGAAAAATGAGGCTTTTGTGTGTGGCATGTGCAATGGGCCACTGCATTCTCAAAAAGTTTAGACTGTTTGTGAGTGTAAAACTTCATAACTTTTATTCTCTCTCATTATTGTGGTTTTATGTTTTGCTTGTGCAGGATTTTGCAAAAACATTTTTCTTTGATCAGTTCTGTGTTTTTATCAGTTCTGCATGCAATCCCTGGTCTCACTGAAGCACTGTTTTGAATAACCTCTATGTGAAGTTATTTGATGGTATTTTTGAACATTTTTAAGGATGAAGTATGTTTTTGTTTCATCTGTGGAATGCTTAGTGTTGTTGTCACTAAAAAAGTTTTTTTGGCCTTAGTTTAGCAGTGTCAGGAGACCGTTTTTTTGTAGACTTCTGTGTCATAACTGATGTGGTTGTAACTGAGATTTGAAGAAGGTCTTGGCACGACTCAGCTGGTACGAGGGGGAAGTCTGTGCAAACAGAAGTTGCCAATTGAGACTGTAAGAGGCAAACGAAATGAGGAATGTGAAAACACAGAGAGGCATTCCTTCCACACTGAGTTTCATCTTAAAACAAAACCTTCTCTGTTAAATTGTGGTTTGTGTGTTCTTGTGTAGTCCATGCCCTTGTGTAAACTTCTCCAGTGTATAAATAGGTCAGTAGAAGTCATTGCCCTCACCTTGGCAGCCCGAGGACTGTGTGCAGAGTCCTCACATCTCTGTGTCGCTCAAGTATTCTATCCTTTTTGCCAGCTTAAGACAGCAATGAAACCTTCATTGCTTTTTCTTGACTGGTTTGTATCCAACATTTTATCCAATACATATACAGTGGATAACTGAACTAAAGGTGCCTTTACTGCTGCACCAAATTGGCTAGGAATTAAAATTGCACTATAAGACAGTATAAGGGTATCAAATGATTACATTACATCACAAGTCAAAACTAAATAAATAATTAAAGAGATAATTCACACAAGCCCTATTAAAAAGTCAATTTCATAGATTAATTAGCTCCATAATTTGGATTAGTTTTAGCAGTGTTCTAAATCAGGGATCCCAGTACCAGGCCACGGATCATTTTGTTCAGACCACACAGAAAGAACAAAAACTTTTTCCAAAAAATGTATTTTGAAAAACACGTCCATCTGTGGCTCATCTGTGGTAGTAAGGCAACCCACTTGGAGAATAGGTTAAATATTGACTATTAAAAAATTCACTTTATTGTGTTCTGTTCACGTCTCACCTCTCTGTGGAAAAATTGTCCGAAAATGAAACTGGTGTGTGGTGCCAAAAAAGGTTGGGACCGCTGGTCTAAATGACTGAAACCCTGTGTTGTTGATTATAAGCTTGGGGGATCATAAAATTGTAATTCCCTATTTCAGCCTCAAGGGGAGCCACCGTTAAGGTCGTCATTTCCTATGTTGGCCACAAGAGGGCGTTTACATTAAGGAGAATTGTGCTATTCTTTTTCTTGTGAATAGCCCTTTCCCGAGCCTAATTTAACAGCTCATAATTTAACAGCTCAGTCAACTCTAAGCAGCAGAAACATATTAACAGGCTTCATCATTTATCCTTTTTAATGTTTCCCCCCCTTTTATCCCTTTCTGAATGGTTTAGCACACTGCAATCACGCAATTTCTTCAGGGCATTGCCTGTCTTTTTAGGAAGCCAACATTGGTATGGATAAGAGCATCTGCTAAATGCCGTAAATGCAAAACGTAAATTGGTCCATTGTTGCTGATGCCCAGTCTACCTAAATCAGGTGGTATCAGACTTATATCTGATATTTGTATTTGATTTGTACATCTCTGCCTCTTTCTGGCTCTGCATCTTTATTCCTCTTGTTCTCCTCTCGCTGCCACTGTTATACAGGTTGTTTCTCATCTGGTGCCAATGAGGAAATTTCGTGTACTATGACTCTAAGAAGAATTCATGTGTTTAATGCCCCTCACATAACATACACACACGGAAACTCTTCTCCCTGGTCTAGCTCCAGTCCCCGCTGTGTTTGTATATAAAACGCCGCTCAAGGACGAGGCCTTTCAATCTGGAATCGCTGGCCTAAGATATGAAGAATCGCTTTGATAAGAACTTTTGTTTTGCTGTGGGAAATTACAGTGTGTGTTGGGGTGGAGAGGATGAGTTTTGAGAAGGAAGCAGAGATTTAAAGTGATTTTAGGGAAACACTGAGCATAATGCTCATGTCAATGTGGGTTGTTAGGCCGCTGACTTGTTAAGCTGTAGACAAAGACATGGGGAGGAGCATGACCCTCACAACACGCACACTTTTAAAGTTGTGTACAATGACTGGGATTCTGCTTTGCTTATCTGGATGTATTCACCAGATTCACAGTCACTGCCTTAAACTATCAGTTCATTCTCCGACTAAGAGCTTTACACCGCATAAAAATAACCTAAATACTTGCATAAAGATATTTCAAAATGAGTTAACATGTCCCAAAACAGCTTAACATCTTAATATGTCCATATATATGCCTGGTGTTTTATTATTTTTTCTAGGGTTATGGTTAGGGTTCTGTGCAGAATTCCACTCTTTATAAATGTCACTCTCCTTTCAGTCCTCTGCAGGGCATATGTTCCAGCATTTAGTCCTTGCTTCAAGTGAAGGGATTTTATAAAAGATGATAAAAACCACAGCAATTATGTTTTTTATTTGTAGAAAAATAAAAAAACAGCCAAAACATTAAAAGTTTCAAACGACTGGTAAAGTGGAGGCAGTGGAAGCAGATGGGACGGAAAAGGCTTGAGGGGGAACTTTTTGGGGTGAAACACTGTAAAGCATTGCTTTAATAGAGGAGACAACAAAGGCAAGTTTCTGTCTCTGTATGGGAAGGTTGCGGAGGGCGAGTGGGGGTGAGGATGGGAATCTTCCGCTGTGTTGGTCTGCAGCTGTGGGGCTTCGTTCAGATCAGACCACTGGCGCATAGTGACCATGGCAGGGGGTTACCGTAGCAACCCGCTGACTCGGCTGCTGATTGTTGTTGGAAGGAAAGCATGGCTTTGGGGGGTTTTATGTGTCTGTGTGTGAGCAGCGGTGTTTGTGTTTTCTGAATGGATAGACTTGAATGGTGCGCCCCATTGGACTATGTCATTTGGTATCGATTTCCACATTGAATATTTATGCACACACTCAGGACTAATTTTCTATGCAGCAGAGCACCAGGGAGCCGTTACTGTGTTACAATCAAGTAGAAGTGGAATATGTCGAACATGAGCCAAGTTTTTATTTACATTTGAGTTCAGAAAATCTCATGATTCGATTCTGCATCTTGGCCTCACAATTCGATTCAATATCGATTCACGATTCAATACATAGATGAATTTGTTTCCAGATTGCTGTTTTGAGTTACTTTTCCCATTTGACTGTTGCAGATCAACAAAAAATCACACTGAATCAAATGTAGTTTACTAAATGTACACATACTGCTTGTGTTTCCTTCATACTCATGTGAAGGAGGTCTAACTGGGCAGATTTCGACATTGCCCCATCTATAGGATTGGTGAGCTGAACTCGTGTCAGGGGAAAAAGCAAACTAGTGCCATTATTTTAGTTGAAAAACAGGAATCTTTTTTTTGGAATGCATGAATCAATTTTGAATCGACAGAGAAAGCATTGCGATTTGATTCGATTTTTTTGCACACCCCTAATAAATTACCAGTCATATGCAGTATGCAGTTAATGTTCAATGTGTTCACTCTAGATGCAGATACCATTTAGGGTAAGGAAGGGCAATTAACCAAAAAATGTATGGAAACTGACAATCAGAACCTAATCTTCCTCATGCTAGTTAGTTGAATTAATTTGATGCCCAAATTGTGCATTTATGTACTGTACACTTGAAAATACTGTGCTCAGTATTGTTGTGCTCAGTCGTGTACCTATCCCATCCAACCAGGAAGAAACTTGCAAAAGTTCACACATGGATGCCAACAAACCAGTTACCCTTTTCCCTGTAAATAAAAATTAACAGCGCAGTGTGAGCGTAATGGAGCAGATGACAATCCTAGTTTATATTCCTAATACTTCTCGGACGCTCCCAGCACGTCTTCCTCTTACTCACTTCCCATCTTCCGTACTCTGCTACTCCTTTTTTTCCCACATCCTATGTTCAAGCCAGAACATACTCTCTTTTGGTGGGATGTTTGACAGAGAAGGGTTTTGGTTAATAAATCTGCTCACAGAGGACATCATTTAAATGCATGTGTTTGTAGTTTAAGTTATTGTTTTGAAGTAGTTCAGTGTATGAATGAATGGCTGGATGGATGGATGAATGAATGGGTGAAGGATTGGGGGCTGTGGGACAACAGGAAGGACGAAGAACCCACAAAGAATGCATGGGGGGAAAAAGAGAGGCATTAATCTTTGAGCATGCAGTTTAATGGACAGGACAGTGAGACAGATGTTCTATGTGTTAATCATTAGCTGTCATGTCTCTCTTTCCCTCACACGTGTAGAAGCACACGTGTAGAAGCACACATTCTGGAAAGACAGATGAACCTTTGTATTTAAAGATGTTCTGTAATACTTCTATAGATTCTACATCATACTCAAGCATCATATTCTGACATATAGATATTCTAAGGTTTAACACATTTGGCCCTTTAGACTTTTGATATATTGTTTGGGAATTTTAACTGCACGGTGAGGGTTGGTGAGAACTGAAGCATAGCTGGCTGTGTGGGACAGTTGTGGCATAGTCATGTGAGAGACACTTGTGTTGCTGACCCAGAGATTGGGGATTTGTTTCCCAGGATCATCTAAAACCACCGTTGGGCTCGTCCTGAACGCACTTGCTCTGAGGAAACTGTCCCTGTAATTAAGAAATGTAAGTTGCTCTGGAAAAGAGCATCAGATAAACACTGTAAAATCTGTGTAATCTACTAGTAACATCAAAAAAGCTTAGAGTTCATGTGGAAGGTCTTTAACCATTAGATAAAACATGTAAGTTGTTTACACGGGTTATTTTCCAGTAAAGGTCGTATATTATTTAGCGCTATTGTCCTACTTATCACAGTTGTAAGACTTTTGTATTCATTGTAGAGGTCACCCCTTGCAGCTAAACTGCTGTAATAAGAATACATTTTGTTCCAATTTTTAAAGTCAAACTATTGTCAATGGTCTCAATAATCAACTCCATATCAGGCAGACTCTGTAACCCACTATCAGGACCAGCCAGCAAACATCAGGGCCCAAAAATATCCACACTGAGGCTGACTCTGTTTCTGGGCTGCATGCCTTTGGCTGCCTCTCAGTTAATGATTTTCTAACTGGGGAAATCATTGCAGACATTGATAAAGAGGCGTTTGTTTCAGAGTGACATTCTTGTGTAACTGCTCTCCCAGGCTCACCTCACCACTGGGCCCTGTTGGACACATCCTTAAATTATTGCTCCAAAGGAGGGCGTCAATGCTTATATGATATTTCCTTGCAAGCGTGGTATGACACGTTATGCTTTGTATATGTTTGTTTAAATGCTAAGCTTCTCCCAGATTACTGTCATTCATTTCGAGATCTCCTTTGGGGAGCATATTGTTTTATGGAAGCCAGTCCCATCCCAGCATCCCACTTTGTAGGGCTGGGCGATTAATCGAATATTAATCCAAAGTGAGATTCAGAACCTCTAATGGATGAGGTGAAGATTATTTAGATTGTTTTTCAAATAAAATGTGTTTGTATACTATCCCCTTAAAACATATTCCCCATTAGGGGTGCTCGATTCAGAAAATATCATGATTTGATCGATTCTGATTCTTGGGCTCACGATTCGATTCAAAATCGATTCATGATTCATGAACAATTCATGATTCAATACATAGATGAATTTGTTTCCAAATTGCTTTTTGAGTTAATTTTCCCATTTGACTGTGGCAGATCAACAAAAAATCACACTGATTCAAATGTACTTTACTAAATGTAATGCATATGTGCGTATACTAACAGCATGTTCACACGGAGGAGGTCTATCTGAGCCGATTTTGACATTGCGCCATCTGTAGGATTGGCGAGTTGTCTGGGAAAAAGTTAACTAGCTCCATTACCTTGATTGAAAAATATGAATCGATTTTTTTGGAATGCCTGAATCAATTTTGAATTGACAGAGAAAGCATTGCGATTTGATTCAGTTAGATTTTTCTGTGCACTCCTACCACCCGGTATGCCCCATGTGCAGTGTTGGGGAGTAACGAGTTACATGTAACAAAATTATGTAATTTAATTACAAAATAAAAGTAACAGTAATCAGTTACATTACTTTGACAAAATGTGTAATTAAATTACAGTTACTTTCAGGAAATATTCAGGATTACAATTTCAGTTACATCTCAATATCTTCTGCAGAAGCATTGGCTATATGTTTAATAATATCATTGTTTTGCCATTTTTTCTTGTGCCCAACATCCTCCATTTACAGCTGAAAGTCTGATACTATTCCGATATGTCTAATTGGTTCTCTTATCATGTTTGAATTTGCAACACCCACTTGCTGCTGGATCTCCTGCCTACAAGCGGCATGAGCTGTAGTTGCGAGGAGGCCTGCAATGCCAGATAGGAACTACAGTGTAGGCCTAGTCCATTGCAGGACATAAAAATTAGCTGTAGTGAGCAAACGCTATATGCACAGTCAATCCCACACGAATAGACAAGTTCATTCAGTGATGTTCACCAAATGTTGAATGTCAAATATTTGATTTAGCAGGCATAGGTATTCAAAGATCAGCATGATCTCACAGTAAAGCGGTGTTGAGGTGTTGAAGTCTGACACGGCTGTGGCTGTGTTGAGGGAGTTTAAAAGGTTAACCGGCTTTCAAAAAGTGAAAATGGTTGAGAGTTGAGAAAATTCATTCAAACTATAGAAAAGTAATCCAAAAGTAATCAAATGTAATTAGTTACATTACTTTGTTAAAGTAATTAAAATAGTTACACTACTCTTACATTTTAGATAGGGTAACTTGTAATGGTAATGTATTACATTTCCAAAGTAGCTTTACCAATACTGCCAATGTGTACGTTTCCTTTAATTATTTTAAAATCACAAAGATCTGCACTCTTTCATTAGAAAAAATATTCCATCTTTAATAGTTGAACATATTTACAGTACAAATCTTGTCAGTAAACTGTGAGGACAAAAACATTTTTAAATTGTAAAACAATAAATTAAGCAATTAATCGCAATGTTGATGTGAAATCTTATTGTCTCTTAAACACCAGGAGATTTAGCAAGCTTGTCAACAACACATAGCAGTAGGGCTTACTCCTATGTGTTGTTGACAAGCTTGCTAAATCTCCTGCTGTTTTTCACTGTGAAATTACACTCATCACCCGAAATTTGGGCGTGTAGACAGTCTGGTCCCTCTGCTCGTAGTTCTCAATCTTTCCTAAAGCTCTTCTTTTACACATAACGTCTTGCTTTCTGCAGACTCGGCCTGAACTGGTAAGATCCGTCAGGTGACCACACAGCTGGGCAGTGCCCTCGTGTGTCCAGCTGTGGCACAATGGTGGGCATGAATCCAGACCGGCAGACAGGGGCACGCCCTGTTATTTATAGAGCGTTAGAGGGGGGTGACCTCATCCAGTCGGTCTGGAGTGTGTGGGCTGGGAGCGGGAGACAGGGAGCTCATTCTTCTCCATCTCCTACTCTCTACTACAGGAGTCCTGAGACTGCCCAGTTCAGCTCTCACTCTAGGTCAGTCTGCTGTGCTGCTTTTATTTTTTTGTTAAAGGTGTAGATCGAACGAGAGAGGTAGACTGGTCCCAAGTCTGTGAACTCATTATATGCTGCTCATAATGCTAGGACTGGGTAAATAATCAAAACTGACATGAAGAACCACCAATCGACGTGATCTAGTGTTATTTCAATTGTTTGCCCAGCCTGTGTGTTGTGACTCCGACCTGTCTAGTCTGCCACTACATTTGTGTGTTTCTTTTAATGAGAGTGTGATTGTGTGAGTGTGCCCTGTGGTGTGTTGGCACCTGCACCAGGTTGGTCCCCTGCGTTGCGCCGTAGCTACCGTGATATACTCCGGACCCTGCAACCCCGATAGGGATTAAATGAATGAATGAGTAAAAAACATTTTATAATGCACTTTTCATGCATTGGGATGAAGCTCAAAGTGATTTACAACAAAAGAGAGAAAAAATAAAGTAATACAATAAAAGTACTTTAAAATAAAAGTATATCCAAAATCCCAAAGGTGAAATATGTACATTTTAATTAGAAGAAAAATATCCCAGCGTCAGTAATTGGGCCCCTGAGCAAGACTTTTAATCCCAAGTTGATCCAGGGAAACTGTCCCTATAATTGGGAAATGGAAGTCGCTCTGGATAAGTGTAAATTTATTTGCAGTCCAAACCTCATTAGTGAACTATGAGGGGGGGATAAACAAACAAAATAATTGTTCATTAAATGTAATTGATGTAAAATGTTCAGTTAATTGTAACATTGATTTGAGGCCGTATCACCTAGCCCTGCGTAATACACAATAAAAACAAATCTGACTAACAACATATGGTCATTCTCTTACTGAATTCTAATTAATCTGATGGAGAGCAAACTATCTCTTCATCTACAATGTGAGCCAAATTGCTTTCAATTATCTGTGCCTGTCAATCTCTATATATTTTAACATTATTTTAAACTTGTGGGGAACATTAGTAATTAGATGTGCTTCAGGAAGTGATAACGGGCATTGATAAGCTGGCAAAGTAATGACAGTTTCCAGTAAGTAAGTAAATTTGTTTGAGATATTCAGTGACATCATCTGTGCCCATTTTTAAATCTTGCGGTCATCAAGGGCTTTTAAAGGATTGCAAATATGTTGAACAAGATGCCCATTGATCTTGACCACAGTATCTAGAAAGCATGAAATCAGCCTGGTGTACTGGGCTGGGTTGATGTTAAACAGGTCCTCTGCACCAAATGTGTGTTCGTCTTTCTCACTAGGTCAATGTCATGTTTGTCCTTCTTGGCTGAGCTTAAAACTAGATGGTTTGAAACTGGGACTGTGCCTACTTTAGAGCTGGGCGATATGATCTCAAATCAGTATTACAATACATTGAACATTTTACCTCGATGGATGATTCTTTTGGGGGGGGATTTTTTTGGACCTCCTAAATTGTTGACAGGGCTTATATAAATATTGTCAACTTTTAAATGTTTTTTTTGTAAATGAAACAGTGCATCTTATCATGATTTTAAAGTAATTGAAGGAAACACACGTATTTAGTTGCAGACTGGACAGGGTGGAGTCACACAAACAAACATGCAGTAGTACATTTTTAAAGTTTCTATCCATTGCGCATTTCGTAACTTTGTATATTCTAAAACCGGTAAAGGTACCACTGAGGTACTTATGAGCAAGATTCCGTCCCCAAAGATGCGCATGTCATCAGTCCACTCCTCATTAACAGGGTCACATGCAGAGGTCACATTTCATTGTGGTGCTCTGTGTGCCGTGGTGTGCTGTGTTCACGGTGACAAATAGTAAATCAATTACTCAATAACTCAATTACTTTTTTAAAAGAATAAAAAAAAAACCCTAAAATGGTTATATCAGTTAGAGGTTCTGAATGTTATGATTCATTTTTAATCAATTGCCCAGCCTTAGCTACGGTATGGCATACAGATGTGGAATATAAACTCATTCAAACACAATCTCTCTCCCGCATATTGTAGGCACAGGGAGTCCAGAAGTATGTGTGTGTGTGTGCGCACACTTTTCGGTACATTGGTAGCACAGCTAAGAATGGCTTCTCAAAGCCACTTATTGTATTACAGCTATTCCCACCATGGGACTTATAATTTTCCAGCCATATTCGGGTAATTTGAGGCTCCTCTCACCTCCCAGGGACCGAAAACGGGCAGCGTGTTTTATCTAACCGAGGAGGGGCAGGAAAGGAGGTGCGGCGATGGCATTTGTTTCCTCTCCTCAGCCACCCACCCACTCGTCCGCCGCCTCTCCCTCGTTCCTCCCGTCGTTTGTTTTCTCAGCCGAAAGGACGTTAATTAAAAGCCAGCAAATAGCTCTCTCCCACATATCGGCCGCTACCTCCTCAACAACGCTGTCTGCCAGGTCCCGTTTTGAAAAATGGGGTGTGCGGAAATTGTTTTATTTTTGTGGCTCATAATGAGCGCCCGTTCCCGAGGGAGATGAAAAAAATGGAGAAGGAGGGAAAAGATGGAGGACCAGTCCAGTCTCCACAAAGGCGGTCTTTGTAAGCGGTCTCTCGTGGTCACTGGGGAGTGTGGAACAAACTGGCTGGTGCCCGTGCCCAAGTCAAATACACACACACAGAATGGAAAGAGGCCCGATGGAACATAGGTGTGGTGCGTGCAATGCACACAACGCCACAGTTATATTTACCTCCAAACCTCCAAGGAAAGCATGACCTCAAGGGAGAGGGAAAGAAAAAGAGAAAGAAAGGTTGTAGTGGGTGGACGCCGAGGCAAGAAGAAAGACGGGGAGGGAGAGTAGAAGGCCGAGGGTGGAGGTGAGGCGGATTCGTAAGGTCCAAATGATGCTGGCAGCTCCTCGGAGACCGGCACTCAATGGGGAACTCTGCGGCAGTTTCTTTCTCTGCGTTCTTTAAATAAAACTGTCACAGGCTGAAGTTAAGACGGATGACGTGCCATTACATCATGGCTTGAGATAGTCTTTAGACGGACCTCTGGGACGCACTGGCAGTTGTTTTGACGGATGGCATTGTTGAGACTCGCTTTTGTGGGTTCCCCAGCACGGGTTTTTGGGAGTTTTCAGTGCTCGAACAACTCTTGAGGTAAGACTGAGAGCGTGTGACTGGTTTATTGGAACTTGACTGCCACTGTAACCTTTATATATGTGCGCTGTAAATTGCTGGCTGTGAGCAATAACATTACCAATTCCGCTATAAATTCTACCTGGATTTGGTGGTTCAGCCCTGGAATAGTTCTCTGCCTTGTTCGGGGGATTACAAGGAGGACGTTGGAAACAAACTTTATATTTCTTTTTTCTCCCCTTTGGTATTACTGGGCTTTCCCCAACTGTGGTTGTATCAAACTAAAATGGATCACTGGCAAAGGATGGAAAAGCAAGCAAATGTTCATTTTATGGAGAATGAATCACCCTCCTGCTCTCACACATGCACACACTTTTTTTAAAGAAATGTCAGGACTTTTCAGGACTGGACTTTCATTATTACATGTTCTTAAACATTACCAGGTCTCAAACCCAGTCCTTACCCTAAACCGAAATGTAGCTTAAAACAAGAAAATAATTCCACTGATTTCATAATATATCTAACTCAAATAAGTCCTGATATGTCACAAAAATAAACATGAAAATACACCTTTAGATTCGAGTAGGGATGCAGCATAAGGGAATTATTAGTCGATGTCGATAGCCAATGTTTTTCATGCTTATGTTTGCTGATGCCGATACCAGTGTCGATAAATGAGGAAGTCAGAGTCGAGCGTGGGCCCAGACAGAGTTGCGCACGTAAAGACAAAATATTTCGCTCGCCAAAGTTCCACTGCACGGTCAGAATTTTGGCACAAAAATAACACCATAGCTCTGACTCTACTAAAACATCACCAAGTCAAACGAGTGTGAAAGCAGAGTCAAGTGAGGGTGGAGCACTTCTAGCGTACCGCACAACATTGTAAGAAAACGTTACTTCCCGCCCTATGTGGTGTATCAACAGGGCGCGCGTAAAGCTACTTCTTATTTACAAAAAATGTGTCATAAAATATCAGACAAATCTAAGCAAGCCGATAACTTTAAAAAAAAGCAATTATTGGCTGAATCCGATATTATCGTGCATCTCTGGATTTGAGTATTTTCCACTGTGCCTGCCTGGGTTTTTTTAGAGCATTGCTATCAACCATCTGTAAGGAGAAATGCCATTTGAGGATAGGGAGGGCGAGGAAAAAAGCGTGGTATTGGGACCATAAAAATGTTTCCATCATAAGAATTCCTAAGATAGTTATCAAAAGAAGGGAGAGAGACAGTTTCAGAAACAGGTAGCTTTTTTCCCCCCTCACTGTGGCCCAGAGGTTTAACACAGATCCACATAACTCAAGTAGAAACTATAGTTTCTAAATCACAGAGATACAGAGATAAAAGAGAAATGGAGACCGAGATAATCTGAGATCCAGATTAGTCTGAAATGATCCTGAAGCAGGAATGTTTGTTAGGTTTGTTGTGATTTATTTTTCCAAATATTGTATTTGTTTCGACTTATTGAAATTCGTGCTCTCATGAAAACTTGTTAATTCAGAAAATGTTTTAATTATTTTTTGTTTTTACTGTGAATACTATCTTATTAATTCAGTGGTTTTGTCTCAAATGAATGGACTACACGTCCTTTCATTTAATGCTTTTGTGTGTGGAAAAGCATGTGATAGGTGGGTGTGCATAAGAAATGGGGCATGTAAAACAATGCGATGCAGCCTTTCGCGAAAGCCACCGTTATGATTCAAGGTTTACTTAATAGCACAAGGGAGAAACACACACTTCCCCCACCTGACTTTTTGTGCTCTTCTGGCATAAATATGCACACTAAGGAACCTTCATTCTTTTTCTCTCTTTCATCCTTTTTTCATTTCATGACTCTTCAGCAAAAACCACAGAAAAGTATTCCTGCAATGTTCACCCACGTAACCGCAGCCTCAACAACACGTATGGGTTTATTTACATTACTGCAAAAGGGCTCGTAATTACATTGGGAGGAGAGGGTGAAGTGTGTGTGTGTGTGTGCATACATTTAATTCTGTTCTTCTTAGTGTTTTTCATTTTATGACCACTGTTTTAGAACAAAAGCAAGATGGAGAGAGGGATGATGATCTGACAGAGAGCTGCATATGGTACCCATCACTGAGACAGAGAGACTGCAAACACACACACACACCACACAAGCAAACCATTAGTGAAGACCATTGGGCAAACAACCTCTCTAGGTGTTCTCTCTGCAGATTTTGTCTTGTCAGTGCTGGAGAGTAGCTTTTTCAGTAGTTCATCAGCACTACTTTTTGACAAATAACAATAAGGGTCGAACAATTATCGGCCGGGCCGATTACTGGGGGCCGATATTAGGCATTTTGCCAATTGTCAGTATTGGTGTTTAATTTTGACCATCACCAATATTAAGTGTTTACAGCTACTCTAACTCCAATGGCATCTCTTCTCTCTGTGCCCCCCGTTTGCTCTCGACTTGCTTCTTCACTTAATGTAAAGCCCACAACAGTCTTGGTTAATCAGCCCGGTTGACTAACAATAATCTATATCGATATCAGCCCTGAAAAAACAATATTGGTCAACCTCTAAATAACAATGTTGCATGGCAAAACACTACATTGTTACAAAATATATGTTAAAAAATATATTTTTGACCAAGACTGCTGTTTTCAGCTAGGAGGTGTTTCTAATTGGTGTTGAATTAGCAGAAGTGGCATAAGCTAAGATAACGTGCCCACCCCCAACCACACAAGCCCATTGCATCACAGCTTGCTCTTGGTAGCTGCAAGATGGATTCCGAAGATGGAATCCACCTTGGCCAAAATGGTAGCAAAAAAATTGTGGCCGTGAAATAGCTTGAATATAGTTAGTCGCTTTTTCATCTGTTGTAGTGTAGCTAAATAGTATATTTGAAACAGTAGCTTGGCTGTAGCTTAGTTACTTTTAATCATAAGTAGCTTTTAGCTAGAAACTTATCAGTCTGCTTTATCTAGTGCAGACTGAGTTATGGATGACATGCTTCCTTTTTCTGTCCACTGACCTTGTGTGTGGTGGCATGTGAGCTCATAGCTGGTAATCACTGTGTGAATGAGGACTGGGGTTAAAATCCAATAGGAAAGAGGAACATGTGGTTGTATAAGAATAAAAGAGGAGTGTAATGGAAATTTGGCTTGTGAGTACTGCTTTGGCTTGTGAGTACGATTCATGAAATTTGGGCTTTTCTGACTACAGTATTGTCTTTATAAACCTTTAACTCTATAATCATATTATTAAATTATAGAGTGTATCGAACTTCACTGTTCTATTTAAGCTGTAACTTGGTAAAGGCTCTCAGTCCCTTTTATATAAAGCTCTTTACATATTGAATTAGTAGAAGTTGTCATTATGTTGACCACTTTGCTTGAACCTCATGTCACTTGACAGCGGATTCATAAATACAGCTGAAACAGTCAAATTTGTACTGTGTGGCTTTAGCTGGTGTGACATGGTTGAACCACGGATTGAACTTGTATGATGTAGTTGCCAAAAATAGCAAAGAGGTAGGTGATAGCCTGTTAAGCCTAATTTTGTTATTGTGTAAATGTGTGAAATAGTTGAATCCAACAAGCTTTCTAGGCTTATTATTTAAGTAATTGAGTTATTATTTGTCACCGTAAACACAGCACACCACGGCACACAGCGCACCACAATGAAATGTGACCTCTGCATGTGACCCTGTTAATGAGGAGTGGACTGATGACATGCAGCGCCTGAGGAGCGCATCTGTGGGGACGGTACCTCAGTGGTACCTTTACCGGTTCTAGAATATACAAAGTTACGAAATGCGCAATGGATAGTGCTCAAGGATAGTGTAGCACTGCATGCTTTGTATTCGGGGCGTAGCGATACATCAGTCTACTCTGATACATAAATTCAGTGATCAGCAAGACATCATATTTTAACAAAGCAAGTGCGGAGATGTTAGCTGGTTTCATCACAACTTCTATTAAGTGTGATAACACAGGCTATTATGGCTGTAACTCAGGTATTTTAGTTGCTTTTTTATTTGATATGGGTATGGTGATTGTCTCATATCAATCATCAAATTGAAATGGAATCAAATCGAATTTGTATCGTAGCAGAGCCGATTTGGAGTCATTTTGGCCCATAAAATGAACTACTTTTGGCATTTCAGGAAGAGAACTACATTTTTGCGCATGATGGCGTTCCATGTTAGAGTTGCAAGCGCTAACACGTATGTTTACATCGCAAATAATGTAATTAATGCCTTTTTACAATAACATCAATAACATCAATTTTGTGCACAAAATTACTCAGAAATAATTTCACGTACAGAAGAATGAATATAATGCCTGGAAAATTCAAAGTCTTGTGATTCTGACGTTATATGTGTGGTTTCTGTAAGTTAAAGGGATTCTGAGTTATTTTAACACTAATAAACAACGCAAATGCCTGCATCTGTCTCAGAGAGTTGCAATAGTAATATTTTCAGAGTTATGGTCTCAGCTGGTCTCGAATTAAAGTCCTGAGTCCTCTTTATCTGAGTCCATAACAAGACCGAGTACAAATAGGGCCGAGTCCGAGACAATACTGTGACTTTTAAAAACTGGTCTCAAGTACTGCAACACTTTTCTGTTCTTAGTAATATGGAAAAGTGACCCAGCTGTAGGACCAAGAAATTAGAGAATGTGCGCCTACTTATGTTTTACGGTCTTTTGGTACAGCAAGTTTACCTCCTTTCTGCTGGCGACCCAAATTGTGCGTGACTGAGTGTGTGATTGTGTTTTGACTGGGCCTTTGCTTATTTATGTCAGATTTATGTGGCCTTGCGATCCAGATTTATGTGCCCTTGTTATGGCAAGGCCTCAGGAATGGGTGTGGGAGTGTGAGAAGCGTGTGTTTACAGTATGATATGTATATTCCACCTTTAACCCCTCTATCCCATTTCACAGATAGAGGAAGTAGGGGAGTGCAGCCAGAATTACATGCCTTACAGCGTGTGTGTATATGAAGTTGTCTGGAAGTACGTACCGAGGTACCTTATGGTGTGGTGTGTGTGTGTGTGGTGCCTGTGTGAAGTACCGCTGTCTGTGTTGTAATTGGAGAGTTTAACCCCAGCATGGCTTTGGCATTTGTGTGTTCAACATTGGATAGATCTTTTGTCAACTTTTGACCTCATTTTGCAAAGAGTGCTGAGAGATGATGTGTATATGTGTGAGTAGAATTTAACCTTTAGGCCCTCCCTCTCTCTCTCTCTTTTTCTCTCTCTTTCAGATAGAGGAGGGAGGAAAGGCAGCTCAGTGTAAAAAGCTGCGTGTAGGAGACGAGCTGGTCAACATCAACGGCTCTGCGCTCTACGGCTCCCGCCAAGAAGCTCTTATTCTTATCAAAGGCTCCTACAGAGTCCTCAAGATCGTTGTCCGCAGGTACGCTTCTAACACACACTCGCGTGCGCACACACAATTGGACAACTGGGAGCATTTCCAGGTTACATTCTGTTCCTTTGGAAGAGTGTTAGCAAAGGAAGGGAAAGCTGGAAAGATAAAGATGATGTCACTGCTTTGACCTATCAAGGATTTTGGTGTGTGTGGGGGTGTATGTTTGTGCTCACTTGGGTGTTTGAGTCCGCACAAGTGAGGCAGGGTGTGTGAGCAGACCTTCAGATATGGGGAAGTAGCCTCCCTGTATGTGGTGTTTGTTTTAGCAGCTTTGATATAATCTGACGTCAGTAAAGTTGAGCAGACGAGCGTAAGGTCACTCTTGTCTCTGACTAGAGCAGGCCGAGTTTCACTTTATGTCCAGTCTTCGAGAACGAGACCGACTTCAGTTCTCGTGGGTCCAGTATGATTATGTTGTGAAAGTAAGGGTGTTCTTGAAAATGAAGGTTGTGATTATTTAATTGACTACAGGCAGTGATGCGCGAGAGTTGTATGTCCTGTTCGTGGTTAGTTGAGCCCCTTGCACAGTGCAACACATAAGGCTTACTGCCGAACTGCCAAAACCCGCCACTTTCAAACCGCGCACGTAGAAATCTCACTCGAGCAAAAAAGCCGCTCGTTGGTAATCTACTTTGCGCGTGAGGACATTTAACACATCGAGAGGAAAAAAGACATTCAAGAGAGGAAAAATACAGTGTGCGCACACAACCGCGCACTCGGTTCTTAATTTTGTGCTCTTCAGTTTCAAATTTACGCCTGCGAAATTTTGGCGGCACGCCATTTTGCTCGCTCTAGTTTTGGCATTGAATTGACTCCATACTTGCTTCTCCGGTGAGATGGCAGAAGACAGTACTTTTGCTACGGGTCTTTATTTGGCCTGTCTTGTCTTAGCTGTTACAGGCTATGTTCAGCCTATGTTCTTTTTTTTCAAACTGAAATCACTGAGGCTGAGGAATAGTCGTCCGTATTGTATTGTACTGTACAATGAGAAATCATAAGCTACACCCATTGTGCATTATGCATGACTTACGTTGTGAATCTCCTGAATTCAAAGAGAATAAAGAAATGACAATCATAAGAAAAAATGCATCTTTTCTTCTCATTATAGTGAGCATTAGTGTGGGATATAATTTTGTTTTGTTTAATGATGAACAAGCCTAGACTTAATATTTATTCCACCTCCATTCTGATGTTATTTAAATTCTGGTCATTTTTCATTTTGGCTGTTAATGTTTCTTACTTTGCCAGTTATATTTTTGTTTGTAGTCTGGTTAGCACATAATCTTTATGCTACAAACATCACCTTCTTCTGGGCATGTAATGATCTGCAATATTTTTTCTCATATTAGAAAGTCAAGTATCTTCACAGTTATTTTGGTAAAAGTAACTGAAAAGTTACAGAAGTCATGTAACGATTACAATTCTGAGACGGTAATATTGTAAGGTAGCGGATTACATTTGAATACCAGTAACAAGTAATGTATAGTGTATTACACTTTGCAGGTAACTTGCACAACACTGGCTACAGAGAATATTAATGATTTTTTAATTCTGATACCATCTTTGTGATGCTATAGTTTAGGTCTATATGAAAATAGAATGATTACTAGTAAGGCTGAAAGTTTTGTTTAGAAGATATGAGGGTTGCAACAAACATCAATACATCAGTTCATTGATCAACAAGCCCATAGTATCAATCCAAATTGACATCACTGATCAGACATTGTACATACTGCACCGATCCAACTTTTTCAGTTCTGATACCGATGCAGATACTTGGGCGAAATCGATACCAGTTTTTGATTAATAAATTATGTATTTCTCTGTGAGGAGAAGACTTAGATTATTCTATAATGCTTAACGAAATACTTTACTTTAAAATTGTTTTCCAAAAACGATATAATAATTACACACCAATATGTATATACAAAATAAATTTTTACTAAAACTACATCTCAAAATTTTTTCGAACACAGTGCTGTAATTTTGTGATGATCCCTAAACCTGCAGTGCTAAAATGATCAGGAACATAGAGATTTTGAGCGAGAGCTGGTGGTGTTAAGGAAAATAAATAGTATAATCGCATGATTTGCTTTTGGGGTTGTAGTGTGTTGCGTTGCTTGGTCTGCTCATTTTCATATCAACAAATTGTGCGTGTGCGCATACGCAAACATAGAAAACCCTACTATTCATTCGAACAGGTCGCCTCCATAGATCGACCCTATGCCACCGATACCCGATCCAGCTATTTGAGTCTTTATCGGACCGATAATCAATCCACGTAACGGATCGGTGCATCTCTAACTGTAATCTAAATTAAAAATATCTATATGATCTTTACATTGATTTTTGGGATTGCCTCATATTGATTGTTGTGGATTTTGGCCTAGTGCCGCAACAGACTTTGGAATCGAGGCCGCTGACCAAAAGTTTAAGGTGTTCAAATCCCAGGAGAGCCTAAAACCCACCATTGACCCACTGAACTTCAAGTTGCTCCAGGGAGATTGTTCCTTGTAATTTCAAAAGGTGACTTCCTCAAAATAAAAGGTTCTGGACAGTTTTGGTTTGACAACTTTGGCGGATGTTGGTGGTGGTTTAGTGGTAGGATACTTGCCTATGGAGCAAACATTGTCAGTTTAAAATCCAGCTCTTTTCTTCTGCAAGAATGATCAGCATTGAGCAAAGCCCTTCACCCCAAATTGGCATCAGGGTATTCTTTTATTTGTGACCTGACTCCTACGAATATTACAAGTACAATGGACATGCAGTCCCCTTATAGTGAGAATCTTTCTGCTCTTGGACCTGAAATCTGTCTGTACTCAAATGTGTGTCTCCAGGTAGAAATGATTTTTAAAATATACAAGGTAGTAATGTAAATAAATAGGATAGAGAAATATGCATCTAACAATGTACAAGTTTAAAAATGGAGATATTTAGAGAGCCATATGCTAAGTCACAGTATTTACCTGAATAGGTTGCAGAATGAGAAAGAATGTACCTGAAGTATAAGATACGTAAACTAAATAACCAACTTTACACTGAGCACTGGGATGTGCAATAGTAAAATTGAATTGTTTGTTTCGTTTGTAAATTTGCTAGATAGCAGGAGATTTATTTCATGTACAGATGCTGCAAATTTATTCATAATTTTCCAGTTGTGTACTGCCTCATAGTGGCCAGTGAGAGAATTAGTGGAGATGGGCATGAATGCCATCCATTGACTAGACTGTAAGATGTAGACCGTCTGTATATGTATTAAACTCTGCTTTCTGAGGAAGCTCTCCCACAATTCGTTTGAATTTTGGTGCCATTAATCAGTATCGGTGACCCGTTTGTACATTTCCTGCCATTTTTCTCACATTTGATTGTGTGTGGGTTGAAATGTAGCAGGCCAGTGTGTTCAAACAGCCCTTACATTGCCAGCGCTCGCCCTGCAAAAGACGGCAGAGTGTTGAGGGGCATATGGGGGTGAGGAGAGGTCCGGAGGGCAGAAATGGAAAAATTCCTCTCTTTTTCTACATCCGTTTATTTGGCAGCTGTTCAAAAATGCACCACTGAGTCTCTGGGTTATTAGGCTTCCTGTGGTTCTCTCTGTGGTTTTCGAGCCATCCCGGGCCTTTTTGTGTGTGTGAGTGTGTGTGTGTGTATGCTTGCATTTGTGTGTGAACCCATGTCACACCACAGGGCTTTGCTTGAGGCTCCTAAGGGGGCATAGAGTATTTGACTTATGGTCATTGTATGGTCAGATTATCACTGTACGTTCTCTTGGGTGAATGTGTCTTTTATGAGTTTGCTGGGCTTGTGCATTTGTGCCAAAATTCTAAACTCACCCAAGTTTCATTTTTCTTTCTTTCTCTCTCCCTCTCTCTCTCTCTCTCTCTCTCTCTCTTTCCCTCCCTTTTGCTCGTTCTGTCTCTTTCACTTTCTGTGTGAAAGCTTAAAAATGTGCTTTGTCAGTGCCACTCGAACGCTTTTACTCTCAGCCTCCCACACAGCATGGCAGAAAACATGAACACGGTTGAAGAGGAACTCTAATGGCACTTTTCCCACTGGTACCAGGAACCATGTTGGAACTGCAAATTAAAATGTTCAAGTATGAATAAAACTACACAATCCCAACTTGTACCTGCGCTGTCAGTCCCTGCTCAAAGGCTATTCAGACTGTCACTGCTTTTTGATTGGTCTACATCGATACATTGGTTCAGCGATCAATAAGCCCATAGCATTGATCCAAAATGAATTCATCTCACTGTAACATCCCTTTATATTGAGCAGGACGTGTCTGCAAACGCTTCTTGCTGGAAAATCAAAGCATGCTACAACTTCCGTGCCGTCGCAGTGCAATTTAGGTACGCCATGGTTCCTGTTTACCTGTGGAAAAGCCAGCCCTGTGTATATGTATGTGTATGAGCTAACAGTAGCGTGTGATCAGCTACCACTGTATTGTCTTCTGTTTGAACAGGCCGGTCTGCTGTAGTGAGGACAGTGTTAGTGGGAATAGGAAGGTGACGCGTGCAGTAAATAGGATGTTTTGGTCGGAGACTGTGTGCATCTCCTTCCTGCCTGCTTATGTGCTATTGTTTCCCAGCAACAGTCTGGAATGCAGATTTAAAAAAAAAACTTTTGCCCAACTCTCCCAGACGAACGATGTCACTTCCAGCTGTGTGTTAGTGTGTTAATCAGTCCCTCCAGGATTTCGCAGGCCTTTTTTGAGATTGTTGCAGTCTAAAAGGCCAGATTTTTGTGGCAGCTTTTCTAAACAAAATGTGATAAAAGTTGTGGTGTTTTGTTTTGTTGCAATAAAGTTGTGATTTTTCCCTTTATTATTCTTTAACAATTAATTAAAATGAAAGAAACGAAACCACTATTATTTTTGCTAACCATTAACCATTTAGTAATTTAAGTAAAGGTGAGGCATTTTCATTTGGTTTCCTGCGTCTTCCTAACGTAATAAGGAAGTGAGTTCGCTGACGCAGGGCTCAACGTTTTGTAGGAAATGACAATGATTTGTCAAAAATTGCAGAAAAGTTGCGGTGATTGGTCAAAATTGCAAGATCGAGATGACTTGGCGGGGATTGGGTGAATTTGTGTTAATAGTTGCGATTGCAACATCGCAAATTCCCGAAGTGTCTGGTTAATGCATTTGTATATTTGCCAAATCAAGCTTGTGACCTTTCCCTTTCAGCTCAAAATCTATAAACCAGGAGTATTCAGTAAAAATTTACAAAGGTCCAGCTAGAGAAAATTTCCTCAAGCAAAAGTCCAGAACATTGTAATGTATCGTAACACATTCTGATTCAGTACCGTGTATACTGAAGTAGCCTAGAAGCTGGAACAACCTGGATCAACAACTGACGGTCAAAAAAAGAACTTCTCCGTTCTGTTCCAGCAATGTTTATTGTTAATTTTCTCATGCAGCTGAATAAATATTAAATATAGTAATAAAATTGTAATAATGATCTTTTCTCATTTCAAATAAAATAAGCATTTGAAAATTAAATCATGAGCTTTTCCGAAAGGCATCTTGGGACAGTTGGTAGCGTAACAGTAAGGGAGTCCCGGACCAGTAAAGGTACCACTGAGGTACTCATGAGCAAGGTGTCGTCCCCAAGCACTGCTCCCTGGGGGCTACGCATGTCAGCTGCCCGCTGCTAATTCACGGATGGATCAAATACAGAGATCATTTTGTTGTTTCCACTGTGTGCTGTGCTGTGTTCACAATGACAATCACTCACTCATTTAAAATAAAAAATACAGTTAGATTGCATGTGAATGCTGGGGAAATCTAGGTCCATAAAGAACGGGGTCTGGGTCCGGATCAGGACCGCAGCTCGCCTGTTGGCGATCTAGGCTATAAACCAAAGGAACATCATCGTCATCACAGCTTAATATGCCCAAAAGGGTGCGGCGGTGCTCGGTCTCCCCATTCTGCTCACTCATTGGGAAATTCCTAGCCCTGGCTTCGGACTTCCTGGTCCGCCCTATAATGTTTCCCCCCTCTTGCTTCCCGTTCCAGTCACCGACCTTAGCAGCACTTTGGGAATAGTGTAGTGGAGCAGTGGAGGATAAAACGTTTGCGTACTGCTGGTGGTGATTAACAGCGAGCCCATTAACCCTTAATGCCTGGCCAGGATGAACCCAGCAGAAAGGTCATTTCTATTGATTGAGATGTCTACAGGAGTGATACTGAAACTGAGACAAACTGCATTGAAACAGTCTGGTAGGAAGGGCTGGACGCTACAGGAAATCCACGTGACGGCGAAAAGACTGGCATGTTTTTCTGCCGTTATGTGGGAAAGGTTGATGCAGTGTTAGTCACCGCTTGCAAGGAAAAACGATTCTCTAAGACTTGCTCACATGCACTGCAATCACCGACTGGATCGGGAATAGCATCCGTTATTATCAGTGACCGCTTCCTTATATGAAGAAGACACAATGTCTTTACTATGACACCTCTGATAAAAAGCTGTTCATTTCAGGCGAATCTTCTGTACGTGTGTACTAGAGGTGTGAACCTTAACTGGTCTTATGATTCGATTCGATTACGATTATTAGGTCAATGATTCGATTAGATCTTGATGCATCACAATGCAGCCCATCATTCATTCATTCATTTTCTGAACCGCTGGGGTCGCGAGGGGGACCAGAGTCTATCCCGGGAACGTACGGGCACAAGGCGGGGACCAACACACCGCAGGTCACACACACTCACACAGTCACACTCACATTCACACACTACAGGGCCAATTCAGAGTCACCAATCAACCTACATTACATGCCTTTGGACTGTGGGAGGAAACCGGAGCACCCGGAGAAAACCCACGCGAACACGGGGAGAGCATGCAGACTCCACACAGAAAGACCCTACGGCCGTCCCCGGAGTTCAAACCCAGGACCTTTTCGCTGTGAGGCGGGAGTGCTATCCAACGTGCGCCAATGTGCCGCCCTGTAGCCCATCAATCTTTTCTAAATTACTTCACATTGCACACAGATTGGGCAGCCATAGTTACTACCGGGATGTTCTTTTTTTTAACTAGAATTTTTATGCCGTGGCCATAAAACCACCAAGCAATGTAATGATATAATTCAGGGGTTTTCAGCTGCTTCTGTCCTAGGGACTACCACTTTTTGATATTACTTTTTAGATATTTTTATTAAATCATTTTTTTATAAAGATGCCGAAATCATCTGGAATAATTTTTTTAAAGTGATTTCAGTAGTGAAACTGAATTACATGTCATGGACCCCGAGCACTGCTCTTGTTAGCTGCCCACTGCTCCTTCATGGATGGGTCAATTGCAGAAGTGACATTTCGTTGATTTCGTTGTGGTGCACTGTGCTGCCCTGTGGTGTGTTCACAATGACAAATAATCAGTTACTTTTTACTTTTTTCGGTTCATCAGCCAGAAAGCTACTTTTAAAATGCTGTAACTTTTCCAGTTGCTATTTTTTCATTTACAAATTGCAATCTAAAGTGACAGTGCTCCAGTGTTACAAAAACATGCTGTTATTTTACTTCCTTTAGAAAGATTAGTGTTTTCAACTACCAGGTGTTTCTGATTGGTTTCGAATTGGCCGAAGGGACATCTGATATACAGCCGTCGGAGGATGGAGCTCACTTTGGCACCGATAGAAGCAAGAATCTGTGGCCATATTTATCAAAATGTATGACTCTGAAAGGTGAAATGGACAGAACTTACACATTTGAGTGTAACTTATGCAAGCCAAAAATCAAAACACGGTCTACATCCAAACGTCATTGAAACCTTAGTGTGATTTGACATTACATTGTAAAAATAGATTTTCATGTTTCACATTTTTAAATTTAATTTGCTTTAAGAGTATCCCACAGCATAAATATTACATATTAGTGGACAAAGTAGCTTGAATATAGTTAGCTACTTTTTCTCTGTAGCTTGTAATGTATCTAACTACTAAATTAAAACAGCAGCTTGGCTAAATAGCTTCAAAAACTACCTGTAAAAGTCATTGCCCAACACTCCAAATGGCCAAATGGTCAGCCTCAAAGCGGCACTTTAGAGGGGGGCTAGTTCTCTCAGCAGGGGCACAGAGTGCAGCACCATTTGGAGGTTGCCTGGTGAAGACTCAATTGCATGCCCCCTTGAAGAGTTTATGAGCCACGAGGGATGTGTCGCTTTCCTCAGATCTGAGAGAAAAAGGCGGCAGAAGGGAGAGGGGGAGGCGCTGCGGGAAGAGACGAGACAAGTTCAGGGTGACCAGCATCAGGACGTTTCCAGAAAAGCACTCTGAGGGGTTGGCAGTACCCCCTCCCACCGTGCCAAGGGACAGCTAAAACAAAAGCGGTCCGGCTCCTGCCAAAACAATGGACATTCCGAGCATTCTCAAGCCTCTTCCTCCCCTCTCTGTCTCTCCTCTTCCCCCCCTTTCTAACTGTTTCATGTGGTTCCCGTGTGGTTTATGTGAGAATATACTTTTAGTGTGCTGCGGTTTGGTTGCATGCACATTGTGCCCACATTGTCCCAATTTCTTGCTCATTTTGGTGTGCTGAGTGTTTTGTTGGGTTCATGCATGAACAAGAGGCTTGCCGGCCTGTGTAATCTTTGAGTTGTGCATACAAGCTCAAGTGTTTGAGTGTGTATGCGTTAAGGATGGGCAGTTATTATTCCAGAATTTGACATTACGAATTTCTAATCCACATAGGCGTCCTCATGATTATTATTTCGATTATGTATTTTTCGATTATTTATTTTTACAATTATTTTTAAATTTTTTTCTACTTTTCCTGTACTATCCACTTAAGAACTTATTATCCTGTGTGTAGTCACATGACTCCACTCCGTCCAGTCTACCACTACATCTGTGTGTATTTCCTTCAGTTATTTTAAAATCACAAAGTTATGCAGCCTTTCATTAGAAATAATATTCTCAACTATGACAGCAAAAACGTTCTTTATTCATGATTGAGGTTAAATGTTCAGTTAATCATGATATTATTATGAGGTCATATTGCTCAGCCCTAGTCTTTGTGTAATGCATGTTAAAAAGAAATGCGAGACAAGACACTCACCCCCGTGTAAAACTTGTCTAGTCATCAACCCAGACCGTCCGTCTGCCTCAGCGTGGGGTTTGGGGCCAGCTGCAATTTAGGATTCCATCTCCGTCTGACCACACAAATCAACGTGGCTGCTTTTTATTAGCGGTCCCATTAATACTCAGAGGTTGTTCTTCCAGACCAACAGAGAATTACCGGACTGAGCTCCACACGTGCGGCCAAGATGTGGCCTTTTGTCATAAGGAGGATGTGCAGGATTAGGGATGGAGCGATCTGTAATATGGACTTTAGTGCCGAGGACAGTGGAAGGTGCTTGAGGGCACAAGTGTGCCGGGGGTTTTATGTTTTTTAGCTTTTTTAAAGCAGTGGTATGTCTTTCTGTTATACAAATAACATTAGGCATGCACAATAAGGAAGTTATAGGCCGGTGCCGTTATCCAATGTTTTTCATGCTTATATCTGCCTATGCCGATACAGATGCTGATAAAGGAGGAGGTCAGAGTAGAGCGCAAGCAGAGGCAGAGTTCAGCACATGAAGACTAGATATTTTGCTCGCCGAAGTTCCACTGCACGCTCAGAATTGTGGCACAAAAAATAGGGCCATAACTCTGAGATTTCTAAGACAGTGCCAACTCAAGCAAGCGTGAAAGGAGAGTTGAGCAAGGGCAGAGCACTTCTGACGTAGTGCAGACATTTTAAGAAGTAGACACTTTCTGCTCTATGAGGTGTACCAAGTCTAGTAGGGCGCGTGTGACACTCTATATGCACTACCTAGTCCGTAGAGAGCCGTTAAGCTACAACCCAGGCTATTTCCTGAGATGCAAGCTACTGCATAGAAAAATATGATAAGAACGCCTTACCTACCATTACCACTACTAAGAGCAGTACGCGGCTCGGGACACAGCCCATGTGCGATCTCACATTCGCTAAATGAGGCAAACGTGCAATTTATTTAGTTGAAAAAATTTCACGTGTGCTGGCAGAGTTGAGCGTGAAAAGACGAGATTGCACTCTGTGCTCAGAATTTTGCCACAAAATAATGCCATACATTTTCAGACAGAAAATGGGCTGTAAAAAATCCCACCTTGGACTTTGGACATGGCTGGCACAAGCGCTACTTTCCGACATACAATAAATGCGTCATAAAATATCGGCTGAAAATATTGGGCAAATTTAATAAAAGCAATTATCATCCGATTCCGATATGATTCCGACATTATCAGCATTCCAACATAATATCTAAGGTTTCAAAACCAGACTGAAACACTGTGGTACGAACATTAGAGTCTCAGATCTTGGTTTGGAAATTGAATTTCACAGTGTACACTTTAACACATAAAGGGCGAACTGGAAGTATTCGGTAAATATCACACCTTGCATGAGGAGACACAACATACACTGTGTTTATAACAACGAATTCCAAACAGATGCAGATAAAAAATAAGGACACACTGAGAAACCAGACTTAAAAATATAACAAGTGTGTCTCTAAAGTTGAGCTACTGCATAGCTAAGCAGACTTAAGCCTAGTTTT